>OX424540.1:7902640-8511640 GCA_949152445.1 Cerastis rubricosa | reverse complement strand
TGTTATTTTTTATTGTATTTGAATTATTTAACTTCTAATGTTAGTTGTGGTCAGTTTAGATTTTATTAGACATGGCAAATTATTGTGTTAATTAATTTTGATATATGATTTTGATTGTTAATTTATTTATAATAATCGTATAGTTTTGTGTGTATTTATTGTCTCTGATTTTTGCATTACTAACATTATTTTTAAGTGTACCTACTAACAGAATTATGGATCAATGTGTCTGAAAATAAATGAAATTATTATTATATTATATTATTATACCCATCCACATTCATACTCAAAACTTTCCTCACGATGTTTTAAAAGTAATTAGGGAATTTTATCTGCTTCTTGGCAGGAACCTATAGAGAATGGGCAATTAAAATCAATTCTCTTGTTTTGTCATCAAGACCTAACTGAACTAAGTGGTTTGAATTTGTAGTTGACTGCTAACTGAAATATTTATTTTCAACGTCTCAGGGCGCGGGTACGTCAGTGGATTCTGGTCCGGCGCATACCAGGCGACATGCTCTGCTCAAATGCTACGCTCAGCTGCCAGACCTCAACAAGAATTGTATCGACTTTCTGTTAAACCATTTCGTCAAGTAAGTGGATTGTAGTTGTCACTCATCTTTTCTTGGGCTGCGTCACAATCTAGTGGTTATTAAGTTTGGTCATCCACGACAAGCTGACATCCTCACTAAACATAGGTTCTATGTATTACAAAATAAACAAACTTAAAGGTCTTTTTTATTACTATTTGGGCAGTGATTGAGAATATAACCAACCCATCATTCTGTGGAGTGGACGTCAGCATTAACAAATTTTCAAAACATGCCTGACCGCTTTGCTAAACTGCTAGCTTTGACTTGCAAAGTAGAGCCTGGAGTGTGCTTAAACCACAAGAAGTATATATTTCGTCTAATACTCGAGTTGCAACTCTATTGACACGTTTGAATGTAAACAGGGTGAACCAACACGAGAGCGAGAACAAGATGTCGATGCACAACCTGGCAACCGTGTTCGGGCCGACGCTGCTGCGGCCGGCCAGCGCGGGCGCGGGCAGCAAGCAGCGCACCGACCTGCTGGCGGCCGGCACGGTGGACGCCATGGCGCAGGCCGGCATCCTGTACTGCCTGCTGCAGCAGCGCCAGCTGGCCGCGCAGCTGTCCAGCCACCACCGCGCGCCGCACTCGCTGCTGGACTAGCGCACTCGACACTTATTCTTGTAAGTAATTGAACTTGAATTCAGAATATCAGTTCCCCATTTATGAATAGTGTTGCATGTTTTTTTTGGCTCGTGGCCATAGTCGAAACTAACGCCATTTTGATTTTGAATACAAGTTGTAACATAAAAAACGGACGAGTTGCGAATTTCTGGATTTCAAGAGCAAATGTTGTTCAATTTCATGGTCACCTTATGTTGCTCCTTGTATAACTTCCACGATTTCACAAGTGTATTTCAAGCAGCAAAAAAAAAGAGCCATGGTGCACTATGCTTTAGCATTTTGAAGTCCTATACTAATTTATGACTGACCAATTGTATTGAAAAGGTCCTCAATCTGAAATCTTAACTTTATGCATATTGTTGAAATGTGTTCCCAAAATTTAATAATAATTATTTAAGAATCTGAATTCAAGTTTAAAGCGTTTCCGTCATATCGGCGATAATTTTTCTTATGGATCTATCACATTACTACAACTTAGGGTGGTTATAACTGTTAAAGTATAAATTCTAAATACTTTAACAGGTCATATGTAGTCGCGCTCAATAGCTTGTCTTATGCTCTACCACTAAAAAGTACCCTGTCGCCCGCCTATAAGATTTTTATTTTATCTCGGTACTATTATTATCCATGCGCTTATTATAATGACATAAAAGAATAGTTGGGGTTTCCTACTAACAAGAACCATGAGGTTATTTTTGGGACTATCTTTGTCTATGTATTAATATTTTTAAAGTCCAAATTATGCTGGTAGAAGGCACTAAAACGGATTAGAGAATTGAGTTCATAATGAATCCCAAAAACAAATTAAATTAAAAATAACATTTAAAACTTAAACAAAATACGTACAGTGTTCGAGATGGGTTATGCTGGTATGCCGCTTATTGGTGCATTTTCCCGTTTAAATTGTTACAGCTTATTTATACAACACCCGGTTTATTCAAACGAGTACATTCCATTAATTACGACAACAGACTGATTATAGATTTATCATAGAAGGTATAACATTTACAAAAATTAGCGTGTATTTAATATGATGAAGTGGATGTATGTAGATCTATAACACTTACAAACGGCTGTATCAGATGCCGTGTGTTATGTGGTTCAAATTGAGAATAAAATAACACGGTTGTGACGTGTGCAGCTGACACCGGCGCTGACGCCGCACGGCTTGTTCAGCTTTATGAACTTGGAGTAATGATCGATTCAGAAAGTTTGATGATTTTAAGCAAGTATTATGAAGAGGGACCGAAATAAATTTAATAATTTATGGTAATAAAATCATTAGCATAAATTGAAGCAGACTGATACTAATAAAATTGTGAGCGGTAGAAGTGTTTACTTTCAGCTTTGAAAGTCTTTTTTTTTTTAAATCGGAATTGCATTAATATTTTGAATACTCTTGGCAATATTATGACATCCAATTTCATTGGCACTGAAGAACAAAATAGATTTATTACTTGCATCTTCATTTGACAAACAAAGAGAGATGATAAATGGAAAGAGTGGCTCCATAGTTACTAGTGGGGCAGTTAACAGTTAAAAATCAGCATCACATTATAATAGACCTATTTATTTAATCACTTTTTGACCTGACGAATCAATACATTCTGATGTATTTGATAGCACATTTTGGATCTCGGGTTGTATAATTCCTGAGTTACATTGAATACAAAAATTAATCAACCTGGACATAATTGGTCCACTTATAGCATTTTACATGCTAGTCGTGCGTATGTTATTATTTAGAAGCTTTTTGTTATATCCGCACCACTTTCTAGTATGTTTGTAAGTTCCCTGCAGCAGTAGGCGTCACATAAAATCGATTACGAGGACTAGTTTAAATAATGTAGGCGTTCTATTTCACAAATAGGCTTAGATGAATGGTGTTATATTAGTACTTAAATGGAAATTTTACCAAAAATAAAAATTCTTAGAACAATATTAATTTCATTAATATTAATTTGTTCTTATTTTGTTGAGAGACATTTTTAACCCTTAATTTACGATAGTTTATGTTGTTGAGTAATATATTCAAGAGTTAAGTTAAGTGACTCCACGTTTTTGTTTTTGTCATCTTGGAATACAATGTTTATTCTTCACCAAAGACCACTGTTTATCACATAATTTCTTAATATCATAAATCACAGTTCACAAATGTTTCCTTTTAATTTTCATGGGAACTGAAGGTGGGGCTTGTACTGATTTAGATATCATAGTGACTGTCACGAACTATATATTGTATTATACTTGTCTTAGCTATATTTTGTATGTATATTTATACACATTCTATAATAAAGTCTTATCATTCATGAAAAGTTTGATGCACACATAATATCTGAATCACTTTATTTGAAAATGTTACTTATTATTTTTCCAATAAGATTATATTGTTTGTATAAGTGCTCCTTTAAGTTGAGATCTTTTGTTGATACTTAAAATAATGCTGATTGATGTTAGTCCACGGGTTTTGCTTTTTTACACTTGTATTAAAATATATTTAGGATTTGATTAGCATTATCAAATTATTAGTTAGTTTATATAATCAGAGAACACTGTTTAAACGAACAAATAAGCACATTGATTTGTCAGTCAGTCATTATATTTTATAACTATTATGAATTATGTTTTTATCAGACTGAAAATGTATACCTGTGCTTGCTGTTGCCAAATTAACTGTTGCCAATTATTATTCTTGATAATGATAGTGTAACATTTAAATATTCCCTCACAATTGATAAGTTAATAGTTGGTCTCCAATACATATGGTAATAATGACTTGACCTTCTTCACAAAATGCAGTCAATGTTAATTAGCTACAAATGTAAGACATGTGAATTTATACCTTAGTTTAATACATGTTACCTTGTAGCCTGTTTTACAATAAATATAAGTTTGCTATTTAATTACTTTATAATGTAGTTATTACCGACCTACATAATTGTTTATGGATTAGGGATTTTACATATAATCTGAGACAAATACTGGGGCAAACATATTGTTATACCTATATATTACACTTGATTTATCTCTACCTGGCCTATTTTAATATTTTGCTCTATTTGCCTCCCAGTTTGTGTGAAAAATCTCTGCACCAGCAGCTGTATTATATAGTATTCCACACATTGGTTATAATACCTAAACTTTGTATTTAATTTTTGTATATAAATGACACTAAAATGTAGTTACATAAATTTTGCAATAAAATGTATTTTTAATACACCTTTTCAAAGCATTTTATTTGTCACTGACACAATACAGAACGAAAATCAACATACAAAAATCAAAATACAATAACAATTGTAATATTTTTCTAACCTATCCATCACAACATGGTATCATATTCCCCGTACTAACTGGGTTGTGGAGGTCAGATGGCAGTTGCTCCATGTAAAGTACTGGAATTCAGCTGCATCCGGTTAGACTGGAAGCGGACTCCAACATAGTTCAGAAAAGGGTAAGCAGATGATAACAATTGTAACATTTTTATAGAATTTACCAATAAATAGACAACTTCACATGTAAAATGAGTGCGTGAATGTAAATATAATGCACTTTTTCTTATTTTATTTTCTTTGTTATTTTACTAAGATACTCTGTGATACTCATTATATTACAGGTGACAATTTACAAAAAAAAAAATACTTAGACGATGAACTGAGAATTAAAATAAGATTTTACACAAACATGCTTATAAATATTATTCAGGGAGAGGTTATTTAAATATTAAACATACAACAAAGACACGGTTTTGATGATAAGGTACAAAAACAGATGAAAAACATAAAGACGGTTTTGTTGTTCCAGGTCAACTTAGCACAATAGACAATACATTTAGTTTTAATCTTAATATTCTGTACATCTGGATAAAAAAAATACTTCCCAACACAAAAAAAGAAACATTTAATTTAACTTTGGTTTGCATAAAATGATTGTAAAAGAACATCCATTGTATTCATTTTCAAGTTTCTCTCAGAGTAATACATCAATACAGCTATGACTAACACTACAATTGAAGCCATTGATCTTGAGGTACGGGAAATATAAAATGTTATGATAAGCAAACCAACATACAATGCTATTCTTTTATAAGTATTTGTTAAAATATTTTGTTTCAGTTCATTGTCAACACACATGCCAAACCATAGCACATTAGTTGACTCACATGATGTACAGTTAGAAGATCCTTCACCCATACATGTCTTACATGAGGATTCACATTCATTACAACTATAGGAGCCTTCTGTATTGCTACAATATTGCTGAACTTTACAAACACTTGATGCACATTCATCTATGTCTACACACATACCAGATTGTAATTGCCAGCCTGAGTTGCAAGCTTCACAAGCGGCAGCACCATCACCACTACATCCATCACAAGCTTTATGGCAAACTTTACAGGATCCATCAGTTGTTTTGTAGAAACTCTTAGCACATTCATCACATAGTCTTCCTGTGTAACCTTTTTTACAGATACACATACCATTTCCCTTGCGGGTACCGGCACCATCACACCGGCCATGTCCAGCACACACTTTATTGTTCGCATCTTGAGGACAGGTTGTGCATGAGTCACCGTAATGATTACTAGGGCAACAATGTTGAAGAGTATCAATGCATAGCCATGTATACAAATCTAAAGAAACTGAATCTTTGTTAAACCACCACTTTTCTAAAACTTGCTCAGATTCTTCAGCAATAGCGTAGCATGCATCTTGATGTGCTTTCAGCTCTGAACACAAACCTTCTTGTATTTCCACCAAACGAATCTCGCTGCGAGAGTATGATTTTAGTTTAGTTTCTTCCCAAGCTGCATCTCCACCTTCATATTTTCCTCTAGAAGTTTGATCAAGCCAGTGGTTAAAAGAATCTGCTAATACCTTACAGCGTCGGCATTCAGTCAATTTGTTATCTCCATTGAAATCGCGAGAAGTTAACTTTTTACTTCCTATGAATTCACAAAACAAAAACAATAATAGAAAAAATATCTTTGGGCTTCCAAAAATCCCCATAATTTATAAGCAAAAACTTTTAGAAAAAATGTAATTCCTGTAATAGTAATTGTGCTTTACGTGATTCAATAATAATATTTTTTTAAAGCAGTTTTCAAAAACCTAACCTAAAAAAACTAACCCTGGAATACGACGTCAAGTCGTCAAGTAATCTTTGACGCAGTGTTGCCAACTGCTAGCTTTACCCAGTAGCTAGACAATTTTAAAATGTTGCTAGATTGCCAGTTTTTTGTACCCCAAAAAGTTGCTAGAAGTAGCTAAATGTTATATGTACAGTAGATAAGTAGGTTACAATGAAATGTAAATTCCTGACAATCATTTTTATTTTCATTAATTCTAACAAGAGAGTTAAAAATGTGTTGTGTACGTTATTGAATAAAAAATAAATCAAAAATTAATTATTTAAAGAAGAAGATGTCGATGGCTGGGGTTCAGTATCTTTCGTTGATTTAAAATATTTTTCAGCGGTGCCCATTTTTTGTAGTATATCTTTAAGCAAAACACAGTTATAGCAGCATTTACCACTTTTCCTGAGACCTGTACCTACCATAGCATCTATGAACATAGATTCGAGTTTAGTTTTATATTTTTTTACGAGACTCGGTACCCTACTTTACGAATCTCGATAGCCTCAAAAGTTGCTAAAAAAAGTAGCTAAAAAGTTTAGCTACAAGTTTTATTAAATTGTAGCTGTCTGTCACCAAATAATAGCTAGATCTAGCTATAAAGTTGCTAAGTTGGCATCACTGCTTTGACGACACTCGACAGTGACAGCTAATTGTCATTCCTTGTTTTTTTTTTAAGTCGTTTGTGGCTATGTCACTGGCATGGTTACAAGACCTTTAAGCCAAGTCTCAATTATAAAAGTCATAATTTGTCATGAGTGCGTTCCGACCTGAGGTTCCGACTAACGCCAAAATGAAGATGAAGAGCGCGTCAAGACTTGTTTCGACCGGAAATATAACTGAATCGGAAACCCTTTTGGCATTGGCAGTATGATCGATGAAATCAATATTTTTGCACTCGGAACGCACTCGGCATCAAATGAGGGAGCGGGGGGGCTAGTTGTAACAATTTGTCGCTTCTTGGCTATGAAAGCTTACTTGTTTGGTATTTATGAAATCTAGCAGTACTATTCCAATTAACAACTATTCAACTACCGATTCCTAATAAAGTTTTGATCAAACCTGTAACTTTTTTTTTTGTATAAACAGCTTTGAAAAAAAACTGACGAGTGTTACAGCTTACCCCGTGATTGGGGCTAGTTGTAACAGGCTTGGGGCAAATTGTAACTTTTTATATATTAGGAGTTGAAAACCAGTTTTTTTATATTTTATAAAACTGGTTTTTCACTCCTAATGTTACAATTTTTTTGGCGATTTGTTTGCCATATTTAGTGTTACAAACTCATTTTATAATATCTTCATATCATAGACATTTGTGACTTTGTCATTCCTGTTGTTTTGTCAATGTCTTAAAATAAACATTAATTTTTAAACTTATGACGATTACATCATTCTTATCATTTAGCATAGGGATGAGACGTATTTACGCAACCAGGTTTTGAAACCAGGGCTTTGCTTCCAACCAGGGCGCCCTGGTACGAGTGGGAAATACTTGCAAGTTTGAAAGTTTTTGCCAGTCGCAGCCGTGCAGGCAAAGTTAGAAGAAACCAGGCTTGAAAGGTACTTGCATAGAAAATTAACCCATATCTAATATAAATAAATAGCGCAATCGCATTTGCGAAAAAAAAATACTTGGATGTTAAAAGTATTTTTTCGTAAATACGATAATGATCCTTATTTGTAAGCCGACATGGATTGTTGTCCTATGCAAGTATTTTAAACCCTGGAAGTACGGGGCGCAGCGCGGGTGGCGCGAGTCTCGCGGTGTGGGTAGCAGGCGCAGGGCTCGCGGCGCGGGTGGCACAAGGCTTGCGCCGCGGGGCTCGGGGCGCGGTCCGCGCTGTGCTAGTGGCCTGGGTGGTGAAACCATTTTGTAGACTTGTTTCCGCCATTTATCCATACCTATACAAGGTGTTGTTTTGCATCCTCGTCAAAATTCAGGATCTTGTCACAATTGACATAAATAATCAATATAAATTACGGTACCTAGTAAATTATTAAAAAACACTGCGTTTTTTTGTTGTTTAAGTTTGTCAATATTTCAGAATAACCCCCTTAACGTGGTTTAGGGATTATAAAATTATCGAAAAAACGTTTGAGGTTTTTTGTTTGTGTGTAAGCGACGTTATAAGGCGGGAATCAGACGGCCCGTGTTCAAAACACAGGTGGTTCACAGTTACCGATTTCAGTAAATAAATAAAAAAAAGAAAATTACCTACTCATTTTATTATTGATTCGGGTCGAGAATCATTAGCATAGTTACCTCCTAGAATTTGACGAGGTTGCAAAACAACACCTTGTATAGAAATAAGACACACAATAGCATTAACAAGTATGGTATAACTAAGTTAAAGCCAAGGAAATATTTTGTTTTCGTTTTTTTTTTGTCAGTTGTTGTTGAACTGACCGTGACGTAATCTGGCACGGTAGGAACTAGACCGAACTCTACCAAATACTTTCAAGTATTATAAAACCTGTGTATGTCGCAAGTATATCACATGCCTAATTTAGCATAAGAAACTTTACAAACGCTAAAACAGGTTTAGACTTTTATCATCATCATCATGATAATTTCAGCCCAAAAGACGTCCACTGCTGGACATAGGCCTCCCCCAAGTGTCGCCACATTGACATTTTGGGGGGCCATAATCGCCACGCTTGGCAGGCGGGTTGGCGATCGCAGTACGGTTGTTACAAAATCATAGAGAACGCTGCTGCCCATTCTCTGGCAAATCCCTTATTCGCCTCTTACGACACGAAATAAACAAATAACATGTTCTTTCTTTACTTAAACTAGCATTTTAGGCTTACAGCCCTTTATAATCTTAAATACTTCTGTAATCAGACCTTTGATTCATTTGGCATTTTAAACCTTACGCACGTTATAACAAACTTAGACTTTTAGGATATATTCTTAATCTAATAGAAAAATAATCAAATATTAATAAAAACATGGTATTTTTTAAACTATAAAGGAACTTGAAGCTCACAGACATTTATAACAAAAAATTTCAATTTCTTCAGTACCTAACCTCTATAAGTAATAATAAGCTTTTCGTACATTGTTTTTATTTTCCAAGACTTCAGCAGAGGCCAATTCGAAAACATCTTGGCTTTGGGAAGCACGTTCAGTTTTTCTTTTGTAGTGTCTCATTTTGAAATCGATAAAATCTTATCAAGTTCATCAAAAAAGTATACAAAACATGAAAAGAAGGAATTTCAATACGCCACGCGTAATTTCATAGAACTCATAAATAACTTATAAGTTACATGTTACAACTTGCCTCGTAAAAGTGTTACAACATACCCTACTGCGGGGTCTTTTGAAAAACCCGCTATTAAAAAAAGAAAAGTCGCTTACTTGATGTGAAATTACATTGAATATAATCAAATTACACAAATGCTAAGTGTATTTGTATAAATCAACAACTGCTAAACAATTTGAAATCTACGACAATCAATTTTGTATAAACAAAAAAAAGTCCAATCTTAATCGGAGCGCCTGCACAACACCGCTTCCTGCGCTGTCCGGCGGGCTCGTCCGCGGGCTGTGCTGACAGCGCTTATATGATAGAATGGGTATTACGTAGTAGGTTAGGTTGAAAATCACACGAATATTCTACTTCTAATATGTGCAGTATTTGTTCTAAGTATGCGTTTCGCTCGTTTCACAGGATTTGGGTTGCTTCTGCTCGGAAATAGCTTGTCTATGGATTAAGTTGTCTCAAAAAGCTAATGTTCAAACAAGCGATTGTATGATTTTTAATTCTACTCTACTCGAAAAAAAAAGGAATGTCATTCGTGCACTGCAGATTGTAATTTGTAACAACGAGGCACGGGTGTTAAACAAAAATATTCAATTGTATGCAATAACGCGTGCTAATCATATTATAATTCAACCAGAACTGTAATAAATTTATTTTGTCTCCACAAGAAACCCAGCAGAAAAGGTGCAGGATTGTGACAAATGGACTAACCTTAGACCCGTTGCGATTTATTTCCATGATCGTAACCAGCATTCCGGTTGAAAATGGCAGATAAAATAAAGTAAGTTTGCACGGTTCTATAATAAAACAATTTGTATCCATATCTTTTATTACTGCAAATTCTTTTTTTATGTGGTCCATTGTAAACTCGTCGCCAGAAATCAAAGATGGCAATCGCCTCTAAGTACATGCCGTCCTCTTTTTTATTTCTGCTTATGTATAACGCGTCAGCTTATCTTCCTATTATGTAGTGTATTTATGCAGAATCGAAGTCGTAAAGGTTTCATGTCATGATTTGTATGTAAAACTAATAACTATAAATGTAGTTGCCAGCTGTGTATTTAACTGCCCATATGGCCAATCCTTTACCGAAATATCTACAGTTCTATTTACGAAAGAGTAAATGTAAATTGAAAATTCTATGAAAACAAAAAGAAAAAAACATATAGAAATACTTTATATTTGTTTGTTTGTTATTACAGAGTCAAGTCTAACTTTGATAAGAAAGGTAACTATGAACCTTCAGATTCAGAAGATGAATATACACCCAAAGAAAAAAGACTACTGGAGAAGGTGCGCAAGAGAAAACATAATGATTCAGAGAGTGAAGAAGAAATGTATGCATTCTCTGAATCAGGTGACTCTGAAAACGAAAAAGAAGATTTAGACATTGCTGACAGTGATGTAGAAGGGCAAGATCAGTCAGATGATGATTTACCAGATTCTAAGGCTTGGGGTAAAAAGAAAAGATCATATTATGCAACTGATTATGTTGATGAGGACTATGGGGGCTTTGGCAATGATGAAGAAATTGCCCTTATGGAAGAAAAAGAAGCAAAAGACATTCAGAAGAGGCTTTTAGAGCAGCTTGGAGAAGAAGATTTTACACTTGATTTTTTGTCAAAACAGGTTGCAGATGTTGAAGAAAAAGAAACTGTGATACAGAGTGATTTAAGTCAGATGTCAAAAAGACAAAAGTTGCAACTACTTGAAAAAGAAAGTCCAGAATTTGCAGGCCTAATTGATGATTTTAAAACAAAATTAACAGTTGCAAAAGATGACTTACATCCTGTTCTGGAGCTTGTAAAAGATGGCAAACTCCCTACATGTCCCGCCTCAAAATTCGTCAAAACAAATTATGATCTTATTTTGAATTACTGCACAAATATAAGTTTTTATGTACTTCTTAAAAGTCAAAGAATCAACATTCAAAATCATCCTGTAATAAAAAGATTGTACCAGTACAGACAAATGTTAAACAAAATGGAGCCAATTTATTTGGAAGTTGTAAAACCTCAAATAGATAAAATATTAGAAGCAGTGAAAAGCAATTTAGAGCTGCATGTAACTGAAATTAGAGAACTAAAGAAAGATAAGAAACGCAAATCAGAAAGACAGTCCCCTGACTCAACACCCAAGAAGTTAAAACTTATTAATGTAATGGAAAAGGATGAAGGTGAAGATACTGGTGTCTCTGATGATGAAGACGAATATGAAGGCAATGACTTCTTCAAGCCTGAAAGTGGTGTTGATGTTCAAAGGAACAATGATGAATCTGAAGAGAGTGGTTTCTCCGATAATGATACTTCTCCTAATGATGTTGAGACTGAGGACAATAAACCTTCTACCTCATCACAGGATATTGTTATGGAGGATGTCGGCGACAAACGTGAGATTACTTATCAAATTGCCAAAAATAAGGGCCTCACTCCTCATAGAAAGAAGGATCAAAGAAATCCAAGAGTTAAACATAAGCTCAAATACAGAAAGGCTAAGATCAGGAGGAAGGGAGCTGTCCGTGAACCTAGGACTGAGATGACTAGATATGCTGGAGAAGCATCAGGAATCAAGGCAAATGTCAAAAAGAGCATTAAAATTAAGTGAAACACGTTTATTTATTTTTACATAAATATTGTAACAGGTTATTCTGTAATAAAAGTTGTATTTCACTGAAGTGGGCTTTTCATCATTTAGTGCTGCCATCTGAAAAAAAAACAATGATCAAAGTTAAGCATAAAAACAGAACATTTTAACACAAATCATCATATTTTTCAATTTAAACTCAAACTTACAATTTCAAAACTTTGTCTTTCCCCCCTGAAGCTACATAGGCTCCATCTGGTGACCAATCTACGGCAAACACTTCATCAGCGTGCCCTGGTAAATCCAGTTCCAATTTTTTAGATTTCATGGTCCAAACTGGAAGAAAGAGAATAACATTGAAATAAGTACTTCTACAGTTCAATTTCTATGCCTCAATTCATATTTGAATGCCAATTCAATTATAACAAACCTTTCAAGGTAGAGTCTGCACTGGAGCTCAATAGAAGCCTGGAGTCAGCAGACCATGCCAGCATATACACAGCTTGCACATGTCCTCTAAGAGTAGTTATGAACTTCCCTGTCGCTGCATCCCACAATTTCACTGATTTGTCAAATGAAGCTGATGCTATTATTCTGTAAAAGAAGACCATATTGATAAATTACTACTAGATTGCAAAGTCATTATATTTTTTACCCTAACTGGAATTCAGCTGAATCCAGTTAGACTAGCCAACCCCAACATGGTTGGAAAAAGGCTAGGGAGATGTTGAAGACATCTTGATTACGTCAGTGTCAGGTCTATTAAATTCAAGCATGTAACAATGCTTAATCTATACAAATAAATAAAATTATAAGTGTCTCTTTGTAATTTCATAATAACAGCTTTTTACTGAATGCATATGCAGTGGCGTAGCTACCTTGGGTGGCACCCGGTGCGGAAGTTGGTAGTGTCACCCCATCGAAAGTTAAACGCAATCAATTGTAAAATTAACAAAAAAAAAAAACAGATAAAATCTCTTCTTTATAGCTTTTACAGCTGCAAATTCGGAAATAACTTCTTCAAAATTTAAATTTTGTATTGCCTCGCGTTCTATGGCTAATATACCAAGATTCCTAAGCCGCGATTGGGTCATTAGCTCATTGTCGAAGCTTCATAGCTACGGACACGCAAACTGTCATTAACAATTTTTGTGCAATCATAATATTTGGAAGAGGTTCTGTAAAATCCCATTCTACAATAAATTTGAAAACTCTAGAGATAGTCAATCAGAAACTGTAACATTAGCGGGTTTTAAGTGCCTTGGTAGTCTTGGTATCTCCAAAAATGTTTCCGAATTAAACATGAGTTGAGTTTGTGGGGGAATCCCCGAAAAATACAGCTGTGCTATCCATTCAATTTTTTCTTTGTTTTTATTATGTTCTTGAAGTTAACACCGTTGCGGCCGCTGTGCATATGAAAGTATCTATGGTACACACGGCGACCGATCAAGCTATGCGTGTAATGAAAACCTGTACAAAGCGAGGCTATGTTTTACTGGAAATGTATAGGTTGATGTGTCGCCGAGTGTACTTATAACATTTTTTTTTGTCTTTCTGTTTGTTCCGGCTAATCTTCGAAATTTGATGGGTGTTTTAGTGGCAAATAGGTAGCTGATGTTATAAGGCGTAACTTAGGCTACTTTTATTTTCGAGAAAAGATTAGGTTTCCGTGCAAACAAATTAAAACCCTTGTAATTGTTAACAAAGTCGATTCAAATACTGAAGTAATATTTTTATAATAATTTCACGCGGATGAAGGTCGCGGGCAACAGCAACAAAATAAACAGTCACAGTGTGTGTACCTTGTGTCTGGAGAAAATTTTACGTCGTTTATGAGCTGCTGATGGCCCGTCATTCGGGCTAAAGGACGTTTCTCTTTCTCAGGCAGCCAGAGAAACAATGTGAAATCATCTGATCCTGATACAAGGCGTTCTTCACTTTTTCCGCATACTGCTTCATACCTTTCTAGGGCCCGTTGTTGCAGTACAATTTCTGAAAAGGTTCTTTAATGATCAAATAGTAAAATTTTAACGAAATTGGAGGCAAGTATTCAGTTTTGAATTTCGTCAACTGTTTATTATTGCAGCAATGCTGGAAAAATTGCGATGATTTCGTGTGTTCACCACCGGCTTCATGAAATCATCGGATAAAATGTAGGCCAATATAAATATGCTTGTACCAAATATAAGGTAAGGGGTAATCTTAGGTAGAGTTGAAGAATAAGAGTAAACAAATATTTACTTACTATCACTAACACTGGATTGCTGGTCAGTGATGGGATGAAATGGTCCAGTTCTAAGCACATAATCTGTACTTAGGGCCAATGTGTTGACCCAATGAGCGTGTCCTTCTAATGTCCTACAAAGTATGCCATCATCTGCTCTCCATACCTTGAAAAAAGATACATTTGTGTGCACGACAGTAACTAGCCTGCATGCCTGCTTAAAATGCTTATACTTAGTTAATTTAGATACTATAGTTATATTTGTTTAAAGTTAGTTCTAAGATCTTTTAAATTGTATAAAGTCTCAAAAATATCTTTCTCTTTAAAATAAATCGCGGATGTCATTCTATGCAGGAAAATCTTAACACCGCGATTCAGAAAAGTGACGTCATGGCACAACGCCACCTGTTACTGAGTAGCAAAATTAATTTAACAAAAAGATAGTAATGAGGTTTGTTATGCCTACCAAAATGTTTACAACCAATCGTGAGCTTGGACGCGAGTTTGCCCTTTATATGTGTGGGTAATTAGGGTCCGCTGGCCAGCAAAAATGTAATCTTAATAAAGGATTTGAAGGAGTGTGAGTCAAAATACCCTATATTGAGCCTGCACTTTTTTAAGTGTGTGTGAGCGCACGGTCCGCAACGGTCGGCCACCGAATGTTCCAGAAACAATAAGTTATAAAAGAGGACGCGCCAATCACTAAGTAACCAGTAATAATTGTAAAGTCTAGAAGATCACTATGTCCGTTTGGCTCCGTAAAAATTAGGGTATTTTAATTCAGTCTCAATCGCTTACAGTAATTAAAGACTTGTTTTATTAAAGTACTTATTCCTAAAAAGAACCCCTCTCTTGGGAGTTCCCAGTGACCTGCTAGCTGCTACGTATGTATACAGTCCACTCGCTGCACATTCTGGTCCTTCGCAGCCAAATCTTTAAGTAAGTACATCCAGCAGGATGATGACACGCAGCCGTAGCAGAGACCCCAAGAGAGAACCGGCCCAGCAAGAGCCGTCAGCGACCGCCGAGCCGGGTGCCAGCGAGCCGGCACCAGAGACCGGCACGGGCCTGGTCACTGAAATGGACACAGGCAGCAGATCTACGCAGAATACGACTACTGGTTCACATGGGACGCTCAAGCCTGGCGACACCAGGTCACGCCGCTCTACAGCATCAAAGCACAAGCGCCTCGCGGAGCTCAAGGCTACAGAGCGGCTGGCTGAAATGAAAGTGAAGCAGGCGCAGGCAGAGCGAGAGCTGCAAGAAATACAGTTGCAGCGAGTCAGAGCCGAAGCTGACTCAAGTGAGGAAGACGACGTGGTGGACGATCTCGCCTCCGTAAGGATTGGAACGTGGCTAGCGCAACCGGCGCCGCCACCCGGAGATGAGGCTCGACCGCCGCCACACGACGTCAGTGGCGAAAGGACAGGCAGGGACACAGCGAGGGACACCGGCGCCGCAGGCGCTCAACCGCTGTGGGGCGACGGCCACGAACAAAGTGTACGTAAGCAATTAAGTGCGAAAATAAACAAGGGCAATATCGCGAGTGATAAAGTGTTACACGGTTACGAAGTGAGTGAGAAATTGATAGACGTGGGGACGCTCGCCGCGGCCCTAGCACAGGCCGCGCGCAGCTCAAGGGAGCCCCCCAAGTACATACAGCAGCTACCAATCTTCGATGGAAAACCCGGTGAGTGGATAGCTTTTAAGGCCGCGTATTGTGACTCACTAACATATTTTTCCTGTGTAGAAAATGTTGCTAGAATTAGGACAAGCCTCAGAGGCGCCGCAAAGGAAGCTGTAGGTTGCCTATTATTTAGTCAATCTGACCCTCAGGTCATTGTAGACGCATTAGAAAGACGTTTCGGTAGGCCCGAAGCCTTGATTATAGCCGAATTAGAAAAAACAAAGTCATTACCTAAATTAAATGATAATCCTAGGGACATATGTATATTCGCTAGCCGTATAGCAAATACGGTGGGTACGGTAGAAGCATTGAAAAGAATACAGTATTTACATAGCCCTGAAATGTCGCGTTGTATAATAGAAAAACTAACGCCGATACTAAGAAACAAGTGGTATGATTATGCGGCAAATAAAAAGATGGAAGATATTCCTGAGTTGAAGCGCTTATCTATGTTTATGAATGAAGAGGCTGATAAGTGTTGCGCGTACGCACAGCCCGAACAAGACAATGGTGACGCTAACGGTACTCGACACCGGCGCAGAGTAGAGCGCTCGTTTAACGTAAATACAGAAACAACAAAAGAGCGATGCCCGGCGTGTACGCAACACGGGCACAAATTACCAGACTGTTATAAATATAAACAGCTAGACATAGACGCACGTTGGGAAATAGCAAAAAAATCCAACATGTGTTTTAGATGTCTACGAAACAAGCATAGAAGGTTTACGTGCAAAGCACCTATTTGTGAAATAAAAGAATGCAAAATGAAACATCACAAACTTTTACATAAAGAGCGTAAAGTGGAGGCGACACACAATAATGTAGTGACGTTATCGCCATTGCCACCGGCGCCGGCACCTGTTATCACACACGAAGCCGTTACGTCCACGCGGGAAACAGTATCTGCGATATCGTCTAAGAATCGCCGCGCTTATTTAAAAATTGTACCTGTCATATTGACCGGACCACATACAAGTATAAACACATACGCTTTGTTAGATGATGGAAGTACAGTCACCTTGTTAGACGCGTCAATAGCAGACGTCCTAGGTGCAGATGGGCCAGCCAAACCTATGTGGATACAAGGCGTAGGCACGGAGGTCAAGCATGAGAATAGCCGAACCGTGAGCTTCCACATTCAAGGCAAGCACCATAGCGAGCCACATATAATAGAGGCGGCGCGCACCGTAAATAGGCTTGAAATTATGGCGCAAACTGTACATACCGAGGACATTAATAATTGTAGACATTTGAACGACATTCATAGCACTCTTGTATATGAACACGCGCAGCCAATGATTTTAATAGGCCAAGATAACTGGCATTTGTTGGTAGCCACAGAAACACGAACAGGCGCGCGTGATCAACCAGTAGCATCGTACACAAAGCTTGGATGGGTATTGCATGGATGTCAGTACTCTGTAAATAAAGTTATAGCTACTTTTTGCGGCAACATTAAAATAAAGGAAAATCTGGAACCAATCGAAGAAAGCATGAGAAACTTTTTCAAATTAGAATCACTATGCATAGAACCTAGGATACCTAGAGATGACCCGCAACAGAGAGCCTTAGACATACTAGAACAGAAGAGTCGACGATTACCCGATGGCAGCTTTGAGACCGGACTATTGTGGAAACAAGAGGTACCTAAAATACCAAACAACTACCTAGGTGCCCTAAAGCGGCTAGAAAATCTAGAACGGCGCCTAGATAAGGACGAGAACCTCAAGACCCAGTACTTGCAGCGCCTTGAAAATCTATTTAACTCAGGCTATGCAGAAAAGGCACCCGATACATCCACAATTAACAAAACCTGGTACCTACCTCACTTTCCAGTGGTTAACCCAGCCAAGCCACATAAGCCGCCACGACTCGTACATGATGCAGCAGCAAAGACAGCGGGTCTATGCCTAAACGACCTACTTCTGTCGGGACCTGACTTGTTAAAATCGTTGCCCGGTATTTTAATGCGCTTCCGTCAAAATAAAATAGCTGTGTCAGCAGATATTAAGGAAATGTTTATGAGAATAAAGATAAGAGAAGATGATCGTGATGCATTGAGATTTTTATGGCGTGGTGAGCAACGGAATGGAGACCCAGACGAATATCGAATGACATCTGTTATTTTTGGCGCGACGTCATCCCCATGTACAGCGCTATATATAAAGGATCGCAATGCTAGCGACTTTGCCGACAGATACCCAGCCGCGGCGTCAGCAATAGTAAACAATCATTATATGGATGATTATCTTCAGAGTTTTCCCAGCGAAGAGGAAGCCAAGAAAATAACAATGCAAGTAGATAACATTCATAAAAAAGCCAACTTTGTTTTATGTGGTTGGATTTCAAACAATAAAAATGTGTTGAACAATAAACTCGCGCCTTCACAAGAAATAAAAGTACTAGGCGGGGACGACACCGAGAAAGCCCTAGGAATACGATGGGATACTAGGACAGATTGTTTTATATTTAGAATCGTAAAAACAGTAAACTTCATACCAATACCCGCTACTTATAATCTACGCGCCGAAGAACAATGGGTCAAGGGCTTCACAAAGGAAATTGCTGCCATAAAAACCAACAAAGCGGTGCCCGGCGACAGCCCATTATCCGTATTAAGTACATACCTAGACAACACAGGTGTTTTACGTTTGCGCGGGAGAATCACAGCGGTACAAGACGTAAATGAAGAAATAAAAAACCCTATAATACTCGAGGGTAAGCATAGATATACGAAGCTATACATAGCTCATGTGCATGAAAGTTTACATCATGGCGGAACCGAGATAACGGTAAACGAGTTAAGACAGCGTGTTTGGATAACGAGACTGCGTCCGTCTGTAAAGAATGTTTTAAAGAGCTGTTTATATTGTAGAATAAAGAAGGCAAAGCCAGCCAATCCCTCTACGGGAAACTTACCGTACCCCCGTTTAGCTCATCATGTACGACCTTTTACTTTTACTGGTTTAGATTATTTCGGCCCCATATCTGTTACTGTAGGTAGACACAAAGAAAAAAGATATGGAGCTTTATTTACATGCCTTACTTGTAGAGCTATACATATAGAGATAGCAAATTCACTTAGTGCAGATTCAGCTATCGCCGCTCTCAGGCGATTTATAGGTAGGAGAGGTTGTCCAAAAGAAATATGGAGTGACAACGCTACTTGTTTCAAAGCGGCTGATAGGGAACTAGGAGAAAGCACCTTAAGTGCTTTAGGTAGTGAGTCCAATGCGCGGTCCATAAGCTGGAGATACATACCTCCCGCGTCACCATTCATGGGCGGTGCATGGGAGAGGATGGTGAGGGCAGTCAAGGAAGCACTGTACGTCACACTAAAAGAAGTTCACCCATCAGACGAGACCCTCGCTACGCTGCTTGTAGAAGTGGAAAATACGGTGAACTCCAGGCCACTCACGCATGTCAACGTGGCACCTGATGAGCCCGAAGCCCTAACACCTAATCACATACTGATCGGCCCTAACTCACATGTACCCTCACCGGGTAATTTCACCGATGCCGACGTCACAGCACGACAACAATGGCGACGCGCCCAGGCACTAGCAGACGTCTTCTGGCGAAGATGGGTACGTGAATACCTACCGCTCTTACAAAACCGGCGGGAGCCCTACGGTAGCGGCACACCACCCAAGGTCGGAGACGTCGTTGTAATCTGTGACCCCAACCTCCCACGTAACACGTGGCCCAAGGGAAGGGTAACGAAGGTGTTGCCAGGCGCAGACGGTGAGGTACGAGTAGTAGACGTGATGACCAAAGGTCACGTATTCCGAAGACCATCGAAGCGGATTGTCGTGCTCCCCACGGAGTCGCCTTACGGCGACGGCGGGAGAAATGTGCACGACAGTAACTAGCCTGCATGCCTGCTTAAAATGCTTATACTTAGTTAATTTAGATACTATAGTTATATTTGTTTAAAGTTAGTTCTAAGATCTTTTAAATTGTATAAAGTCTCAAAAATATCTTTCTCTTTAAAATAAATCGCGGATGTCATTCTATGCAGGAAAATCTTAACACCGCGATTCAGAAAAGTGACGTCATGGCACAACGCCACCTGTTACTGAGTAGCAAAATTAATTTAACAAAAAGATAGTAATGAGGTTTGTTATGCCTACCAAAATGTTTACAACCAATCGTGAGCTTGGACGCGAGTTTGCCCTTTATATGTGTGGGTAATTAGGGTCCGCTGGCCAGCAAAAATGTAATCTTAATAAAGGATTTGAAGGAGTGTGAGTCAAAATACCCTATATTGAGCCTGCACTTTTTTAAGTGTGTGTGAGCGCACGGTCCGCAACGGTCGGCCACCGAATGTTCCAGAAACAATAAGTTATAAAAGAGGACGCGCCAATCACTAAGTAACCAGTAATAATTGTAAAGTCTAGAAGATCACTATGTCCGTTTGGCTCCGTAAAAATTAGGGTATTTTAATTCAGTCTCAATCGCTTACAGTAATTAAAGACTTGTTTTATTAAAGTACTTATTCCTAAAAAGAACCCCTCTCTTGGGAGTTCCCAGTGACCTGCTAGCTGCTACGTATGTATACAGTCCACTCGCTGCACAATTTGTGATTATACAACGTGTAACATTAAATGCGCAAAACCTGAAAATAGTTTGATCAAAATAACGAGCAGAATCAATTGAACCATTTTATAGGTCACATTTTTCAAAAAATCGTCATTAAAAATGTTGCCCTGTCTATTTGTTCATAGGTCAAGCCATAACGTGAGCGAACCCGCCAAAATAGGTAAACAAACTCAAATGTTTGTCGTCAAATTTAAATTTTCTCATACGCGGAAAAAAAAGTAAAGAAAGAAAGAAACGATCAGAATTGCCAGTAAAACTAAAACAGCATATAAAACCTTTACGTTTCTTTAATGTTTTTTTCTCTCTCAGAATTAGGTCAATTGAATTATCATTTGGGGTGTCTGAGATTTTGCGCATTTAACGTTACACGTTGTATATATATAGATAGACAAACTATTTGGACTGTCTAAATAGTTTTTCCTTTGAACCTTTCAAGGGAAAGTGAATAAGCGTGTCATCTATGCACCACAACTCACAAGGTCTTACCAAATGTACGAGTAACGATGTACGACGACAGATTATAGTGTCGTTTATAGCGTCGTGGCTTATGTGTTTAAATGGAGGTGTTCACATATAGGACGACACGATTAACTGTCGTTCACGAATTTTTTTTTCAGTGACGATAGATTGTTAAGTCAATGGGTATAATAGGAACAATTAGAGACAACAGTCCAGTCACCAACAATAAATTAAACGTCACGACACAGTGGTAACGCGCCGTAAGTCGAAAATTGAAAACACTAAAATTAATTAAAGTTGCAGCTAAATATTATTCCAGAAACTTCTATGAAAGGGAAAGTCTTGTTTCTATGAAACTTCAATAATAATAGTTGTTTTGTTTAAACAAACTCCTAAACTGAATCAGAGAAATATTAAAGAAACAAACTTTTATTGTTCTATCTTGAGAAGATGTGTAGATAAGTCCATTGCCACCCCATTTCACAGATGTGACAGCTTTTCCATGACCTGTTAGACTTAAAACTGTGAGGCCTGTAACTGTGTCCCATATCCTGACATCACCATCTTTAGATGAACTGGCCAGTTTTCGGCATTCTGGATTCCTAAAACATCACACATAGAAGCACTTGTTGAAAAATAAGTTTATTATGTTCTGTACCAATCAATTTTTGTTTTGTTTGTTACATTAACTGCTAGTCTAGTTATTTTACTGCTAGTCTAGTTCATTATGTGTAATCAAAATATACAAGTGTGCATACTAATAAATGGTGTGTAGTGTCAGCATTTGTCAAACATTACAACATACCTGTGAAAAGGTTCCCAAGCGAGTGCAGTGACCCATTGCTTGTGCCCTATCATTGTTTTTCCTATTTGATTCCCTGTATTTGGATCCCATATCATTACTCTGCCTTGTTTACATGCTGAGGCCAGTTTTAACCCATCTGGAGACCAACTTATGGCAAGAACCCAATTGGCATGACCTGGAAGAGAAATAACCAATATGTCACATTTTTTTTTATTGAATGAATACACCCAAAAATATTGTGAAATGATTTATATTGCTTTACCTTTACATACATGTAATGGTGTTTGTGTACTTAGGTCCCAAAATCGAACAGTTGTATCTCCTGAACCACTTGCCAACTGTTTGCCTGATGGACTAAAGCTTGTTGATATTACTGCTTCTGCATGGCCTGGTATTGAACTAAAACATTATATAAATATTTTAATAGATACTGTTGCCTAGTCTTACCTTATGGGGTATTGTATTACCTAGTAGTAATTGGATTCTGGAAGTCAGATAGGCAGTGGCTGCATGTAAAATACTAGTATTTAGCTGCATCTGGTGAAACTGGAAGTGAACCCAACATAGTTGAGAAAAGGCTAGGCAGATTAGGACGACTGTTGCCACGTAAAAATATTTGCGAATAGACTGGCATAGGTGCTATACTTATTTATAATACTGACCTAGTGCACCTGGTAACTGGTCTTACTCTAAACACAGCTTGTTGCTGGTAAATGATTTCAACAACATCTTCAGAGTTCAAAGTTTTTATATCAAGGGCATCTTTGAGGCTATTTGTTATTTCAACATCTTTAACAAAAAATAGAAATGTCTTGTCTTCCTGAAACAATATTACGCAGTATGAATAAACAGCAGAGATCATTAAACACCAGTATTTGCAATAATTACATAAAAACGAATTGATTCAATTATTTTTGTGGAGAAACTTTTATTGATTTATTTAGAATATGAACCTCAATAGTCCATGAATTATACATTCAACAATAAAAGTCTAGAGGATAGGGTTCTTGTAGGTACCAATTATAGGTATACATATTTAAATTCATAATATAATCGACTTACTTCTTGTAACAGAGCATTACATATTAGCTCAAGTTGATCTCTAGTTATGTTTAGCGGTAGATCTAAAGGACTTCCTGTCTCTTCCCCCGTGTCCGATTTAAGTCTAGCTTGGACACAACTAGGTAAGTCTACTTCCATTTTCGATGGTTTGTCCTTTAAGTTTAAAGAAATTCAAAAAGATAAACATGCACATAACCTGAAAATGCCACCTGACTGACTTGCGTATTGCAAATGACAGCAAAGTCAAAGACAGTAAAAAAAAACAGCACATTGGCTTTTGGCACGATATTGTGACTGAAGGGGTTCCGAGACGTTCAAGTGGCTTTGGGTCAAACATCTACGAAACTGCCGCTTGATGCAATAATTTTTTCTTCTTCATGCTATGTCACGCGACGTTTTCTTAGTGTTTTCGACCGGCTTGATCAAGCATAGCTCAGCCGCGCGTCATTTTGTCATAGAGGAAAAAGCTAGAGAGGCAGCAAGGAGCGCATCGCCGAACAATATTTTGTGTCACTTTTTGCAGCAGGGGAGTTAGGCACACTACGGGAATTTGATAATCACACACAAAGACATGTATCATTTTTGACGGCTTTAGATGGCACGGTTGGCGCAGCGGTTGAGCGATTGACTGCTGCGCAACGTGTCGTGGTTTCGATTCCCGCACGGAACAAGTATTTGTATGGCCTACAGATAGTTGTTCCGGGTCAGGCTGTTTGTGCATGTGAGTTTAAATGTTTGTAAACGCACCCACGATACAGGAAAAACACCTAGTAGGGCAACGTATTAAAGAAAAAAATAAATGTATAGGCGTTTCCACTACTGACCATCTACATTCAATAAATCAAATAATTGCAAAATATCAAGAGTTCAATATGCCGATATATCTTGCCTTCATAGACTATTCAAAAGCTTTCTATAGTACACACAGTGCCATATTTGACGCTCTGAACAACCAAGAGATCGATCTCACCTACATCAACCTGCTTCGTAACGTATATATAAACAGCACTGCTTCATTAGATTACAGACAGTCGGACCATCATTCTCCATAGAAAAAAGGCCTAAAGCAAGGAGACCCGCTTTCACCCAAGCTTTTTAATAGCGCTCTTGAAGAAGTGTTTAAAAAGCTTACGGTTAGTTGGGAGAGAAGCGGCATTGAAATCGGTGGGGCACGGTTAACAAACCTTAGCTTCGCTGACGACATTGTTGTATTCTCTTCCACGGCGGCAGAACTGGAGCTTATGTTAAACCAACTCAGTGAAGCGAGCCTTGAGGTTGGACTCGCGATGAACATGTCGAAGACCAAACTGATGTCGAACTCCACTAAACATAGGATATGAGTGAATGGTGAAGAATTGCAATATGTCCATGAATACATCTACTTGGGCCAGTTGGTCTCTTTCCAGCCCAGACAAGAAAAGGAAGTAACAAGATGAACCGAAAATGCCTGGAAGAGCTACTGGTCCATGAAGGAGCTCATGAAAGGAAACCTTCCTTTGTCACTAAAGAGAAAAATCATGGACATGTGCATTCTTCCCATTTTGACCTATGGATCCCAGACTTGGTCTTTGACAAATATTCAAAAAGTTCAAACTCAAGGTCTGCCAACGTGCAATGGAGCGCAGCATTCTAGGCGTCAGACTAACTGACCATGTACGCAACACCACACTGCGCTCCAAAACACAAATAACTAACGTTGCTCAAAAAGCCGCTAAGCTGAAGTGGAACTGTAACTACGATGTGGAGCCCTGACACAGCCAGAAGGCGACGCGGTAGACCAAGCAGGAGATGGTGGGACGAACTGGACAGAACCAACGACCAGTGGTCCACATTGGCCCTGGATCGAAGGATTTCGAAGTCATGGGGAGAGGCCTTTGCCCAGCAGTGGGATGATATAGGCTAACAGTAATAGTAATAAATGTATATGTTGCATTACAAAAGGACACGAAGCAAAAACAAAATTTACCATTTTTAGAGAGCACTTGTTTGCAACATAAAACATACACAATGGTGTCTGTCGGTACATGAACAAGTTTTATTCAAAGTCTATGGTCAAATGGCACATTTTGGCAGAACGGTAAATCCAGCTATGCCTACTCTAGAGCTTACTCCTCTATGCAGTTAGCACGTTACTATAACGTTTAGGAGTAGGGCGGGGTAAAAAAACTTTTGAGCTCGCTGTTCACTCGTCCATCTTAATACAGGTACTCTTGATTTGATTATTTTCAGGACAAATTACCCTGATTGATCCTATTCCCATTTCTGAAGGGTCAGAATAAACGTTAGTTTATTAGCAGTAGTTTAGTTGTAAGTTCATCGCTATCAACAAGTAGAAAATACATTGCCACTCAATCAAAGAAAAAAAACTTATTTGACCTAAAATTCCAATCAAAAATGGTTTTCTACAAAGATTTTCTGTAAAACCTTTTGAAATTCTTTGAGGTTGCCAAATTACCGTTTCATGCTCTGCCGCAGAGCCACCATTCTAGAAACCGGTCAATTATATCTTAAAATTATGTACGTCTAACGTACATAATGTACGTACACCGTTATCGCTGTACGTGCATTAGTTAATGATAAAATAGACATTGATTGTGGCTCTGCTGCAGAGCATACTCTCTAGCAGAGCCACACATAACATGTACTCAGGCAAGATAAACGCTACTGTTTTTTTAAGAAAACTGTTGTACGAATAGTGTTTATTGCGTACGTGTTGAAAAATATCATTTTAAGACATTGGTTTTATTTATTTTAACTTTACTAAAATTTTAAAAGAAAGCGCCTGATTATTTTGTGTTAGCAAAATGGTTTGTAGCCATTGCTATATTGACTACTATCTATATACAGGGTGTAACGGAAAGGGTATATACATACTTAAAGCTGTGCTACAGACCATCAAAGTGAACATGTTTCTCTACAAACAAACATCGTAATAACGAAAAAATTATCTGCTGCCCCATAGAAAATTTCAATACCTATTCGACCAAATGTATGGGGCAGCTGATGTTTTTTTCGCTATGACGATGTTGATCCGATGGAGAAACATGTTCACTTTGATGGTCAGTAGCACACCCTTAAGTATGTATATACCCTTTCCGTTACACCCTGTATATCTATAAATTACGTGCCACGTTGTTTGTCGGGGATGGACACCTAAACTACTTAACCGATTTTAATCAAATATGCACACCGTGTGCAGTTTGATCCAACTTGAAAGATAGGATAGCTTACATCTCAATTTATAGTCGCAATATTATTTTATTACAAATTAAGTCACAATTGGCATTGTAAGATTCTAACAGATGGCGGTATCTGTTGACTGGATTGAGTAAGTATTCAATAGATGACGCTGTATACGAGCAATATTTACACAGACGAAGTTGCGCGGGTCAGCTAGTAATACTCGTATAATATAATACTAGCTTCTGCATGCTAGCACTAATGGTATAGAAACTGCATGGAAGTATAGAAAAACTTCCAATATTTTGTAATAGGTACTACCTTTTCTGTAGTTTATTATTAAAAATGATATCAAAACCATTAATAATAAGTTGAATATCAGCAACCTCTTTGGGGAAACTGAAGGTTTTGTCTGTGCGATTATGGACGAAGTTATGCTGACGAACAACCGTAGACAGAGAATAGTATAGACTGCTGGATGTATTCTATTTCACTTGCACAAGAAAAAGATGAAAATATACAGTATGCGAGTAAAAAAAAGAGACAGAGCCTAAAATTTTTTGTCCCTTACCGCGTGCCACTTTTTTTCAAGGTGAGCAACTCATTTGCCAAACAAACTTTGACATTTGGTACGCGTTCGACAGAAGTTGGTGTCCAATTTTAAATTATTTCATTTATCGTTTCGAAATTAATAACTGTTTTGTGCTGAATGTGTAGAGGATTGACGTAGGTATTGCGTGACAATGGTACGGTGCAGTGTTCTCGGTTGCAAAAGTGATAGTGGGAGGAACATTGCTGGATTGTCTTTTCATTCGTAAGTAGCTAAATATTTAATTTATTTGATGTATTTGAGCGAATGTTTTAACTTATGTCGATTTTAAACTGTGATAAACCATACTAATGTGTTTAAAGATACAATTATCGTGAGATAATGTAATAAATCGAGATAATATAAACATAACCTCAAAGCTCCAGTGTTGCCAGTTATTCAAGAAGTTTTTACCTTACTTTAGGGGTAAATGATATAAGGACTGATAGTGATAGTGTGTTTTTTTGATAGTGATACGGAAATGCGGTAACATTTCCGTAAAACCCTCCTCAAAGTAGAATATATATATACATCTCTGTGGTTTTTTATGGATATTTTTACTGACAAAATGTGGCATCCGTATGTGTAGGCAACTACTTTTGTATTTTGAATTTCGAGACTTCTTCTTAATAGTTCTCGCTACTAAAATTGAAATATTTAATATCGTTCTTATTTATTGTTCTCATTAATGTTCACAATAAAAATAATGTGAAACTTGAACTTGAAACTTTCAGATTTCCCGCCGAACCAGAATTACGGAATTTATGGATTGAAGCGACTAAAAGAAATAACTGGGTCCCAAAAAACAGCTCAAAAATATGCTGTCATCACTTTCATCGCACTAGTTTTATGAAGATAGGAAATAAAACCTTTTTAAACCCCAAAGTTGTTCCTCTTGAGGTAAGAAGTGTAGTTATTTATTATTAGTTTTTTTGTAATTTTAATTATTTACTGAATAAATAAATACTGAAAATTAATTTAAAGGTGACAAAATCGTCAAACCCGTTGACGTTCGACAAACCTGTTGCGTCTACGTCCGCAATACCAATTGCAATCACAGAAGTTTATTAATTAAAGCCATAGCAATGCATTACTTTGAAACACGCATTCACCATGCCACTAAAGAACGTTTTGCACCACAGCAAAGAATACGAAATGTACACACTAAATTAGTACTGTTTCAAGGGCAATAAAAACCTTTTCGCTTCGTCAGATGTTTTATTTACGAAAATAATCATGTAGATACCTATAGTCAACTTATTAATAACACTTACAACGGGATCCTGTTGTGAAAGCTATTAATAGTGTTAGTGACCATATCAGTTTCAAAACTTATATAGTAAACTTACCTTTAGAGTAATATAACAGTGTAATTACTCGAAGCAACTTACACTCGCAGCGGCATATTAGGTAAGTAATTCCCTTTTGCATACAGAAATGGGAAAATATATTGGGCTTGAAATACGGCCAGTACGGCAATTTCATAGGTCTTACCTATTATTTGATGCTAAGGAATATTTATAAAACACGGAACATACTATTCGGGGTAATAAACACCGTAAGGAGGGTAACCCTAACGATTCGTCTGGCTCGATTTTTTGTCCCTTACAGCGGCACGTTATGCAAGAGTCTATACTATTCTCTGTCTACGCGAACAACTACCGGAAACATATTATGAAGGACGGGACGGTTGACGTGTGTCGGGCATGCCACCGTCCGGGAGAATCGATCCGACACATAATTTCTGGTTGTTCTCGTCTGGCTAACGGAGAGTACTTGCATAGACACAACCTCGTTGCTAGGATTATCCACCAGCAACTTGCTTTGAAATACAACCTTGTGGAATCAGAAGTGCCGTACTATAAGTATGCGCCCGACCCAGTTCTCGATAATGGTAATATCACGTTGTATTGGGATCGACCTATCGTCACTGACAGGACTATTGTTGCCAATAAGCCTGACATTGTGGTGATAGATCGATTGGAGTGTCGCGCAATGATTGTTGATATTACGGTCCCACATGACGAGAACCTCGTGAAAGCAGAGAAAGATAAGCAATTCAAGTATCTAGATCTGGCTCGCGAGGTTGTCGACATGTGGGATGTGAATACAGCAGTCATTGTGCCGATAGTCGTGTCGGCCAATGGCTTAATTGCCAAAAGCCTCGACCAACATCTTAGTAGGCTTTCGCTTGGCAGCTGGATCAAGGGCTTGATTCAGAAAGCAGTACTTCTGGACACGGCACGTATTGTCAGGAGGTTCCTCTCTCAAGAGCCCTGACCACCGGTAGCCCGGACCCTGTTCCCGATGCTGGTGGGCTACTATTTTTTATATTTTTAAATGTTTTTTGATATGTTTTTTGTAAAAATATTTAAAAATGTAAAGGATGTGTAAAGAAAATGAATAAAGGGTTGAATATTTTGTCTGTGCGATTATGGATGAAATTATGTTGACGAACAACTACCGGAAACATATTATGAAGGTCGGGACGGTTGACGTATGTCGGGCATGCCACCGTCCGGGAGAACCGATCCGTCACATTATTTCTGGGTGCTCTCGTCTGGCTAACGGAGTGTACTTGCATAGACAAATAAAAAATAAACCTCGTTGCCAGGATTGTCCATCATCCAGCAACTAGCTTTGAAATACAACCTTGTGGAATCAGAAGTGCCATACTATATAAGTATGCGCCCGATAATGGTAATATCACGTTGTATTGGGATCGACCTATCTTCACTGACAGGACTATTGTTGCCAATAAGCCTGACATTGTGGTGATAGATCGATTGGAGCGTCGCGCAATGCTTGTTGATATAACGGTCCCACATGACGAGAAGTGAAAGCAGAGAAAGATCAGCAATTCAAATATCTAGACTGGCTCGCGAGGTTGTCGACATGTGGGATGTGACAACAGCAGTCATTGTGCCGATAGTCGTGTCGGCCAATGGCTTAATTTCCAAAAGCCTCGACCAACATCTTAGTAGGCTTTCGCTTGACAGCTGGATCATGGGCTTGATTCAGAGAGCAGTACTTCTGGATACGGCGCGTATTGTTAGGAGGTTCCTCACACAAAAGCCCTGACCACCGGTAGGTCGGACTCTGTTCCCAATGCTGGTGGGCTACTATTTTTTTTATATTTTTAAATGTTTATTTTAATATCATTTTGTAAAAATATTTAAAAACGTAATTAGTATGTAAGTAAATTAATAAAGGAAATAATAAGTTGACTAAAATATATTGGGTCTTTACCTATGAAATTGCCGTTTTGTTTGAAAAAAGTTAAAGTATTTTTTTTTTTCGAACTTATTTATTTCTTTTATTCAAAGTAATCACCCCTGCAATCAATGCATCTTTGCCAACGCTGTGGCAGTTTATGGATGCCCTTCTTGAAAAAATCAGCTGAACGGGAGACAACAAATTCTTCAAAGGCGTTTTGTACTGCCTCTCGGGAATTGATTTTTTTTCCCGCTAAAAACTTGTCCAAATTTTGGAAAAAGTAATAGTCGGAAGGCGCAAGATCTGGTGAGTATGGCGGATGAGGGAGAGCTTCCAAACCCAACTCATACAGCTTAGAGACGGTCTGTTGTGCAGTATGGGGCCGCGCGTTGTCGTGAAGTAGCAGTGGAGACGACCGATTGACCAAAGCTGGTTGCAGACGTGCGAGTTTCGCCATCATTGTGGTCAGTTCTTCAATGTACACATCTGCAGTAATGCTCTCGCCGTTTTGTAAAAAGCTATGATGAATCACACCAGCACTAGACCACCAAACTGTGACCATCACCTTTCTAGGGGTCATTTTTCGTTTTGCACATTGCTTTGGTACCGAACCAGGATCTAACCAACTTGCTGAGCGCTTTCGATTGTCAAAAAGAATCCATTTTTCGTCGCACGTAACAATTCGGTTCAAAATTCCTTCATTTCTGTGCCTGTTAAGCAGCGCAAGGCAAGTCTCGACGCGTACGTTGCGCTGGCGATCGTTAAGTTCGTGGGGCACCCATCTATCAAGCTTTTTTATCTTGCCAATCTGTCGCAAATGGACCAATATTGTTTTAATGCTAACATCAAAAGCTGCTGCCAGCTCAGCTGTAGATTGAGTTTCATCAGCTTCAACAATCACCTTCATCATTGTTGACCAAAGTTTCCGGACGACCACGAGGTTCATTTTTCAAGTCAAAATTCCCAGAACGGAACCGAGCAAACCAATAACGGGTTGTGCGTTCGTTTGTACAGTTCTCTCCGTAAACGTCGTTGATGTTACGGGTCGTTTGTGCCGCTTTGGTGCCACGACGGAACTCATATTCCATAATTACACGAAATTTCAAAGTATCCATTATGAGGAAAAATGTTGAAATGTAATGAAAATACAACGCTAATCAATAAACAAAAGACTGATTTTGTAAAAAGAATGTCATATTTTTAAAACAAAATTAATTTGAATTTAGAACTCATAGCCAATCAACACTTTTTTTTGTTTGAAAAAGTCTGTACTGCAATACGGCAATTTCATAGGTAAAGACCTATTATATTTCTTGTTATACTTCACATTCGAAAAGTAAATAAATCTAGTAATATTATATTATCTTACTAGTACCTATTATAAAAGCGAAAATTTGGATGGATGTGTCACATGTTTGTTAATCAATCACGCGAGAAAGGCTCGACAGATCTGGATGAAATTTTGCACATAGATAGATTATAGTCATAAATATCATATAGAATACTTTTTATGCCGGGAATATGTTACCTCGGGATAATTTTCGACATTCACGTAGGCGAAGCAGCGGCTTCGCCCGCCTGAATGTCCAAAATTACTAACGTATAAATGACTAGCAAGCAGAAGCTAGTATTATATTATATTAAATAGTAGTCAATATAGCAATGCTTACAAAACATTTTGCTTTCACAAAATAATCAGGCGCTTTCTTTGAAAATTTTATTAAAGTTAAAATAAATAAAACCAATGTCTTAAAATGATATTTTTCAACACGTACGCAATAAACACTATTCGTACAACAGTTTTCTTAAAAAAACAGTAGCGTTTATCTTGCCTGAGTACATGTTATGTGTGGCTCTGCTAGAGAGTATGCTCTGCAGCAGAGCCACAATCAATGTCTATTTTATCATTACCTAATGCACGTACAGCGATAACGGTGTACGTACATTATGTACGTTGGACGTACATAATTTTAAGATATAATTGACCGGTTTCTAGAATGGTGGCTCTGCCGCAGAGCATGACACAAATTACCAATTGGAAAGTGACGTTTCAAATGATGGAAAAAATTTAAAAAAAAATGGTGGCAACATTATTCCATAGATGTCCGACATCGGCATTTCACATACGTGTTATGTTTATTTTATTTGTACTGTAATTGGTTTTAGGAAGTTAATTGCTGCATAAAAATGAAATATTTGTATTTATTGTTTATTTTTTGGACTATAGTTAACTGTGATGAACATACCCATACTTATAAGGATGGAGAACAAGTTGTGCTGTGGATGAATACAGTAGGTCCGTATCACAATCGCCAAGAAACGTATGCGTACTTTTCATTACCTTTTTGCGTTGGTACTAAAGTGACGATTGGACATTACCATGAGACTTTATCTGAAGCGCTACAGGGAGTGGAACTCGAATTCAGTGGCCTCGATATCACCTACCGGGATACTGCACCGGCTCAGCAATTTTGTGCCATCGAACTGAATGACCAATCCTACAAAGCACTTGTGTATGCCGTGAAGAATCACTACTGGTATCAAATGTACATAGATGACCTACCAATTTGGGGAACAGTAGGCGAAATCGATGGGGACCATTATTACATTTGGACTCACAAGAAATTTGACATTGGATACAATGGAAACAGAATTGTGGAAGTCAACCTTACAGCTGAGAATAAGCAGCGACTAACATCCGACGCCAAAATTCCATTCACTTATGAAGTAAATTGGAAGAAAAGCGATATCCACTTTGAAGATCGATTTGATAAATATTTGGACCCAAATTTCTTCCAGCACCGAATTCATTGGTTCAGCATCTTCAACAGTTTCATGATGGTAATATTTTTAGTGGGACTCGTATCCATGATCCTCATGAGAACACTCCGTAAGGACTATGCAAGGTATTCAAAGGATGATGATCTAGATGATTTAGAAAAAGACTTAGGAGATGAATATGGATGGAAACAAGTTCATGGCGATGTATTCAGACCAGTTCCACATTTGCCAGTATTTTCAGCGCTAATTGGAGCAGGGTACCAGCTCACTGTAGTGACTTTGGCAGTTATAATATTTACCATCTTTGGTGAACTGTACACTGAAAGGGGATCGTTACTGTCCACAGCTATATTTATCTATGCTGCCACATCCCCAGTGAATGGATACTTTGGAGGTTCTCTTTATGCCAGGATGGGTGGTAAGCTTTGGATTAAACAGATGTTACTCTCAGCATTCTTACTACCCGTACTTGTTTGTGGTACAGCATTCTTTATTAACTTTATTGCTATGTATTACCATGCATCAAGAGCCATTCCTTTTGGTAGTATGATAGCCGTCATGTCCATTTGTACTTTTGTGATATTGCCTCTAACATTAGTGGGAACAGTACTTGGTCGCAATTTAGCAGGACAGCCTGACTACCCTTGTCGCATCAATGCTGTACCTAGACCGATTCCTGAAAAGAAATGGTTTATGGAACCATTTATTATCATTATAGTAGGAGGAATATTACCGTTTGGTTCTATATTTATTGAAATGTATTTCATCTTTACTTCATTTTGGGCATACAAAATATACTATGTCTATGGATTTATGCTACTGGTATTTTTAATCTTGATGATTGTAACTGTCTGTGTAACAATTGTTTGCACATATTTCTTGCTGAACGCCGAGGACTATCGTTGGCAGTGGACCAGCTTTCTTTCTGCGGGCAGCACAGCCATCTATGTGTACTTGTATTCTTTCTATTACTTCCTATTCAAAACGAAAATGTATGGCCTGTTTCAGACTACTTTTTATTTTGGCTACATGGCTTTGTTCAGCTTAGCTCTTGGTATTATTTGTGGAACTGTGGGATACATTGGTACAAGCATATTTGTCCGAAAAATTTATTCCACTGTAAAGATTGATTGAAATGTTGTGATTGATGTTATTCATGATTATGTAATTTGATGTTTTTTGTCAGAGATGAGTAATGATTGCATAGTTTCAACTTATTGGGAATATAACAGCAAAACAATCAGATTAATTAACAATTATAGCATTTACTATTGGTTCAAAAATTTCTAAATCTAAGTAAAAATCAAAGTTAAACATTAATGTGAAGAAAACATTCCTTAAAAATGTATGTGCTGTACAGCATTCAGATGACGTAAATGATTAGGCAATTTCATTTTCATTGTAACAAATGAGCATAAATTAATTAAATTAAAACAAATAAATATAATTAGAATAACTATTCTTCTAATTTCTACTTTGAAAAATATTGTAAATTTTAGATATCACTCTCAAATCTATAATTTAGCACTGCCATTATAGGTGTGTCCATGTTTTTGTAAGTATGTATATCAAAATATCTATCCAAGTATGTACTTTATTATAATTACTACATTATTATTGATTGGCAAAATATTAATGCATAAAGTGTTATAACAATTATGAAATCTAGCAGTAAAATTGTATGTAAAAAAAGCTTAAATAAATAAAAGTCATGTAGATTGATAACAATGCTAATTATGGTGAAAGGATTTATTCCAGAAACCCCCATTGGTTAAGTAAGCACAGCATAGTGGAGATTTTAGCAAAAAAGCTGTTTTAGAAAAAGGATTAGGTTTCCGTGCAAAAAAAAATGAAAGTACATGAAATTAATTAGTTAATAAAATTCGATTCAAAAAGGTAATATCTTTAAAATAATTTTAGATGGATAACGGTCGCGGGCAACACCTAGTATAAGATTACCCGTGACCGAAGTTTTGCGTTAGTTATTTACCTACTGTACAAATACAATATTCCGCTATTCTTTTCTGATTAATTTAGTTTCAGGATCCAAGACAGTTAAATTGTAACTCTGCGACTTCGTAGAGCTTCATTTTCTCGCCGCTTTTCTGGTCGTCGCCATTGTTGATTCTGGCTAACCTATGTTGCAGTGGTATGGGAGTACAGGAGTGGTCTTGTCACAAAAAAAAAAAAGACGGGTTGCACTCCGGGAGTGCCGGCAGAAGTGAAAACTTGATTATTAACGTTGAGCATGTTTGATATTTTGGAATGGTTAGGGAATAATTTTGCACCAATTGCTTTATCAGTATAAAAGTACTACACTGCGGTTCGGGGGACGAAGACAATATAGCGGTTGTGATTGGCCGATGCAACAATGTCAGGACGAATGTTCCACACATAGTGATGCACAAGTCAGTTTTGCTACAATACCTAATGTCGATAAAATTGAACATTACGATGTCTATTAATTCTACTTTTTTTTAAACTATACTGGTAGGGCGTTAACTGGGTGCAAATAAAACACTTACGTAACACTCTAAATTTCACTTTATTCAAATCAATGCTAAAATAAAATCAAGGTTAACCTCTCCGTCCTGCATTTCTTAACGCGTAACTTCCCTAACGGCCGCGCGCATTACGTCATCGCTGACGTCGTTCGGCCGGCCGACATAAAAACTCTTATCGCCAGAGTTCTAATAAAGCTTATCTTAAATGGTAAACAGTGTCGTGTTCTTAGATAACAAGACCGTGTATTATAATATATACAACTTTTCTATGACTACTTGATAATTATAAACATCCCATAGAAATGCGATTGCTTGCTGCAAATAGACTGTCACCGTATTTTATTTTTGTTTAGTAAAACTACGCAATAAATTTATACGAAACTTTATAACTAACATCACAAATATACAAGTAATCTAATGACAGTGTTTTTTAGGAGTCCTACATACATTATTCACATAAGATTCCAACTCAAACTTCCTATAAGATCGGCCGTTTTCCAACTGCGGAGTTCAATGCATGAAAATACTTGAAATATCAAAAAATATGATTAGATATGCCTCGAATACATAAAATAATGAATTATCACTATTTTTTACGTTGCTATTAAATTAATCGTAAAAAAAATCGAAAAAAATCCAAAGAAAATTTTAATTTTGTGCCTAGGTTGGACGATCCTCCTCAACTTTCCCTGTTAACAGCATTAATCCACTTTTCTTCCACTTCTGGAATATTTGGAAATCTAAAATGTAAACATTAAGTAATGTTACTTTTTTACAGTAAGGGAACACCGTAATTTTTATCTTCAATATTATTTATACTTTGTTTCGAAGTTGACACAACACTACAGCATTACGTCTGTCCCTTTCTATCTACACCTACAGATGGAAAGGGACAGACTTATTGACAATACCTAGTGAGAGAAAGGGACTTTTCAAAAAGACATCAACGCGGTGTACGTTTTTTGTGCCTTAAACGTAAACAACTAGTTTAGCTAGAGCCCTGCAATTATTCATAATTTTATTAAATTATAAATATATTTTACTTACCGATGAAAAGTTATGCCATCTTTTTTATAGCTGGATGTTCTAGACGATTTCCCACACCATTTAATTGAACAAGAACTCATAATTAATTTGATATAAGCAGAAATGTTTGAAAAAGTTATCTAAATAATCGCGTGTGGAGAGATCCAATAACTGGTCAAAAACTCTCCATCCGTCTTACGCTTTTTCGATCAGGTCACGTGTCCTGACGCGAGTTTAAGATTTTATACCCATTACAGAAAAGTGCTCAACGCCGCTAAAGAAGTTTTCACTTCAAAAATACTGGATTTTTGCATTCAAGTTTTTGGTGAAATTATAAGCCTAGGCACAAAATGATTATTTGTCCATGGAACCCTACCTCTGATTTTATATGTAAGCCGCGGACAAAAAAGCTATTAAACAGAAGTTGGTTTAATTACTACTCAAGTTATTTTGTTTGGTGTATAAAGTCTGGTGGGGATCATTAGACTTATTTTTCCAATAATCCCCACTAGTCTGTGTTTTCTTAACCAGTGGGGGATGTCTGAAAAAAAATTACAATCCCCACTGGTGGGGATAAATCAGTGGACATTTCTGAAATAAATCGATGAAAGTATTAACTAAGAGTTCTGAAAAAAGGTGCATGAGACATTTTCAAGTATGTATTGTGGTGTAAGTTTTAGTGATAATATGCTGATTTAAACAATATTATTTATATTACTTCTGCCCATCTGTTATGTAATCTGTTATTGTTAGTCACATATGTAATTATTTATCCCTAACTCACTTTCATGCTACTCTAATAGTATGTAAATATTTTCCCAGTCTTTCTAGTGTTAATTAATATAATAATAGTGTATATACAGTCAGCAACAAAAGAACACCATCCAAAGATAAAGAAAAGATATGAAATAGACTTATATATTATACTAGAGGATACTTTTGAGACTAGTGTTATACAAAGAAGCACTTTTTTTGCTAGAGAGCGATAAATTTAAACCAATAATATAATACATAAATATTAAATAATCAAGATTATGAAGTTACTGTTGTGGCTGACTGTACCAAACTTCACTGATAGTGCAATGACTGGTGGTACCTTTGAATCATTGCTTTAAATCATAAGTTTGTATGTTTAGGTGTGAAATATAATATATTATATTTCTCATAGTTAATTAAAAGAAAAATAAATGTCACTTAACGAGAACTTGACTCTGTCGTAATATGTCGTTCAACATGTTATGTCGTGATCTAACTGTCTTAAACTTTGTAAATATTAGGGCATTAATATAATATGAGCAAGTTCAGAGACATTACATACTGAGATTGTAGGTCCCTTTGGTTTCTAATAATTTGTGACACATAAATTTATATTAATGTATGCCATCCATCACTCTTGTAACTATTTTGGCATAAAAATAAAGGCGGATAATGATATTCACCATTGTTTAATTTTTATTCCTGGCAACAAAGCACTGACTAATACTGATTTCTTAGTTAATAGGTAAGTTATAAAATGAAAACCTGGTACAGTTTAAATATTTATATATTTACATTGCATCTTTGTCCCCTTCAACGAACTTCTCGACGTCAACCGCACCTTTTCTAGATGCTTTGCCTCCCGGAGTTTGCGCATTAAACGATTGTGCAGTTCGTTTCCTTAGCATACTGACATCTTCCGTTTCATCACTTTGTTCTGCCCATTCTAAGACTAATCTTCTCCCGTAAAGATGCGTGGATTGACATAGAGCTTCAAAAGCAGACTGAAATAAGAAGAAGAACATTAATCTTATTTTTTTAAAAGACCTATTTATTTTAATGATAATGTAGGTATAGAAATTTACCTTTGCGTCTGCTTTGGAATGATAGTCTACAAATGCGAACCCACGATGTTGGTCTGTTCCAGGGGACAGTTTTTTAGGTAATCTCAAAGTCTTAATTTCGCCAAAAGCCCTGTGAAATAATATAAACATTGTTATTTGATCCATTGTATTCGACAGATAAGAAATTTTAATTGTGTTAATCTAACATTGGAAACGATAGCGCATTAATTACCAGTAACTCCTATCAGTTTATTAACATAACAACAACGAACTTATACAGTGAGTTGCGGCCTTCGTGTTTGCATTGTGAATTTTCCGCTTATTAGAAAAGCATTTTCATACACGTTTCTAAGTAGTACAATGTCTAGCTTTAGAAATGCTTTGGTGAGCAATGTGTCAGAAACAAAGTTAGTGATATGTCGGTCACAAATGCGTGAGGCATGAGTAGGCAGAGTATGTCAACTGTCAACAACGGTGCAACTCTCTGTATTGTACGAAATCAAATTATCACTACGAAACGTAGAGACGTGAGTCTGTGTTTCCCGTTATCTACAATCTAGGGGTCTTTAAGTCAAGAGTGTGAATAGGTTTCTTCTAGACAAGCGTGCTTCACCGTTGACCACATCATCGCTTACCATCAGGTGAGATAGTGGTCAAGCGCGGGCCTATAGATAATAATAAAAAAAAGTAAACAGCCTGAATAAATAAAATTATTCTTGAAATCCCTAAAAGCCTGAATCGAACCGAATACTGAAAATGTTTTCGGCGCATATGTTTGCTAGGTCAAATTTAAGTTAAATAGGCGTAACACAAAAAAAAAGAAATACTTATTTCATTAACTCTCCTTATTTCATTATATACATTACCTAAATATTTCGTGTAATTCGTTCCTGTTAGCTTGGAACGGTACATTTCGAACGAGTATTTTGGTTCCATTTTGCGTTGTTTCTTTATTTGTTTTCTTTGATGTTCGTACTTCATTGCTGTAAATTAAAGTTTTATGTGAGTAGGTAGGTAAAGTAGAAAGTATAAATAGTTACAGCGCTGATAAATAGACATTTAAATATGTTGAAACTAACGTATTTCCTCGTTCCGATCTTTTTAATTCTAACGACTTTCCATCAAGGGTAGAAACTTGAAGATTCTTTAGAGCTTCATCGGCATGTTCTTTCCTATAATATTGCACAAAGCCGTAACCCATTGAAAGAAATTGACCAGGATTTTTCGGGTCCTTCTTTCTTGCAATTGACACACTGTGTACTTTTCCGGCTGCAGAAAAATGCTGTAACAATAACATTTATTAGATGGATGTAATAATAGAAAGTAAATTCAATAAATTGAGTGTTCATTTACGAACCGCTTTTAGGCTATCTTCAGTTGTTTTGAAATTAAGATTTTTAACAAAAAGTGTCGTATCGTTTTCGGGTTCGTGCAGCTCCATTTCAACGTCTTCCTTGAACGCTACTGGTGCTGGTTCTTTACTTATATTAGGTTCACGAGTTACAACAGCCGTTTTCGGTTCAACTTTATTTACAATTTCATCGGATTCTTCTTCAATTATTGTAGTCTTGTTCGATTCAGTTTTCTCAGCAGATTTTACAAATACATTTTCCGGTGCCCATTCTAAGTACAGTGGTGCATTCTTGAACTGCGAATATGCCAACTTAGTAAATGCTTTTTTGGCTTCGAATGGTTCAATAAAGTCAACAAGCGCAGTTATGCCGTGTTGCGGCATTAAGAATCTCGCTATTTGTCCATGTTTAACAAACAATGCCTTTATTTCTTCTTTCTCAGTGTTCGCCGGCAAATTTTTGACGAGTATGCATGTCTTTGATCTGCTTTTTGCAGGCTGTAAGTGAATTTTGCATTTAAGATAAAATGATTAAAAGATTTTATGCTAGGCCGTAAACGAGTTATTACTATTTACTCACTTTATTGAATGCATCCAAATATACTCCGTTTCCTTCAAGGAATGTTTTGGTTTCGGCAACTAGCTGCGTCTCACCGAGGGCCAGTCGCACAGCAGCGCTTGTATCTATACATTACAATGAAGACATATATGTATAGTCATAGTAAGCGAAAACCATTGGGAATTTGTAAAAAACAACTTTGTTTACTACTTTGTTTTAGCTATTACCTACATCAAGATACGACTTTTCATCATCGATACAAGCATTATGCAACAGAGAAAGCAGAGAAATGTTCATGTTTTATGCAAAGCAGTAATAAAGAGCCAAACTCACTTTTATTATTATCATTGAGCAACTGCTCCTTGGTGGTGTTATACGTAGACGCGATGACGTCAGCGACGGCGTTGGTGCCCAGGAACAACACGTTCCAGTTGTGGGACGACTTCGCTTGGGCTTTCAGCTTCTTTGCTTTCTTCTCTTTGAATGTTAGACCCTCTGCGATGGAAATATTAAATTAGGATCAATCATGATGGAGGTACCGTTCGTGGATCACTTCCGGTCTCAAATTACTCACAATATTATATGTGGGTAGATATATGCTGCGAAGACTGACTAGTTATTTGTTTAACTTATTGGTTGGCAAGAAAGTAGGACCGCCCACCTCATGGTTAGTAGTCATCAAGTATAGTAATAATATTCTTCTTCCTTAGAGTGTCGAGGTTAATCTAAATTGTGTCGGGTCAGAACGGAGCCACTAGTTTGGCACCCTCTGTAGCGTCAATCAGTTCCTGTTATTTACAAACAGCAGGACACGAAATTAAGTGCCCTATCGTTTGTGGAACAGCACCACAATTACACTCCAGGTCAGAGTCATTAATTAATATCCACCAGAGCAGGTTTTCCTTGCTGCGACCAACCTAGTTCCGAAGTCTATTTAAAGATTTCCGGGTCGGCCATGGCAACTCATGCCCAGGAGGGAGACTTTCAATAGATGGAATGAATGGGTTAGGTAAAGATGCACTACCTCGCCAGAGCTTTAGTCTTTCCCTAGACAGCTCGCCAGCGAGTGGGGTGACAAACTTCAAAAAACAGTTTCGGCTTTTCAGTCTTTGCGACACGATATTTAGGTGCAGAGGGTGTCGTGTGTATGAAGCCATTTTGGTTCTTTCACAAGAGCTTGCTTGCCACTTTTCTGCGAACTTCTGGTGGCGCTATCCCAACCAGTGGGTACAGCATCTGTACTGGTGTCGGTTTAACGCTAAGAAAAAGATTATACTCAGTACCGCGAAACGTCGAAATAATTTACGGAAATATTTTAGTAATCTTAATGCCCGGTTACTGGACTGTTCGAGTATCCCTCACTGCATCCAGTGCATTACAGTGAGAGTTTAGATCATTGCAGTTGAAATCCAACGTTGATCCAGATAGAACAATGTGAACCTGATATTATGATCATGGATTCATGATACTATGGACGTAATAAAAAAACATATAAAATACCTTTAAGTACAACTTGGATAACTACACTTATAAACTTGGATAACCTATAAGAAGTAATGTTGTTTCAGCTGTGTTCATAGTTTATACCTAGTTGTATTGTAAAACTATTTGGAATGATTTAAGATACCTACGTTCTTGATAACACGTTATTGTACGCCATTATGTGCTTTATAACCAAAGGTACGATCGGCGACAAACATTTGATCCATTACGCTCGGAATTTAAGAAAATAGGGTATCTATGTTGGATTTGAATGGAAGAAATGAAGAAAAGATGTTGAATGTGGCTACGTTTAATTAAGACACCTTTCTAACGAAAAAAACTTTATCATGATCGGTTCATCCGTTCAGGAGCTATAATGCCACAGACAGACACAGATACACACTTCAAACTTTTTATAACACTCCTCTTTATTGTTCAGAGGTTAAAAAGGGGTTGAACATTATTTATATTGAATGTAGGCACCTAAACGTTTAACTGGTAATATGAGGTAATTTTGTGCGCTATCATTCATGTTTTCCGTTAAAACTAGTTAGTAGTCTTTATTTGAGCAATTAGACACAGGTACCTATCAACAAATTTTATATGCACGAGCTCGACGAGGCCCGCATAGACGTACGTTTACCTTTTAAAAAGTGAATGGAATATGACTTTTTTTTTATTTGCTTTCACATGTTGATAACGCTATTGGCGAGTTATTTTTATGTATGAAGACAACAACTAGTAACTATTAGGTAATTTACAATATTTTCTTTCGGGAATTGTTCGCTCAGAGTTATAAGACACAAACCTGTTATATAACCTAAACTAGACGAGCTAAACACCTACGAGTGAGGGAATTGAACCCGCAACCCTTAGCATAGAAACCCACAGCTTTGTCACTGGACCGATCGTACCCGGCATTTAAAATGTATTGTTTGGTTTACATAAATTCAATTGAAGGTGAAATATGGTCATAGTGCACTCTCTTTTGTAGCTATGTTATTTTATATGTAAAACTAGATATATTTGTCAATAAAGTAGGTACATACCATCGTCATCGTCATTTTCAAGCTTCTCTGTTTTGGCGGGCAATAGATGTAGCATTCTGCCGCAGAAGGCAGTCCCATCCAGCTCGGTATACGCTTTCACAGCATGTTCGGGCATTACGTACGTCACTGTGGCGAATCCCTTCGGAAGGCGCGACATGGGGTCTATGGGCATGTTTACTTCAGCGAGTGGTCCTGCGGTTTAAATTATGTTATAAATAAATTATTTTCTATAAAGTAATACTTATTCAGTGATTGATCAGGAAAGCAGCGCAGTGGTGGCTATTGGGTTCGAACCAAGCCGGGCAGATTATTTATTATTATAAGCAAATATTGTCCCACTGCAGGGCAAAGGCGTCCCGTCTCTCCTTCCACTTTTCGTGATCTAGTGCGATTATAGGCCAATTCGGGCGCATTCCTTTGTTTAATTTATTTCATCACGACTGTCCTCAAAACGTTAAAGGAAAACATCGTGAGGGAACCGGCATGTCCTAGAAGCACCGCACCCGCACTGGCCCCTTATCATGGAGATGCGGCATGTGCCCCAACAGTGGTCGTCCTGTTGCTGCGGATTTTATTCTACTTACCATACTTTTCGAACAAGCTTGTTATTTCTTCTTCAGATACGACGTACGCTAAGTTCCGTACAAATATGCTTCCACTTTCACCTATGCTTTCTTCATTTTGGGATGACTGAAATAAAAAAGTTATGTAGGCATACAGATATCCTTTTTGAGAAGACTGCAGAATTTATTCGAATGTATGAATAATTTAGGTGTCTTTACTATTTATGATTAACAATTGTTGGTCAGTAAATCGAAAACAGGGTATATTTAGAAATACTGGCAATCTTTTGTTTATAATTCACTAAGGACACCATTTCTCAAAAAATCTTTATTTGTTATTAAAATACAATAGTACTGAGTGAGAATTTGAGATGCTATATTTTTTTAATTGCCTTGAATTTCACTTTAAAATACTTATATACTTAAGTTTGATAGTAGGTAGTCAAAAGTATCTTTGTGTTGTTATCACTATCAATTTTCTTTAGTAGAAACAATTGACGGGAAATGATAAGCAAACCTACATTTGGAAGTTCCATTAAAGTAAATTGTTACAATGCAGATATCGATCATTGATGTATATCTACAGTTTTTACGAATACACCATATTGCTGTCCGCGATGAGATAGATAATATTTTTCTCAACAACAACGAACACTATAGTAGCCGGCTCAAAGTTAAAGCGACGAACGTGACAATGAAATTTAAGATAGTCATGTAAAATCTAAACAAAAGTACATAAACCGCGCCTTGCGTAACGCGAGAAGCTCCTAACGATCAGAGCAGGCACATGCCACGCGTATGCATTTGGTCTGCTCCGTAAAGTTTGTTCCAGCAAAGACTGTACCCCTAATACCATATGGATCTAAACTCAGTTCCAATAGTTTTTGCCCGTAACGTCACCTGGTGTCTGGTTTTCGAACCTAGGACTCACGGTTGCACATATAATACGGCGTATAGAACGTGGCAATCAATTGGCTAATTATATATTGCCCGGCAAAAGTGAATTATAATAGTATCATAAAGCATATATATACAGTCTGCAGTCTATCACGTTTCCGGTAAAGTCCTATCACCATAATAGTATATGTTAAGTCACGGTTATCGTGTCGCGTAGGTGATGCTATTTTGATTCACTCCCATTACACTGTATACATGTTCCACTGTTACATGTTCTAACCCATTTGTTTACATTCTGATCTAGTGCTTTTGAGTGTTAAGGCTTTAAGCGGAGAAACTAAGAAATATTAACCAATAGGTCGAAGTTAATGTTTCACCGCTCCACAGCCTCGCTCCGCTTCATTGGACAGGCAGCCTTACTCGCCTGGTTTTTGCTCCCCTTCTCATAACCTTTGGTCATAAAAGATCGAGCTCGAAATTGCTACTTTTTCTTGGTCGATGGCAAACTATGATAAGAGAAAATTAATAAAAAGATAAAAACCAAAGATTTATTAAAATACCAGACAGGCTGCCTCAATAAAGGATCTGAACCCAACTACACTGAGCACTTGAGTAGTCTGTAGATTGGTCGCTGGCCTGCCAAATAGACCAACGCTACCTTTAAAACTATGACATTAATATATGAAATGCCGCCCACGCGTTCCCTACCAACCCTGCAATTCGTCCTCCGTGGCCCACGGAAAAACCGACTTAAGTTTATTATATAAGTATATAGTGTATAAATATAGTAAAATTCGGCAATATGTAAAACGTCACTTTTGTATGACGATAATTACCTCTTCCCTCCTCTTTTTACTAGTCTGTTCTTCCTCTTCCGCTGCCATTTTAGATTTATCCTCATATTTGTGCACATGAACACGGTGATTACCTGCAGATTAAAAAAACAGTTTTTAAATTATTATGCTACAGTGCACTGGATTCTAGCTAGCACTTTTCCATGCTCCTATCCTTTTCTGTCGCCCAGAACCGTACCTCTCTGAAGTTGGCATGGCAAATATAGCAGGCAAACAAATAAAGTACTGGATAATTAGCCGTTAATTAACCGCTAATTAACCATGGAAACCAAAAATTTTCCGCTCGCCGGGAAACCCGAAAATCAATTTGTATGCCAACTTCAGGTGAAGTTAGCATGCAAACATTTTAAAATCGGTTAGGAAAGACCTAGACAACTGTACCATGGCTCATAATTAGCCGTTAATTAGCCGCAAATCAACCGTGAAAACCAAAAATTTCCCGCGTGCCGGAAAACCCGAAAATCGGTTTGTATGCCAAATTCAGTGGAAGTTAGCATGCAAACATTTTAAAATCGGTTAGGAAAGACCTAGACAACTGTACCAAGGCTCATAACTAGCCGTTAATTAGCCGCAAATTAACCGTGAAAACCAAAAATTTCCCGCGTGTCGGAAAATCCGAAAATCGCTTTACATGCAAACTACACTACAAGTTAGCATGCAGAATTTGTAAAATCTGTTTGAATTGACCTAGACAACTTGACCAAGGCTAGATAGCTGATTAGCCGTAAATTAACTAAATAATAAAATAAATGTAACGTTTGATTAGATAGTTTTAGAAGAATTGTTACGTGTTTCATAAATGTTGTATAATTACGAGAGCAACTTGAAAATGTTATTTTTTGTTTGTTGAGATATCGACAGTACGAAAACGGCTGTAATGCCGATCAAACATATTTAAAGCTAGGTACTCGAAAGAGGCTTGCAAAGTAATGTATGTATTCTAGGAATAAGCAGTAATTGCCGATAGATTTTTTATGTTTATAGGTTCAGAATGATGTACTGAGTACGTGCTAAGGGTTTTCGCGCCCTTACACCCCGTATACGTTACGTAAATGTAACCCAACTGCTTATTCCTAGAATACATACATTACTTTGCAAGCCTCTTTCGAGTAGCGTTAAATATGTTTGATCGGCATTACAGCCGTTTTCGTACTGTCGAGATGGTAAAATGGCCTGGCCTTTTTCGAAAATTTTATTTCAGACCTCCTGGCTTATACTTACATGATTATAATCTTTATCAACAGTGGTTAATTTGCGTCTAATTATGAGCTTTGCTTGCTAAAGTCATAGAATAATTAGTACAAGTACAGAAGAGGCACTTCGCGAAACAATTAATAGAATTAGCGACTCTTGCTACTAAGCAACAATGGAATTCACCCGATTCAGTGCCACGCGTTGTTCACCTAAACGTTGCCGCCCCTTTCTAACGCGTACCTAACTGTGTCGGTCTCTGGCCTGGTATGACGTCTAGCTGTGGCCCTAGGGTTGTCAGCTAACCGCTGCTACTATAATAATATTCATCGTCTATCTACCTACTTGACCACGTAATCTATCTTATGCCTGATGCGTATGATGATTACACGGTCAATTAGGTGTATAGACAATGAATATTAAAGTCCGTCATTTGTAATTAACAAATGAAAACAAACGTTCAATCTTTTGGCTACCTAGATAGCTCTTTTTTTAAATTCCTCATTAACTTACAATAATATTATTTTCACATTTTGCATTTATTAAAAAGTTCGTAGAACAAAAACATCAAAAATTCTAGGTATTTTCATTTTCACTATACTAATTCATAATTATCTCCTAAACGCGTGGACTCATTTACCTGATTCAAACGTATAAAATGGTTTTAGACTTAGATCTTTCATTTGACACCAAAGTCGTTAAGATATCTCAACAAACAAAAAATCACATTTTCAAGTTGATCTCGTAATTATACAACATGTATGAAACACGTAACAATTCTTCTAAAACTATCTAATCAAATGTTACATTTATTTTATTATTTAGTTAATTTACGGCTAATCAGCTATCTAGCCTTGGTCAAGTTGTCTAGGTCAATTCTAATTGATTTTACAAATTTTGCATGTTAACTTGTAGTGTAGTTGTCATGTAAAGCGATTTTCGGGTTTTCCGACACGCGGGAAATTTTTGGTTTTCACGGTTAATTTGCGGCTAATTAAGGCTAGTTATGAGCCTTGGTACAGTTGTCTAGGTCTTTCCTAACCGATTTTAAAATGTTTGCATGCTAACTTCCACTGAATTTGGCATACAAACCGATTTTCGGGTTTTCCGGCACGCGGGAAATTTTTGGTTTTCACGGTTAATTTGCGGCTAATTAACGGCTTATTATGAGCCTTGGTACAGTTGTCTAGGTCTTTCCTAACCGATTTTAAAATGTTTGCATGCTAACTTCACCTGAAGTTGGCATACAAATCGATTTTCGGGTTTTCCGGCGAGCGGAAAATTTTTCGTTTCCATGGTTAATTAGCGGTTAATTAACGGCTAATTATCCAGTAATTAATTTGTTTGCCTGCTATATTTGCCATGCCAACTTCAGAGAGGTCAGAACCGTCATTTGCTAGAGCGGGAAACAGAGCGTGCTGCCGACCGCATCATCGACGCTGTCACGTGCGATCGCATGCCCACTCAGTTTTTCGCTTTAGCAAACGACCGACGGCTGGTTAATTCCACCTCAGCTGCAATGACAAAGTTTGCCAAATTGCATCAAAATGTAATATAGGTGCCCGTTTTCACTTATACGAGACGTTACGTAAATGAATGCCTAAATAAAAACGCGCTGCTGGATTTTCAAGTTTCGATGCTTAGAATCATTTTAACTTTGAAACTCTTTTATGTGTCGTACTGTTACAGTACACTACCATTAGTCTTTGGCAGCTAGTTTCTAATACCCACAGGATAGTAATCAATTAAAAAATAAAAGGCTTACCTAAAAATAATTTGTCTTTTCCTAATGCCTTCTTCAGTTCTTTCTCAGTTCTAAATCCAACATAGCAGAAGCCAGTGACCTTTTTTCCTTTTCCGAAGGGCAGTCTTATTGAGAATGGAACTAGTGGCCTGAAGAACTCTTTTATATCCTTCTTCTTACATTTGTAAGGTAGGCCCATTATCTGAAACAGAAAATGTTTAATTTCTTTTACAATGATGTACGGAACTCATCATCTGTCTAGCCTTTTCCCAAACTATCTTGAGGTCGGTTTCCAGCCAAACAGGATGCAGCTGAGTATCAATATTTTATACTAGCTGTCCGGCGCAACTTCGTTTGCCTCACATTTTGCCCGTTTTCGCAGCATTTTTCATTGCTGCTCCACTCCTATTGGTCGTAGCATGATGATATATAGTCTATAGCCTTCCTCGATAAATGGGCTATCTTACACAGAAAGATTTTTTTAAATCAGACCAGTAGTTTCGGAGCTTATTCAATGCAAACAAACAATCAAATCTTTCCTTTTTATAATATTAGATGAAGCAAAAAATCAAAATCAAATCAAAATATTTTATTTTACATAGGCCTACATGGGCACTTATAAAATGTCGACAGAAGAGGCACGGTTCGGGTTGGTCGTTTCCTATGGAGAAGAACCGGCAAGAAACTCCATGGTTACTCTTTTAAAATCATTTGGCTCTACAATATTTGGATGTTACAGCGTTAGTACCTAAGTATGAGAGGACAGCGTAGGCCAGACAATAAGTCATCGCTTACTACAAAAGGTAGAAAAAGATGATAGTGAAAAAAAGAAAATAAAAGCGACTGCCTATCTGACCTCCACAACCCAGTAACTGGGTAATACAATACACCTTGGTAAAACTGGATGTCAGACTTTTGGCTTCTTACTATTTGTAACGACTATCAAAGATCTACAACAATTCAGATGATGACTACATACTGATGCAACCAGTAGAATAATTGTTGAAATCGCTTTAAATAGTATTTGAATCTTATTTTGGACATTTTTAAAGATAGGCTGACTGTGTCAAGCTATGGGATGTGGCTGTGATAAAAGTTTTACCACTATTCAGTACTGTTACACCATACAATAATGAATCTATTTTTCTTCTTTCTAGAGTTTTCCATCTAGTTTGGTGTTGGCTTCCGGTCAACCCCAAACAAATGCAGCTAAATACCAGTATTTTACACGGAGAGACTGGCCTATAATAATTATATTGCAATAATGAATAACACATAAAACTTATCAATTGATGGAAAGAAAAGCGGTTTAACTTTCAAGTCTAATTATCACATTTGTCACTGACCCATTATTGTCTTATTGTTAGATTCTTCCCTAATTTAAATTTTTGTTTTTTTAAAACTCACTTTAACATGAAACAAAGGTCTGTTTCTGATTTTCTTTGGCTGTTGATCCTCTTCTACAGCTTCAATTGTTTCTTCTGTTTTATTTTCACTGGCGGGATCACCTACTTTCTTCATCAGTAATTTCATGTACTGAAATAAAGGGGAAATCTTTTTACACATACCTACATAAATGTTAAATATACATAAATGTATATTGGTGCTAACACCAAACCACCAAACCACTAATGGCTTTCAATATGCACACATTTTGCCAGTTATGTTTAATGGGCCTACCATACGGACATGCTTCACCACAGTTCTGCCTGGGCAAGCCGCTTTTTACACAGAACACCAATATAGTTTTACCAACCACATGCACGGTATTCCAACGTTATAGGGCTGAGCCTATTGCTGTCTAATGCGCACAAATCCAGACTCCCTTGCTGCTACTGAGAAATTCTTGTTGAAAAGCCCAATAACAATTTGCCTGACCCGGGAGTAGAACCCAGGACCTCTTGCTCAGCAGTCGCGATTGCAATCACTGGACCAACGAGGCACTCTAATAATATTCATATAATTATGTGTGGTAAGAAAATGTTATGGATGATGTGGGCAAAAAGGATGTGACTGTAGAGATGAAATAAATTGGGATAGTGGAAGAAGAATGATAATGTTGATGTATGCTTAGAACAGTATTTAAATTGGTAAGCAAACATCTGGTAAATCTTGGAAATATTGTTGAAATGAGCATGGTTTTGTCACCTTTATGTTCAACTTACTTCCAAATCACTGATAGGCTTATTAGCAACTTTTTTATCTTTTTTTTCCTTAACTTTTTCTTTCTCAGTTTTCTGATCTGTTTTAACAGGACCTTCACCTTCCTCTGCATTTTCACTGAGGTCTTCCTTTATTTCTGCATTATCATCATCTACGTCATCATCACTTTTAGATGCACACTCTAGAGCTTCCTTTATCCAGGTTGTCTTCTCATTGACATGGGCTTCAATAAACTCTGCAAACAGTGGATCATCCTTGTGCTGAAATGAGATATCAATAATAAGGTATTAATAAATATTGTGTGAAGCATTAAAATTACTTAAGTCTGTTAAAAATTAACTCTACTTTTTTAAGCAGCTCCTTAATTTTATTCTTATTTTTCTCAATTTTCTTCTCTTTCTTTTCTGATTTTCTTTTATCTTCTAGTTCATCTTTATGAAGGTTCTTGTAAGCAGTACTATCTGTTGCATATTTGCTCCATGCTTTAGGTTTCTTCTCATCACCTAGATTTGCACATGTTTGCACTTGTATTTGCATGGAATTTATACATGTGCCATCAAAATATTCTCTTGCCTGTGTTGCCTGTTCCTCTGTCCGGTACCCGATGAATCCAAAGTTCCTGAACTTTCCATCTTTAGTGTATTTTAACTGTACATCAGTTACTTCGCCTTTTTCTTCAAATACATCTTTTAATTTTTCTACGGTTACCTAAAATATAAATTGTATATATATTTATAAATGGAATAGCCCGTAAATGGGGGTTAACTCATAACATTCAAAGAATCACATAGCTCTGGCCGCCACCAAATTATGCGATTTTTATGATTTGTCTTGAACGGTTAGACGTTCCCTATTTTAGAGAAAACCGGAACTTGAAAAATCGTACAAGAATAGTGGACAATCCGCTCTAATTTTGTGTTTCTATACATAATACTTTAAAGTTTCAGCACCGAAATCTAAGCAAGTTGGTGCTTCAATAAACTACTAGAAAAAACAAGTTTAAACCTGCGCAGAAGACCAATAAAACGTTTGAAACATTCTAGACATATACACACCTTGTTTGGTAAATTCTTTACTATTAATCGAGACATTTTACGGTGTTATTATATTTAAAGAAATTATTTGTAACTTTGTAAATAAATCTGCAGCACGTGCGATGCGATGCACACATTTCTCTTTGACACTTTTGACAGTGTCAAAGTGACAATTAATGTGGTGCTGCCATGGTTAAAAATTAGACGTGTGATGTGAAGATTTCTATTTAATGCAAGTTATTCTTGTGATCTGTAAAACACAATAATAAGATACGATAGTGAGATAAGGCTTATAAGTAAAATTTTATTTTGTTTTTGGGCGCAACACAAAAGACTAATGGAAAATTGTTATTTACTCTTTGGTCATACTTAATTTTTACCTGTCAAGTGTCTTTCTGCTGTCAATATCAGCTGTTTGAAGATACAAACAAAATAATAAAAACGAAGTTTGCCGGTTATTTTTACATAAACGTTCTTTTCTAACAAGAGATTTTTTTGCTGTAAAACTTTAAAATGTCGACTATGACTTTTGGACAAACACAGTTCATACCGACTCCTCCTGATAAGGGAAGCTTTCCTCTGGATCACGACGGAGTTTGTAAGGACAGCATGACAAAATACAGGAAGTGCTTACTAAACCACAAAGGTAATAATTCCATGTGTCGGGATGAAGCGAAGGAGTACCTAGGATGCAGAATGGAAAATCACCTCATGGCTAAAGAAGATTGGAACAAATTGGGTTTCAAAACCGAAGCTCCAGCTGAAGTTCCAGCTGAAGCTAAGAAATGATAAATTATTGTGTTTGTTATTGGTAAGATATTGTTAATAATAGGTATTGTTCTTTAATACATTTTAGAAATAGGTAGCACTGTTACTGTTTCCTTCATTTTGATTTTAATGAATTAAAAAAAAAATGTGTGTGTCTGTGTGTAGGTAAGTACTTCTGCTTTACATACAATTTTTGTATCTATAATGTTTAGAGGAGCTTGTGGCTAAATAATAACAGCCGCCCAGGTCGATCTTTAAGGTTAAGCCGTGCTTGCCAAGGTTGGTCTGTGGATGGGTGACCATAATTACATATCGAGTTTCCTCCGTGCCTCGGAAAGCACGTTAAGCCGTTGGTCCCGGCTGTCATTTGTAGTCTTCTTTAATCTTTGACAGTCATTACGAGTAGTCAGAAGCCAAAAGTCTGACATCCCGTCTTACCAAGGGGTATCGTATTACCCAGCTACTGGGTTGTGGAGGTCAGATAGGCAGTCGCTTCATGTAAAATACTGGTACTCAGCTGCATCCGGTTAGACTGGAAGCCGACCCCAAGATAGTTTGGGAAAAGGCTAGGCAGATGATGAATGTTTATATTTTATTTAATTTTTATACCATTTGTTGGTAATAACCATATTGGCATATTATATTAATATTGTAACAAATTGGGTATGGAGTAAATAAGGTAAATTAAAACTATATTTTTAATTTATCACAAAACACTTAATAAATATTATATTCCGAAATACACCACTGATAGTTTGTTGAATTAATACACCAACATACATGCTGAGCATGTTTTTAGAATCCTGGGCACTACTAGGGATGCCCGATCTTTTGCTTTAAATCGATCTTTTGGATCGTAATGGATCGTAACCTCGTGAATCGATCCACGATCTGAATCGTATTGCATTGAATCGATCTCATTCGATCTCGGAAGATCGTTTCGTGATTATAAAAAAATAATTAAAAGGCACAGTACGCAATACGCATGCAAAGTTTTTTCATTTAAACGTATTCTAGTTTTGTATACAATACACAAACTACAAAGCTACAGATCCCAACTGTCTGCATTTAAGCTTTTCAAAAATAATAATTTAGACAAACGAACTGGATCTAGCCTATTACGGCTATCGGTCAAAGTATTTCCCGCTAAAGAAAACAGGCGTTCTGAAGGGACAGATGTTGCAACAACCGTCAAATACTTTAAAGCCAAACATCTTAAGTCCGGCCAGGTGGACCTGGTAGTCCAATATGTAATTGGCTCCACCAATTGACTGAACCATTGCTTGTCTAGCAAGCAATGGTTCCTTCAATGTCATCCAGTCCTTCTTTTGGAATATTTGTAATATAAACAGTATTTAAAAATAATATGTCACGTTCACAAAATAGAACACTTCGTATCGTATCGTAGTAATATGTTCAATGAAATGAAACAACTTAGAGAACGGAGTTCTCAGAACATCAACATACACAGCGGAATAAAATAAACAAAATATTAACACATACTGGGACTGCACTGGTATAAAATATGAATATCTGATTTCATATTTTATACTCGGCGCAGTCCTAAGTAATCCGAAGCTAATTTCTATGAAGGAAGTTAGGTGTAATTTTACTTTGTATTACTCTGTTTCCGCAAAATGCTAGCGTTGGCAAAGATCATAAACATCATTTTAGTTTGTATCATTTTTGTTTTTTATTGATACGATTTTTTCATACGATCTTCCAGGCATACGATTCGATCTGAGAGGAGATCGCATCTTGTTGAATCGATTCAAAAAATCGATAGATCGTATTGCCGTGAATCGATCTTCTAGAAGATCGATTCAGATCGGGCATCCCTAGGCACTACTTGCTAGGTCTACTGCCTGCAACGTTTTTACAGTCTTCTTCAGGATAAGGTTTTGTGACAGTGCGTTTGTGTTAACGGGAGTTGTCCCACTAAGATGTTCAGTTCAAGTCTTGTCGGCGCCGATCCAACATTTATTCGAACCCAGATAATCACAGTTGGTACTCACTATCACACTGGTTTGAATTGACTTTGAGGAAGGTAATTGCTTACGCAAGTTTTTTAGTGTATCCGAACGTGGTATATCTCGCAACAATGTATCCAAACACGCCTTTCATAGAATATTTTTCTTGTCATGTTGTCGAACGCTATCCAGTTCTGCCCCTCTCCCTCTCTCCTACTACACTCCCATGTGACAGAAAGAGAAGGTGCACAGCTGCTCAAGAGCCAATCAAGCTCGCATCCGCTATGATATGGCAGGAAACGATCAGTTCAACTCTCAAGCCATAACCGTCAACCGCATCCACCGCCCGCAACCTTTTTGGGTTTTGTTTTCGCGCTGCGGTATAATTCTAATTACAAATGAAAACGTGTCGGCCGGCACAAGGGGGATATTAAGAGAGACAGGAAGAAATCACCAGATCGCGGCTGAACAACAGTTCGCGCGTTCCAGTCAGCCATCACTTCTGACGATCACCTGCCAGCTCAAATTACACAACGCTTATTGGTCCTTCGAAAGCCGCTTCCCGCTTAAGCTTGTGCGTTCACAAGTAGTAATAATGACCAAAATGTCATAGTAATTTTCTTAACTAAACATAATATGTTTAGTTAAGAGAAACAATTACCTACTATGACATATTATATTATAATATTACTTATAAATTATTTATTACAATGTAACTAAAATTATTCATTGAGTAATTTAGAAAGAATTCTAGAAGGACTTTAGAAATTTTTATTCCTTTTTATCGCCAGCATTTCATGGCATTTTTTTTATAAGTACATAACACAGTTATTATTAAAATGTATTTGATACCAAAGAAATTTATAAATAAAGAAAAAATATATCTGCAGCACTTGCGATGCGATTGGTTGGATGCGATTTTTTTTATTTTTTTTTTGACTTTGGCATTTCGCAGTTCAGCCTCTGAGGCTGGCTACTGCTTAACCGGGCAAACCTGTGGATGCCTTGAATATATGGCCTCCAGCCAGGCAAAAAGCTTATAAACTACGCGACAACGCTAAGGGCACCCCCTGTGGGGTACGAGCCTCGGCTTAGGGCGTCGCTGAGAGAGGGCAGCAAAGGGACAGGCTGGATCTTATTTCCATTATTTAGGGGCTGATTTGTTACTAATGGCTCAGCTTCGCGGGTTGGCTCGAGCAAGGGTCGGGGGTTGGATGCGAATGATGCGCACAGAACATATACATATAAACCCTTCTCTCATGTATGGCAAAGCGAGACAATGTTATATTGGTTATGCTTGATGTGTCGCTGGTGTACCAAAAGAACTGTGAAACACTGTCATATTTTCTAAACCTGTTAAGCGGGATGATGCGATGCACACATACATATACATATCGCTTTGTCAAAGTGACAATTAATGTGGTGCTGCCATCGTTAAAAAATAGACATGGTGGGATGTGAAGATTTTTTTGCAAGTGGTTCTTGTGATCTGTAAAACACGATAGTAAGATGATGAGATAAGGCTTATAAGTAAAATTTTATTTCGAAGATTGGTTTCATGTAACGCTCTACCCATTTTTTTTGTTTATGGGTGCAAAACAAAAGACTAAACGAAAATTGCTATTTACTCTTTTGTCATACTTAATTTCTTATCTGTCAAGTGTCTTTCTGCTGTCAATATCAGCTGTTAGAGAAGACAAAACAAAATAATAAAACCAAAAAAAAAACATATTTTGATACGCGAAGCCTTTTTGTCTGTGATTTTTACATAACCGTTAACTATTTTCCACCAACCATTTCTTTTCTAACAAGAAATTTGCTGTAAAACTTTAAAATGTCGACTATGACTTTTGGACAAAAACAGTTTATACCAACTCCTCCTGATAAGGGAAGCTTTCCTCTGGATCACGATGGAGTTTGTAAGGACAGCATGAGAAAATACATGAAGTGCTTACTAAACCACAACGGTAATAATTCCATGTGCCGGGATGAAGCGAAAGAGTACCTAGGATGCAGAATGGAAAATAACCTCATGGCTAAAGAAGATTGGAACAAATTGGGTTTCAAAACCGAAGCTCCAGCTGAAGTTCCAGCTGAAGCTAAGTAATGATTAATTATTCTGTTTGTTATTGGTAAGAAATTGTTTATAATATTGTTGTATTTAATACAGTTTTGAAATAGCACTGCTACTGTTTCCTTCATTTGATCTTACTCAAAGTACAAAAACAGCAGAAGTACTGCTACACACAATTTTTGTATTTAGAATGTTTATATTTTTATTTAATTTTCACACCATTTGTTAGTTATATCCATATTGGCACATTATATTATTATTGTAACAAGCTGGGTAATGGGTATGGGTAAATAAGGTAAATTGAAACAATGCTGGTTAAACAATATTTTTAATTTATCACAATACTCTTTATCAGTGTTCACGATAAGGTTTTCTTAACAGTGCATGTTTTAATGTGAATTCTCCCACTCCGATGTTCATTTCAACTGTTGTCGACTTCATGTCATTCACATAGTTGAATTCCAGTCAGGAAAAGGTCCACTTTGATTACATAAAACATCGCAATTAAAAACAAATAGCATTTTATTGTTTTAATCAAAAAACATAAGCCATTTGTTTCCTTTAACTTTTTGTGACAACAATTCCTCAGCCAGCAACAGATGAGTTAGCAAGCCAAGCAAGCTCGAAAATTCTTGGAACCAGCCTCAGCTAGTTAATGTTTTATTTACCATTCATGCAGATATAGGACTTTCTTTGTCTACTTACATATGTAAGTACAAAAGACTCAAAATAAAATTTAATTCATTTATTTTGTTTATAAAAGACTCAGGTATTTTTCTGACCACTCATACTGATTCAGAAGTTTCTGTGCCGGCTTAGGGCTCTCTCTCTCTCTTCTTCAACCACCCAATGCTGAGTACACAGGTCTAGAGAGGGAGAAGAGACACAGTGACAAGAGACATAGTGGGAACGTGACCTAAGCCGCATAACCATGCGGCTTAGGTCACGTTCCCACTATGTCGTGACGACAGATTATCGTGTCATTAAAAGTGGCGTGGCTTGTGTATTTATTTATTTATTTAACACTTCAAGCACATAGTACAGAGGCGGACTTAATGCCATAGGCATTTCAACCTTTGGGTGTTGCAGAGACAAGCAGTGGTAGGTGTATATCTATAAAATATTATTCATTTAATACTAAAACAAACTACAAGGATATATAAAATACTATTAATATATATCAAAATACAACAAATAAATATATATTTATCATAATATAAATAAAAAAAGGACAAACAATGGGGAAAATACTATATAACGTTGTGACGATACTACTAACTTTTTCCGAATGAATTCTCGAACTTTAATTTTATAAGATAGGCGATTCGTAGCCATTCTGATTTCCTGGGGAAGCGCGTTCCACAGAGAAATAGATTGGACAAAGAATGATTGGTGAATGTAATCAGTGCGGTGAGAGGGACATTGAAGAACACGGTTATGCGAATAGCGCAGACTCCTATTATGGTTGGCACAAATGTATTGAAAGTGGGAGCGAGGTAACTAGGGGAAGTGGGAGAAACAAGAAAAGAAAACAAAGTGGTGAGCGCCCTTTGCTCCCTACGCTGACGTATGGGCAACCACTTAAGAAGGGACCGCTGCTCAGAGACATGATCGTACTTACGCAGATTGAAAACGAATCGAATGCAGTTATTCAGAAGGCGGTCAACTTTGTCAAGAAGATCTGCATTCAGGTCAAAGTAGCACACATCACCATAATCGATGATAGGGAAAATTAAGGACTGTACAAGCATTGTTTTCGTATCCGATGGTAAAAAGTTTCTCAAACGGTACAGAGCTCGCAACGTACCAGTAACCTTCTGGCTGACACGAGCGACTTGAGTATGCCATTTCATAGTGTTATCAATATGTAAGCCTAGATCCTTTACATCCGTGCTAAAAGGAACGATAGTACCGTCGAAAATAACTGGTGGCAAGGTTGTACCATGTAACTTATTTAGACTGCGAGAACTCCCAAAATGGATGAAAATTATATATTTTTTTATTAAATGGAGGTGTTCACATATAGGACGTCAGGATTAACTGTCGTCCATGACTTCTTTTTAACCGTGACGACAGATCGTCAAATGAGTTGATATAATGGGAAGCGCTAGAGACGACAGTAGTCCAACGATAAATTAATCGTCACGACATAGTGGGAACGCGCCCTTAGTCGATTCTCACACGTTGCACGCAGTCGAATCTCGTCCGTGCGGTCGGGCGGAGGGGGTGAAGCGGATATGCGGTTAACGCCGGCGCTCGTCGGGCGCTGAACGTGTGTTAGGCATCAAAGGATTACATACAAGCCATTGTGACGTAAGATCCACCCGACTGCTCAGAAGAGCGGTGTCCTGTGACAATCGTCTTAAGTGTGAAAGTTCCAGAAATGTTAAGCGATGAGAATGCAAGACCGAGTGAAGTGAGCTTGAAGCTATCGAGCTATTACAGCACGATGTGTTGATTTTTCCTACATACATTTTATTATTTGGCTATGGTAGAGGGTGTAACTCGCAATAAAGTCAAGTAGTAGTGGTTCGTCGTAAAGTAGCTTGCCTGAAGAAGTACTACTATTATACCTACATATTTCTGGTGCACACCTCAGCATTGTTTTTTTTTGTCGTCAGATACAATGCAACGCTATAGGTAGTGCTTGCAAGTGTCTACATTCAACATTTTACTTGTCTCTGCAAATCAAAGTATTTCTATACGACCTATGCCCTTCTTTAATTGCATTTTATTTATTAAAGGGTGAGGCATATCTGTTGTGTCATAATTAAATCATGCCCGCATGTGGTGCACTTTGCAGTGGTTCTTGCGTGGCTAATTTCGCCGAAGGCGCCGATCCAACATGTATTCATAAGCCAGTCATTGCATCTAATTTTTCACAGATTTCTTTAATTCATCTGATCAGTTCTATATTTCTATCGCAGAAACATGCGCGATTAGAAAAACAATTAAATTTATCTGGGAATCGAACCCAGCTAATCACAGTTTGTACTCACTATCACACTGGTTTGAATTGACTTTGAGGAAGGTAATAATGACCAAAACGTCATAGAAATTTTCTTTATTAAACATATAATATTACTTAAAACATATTACAATTAAACTAAAATTATTCATTGAGTAATTATTTTAGAAAGACTTTAGAAATTTTTATTTATTCCTTTTTATCGCCAGTATTTCATGGCATTTTTTTTATAAAAGTAAATATCACAGTTATTATTAAAATGTATTTGTGACCAAAGAAATTATAAAAATCTAATGTAGCCTATATTATTCTAAAATGTTGAGTGGCTCGAGAGGTATAACATTACTTTATGTACAAGTCACTCTAGCTTATGGACCACTTGGCAGGTATTATATTATTCTAACCCCTTCATAATATAGTTTAACTGCTGATTGCAGGACTGCACTGCAACTGTTTCACATATATTTCTGTTCTAAGGGATTCCAGGGAGAAGGAGAGGTATATCATTGACTTTATGGTAAACATTGATTCAAGACACAACAGCAATCTTACAAAAATATCCAAAGAGAATTTATTCTGTACAATGACTAACTATAATAAGCACCATTTTCATTCTACCAAGTTTTACTTTTTCTTTTCCACGTTGGCAATACAATCAGATTACAAAATTCATCATACATCATCCTCCATAGCTTTTTCACAGTACACATAAGGCCATTTGTTTAAAAAATACATGTCTATATTATTATGATACGATAAAATGTATAGGTTAATGTATAGCATTGATGAATAATGGCATCTATAATATTTACTTAACCATTATTTTATTTCACTTATAATATCATTTACAAATTACATTTTAAGTGTACCTCTTTTAACCAGCATAAGAGATATTTTAAATAATTTACTCAACTATTATATAGATGACATACATGTAAGTGATAAAGTAAATGAGTACAATTTTTACAACATTAATCTAGAAATGCATATTCTTATAATATCAGATAACTAAGGCAGTATGTGTTGTTACATAAATACTGTAGGATATAGATAAAACGTAATTATCTCTGATCCACATTAACAATTAAACATCGAAGTACAATACAAACTGTACAGAAGCTAAATGGATGGTGTTTTATACCTTACATGACATAAACAAACCAAGCACACGATCGTTTTGAGATCAAAATGTACAAATATAATAGAAATCATAATTCTTATAATAATACTTATTATCTAGTTACATTATAATTAAATAATAGTAAAACATATTGTAGATATTATTTTGTTAATACTACCGCCCTGGCAGTGAGATTTTGCGCAATAGTTACTAAGTCTAGTTTCAATTCAGACGTTTCCGATATGTACTTGTTATTTCTGACGTTTGTACAGTGCACGTCTGTACATAAATGTAATTATCAGTTTACGCTATAGTTAAAGTAATCATTTCTTGAGATTGTGGAACGCAATTTTAGGCAGGTTTATTATGACCGGTTCATTTGTAATAATCCGTTTCCTTGAAATGGTGCAAAAATATACAAAGGTGTTAGGTATAGGCAGAAATAAGTAAAGTCGAGCTTTTAGCTGTCCTTAATTATATGACATGTTCTCAAATCATATCAGTACATTACATAGGAGGCACCTAAATATGTAGGTACGTACGCAGGTAACCAGCTAAACAGTAACTAACAGCGCATATCTTTCGAAAATTTACATACTTCGTGTACTTATTTTAAGTTGCAGAAGTATGTAAATATGCGAAGCTAATTTTGTTCGTTACTGTTCAGTTTTGTTTAGGTCAGGTGCATTGTGCTCGCAACCGGCGTGCATAACCAGATGTACTTACTTATGAACGTGGACGAGGCAAAAGCAGTATGTAAGGTAGCGTTCTGTAGTTCTTGCCTACCCCCCATAGAAAAAAGGCGTGAGTTTTTGTATGTTTTTGTGTTCTGTTACTTAATAAGTATACATTTCATATACATATAAGTAGTAGTATGCATACTTAGTTTGTGACTCAAAACTCGTATCTTTCAATAGTTTCAATATAATGCAGTCGAAGAAATAAATTACGTAAGGTTAAAATATCGTTAACAGTACCTAATATAAGTTGTCAATAATAAAAGTGTAGAGTATAAGAATGGTAGTAGGTTGGTAGTAAGAGTAGTTGCAGCACTGGGTGAGCGTAGTGTTGAGCCGGGTGCGGGCGGCGTCTTGTAGCCAGCGCGACGCCCCGCGCGGTTCGCGTCGCATCCCATCCAGAAAGTAGCCGATGATTGCGGCTTATCATTTTCAACTCGCATCTGGAGGTCGTTGAATTTCCAAAACCCTTTGCCTTTGAAGAAGTATGTTTTACCTGGAAAAATAAAATTAGGTTTAGTTAATTTCAAAAATGTCTAAGGAGGGTAGATTATGTCTATGTCTTGGTGTCACAACTCTTAAAAGGAATTGGCCCATAGAGTCCTTACCATCTTTCCATTGGAACACGCTGTCGATATTGTATCCCACACCTTTCCACATAACCATGTTGCGAGGGTAATCGTAGTCAACGCGACCTTTTTCCTCATCATACCTGAAACAAGTAAATTGTATTAGCTAGAGTCAATGTTGATCTATCATATGTGAGGGTACAGTCATGAGCACTATTATGTGTTTTGCATTTTCCTAATCTACATAAGCTTAGGAAAATTAAAAAGCGGTTTCCTCGTAAAATAACGATTGGGGCTTTGAAATAAGACCTATTTCATAGTATTTTGGAACCCCCAAAATACTATGGCCGTAACCGTATACTTACAATATAATACAGTGGGAGGACTGTACCTTAAACTTCTGCCTGCACTTTCAGAATAATAGGCATGATGATGTTAAGTATTTAAAAAAATAAACTCACTTCCAATACATAGCGCCGCTGTAGAAATAAGTATTGCCGTTGTGGCCCCACACCATGGCAGCATCTAGTTTCTCCAAACTAGCAGGCAAACCAAACGTTGTTAAAGGTTTCGGGTATCCCGGCAACAGATATTGTGAATCGAACAAGTAGAGCTCTTTACCTGAAATGTATTATTAAATAGGGTTAATCTTAGGTACCTAAGTTGTAATGAAGTTTAACAAATCATCATCATCGTCTGCCTAGCCTTTTGCCAACTATGCTGATGTCCGCTTCCAGTTTGAAGTTTTAATAATGTAATTTGTAATTGTAGAAAATTGAAAAATTGTCTCGTCTCTTACCTATGAAAATAGCAATTTTCCGATCAGGTCTTTCATAGACCGCGTCGACATGTGTAAGGTTCTTTGGTAGACTAGCCCACATCCTTGTTATTTCCATAGGATATAAAGGATAACGCCCTTGAGCTCCTATCCTCCAATGATACTGAAAAATAAATTATGTTTAGATATAGCAGCTTTCTTTGCATATAAGTTAAGGTTCATTTGAACGGTCTATAGGTATAAAAAAATTGTAACGTCAATAATGAGTACTTACTCTATTTTTAAATATGAAGAGTTCGCCTCGTATGAGCGCAACTGCATCGTAACTCGTATCACACGTGTCCGGTTTATCCGCCGGTGTCGTTGTCGTCGTTCGCTGCGTCGTCTTCTCCGGGTAATGTGGTTTCCTCGGGTTATCTTGTCTCGGATCATTCGGATAGTGAGGTCTGGGATGACTCGGATACTCGGGTTGTACGTAGGGGTAGCGCGGACGATAGGTAGTCGGGTGGGTCGTTGCTTCAGTGGGGCGGTAGGTGTTGTGATGATGTTTGCGTCGAGGATGATCTTCGGTCGCGTTGCGATGGCGCTGGTCGGGGTAATATCTCGGGTCGGGGTAATATCTCGGGTCGGGGTAATAACCGGGATAGTGAGGGTATTTAGGGGCTGGACGCGGGTTATAGGAAGGAGTGTATCCTCGGTTGGGGTTTTGATCTGGATTCCTGTTTGGGTACTTATAGTACGGCCGTCTGGTGGTTGTGGTGGTAGTAGTTGTGGTAGTCGTGGTAGTAGTTGGTGGTGATTCTACTGGACGGTAGTTAGGTATTTTGCCCCACTTTGTTCTCTTTTTAGATCCTGAAAAGTAAGCATAACAGGGTTAGTTTACAAAAAAAAAACCTAAAACTACGATAGTTAGAAGTTTTCAAGTTCAGCAGTGCAGTACCTAATTATGATGATGTCTGTTAAGTTACATGATGCTTACCATACATTTGTTGAATACCATTGCGATCGTCTTCAGGTAATACAAAGTTTGGTTGAATGCCTTGATACCACGGAAACATAAGCGCGCCCTTCACAGAGCTGTGACTGAGACCTAGTGAATGGCCAAACTCGTGTGCGGCCACCGCAAAAAGTGAAGTTCCTGTAAAAGAAACAAAAATTCTGTTTACTACATTAGTAGTCATTGATGAGACATTGGTCCTACGCCGGATATTACCTAACGAACGCCGAATTTTTCGCAATAAAAATTGTCTTGTTATCATGGGTTTAACAAGGCAGTCTATATATTCTATTCAAATGTGGGTTCAGTTGAATAAAGGTGGATATTAACACTTGGCTAGCTAAATACAATTCGAACTGGCGTTGTAGCCGTCCGTTGTCCGTGTAAATTATCACGTTTGCACACTGCACAGTGCGGCGCTGCGCGGTAATCGCAGCGGCATCCTCGCCGCGCCTGCGGTCGCCGGCACCTATCGGCGGCTGCCGTGTTTACACTATATAGCGACGACCACACTTGGCTCGCTTCGCAGTGGTCCCTATAGCATGTGCATTAATTCTGTGACGTAATTCTGATAGCTATATGAAGTTTCGTAACGCTGCGAGAATTGCCAAAACTGCATGTACCTACCTATTGCCTAGGGGTACGTTACCCATATGAATATGCATTCTGTCGACTTGGGTTTCGAAAATATCTAAAAGCAGAAGAAGAACGAAAAACTGATATGAGTGCAAAAAACAAAAAGTTGGAAAACCTCGCTGAATCAAATCATCATCTGCCTAGCCTTTTCCCAAACTATCTTGGGGTCGGCTTCCAGTCTAACCGGATGCAGCTGAGTACCAGTATTTTACATGAAGCGACTGCCTATCTGACCTCCACAACCTAGTAACTGGGTAATACGATACCCCTTGGTAAGACTGGATGTCAGACTTTTGGCTTCTGTCATGACTACTCGTAACGACTGTCAAAGATCTACAAATGACAGCCGGGACCAACGGCTTTATGTGCTTTCCGAGGCACGGAGGAAACTCGATATGTAATTATGGTCACCCATCCACAGACCAACCTCGGCAAGCACGGCTTAACCTTAAAGATCGACCTAGGTGGCTGTTATTATTTAGCCACGAGCTCCTCAAATGGGCACATAAAATCCTAGCCGTACCTACCTATTTGGAAGCAACCTAGCACCTTCAAACTCACAGAAACTTTCTAAGGGCATATTATTTAAGGTGTAATTCTGGAATAATATCCTAGTTAAGCGCGGGCGTGTGTCACAACGAAGGTGAACAGCGTATTCCGGCGCTTTCGACATTTGCATGTCAAAACATGGCTGACCGCAACATGCTCATTTCCGAGCTACACGTGAACTTTTCACGTAAGCTCAGCAAATTCATCAGAAAACTGTTAATTACGTACCTACATAAATCTATACTTTCCACGTAAAGTTTTCAATGAAAGCTACTGAATTTTGTCACAATAATTATTTGAGAATACTTGGAAATGCAAAGTGAATAGGTACAGGTGAATGTGTTTCTAGTAACCTCCACAATGAATGTTTTCCACAACAAAATGGCAGTCACAGAAGAAAATAACAGATGAAATAATATTCTTCATGTGTCAATTATACCAATGTATGTAAATTCAAAAGTCGTTACGTAAAACAATGAAATAAAAAAAACATCGTTGGCCATGACCTAACAAAGGAAATAGGTTTTTTAGCAAGTCTTTACCTTCTTCATCGTCGTCCTTCGGTTCTAGCAGCCATAGCTCGTCGTCATCGAAGTGTGCGTCTCCGCCGCGACCAGTTCCGGGAAAGAACGCGTGCGCAAGGATCGAGCCGCGCCCGTCAAACGGATACGAATCGTCATGGTAACGCCTGTTTCAAACAAAACAAAAAAAGGGTTTAAGCCAGATAAAATAACATCGTATCATGACAAAGTTGCATTAGGCTTTTACTGTTGATGAAAACAGTCATACCGAAGTAATGTATTCATCTCGCAACAAACAACAATGGATGGAGTGGATGGAGTCTGCAGAGCAATCAAACTTGCGTCCCGGGGGTCCCACGCTCGGCTACTACCCACCTAATCATTTTTCGCGCCAACAAAACACAACGGAAAGACCTCACCCATGCATATTTCACGCGATATTAGCTGACCGTTGCGTTATTGAGTTGCCATGTGAAAGTTCTGCCATTAACCGATATGGGCGAGGTGCGTTAATAGGGAAAATATTCCTATACTTAGTATCTACTGCTATTATTATGCTCGCTCGGTTTCTGAGTCGGTAATAAGAACCGCAGTGGAATATTCCCGAAGCGATTTCACCCCCACCGTGCCTATTGGTAGCATCGAGAACGCGACTTTCATTTCTGTTTTATTCACCTGCTTTGTGAAGATTTGAAAAGCGATAGAAAAACGCAAGCTGATTTTGAAATCTACATTACCTTGCTCGTAATGACAGCACTTTTATTGAGTGCTTGCACAAAGGTGGAATGAGGAAGTGTCTCGCTGACATACGCCGTCAAATATAATGGGTTCGGAATGGAAAGTTTCCGAGTTTCGGGGATGATTTATTGCCGTGTTTGTATCTGCCCTTAGCAACCGCGCCTGAGCCCAATGTGTGCGCGGATATGAAACGGGTCAATGTATATCATATTTCAAATAACCTTTCTTTTTTATAAAGATGCAATAAAGTCTGTACTTACAGGCATAAAGCCAAGTATAAAAGAAATATGAAGTATACACTTGAAATTGGTCAATAAAATATACATTACATGTCTAAATGCATGAGAACTAAAGTATTGTATATAAGCGTATGATAGCAGCCAGTGATTACACTTATATCATTCGTGAGTTGGAGAACGCAGTTATGTTGTACCTACGTATCCTTTATTACTTGGGCAATATTACAGTTTATGAGTGTAATAAATCTGGTAGACGCATAGTGTAGGGTACCTACCGCGCTATGTGCAATCACTCTCAGCGTTCCAGCTCAATGAAGTGATGATAGAATCGTTTCGTATTACTTAAATAATAAAATATCGCACATAATTCCCATCAACTACACACCTACGTGTTTATGTTGTGTATCTTTATTTACTTTAAGAGCTATGAAAACCGAAGCTTTTCACGCAATCCATACATTTATTGATTTTAGTACCTCTTTGTATGCATAACTATGTGCTAAGGTTGATTTTATTTGAATAATATGGAAATAACGTTATATGAAATAGAATCTATCTATAAATAAATTAATTTGAATATTTGTCTCTTCTGGGTTTCCTACCCCGAATATTTTAGGAAGAGTTTTCCATTTTCCTTTTTACCAAACTAGCTTTTTGAAATATGTCGATGACTAAGTCATGAGTATGAGTTCATGTTATTGTTTTTCCCTATTAAACAATGACTGCACAATGCGAGGGGTGCGGGAATTCCCGTGTTGCAACTAACCGATAAAAATAAGATTCAATTCTAAATTCAGAAAATTAAATCATTTAAATAGGTATGTTTTGGAAAAAAAGAACTGTATTAACTACGTCTTCAAGTACCTTTAGGAATCGGTATCATTGGAAGACGACTTCCCGTAGGTATAGTAGGAAACGGAAGACTTTTATAGAGTGTAATATAAGTTAATGGCACGCATAAAATCCGAGGCAGGTACCTCCGCCGTAGCATTTGATACTCTTTCTCTATCGTATAGACGACTTTAATAATGTAGAGCCTCGTGCGTTAATATAATATAAACCTCTATTATTGACATCTGTTGTAGCTAACTTATTCTTGAAGTAAAACAATAATGTCTAAACGAATGAGGGAAATTCGGGGAACTTAAGTTCAAATACCGAAAGTGTTCAAAGTAACTCTTAAAACAGCAAGCTGAAGTGTACGTATACTTAGACAATGTATCGGAATTCGTAAAGCATTATGGAATAATATATCGGAATTCGTGAGTAAACTTCTTATTGATTCGACAGCAAGTAATAAAAGTGAGTTCGTGACGTGACCATGCTACCACGGCAGCCTCAACTCGCAGAATATAACGCTCCCGAGGCACGGCGAAAAAAGAAAATTTTATGCAGAGTGCTGTGAAGTTGTCGGTTGCCGCTGCAAGTTTGCAGCGTTCGCCGCAATATGGTGGTCGCAATATGTCCAGTGTTGAGGTTTTTGTCGCCGCTTCTTTCTCATATCGTCGTTTACGGCGATCTAATAAATGAAACTTCGTCCTACTGTCATTCAATATGAGACTCCTGTGGGAAACTTTGCGTCATTTGTCAGGGCTAGGTTCGTTCGTCGTATCTGTTGATCTATCATACTTTGTTAGGTCATATGAAATATTGTTCTGAATACGTTTCAGTGGATCGTTTACCATGTAAACAATGTACCTAACGTAAGAAAATATATAACGTAGGTTTTTCAGGTATGAGAGTACTTCTAACATTTCTGACTTGTAATTTTCAATGGCTACTCAAACTTATTTCGGTAAGGTACAGTTGTACAGAAACAATCGGCAAAGATATCGGTGAACAAACACACAAAACATTCAGACGAATTGATAACCAAAAAAACATTGAAACTATTGTAAGTGCCCATAAAATTAGAGGGTTGATCTTGATTTTCCTGGGATCTCATCATCAGATCCCGACTTATACCTTTCATCATCAGCTCAGCAACATGAGATGATGGTTACCAAGCACAAATGTCTGAATTGCAAAAATTTGAGGGTTGCCCTCGATTTCCGTGGGATCCCATTATCAGATTTTGACATGGATGTCGGTTATTGAATTTTGCGTCACGTCTCGTCCTTTGAATGTAAGCTAGGTGGGACTCCCCACGATTGAATGAGCTTAGACCATGCTTTTAATTTTAACTTGAAGTCCACTGTCGTTTTATTTTTATTTATTTTTTGCTAGAAAATATTACCAAAGCGTTACCTATATATCTGGTGGTCCCTTTGCCTTTGAAGAAATCTTTTCTGGCTTTAACCAGAAGGTACTTCCTAATGATTCTCCATATTTTTTTCCTCTACAAAAGTCTTATTTAGTTTTAAGAAAAAAAAACCGGTTTATACATATTACCTATAGATTATTCTAGATACTTTCTATACTGTACTTTTCTATAAGTTAAGTGAACGCTATAGTGTTCAGTTCGGCTTGAGCAGTGTCCGACCCTATTCTTATGCCCCGCACGAGGAGATCGCAAATCCCCTTAAAATGGATAGGACGTTTCTGTAAATCCTCAGTTGATTATTATTTATTATCAACACAATAAATCAAGCCTGGGGGATATTTAAAGAAGTCTGCCAATTTTATTTGTAGCGAGAAGAGATATTTTCTTTGTATGCAAAAAAGGACCTTGAGGACTACCTACGTAAGTATATTATGTGCTTAAATTATAAAACTCAATACTTGCCTTCTTTTCATTTGTGATGGCCACTGTATTGAGTTTTGGAAAACTAGGGAGTTAGGGAATTTAAAAGTTTTTACTTCCAATTTATGAGATTTAAGAGAAAATTTATGAGATTCCAGATCACTTTTCGTTAGCTACGTGGCATTGTCTTACATTTATTCCTGCCCCTTAATGTTGTGAGGATGTTTAAGATTCGGCAGCTGACGGCCACTGTCTAAAGAGATAGTTTTTTTACTTACTTGGCAAAGGAAACAACGATATCAGCTTCATCCGAGTTGATTTCCGTGAAGGTTAGGCGGGATGCTTGGGCCCAAACGTCGAGCGCCCGCGCCAGCACAGCCCGAGTCATGTACGGGTCCAGGTCGGATGGCCGCCGCGACGAAGACAAGCTGGAGACAAAATAACATAACATTAAAATAAATAGAGGCGCAACATCAAGAAAAGTGTAAGGAATGGGGGAGACTTTTGCCGGAGTGAAACAATAAAATATCCCAAAAAAAAATCTTGTTGGTCTAGTGGTCGCAAGCGACTGCTAAGCATGAAGTCCTTATTGGGTTTTTTTCCATCAGGAATTTCTCAGTAGCAGCCACGGAGTCTGAATTTGTGCCCGGTTGATGTCAATAGGCCCGCCCCCCATTACATGACATTTACATAACTAACAAAATGTGGGTTTACACGGTGAAGATGTACCTCTGTCTAATCTTTCGGGGATTACAGGCGTGATGTAATATAATATTATTTAAAACATGAAAAGAATATCAGCAGACACTGTTAAGAACACACCGTTTTTCAATTCGTTAACCTTTATAGAATTATCCATACTACAGATTTAATTAATGCGAAACTAGTCAAGAAATACAAGACATGCTTTCCGTGGCATGTTGCTTCAGTCTATCTATCGACAACAGAAGTCTGAGGTCGCAAACATGACTGTAAAACGAGAAGGTCCGGTTTCGGTATAAAACATGATATCTTCTGAAAAATTATGGGTAGGCAGAACCTCTATTATTTATTTACTAGCTGTTGTGTAAAATGATGACTTCCCTATTTGAATCGGATTTTGTTAACAATTTCAATGGTTTTAATTTTTTGCACGGAACCTCTTTATTTTCATTAAAAACATAAAGTAGTAGTAAATAAGTTAGGTTACTCCTTATAACATCAGCTATCTGCCAGTGAAAGTCCCGTCAAAATTGGTCCAGCCGTTTCGGAGATTAGCCGGAATAAAAAGACATGTAGGTAAAGTTAAATTAGAAAACAGAAAAAGCAACCACCTTGAACGAAATAAAAAATGCTTTTTACTGAAAAGTATATAAAAGCAACCAAGCTGAGGGCACGAAGACCTAAAACCAATGCATTGTTCAACAACTGTTGTCATCCATCTTTGTTTATACAACTTTTAAGAGACCAGCAAGACGTCTGTAACTCATAATAATAAAATAGTGAGCCTCCGCTTAATAGTGGTTGACGAGAGTGGTCATTACGTAAAGGGAGCGGCCGCGACGTTATGTAGCCGTAGGTATTGTCGAGTGTGAGTGGCATGGGGCCGAACGTACCCCATCCCAGAGCTATGTTGTGTGTGCTGCGGCCGGACAGCTTTCGAGTAATGGAATAATCGCATTGTGGACAATTTGAGTGACTCGGCTCTATTTAACGCTCGCTGCGTTCATTACACGGGATTTATGCGTTGTCATGTACAACACAGAGACCTCATTAGGTCCGCACAGGTTTTAATTAGAGATCTAGTCCGAGCTTAATGCCGCTTAGCGGATATTTGTCACGAGGTTATTAAAACTGTAATGCATGAGCCGTAGCGGCTCGCATTATTCAATATCGATGTATCGGCAAGTGCACCAAACCGCCAGTGTCGTGGTCAGCTTTCAGTCAATATTTGTACAACACATTTTGCCGGATAAAATACGGTATCCGCGGGTAATTAAAATTAACCAGGGCGACCGCCGCCCGCAGCTCCTGTTGTTAACAAATTATTTGGGGACACCGGGGAAATTATAGAGATAAAGCGGAAAAAGACGTACTAATGTTTCGAAGTCAGCGTTATTCATTGGTGCGGCAAGATGCACGTCTCTAGGCAGCAGAGACGTATAGCGGTAATGAAATGATATGTGCAAAATAATTCATGGAGTCTTTTTAATTTGCCGGTAGCCCCTGGGCAGTCGGCGGCGCGGGCGGCGGATGGAAACCGCTCCAAATTTATTATTGCCATATTAACATGGCCGCCGCTCGTGCACGCACTATATCAGCCAACTAGTTAATTGCAAGCCTTGAATGAAACTCGCAACCGCATTTCGAAGTTAATGTTGTTATGTCAGCCCAAAATAATGAGTGTGTCTGCATGAGGGAATTTAACGTATTCGTGCTACTGTAGATTAACATAATCTTGGTGACCAGAGTTGGACAACGTTTGATATTAATTGGATATAGTCGAAATGCTTATCTGTTTGACTGTATGAACTAATTCTCGCATATATAGTAGGTTTGTGTAACATCAGTTATCGACGCGGCCTCCAAGAGCGGCCACGTCACGCGTGTCATGTATCTTTACACCCCATTACACTAATTATCGGATAATCAAATCCACACACGTCCGCGCACCTACGTATGTTAGGGGACAAGCTTAACACACACTCAGACCTCGTGTACGCACATGAATTTTAATTAACTCCGTAGGTACCTAGGCAAGTAAGTAAGTAGGTATTGATTATTTATTTCTGTACTTCACATTCGGATTTTTAAAAGTAATGAGGTTAAACTTGCTCCTTGTTGCTGGACTAAAAATTGTACAGTCTTCTTCGCTACCAAAGTTCTCGAGGATGAAGCCAAAAAAATGCCCATTTTTTTACGAATCGAGGTCAACTCCGTATTAATTTTCATATAAATGAAACACGTGAGGTCGCAAATAAGTTTGTAGTGGATTTGAAGGACTTCGCGGCACGTTGTTTATTGGTGGGTCAGTTTGAACGAGTTGAGAGTAAACAGAAGCCTACAGTCGAGGGTGAAACGTGGACACGTGAGCAGGCGGGAGCCGGCGAGGGCACGTGCTCACGTGCTCACATCACAATGCCCTGAGTCACGCCTACGCCTCCACGCTCTCGCGACACTTTTTTATAACCTTGCTGGGGAAATTCCAGCTTTCTTCGCTGGAAAACGCCCACGCTATATACTTACTCTATTAGCAACATAAGTTCTAGTACAAAAGCTTTTACGGTTTTATAAATCGAGCTTATCAAACAGATAATAAATGATACATAATGTATATTATCAATGATATCATATTAATATTTTCTGTCTCATATATCCTAAGTACTTTGTTTAACATAATTAATGGAAAAGCTCAGATGTTTATTATTGCTTATATCTGTTAAAAGTCCTGTATGTATCATTTCCAATATATTTTCAGGATGTGATTGTTAATTTTGTCATCAATGGGGAACTAACAATGAAAGCATTTTATTATCATACTCGTTTATCGTATGCACGTATCTATAGGAGATTGACACCCGCATGAGTTCATGAAATCTTTATTCCCTATAAATAAGTACCATTGTTATATTTATTGGTAGTAAAGTGTCATGATGCGCGTTCGATACTCACATTAAAATGTTTCTGTATAATTTAGCGCAGGCGGGCGGCGTGGCATGATGGCAGCGACACTGCGTTTATTGCGTGAAATAATAAAACATGCGATATTGTGACGACATGGCGACGCGAGACGTCTTCACTGCGAAACGGACATAATCTCGTTACGATGTCATAACAAACAGATTTGTAAGCACGAATTTTATGGGCTGTGTCCAACGAGCTAAAATTTAATTTTCTGAAATAATCTGTCAGCGACCTATTAAAATTATTCGTCCGTGTACCGCCCTACAGACGTTACACTTTATTGCTACAAAAGATGTTACAAACAGGACAAAGCGAACAACTTTGTTGGCCGAGTATTGCTTTATTACCGCGTATATATTCTCTTGTATCATATCATATGAGACTTCTTTACTATCAGAATGTGCACCGTAGCAGTTTGTTGAGAACTTCGCGATAAAAAATTACCAAGAAGTTTTTGTACGACGGCGTCTTAAAGTTCTAAGGAAATGTGCATAAAATTGTTTCGTTCGTTAGGTGAAAACTCTTTCTTTCAGGCTTTTTAAAATCATACTTTACCGGTGACTAATATTTTATGTTGGGATCACGTTAAAATATTAGTTCCAAAAAGTAATTGTCTAGTAGTGCGGTAGAAAAAGAAGACCAACGTATATAACTGCAGAATATTTCAAGAAGGACAGAGATGCCAAATTACGTTTTATTTTACTGCTCGAAAGGGGGAATTAGCATAAAAATAATAAAATGTCAGTGGGATAAGGTCCCCCGTGGCGTGCCAGGCGCGCCCTGCCACCGTCTGCCTGTCACAACGATTGTCAGCTCACCTCCAACAGCGAGACATGATCTCGATTATTATTGATAAATATAAAAAAAACATTGCTAAATTGAACGCTATCGATAGGCGATCATATAGAATAGTCGATAAACACAAAGCTAAACGAAGCCCGCATCATTGACAGCAAGTTTGATTGGACCTTTGAATCCTACGTCTCGATGATTTAAAACGAATTTAACGGAGTCATGACATTAGTCAATTGTTTTTATTGGTATCTACTTAAGTTTCTAAATAGTGACGCAGATCACTTGAATAAATCACCGATGCTCCACGTTGAGAAATGTTAATCGTGGCTGCCGATTGCTTTAATTGTTCACCCGATGCAGTAAGGCACTCCTTTGAAATGTCTTCCCCTCCGTGAGGTGCCTGCGCCTGCAGCTCTCATGCCGTACATTGTAGATAAGCGACGTGGCAATAGGCATTGATGCTCACTGGGGATTTCAATAGCAGTCTACCGCTTGAATTCTTTGATGTATAAAGAGATTTAAAGAGACTCTACAATGGCGTGAGGAAATTTCAATTTAAAGTCGATGCGTTTTAGTTTTGCGTTTTTTTCAGTCGTAGCTGCGACGAAAATTATATCTATACTAATATTATAAAGCGGAAGAGTTTGTTTGTTTGCTTGAACGCGCTAATCTCAAGAAATACTGATCCGATTTGAAAAATTCTTTCAGTATTAGATAGCCCATTTATCGAGGAAGGCTATAGGCTATATATCATCACGCTACGACAAATAGGAGCGGAGCAGCAATGAAACATGTTGCAAAAACGTAACGAAAATTTGACGCAGACCAAGTTGCGCGGGACAGCTAGTACATACATAAAGCGGCAGTTATACGGAAAAACTGTCAACAAATACCTACATATTGATATATTTTTTTTCTACTTGACTTAAACAAGGTACATATTTCATTTATTAGCGACTACAATAACAGGCAGTCTAGTGCAACGATCCATCTTTGTTGACGTCGATTCCTAATTGACCTCTATCGGCGTATTCCTTTAATAATAGCTCCTTTGAATGCGGCAGCTCTCACGTGCGCCATTGTGGAGGAAGCATTGACGCTCCTTAGGGATTTCAGAGGATTTCTAGACAACGCTTTGCCTTCTCTCTATAGACGTCGGTTTAAACGCTAGTTCTGCCTCCATTGTGTACACGTTTACATGTTTACAGAAGATTATAATGCCTGTCTTAGACACAAAATTTCCGTTTATATTGTGTTAGGTTTCGTAGAAGTTCTATGTGCTCTAAACAAACATGTGTCGTGTTCGATAGGCGCTTAGATTGAGTTTGGCGGTGGGCGGTGCGCATAAGAGAAATTACCGAAGCCGGCCGGCCGGCACAGTGCCGGGAGCGGCGGAGCGCCGGGAGCGGAATTAAGTCGAGAGTAACGTTGTTATGATGGTAATGGCATATTACTGTTCCCTCCGTGCGGACTATTTCCGCACGAGCACAGATACAAAATTGAAACGATTTTTCAGTGATACGATTGCATCGGTAATCAGTGACCGTGCACTTCACAATTCACGTTGAATATAGATGATGTGACTCTGCGGGATCGCTTTCAATCTTGTTATACATTTATTCGGAAAAATGTTATAAAGGAGGAAGATTCAGAAAGCATTTCAATAAAAGTTGTTCTGAGCGTAGCTTTATTTTAAAATAAGTAGAAAAGTTAACTACGGTTAAGTTGAGTTAGAGTTACAATTTCAGATGTACATATTAAGTATCTTAGTTCATAGCTCATACTCGTATCATCGTATGATTAAAGCCATAACAGTGGCTAAACTAAGACCTAGTTAAAGACACGCGTTGTCAGAACTTTTATATGAGTTAGCTACGCTGGGAGGGATGTAATTGGAAAGTTGAGACGGCTTGCAATACCAGCGCTGTACTGGGTGTGGTTACGACCATAATTTTGGCTATAAAAGCGCAGTTTTTCTAGAGATAATCGGTTCATTAAGTTTTGAAGAGCTGAAATTACATGGCACTGCAATTTTCGCTTATCTACACGTTTGAACATCACATTATGTTTTATGTTAAATACGTATCGTGTGGTTCTTAATTAATAAAGTAAATAAGTTAGAAAACAAAATTGTTATTGTGTGGTAAAAAACGTGAGGAAAATTCTTTGTAAAAACTTGGGAACTGTTTCTAAAGCGAAGTAATTTACAAGGTTTCCTCGAAGAAGAAAAACTCTGCTGTGAAATTTGGTTTTCGAAATAATATAATAGGTTGTGAAACGTCGAGTTGTGTTTTTATTGTTTTACAAACTCGAAGTCCGCAAACTGTTACCCTACCCTCTGCTTTGCAAAGAAAACATACTGCCTTTTAAATATTTAAATGCGAATTAAAAGGACGTTAAAGAAACATGTGAAAGTGTAATTTTCTCGTATCTCTTTCGGTATAGTGTTTGCGGCAGTGCGCGCGGGGTTCCGCCCGATAACGGACGGATGTGAACGGGCTTTATGAATATTCCCGCAAGCGTTCTGAGGCTCCGGGACTGTGAGACTCCGGGACTCGGAGAGATTAGAGGGCACTGCGCACGGATGCTGAATGTGCATAACAACACATATCTTGCATAGTATGATGATGCTTTTTTTGAGCATCGCATGTTAGATACATTTTAATTCTGTAGGTAATCGTAATCGTGTCGTGGCTGCCTCGTTGGTCAAGTAGTCGCGACTGCAGAGCATGAGCTCCTGGGTAGATTCCGTCGGACGATGGACTTCGGTGTTACAATTCGGTATATAGGTTTATGCCAAACATGGCTACATGACCCCATAAAAAACCTTTCAGTTACTCTTTAAATGGGCGATCAAGCAGTATTCAAGCTTGAATATTGTATCGATTTTTCAATATTGTTCTTAAGTTTCTCGAGAAAACACTAGCACTTCAGCTGTCTATGTTCAAAGATGTGTGTCTAAGTGAGTCTCAGTTTATCTATCCAATAATGCCATCCGCTAAAACAACGGGTGCTATTTGATGTTCTAACTCCATGCTCTTAGAGCAGCAAGCGTCTCAAGTTATTTTTACCATCCTCTCTCACTTTAGTGCAGTAAAAGCGTTTGTCTTGAATTTTTAAAGTAAGTATCTATTGATCTTTATGGGCAGCGGACGTAGGCGCAAGTTAGCGATACAAAAGTTTGATATTAAGATATGGACTGCCTAATTACGAAAGTACCGGACAACTAAGTTTATTTTTGTTAGTATCGAAAATGAATTCGGCCCACGGTGTACGTGTTCTTTTGTGATATTTAGAGCACGGTACGCGGATTTGATGAACAAATTGAATCTCCCTACAGTGTTGTAAACAAAGGACAAATATCAAGTATTCAAAACGGCGTCGCGGAGGTCGATTGCGGAAATGACAAACCGATTAGTTGCAGGTCTCTGCGTCCTGGGAGAGATATATCCGGCGGAACTGAGCGAAATTACTTCCCGCATAGCTCCTGATGCACCGCAACAATGTCCAACCAAACTACGCAATTCGATTTAAGAACGAACCACCAGTGAAAAGTCCCCTCTACGTCCACTTGTAAACTTCCAACTCGCTCGCTTCATTAGAATCGAAATTCCCACGGTTCATTAGAATTCCCCAGAATTCTCGGCGTTCGTTAGAAATACTCTGGCGGCAGTGGACCCCGGACGTAAATAAGTGATTAACGCAGTTGGGATTGTTTTCAGACGCTTCGGAGCCGGCGCAGCACTACATAGTTGGAGTGAACTCTTGATACATTTACAATGAGTCGCCGATTTCGGAGCGCCGCCTTCGCCTCTCGCGTCATCTGTTCGCGCTAATGTTTCATGAGATTACTTACGATCTCTTTCAACTGACATTGTCATCTGATTAAATATTGCTACTCTGTAGATAACAACTTCACCTTGTGAGATCTTGTAAGACTTACATAAGCACAGACAGATGATCGCACCCAGCTTTAAAATATTCTCATATTCTAAAAGGAATATATACTAAAGCTGCGATCAACGGTTTGTAGGCAGGTACGTAATGGGTATTTTTAAGCTGAATTTTATTACGTCGCCATGAAAGAGGGTAAAACGTAATCCCAGGTATCAATGTAGATTCTGAACTACATTTCGTTGGAAGTTAATATTACGTCCTTACTTTGTACAGGCGGCTCTGTCGCTTTTATACTGGTCGCGTAGATAATTAATAATTATTTTTGAATGGGATCGACTTTGTAAACGTTTAAAGGGAGTTTCAAACAAGTTGTGCACAGGAATTACTCTGCATTTTCCTTTTTATTGTTATATTGTCCACTTGTCTTAATAACTTTTCCGGTGACATATTCGGAACTAGTAAGCAATCACAGTTTTTTTATTTATTTTAGTAAGCTCGTATTTTCCCACTCCTGGGCAAAGTCCCCTTTCCTTCCACTTGTCACAGATTATTTAATTAAATAATTTCAGTGTAGTTTAAATAGTTCGCGGACGCGGATCACATTCCGTCTAAAGAACTCAAATTATTTCAATAACCGACGGTATGGGCATCCAGAGCTTTTCCCTCTGCACAAATGATTAACATTCATCACGAATCCATTTCCTCCTTCTCAAATGAGATGAGAAGACAAATTCGTTTCGTGATATTGTATTATGTTTGTAACCCCAAAGCGTGGAAGTACCTCGCTGTAGTGAAGCTCACGTATGGGCTAGGGCGAGGTGACCCTTTCCGTGCGTGTGTAACTCTATTTACCGTAAGCAAGGGAGGATAACCAGTTGAATTCAGTTTTAAAAAGTGTGTTCCGGGTATTGATGACTTTGGAAATACCCACAACGAAGCGACAAACCTCTAGCCATTTTTTTTACCGCTTGGAAATGATTAAATGACCCCTCCAGTTCTGGGCGGAGCGGAAGGGAGTATCAGACTTAAACTGACTAAAACCCATCCATGTTCCTTATTAGCCCTTTGTGTTCTAGGGCCACGGTATCTCTTTCGACCAGTCCCACAGCCCTGGCAAGCATCGGCCCTCTCGGAACAAACCTCTAGCTTCACATAAACAAATCGATATGTAATTCTGATGTTATACTCAACTTAGATAATTTTATCATTATAATCTTTGTTAGTTATTGGTGCTTGCTCAGAAGTTAGCAGTTGGTTTAGGGACTAAATGGACCCGCACGTCCGGACAAACATCGCTGGAATTTGCAACTCAAACAAGTTTAAGCAAATTTATAACTTCCGGATTGGAAGCAGGCTGTTGCCTTCTTGCGCTAACCGTACCACCGTATCTACCAACACATCTATCAACTATATTAAACCAAATTACACGGGAGAGTTAAAAGAGTCATAATTAACTTGTTAATAACTCAAAAAGTACCCTCTTAATAAAATAAATAATTAGTTACAAAATTAAATGTAATAAAGGGACGAAGCTCGTGTTAAACAAAGTTGTACTGCTTTGTTTACCCTGCACATTAATAATCGAGGTAGTGATGTAATCTCATCGCGTTGTTACACAATTTGAATTTCTTATATACACGCAGGTAAAGTAAAATTCAATAAGCATATTTTATCGTTGAAATATTTTCATTCTTGTTATGAATACGAAAGCAGTACAAACAGCAATTGCTGTAATTCAAGAGTGAGTGGAAACTTTTCCTAATAATAATGAAGCACGGAGAAATGATATGAAAATAGTTTCCTTATACCGGTCGATGCGCTCTTGAGAGGAAATAAGGAGATCGAGTATTGTACTAGCGAAGAGTCGAAGACCGCGAGGTCGCTGGCACTCACATGCGCCACACATTGCAGGAGCTTACGGAAATACGTTGCATCCTTTATTAATTTCACGACCGATTTACGGAATGTTTTAGAGCCTGGGATATAATTTATGTAGCTTTATATTTTTTTATACATTTTTAATTTTCTATTTTATAAGTATGGTATTTAAAAGAATGAGATTTAAATAATAAAAAATACATGGGTACACTTCTGAACTTTTTATTGTTTTATGGAGCTGTTAGAAAACGAACAAAGCTACGTAAAAGTGCATTTTCTTAAATAGAACAGCATACAGATAGAGCGAGGGTGCAAGATCCTCGAGGGCGGCGCCCTACGGGGTGTCGGGGTGCATGCCCGCACTAGCACCTTTGTGCTTACTCTTACGTCACGCAGGTGACCGCGTATCTCTGAATCATGCCAGTAAGCCAAGTCACATAATGGATGGGGATGGGAATACGTAAACAACTTGGCAAATGAACCATAAAAGTAATGCTTCAGCAATTTTAGTTATATTTGTTGCAGTTGACATATTTCAGCATATTAGGTATAATATCTTTCATGTCTTACAGCAAAATACTGAAAATGATGTACCTATGGGAAGGAAGCTTTAGAAAAATATTTGAATAGTATCCTAGTGCTGAACATAGAATATTTTCACGTAGGTACTTTATGTACCGTGGAAATTCGATTGTGAAAATATTAGTTTTACAATCTGAAAAATGTGGCTTATACCTGAACTGGTTTCAATTCTCGTTCCCACTTGGATATAAGAGTGTTCTGTATTCTGTAGTACATTGCATCACTGCAATATAATTTTATTTGTGATGCCGTCGACCGCGAGGTTACTGAACATGTTCAGAGTTCAACAACTCCTGGGGTTCGAAGGTCGGAGTCCGCATGAACTGTCTTTGTTACGTAACACGAGTATGTGAACTGGCTTGTGTAACTTCTGCATCATTATGTACTTTCAGACATTTTTATTTATGAAGTACCTAATATAAATCAAGCGGTTATAATTTTTGTGGTGGGATCATCATTTACCTATTATAGAGTTTTAAATAGATAATATGTATAGTCACGAAATAGTTTGGCGATCAGTTTTTTTTGCTCGTAGGTTAAGAGTTAGCAAGAAAAGCCTTACCTTTTTCTCGCCGTCCTGGAGCGGGATGCTTTCAAATTAACCGTTTGGTATGTGCGTGTCTACCTTGGTAACTAAACTGTTATGCTTAGTTTTGGTTTTGTGACTTGATAATCTTGTGTATCGGATACGAAAGATATATACGTCGTAGGTATACAATTTAGCTAAAGCAATATGGAAATCTGCACTACATAATGTTGCTGTTGTTGCTCCAAGCAATAAAATAATTCAAGTCATGATTATACTTTTCATGAATAATGTCTTGCAGACTTCGAAAGGTTCTAGTGTTGCCACTTAAGTATTAAATCATTTTGGTTGTCTACGACTAGTAGCTCCTGAAAACTAGTTTTCGTGTTCCCAGCGAAGGTGAAGCCCGTTTGTATAGCAGAGGAACATTGAGATAATCTCTGTCTGCCATCGGGTCGGTCGTATATCAAGACGCAAGAGTTTATCATGTTTCTAAGAATAAATGGAACATGTATGTAATATGAAAGTTTAACCATTGTGTGTTTGTGAACGGTTTCGTTATACTATTTGTTGATTTCGAAAACACGTTAACATTCACACCTAACAAGGTTTGCGATTGCCTATTAATGAAACTAACCCAATTGTTGCGTAATTACCCACCTGTTTCAGTTCGCCTGAAACATTATTTAAATTAACAGTCCCATATTTCAAAGCGAACCTCATTTGCGTTTACAAAAGTGCAGATCATATTTTTTTCTTCTGTATGTTCGAATTGAAAGCAGTGTAATATTCTTTTTTGTCTGGCAGCGGGCGCCGCGCGCGCCGCGCACAAAGCCTGCCTGGTTTTGTATTCGCTCCCTCACTCACCTGGAAACGAAAGAAAAGAAAATGTTAATTAAGAGCCACTGAACAAAATTGATATCGTCGGGAATGAAGCTTTCGCTGTTATTGTAAACGGATGCCAACAGATCGTTAAAGCTATCAAGGAAAATATTCATTTATTTTATCTGCAAGCCACAATGTTTGGTTTCGTATCGGGAGAAAAATCACAGTTTACGAACAATAAACTAAAGGGGAGCGTAGTATGAAGTAGCATAACTGCTAGATATTTAGGTAATGTGGCACGAGGCGACGGCATCGGCTCCGCGCAATGCCAAACGAGGCTGAAACGTACGTCTCATTAACACGTAGCGGTGGCGATATTTAGGGAGCGGTCGCGCGCGGTGAGCCGCGAACTAGCATTTGGCAATGCACGCGCTCGTACACAGCCGGCTCTGTAAACTAAACAACTCGTAAAAGTGTAAAAGTCGTAACGATGCGGCGCAGAGACCGCCTAATATGAGCAGCGGCTGGAGCCGCGCCAGTCGCGCTCATTATCAGATGGGACGTTCCGGCGCAACCCTTTCGTTTTACGATTGGCCTCTAATTACAGCAGCGCTCAAGGCGCGCGCTTTTTCAGTTGATACGAGCATGGAGTGGGCGCGCATTGCCAAATGGATATATTTATCGGCACAAGCCAAATCGTTTACGCGGTTCGGCTGCCGCGTCCCGGTCGTCGGTTAGCGTTACAATCGGCAGCCGGTTTGCGATATGAAAAAAGTCTCGGGAAATGTCGCAATCGAGCTGCAATAACAGACGGCGTTGGTTTACGAGAGGCCGCTGATAAAGCCGGCGCGGCTCGCAGTGTGCGGGTCGCCTTAACGACGTGTTGCCAATTTATGTTATGCGATAAGCTGAGTTTGTTTAGCCTGAGGCTGAGACGAATTACGAGTGCTGAATCACGTCAAGTCATAACGCTCCACGCTTCAAGCTAGGGCGGATTACTTTGTAGATAGAAAAAATATTATGGAGCTATTAACTTGCAAAGAACTCAATGCGTTTAATGGTTTGGCGTGATAAAACTGAACGGTTTTGTGGGCTCGTGGTTTTGTTATCCTTGTTTTTGGTTTCATTATAGAGCTGACCTGGTATTGTCGTTGTTTTTAAGTTAATTAATTGGCCGAGTTATTCCACAAGCTACGTAACACGCTGTTGTGATTACGTCACTGCACAGATTTGAGTATCGGCATTTCGGAGGCATTCGGCAGAGCGTTCGGCAGGTCCTAGTAACATATTCAAGATACTGGCTGGCGCACAATCGGAGGCGGACTACCGACTGGAATTACATGGAATCGCTCGCAGACAATATTAGTATGCCAGGAGCGATCGCCGCTGGAATGAGTCGACGTGACGTAGCTGGCATCTTCCTCGTTACTACGTCAAAGTGCAATAACAGGAATATCTTAAACTAGGAGAAAAGGCGGTGTATAATGCAGTAAATATTCTAAAACGTTGCATATTCATGAAGTGCCGAGGAGGTGTCTGGCTTTATAACGATCAATTTCATTGATAGTTTGATAAAATTGCTTTTGAAGAAATGTACATTATTTAAAATAATGAAATAATCAATTCTGTAAAGGCGTTTGATGTTCATATTAGAACGACGTGATAGGAGCTCTTTGAGCAGACGACAATTTATTTAAATCGGTTTACACAATATAACATGTACCCGAAGCCTTTACATGGTATCTTAATAATGATCGAGTATTATTAGGGGGACCGTAAAGCTATTTGGAAGGAAATCGCTTGATGAAAGATGAGGCGTTTTTGTCGGTTACTCAAAACATAGCGCGTGACGTGCATACTGCATGGAGAATGTGAGAGCGTTCGGCTCGTAATCCCGAAGTATTGACGGGGACATGGGACGGGACATAATGCCAATCCCATGCTGACTATATGCTGGGAAGGCAAGTAGAAATAGCCTACTAAAACATGGCCTTATATTGCCAAATTAGGCCATGTTGTTAGATGCAATTGAGATTGAGACACATTCTTAATTATTGTTTTATAGAAATTATAATCGCTATTGTGGCAGGCGAGTGGCCTGTAGTTTCAAATATCTAATAAATCTGCCTGCCAATTCCAAATATTGTAAAAGGCTGTATGCGAATGAGATATGGTACGATGGGTAGCGTCGAGGTCGGGTGTCGGTGCGTCGCGGTGTCGTGTCGTAGTCGTCAGTCGGCCGGCGGCGGCCCGCCCGCTCGCCGTGGGGACCGTCAACTCAATCTTGCCCCATTACGCGCGACAAATTGCAAAAATATTCAATTACATCTCGCTAAATATTGAATTATATCACAGCAAATTACAATTTTGCATCGGGGTAACTCTATACTCTGTGCAAATTATCAGTATTAGTAAGATGAGTACATACTTCTTATTACGATTATGATTTACGAAATTATGTAGCATATGGCTGAACTTGAAGGGAGTCGAAAAGAAAATATAATGCTGCTGTTTAAAACTATGCCTGTTACAAATATACTAAAACCCGATATTTTCAGGCAGCAACTAAGTTGTAGGTATTATTGAACTTTTTATTTTTATTTTTTATTTTTATTCAAGAGGTACAACAAACAGCTACAATATAAAATATAGGCACAAGAAATACACAAAACTTATAGATAATATTGCAGCCCACAGCGCTGTACACAGATTAACTAAAGGATACAAAACAGTTAAATAATCGCTAGAGTGACAAATAGTTTTTTTTTTTTTACTTTTTAAATTAATTATGTTTGTAAGATGTATAGTATATGTTTATAATATTAAAAAAGAGCACAAAAAACATTCAGGAAATCTCCTTGAGTATAAGAGTTTTGAACCTATAGGGAGCACACGCAAAAATGTCTATATGTTCAAAAGTCCTATTGTAAGTATCGACCATTCTGCGAACAGGTGAACGCAAGCCAGAGTTGGATTTGCAAGTACCCACTGAAAATAATCTGCCAGCGCGCACCTTTCGCTTGTGGACTGTCCTAGGAACTGCATAGCATATCATGTTGGAAAGTTCATTGCAGTCAAATTTATTTCTAACAATACTATATAAATTCATGGTTTCTAAGTACTTACGTCTATTTTCAAGTGTTGCGAGCTTATACTTTGCAAGCAAATCTTGGTATGGCAAATAATATCCATAGCATCTATAATGCATAGTACGCAGGAATTTGTATTGAACTTGATTGATGTAACACGAAACCAAAACCCCGATCCAGTATTAATTGTTCGTTTATGCAATTACAAAAATATTGATTACTCGCGCCTCAAGTGTTTGATTGTATTTTGTGCGCAGCACACACGATCAATTTATTTACTCGATGGAAAAATAATATGCGAGCTTAGCTCGGCGACAAGTGGGCGCGGGAATTACTCGCCAGTTGGAGTAATTGCCAATTAATCACCAGCCGTTTTCTATTTCAGCAGGCGACGGCTATACGTGCCCCGTCGCTAACGAAATTGAGACTGCACCGTATGAACTAGCTGTTATGACAGCACTCTTTATTGCTTCGCTACTTCCTATAACGCTAATAAACGAGAAAACTGAACTTGTTCAGAGGATCACGTTTGATCGATCGTCTTTAGGTTAAATAAAATGTTTATCAAAGAAAGTGGATTGTTGTACTTCTCAGTCGTTTTTGCATCTGAAGCGTACTAAAAAGGTCTCGTTTGTGACGAAAGCAATAAATAATAAAATGGAACAAGTCGCAGTGAAGCCGCGGCGATGAGAAACCAATTGTCTGTCGGTCCAGACGATAATTCCCTCGGCTTTCGGAGCTCCGTTTTATTCAGATCAGTATCTTTATAACATAATTAAGTAAATTTCGAAGTCGTCGCGCTCCATCTCCGAAATAATAAGAGTGAGAGCTTAGATAACCCGCGATTTAATACAATTTCCTTTTATTTTGCCATCTCCTGTAATTAGGAATTTCATTGTGACTAACGAAATCATTGTGTATCGTGTGTCACGTTTTCCGTGAAATATATGATCCCGGCCGGGCCCGTTTGGACGAATTATATAACGGTGCTCAAAATTTGCAAACGCTGAATCCAATTTGAGTATTAATCGACTCTGAACTTTAACTTTATTTCGTAAAGTTTAAGATTTTCGATTGATTTTTGATATATTAATACTGTTTAAATAATACTATCAAAATATCAAAAAAATAAGAGATCTTTTATTTTGGTTTTACTTTGAAGCAATACGAATTTGACAAATGACTTTATCATTTGTTTACGTAAACAAGTTGGATAATATGATAACTTTTCGCGATCAGGTAAATGTTTGTCACAAACAACGCTACAACTTTCTGAAGTTAAGTGGGGACAAACAAAAAGATATGCAAAACGTTTTCACGTTACCATTCAATTGAACAACATCAATAGAGTAAGCTTTCACAATATCGTCACGTTGAGTGGCGTCGCCGGTATCGGTATCGGTCTCGGTACTGCAAGACGTTGTTTAACACATGTCCAGCTAGGTAAATGGGTCGAGCAACTTATTTCCTCCGAGTGATTTATATCCAGGTTATTCTAGGTCGGGTATTTGTATCGGCTGTGATCGCTGAGTGGATTGCGCGGCGACACCTTTCAAATAAATTGTCTTGAGACCGGCCGGAGACGGTAAACAACTCAACCCTATGCAGATGTGAACCAAACCAAACAAACACCTTCAATTTCCTAGAGGGGTAGTGTCGGCCCTAAAATTGCACTCGACTCTCGTTTCTTCTCGCCGTAAGTGACTTAGGGGGCTTTTTTATTTAAACTGCAAAGTGAAATTGTTTTGGCTTGTTTAAAGAGCACTATCTTGTACAAACGTCTAGAATAACATATGACTTTTATGGCTAAAAGTAGAAATATTTTTCTTAGCTTAGGTTAAAGCTCTTTGGGAAGGGTTTAAAGTTGAATTTGCAATAAATATGTATGACGGTCGTCGGCAAAGTTTGACAATTAGCGTTACCTTTCAGCGCGTAGTGATAACCCTCAATCGCTACTAAACAAGTTGATTAATTACTGGACAGCGAGCGTCGCTAACAAAGTTCCATTGTCAAGTGTGGAACTAGACGAAGTCACGTGCAAATTATATTGTTACCTGGTTGGGTGTAGGTACATAACTAACGAATGTTCAACTTGACTGGCTCAACTAAAAGGAAAGCATTGACAGTGTGTGGGAATGTTTGTCTGATTTTGTAGTGCAACATTATAATCAGTATTATACCTATTCGAGGGTACAATGCCCGCTGAATTAAAGACATTGAATTACATTAATATTTTTTTTTTTAGAGTGAAGACCAAACTCGTTTAGACCAAACTAGTTACTACAAACGGTTTCCTTGTTAAAGCAAATTTTTATTTTTCAAGAGTACCTATCGCTTGCTAATGATAATGTGTGCGTACATACATTACTGCAGTACAGGCGATGTTAGCGTATATAATAAAAGCAATTCCAGCTATACGTTGTCGGTATGAAATTGGTGTTGCAATAGACGCGATGTCGCCGCTGCCAAATTACCGGCGTGTGTGGAACCGCCCTAACAATTACACCACTGGCCTTTAATGTTTCGTCGTAGTAATAACCTGATGTTTTTGTATTAACTTTTATTGTTATTACTGACAATACTCTTGTACCAATAGAAGAGGGTTACGTTACGTTTGTCTGTATTGTACTTTACATTTTTTAATTAGCTACCAATTTTATTTACTTTTACCATTCCGTTACAAATACTATAATAATTTACTAAATCGTGTATACTAATATGTAAAACGCTTATTCTTACATGTCTATACTTTTACATAGCTTATGAAAATAACAAGTTTTCGTTAAACATTACCAGTAGTACAACATAAAATTATAATCTATACAACATACAACAAAGGTAGATCAAGCAAATAGCGCAATAAATATACGATAAATTACTATAGAGGTAATGAAAGTGTAATTCTCGTAGTCGGCTACGGACTACGGAGCAACGGCGTAGCACGGTAGCACGCGACGACAGCTGATAATAATATCGGCTTAGCCGCGTAGGCCTGTTAGTTGGCAAGTGCTCGAATGCGCGAGTTGCCAGCGCCTAACGGATAAGCCCGCCAGTTACACACATGGCAAGACACGACTGTATACCAGTACATACATACGCAAATTGTAAGGTACAGTCAACATATACGTACACCTATTGTACCATTCGAGCTGAAACAGTACTCGGGCTGAATTTTGTGTTAATAGGCGGAAAATTATTTTATGAACCATAAAACACTGTTGGTACAAGCATGCATTACAAGGTGATTATAATAAATGTATCAGCGGTTTGGATTATAAAAACAGGTGGGATGTGAATAATGTGAGCATGAGATGTTTTTTTCTGAAACGAGATCAGAAATTTTCCATCAACCGTATTCAGAGCATTTCATTTTTCATCACTCAAGATGAAACAAGTATTTAAATATGAATGTTTGCCCGACAAATACGTTCATTATTAATCTAATTATGTCGCTCGCTGCATGTATGTTTCAAAACATGTAATTACAGATGGCAGATGTAATCGGACAGGTGAAAAGCGAATACAATCGGTGTCTAAGTGTTAAACATTGCATGGCTAATCAGGCGCACAGTAAGCGCATATCAATGCGGCCAGGTGTAACAGCCAGATAATGCGAACTATTGCGTACTTGATGACTGTACATGACTGTACCGCTTGATATGGCAAGCACTGCTATAACAATACTATAAGAGGCATCCAAGTTATTAGAGATTGAGCGGAAATATGCGCCATCGATTGCCACTAGATAGTGGCAATCGATGGCGCATATTTTACCTATTTTAATTACTTTAATTATTCCAGTTTCCCCTACATCAAATAAGCGGTAAAGAACTGGCTCCAAACTTGTCAAATGAATGCTCAAAAACTTGGGTAATGCTTAAAATGATTGTGAAAAGCATACCAAATTCTTTACAAGTAGTTTCTGAGATATTCCGAGGTTTCCATACAGAGCCCTCTCTGTACATGGTTGAAATTATTTGAAAATAATATTTAGACACTTCATAAAATTCTCTGAAAAGATTAATTCCATGAGAAAAAATACCTAGTAAACACGTGTTGAGTTTCTACAATCATATCTAGTTTACAGTTATTTCGCTAAGCGGTTTGTGCTCAACAATAACTGCGCCAAATGGTATAGAGGAAAGGATAAAAGCACTTCTTGACGTAAACAGAGTACGCCTCACAAGTAACGATGTTTGCGAATCTTCTTTGGGAGCACAATGCTTTGCAGGTGCATTGTGCCACCTGATATGTAATATATTATTATCTATCCTTCATTTGACATAGCCGTCTTCTATCCTACTTATGACCCTCGATCAGTATGTCGTAAACCGCCAAATCGGTAGCCAATAACGCATAAATCACGTGATCGATGCGCGCCTGTTTTCTGTACGTTCGTGATGCTATTTTTGCCGACCGGCAGGCCAATCTTTTTCTATGAAAATTTCGACAAGGTGCGTATTGATACACCTCATTGAATTTTACTACAGGCCGCTAGCGTTGCTTGCTTTACTCCCGTGTTCATGTATCAACGCTTAGTTAATATCCAAACATAGACATGGTAAGGTGTGAGCATATTAAAGATTAACATTCCGAAATCGAAAACACATAAAATAACGTTTTGAATTACAAAATTAGGCATGCCTTTGACGTTATTAGTAACAATACTGTCATCAAACCAAACAAAAGAGAGTTAATTTAAGACATGTTTGAGCTGTTACGTAGGTTCGTGACGATATTTGTTGAGCTTCATGTCGATTCTTCTCTGGAGCTGTTGAAGACTCGTCCACGATCGCTCACTCAAGGAGGTTGTGATGGGCCGAGCAACGAGTGCACACATCACACCCAGGTTGAGTGAGTAACCGGGAACAAGGTTAAGAGGTCTTGCATCTTCTTTTATTGGCGATGGTGGCTTCTTCTTGAGGTTGAGTCACATAAAGGTTATATATAAGAACACCATCTTTGAAGACACAGCTTTTCGTACAGTTTACATTAGGAAGAGTAAATACAAGGTGTAAGGGACACCGCCGCATAGAAATTTATCATCGGTAATTAAAAAAAAAAAACAGCTGTCCCATACATTTTGACCGTGTAGGTGTTGAACATTGCAGAAAACAGCAGTTTTTTTTTTAAACCGAAGAATAATTTCTGTCTAGGAGGTTGGGGTTCATGTACTGCGTACGTGATAAGCGTTTTCGCGTTGGTGTCCCGTACAAATTGTATAGAGTTTCACAATATTTGTACAAACATAGTTAAGTAAGCACATACATATAAATAGTGAACAAATTGTATAAACTAAACGATGGAGTTCAGAAGAAAAATCCCTTCTCAAAATTTTTTGCAAAAATATCCGACACCGCTACAAGAATTATGTTCAAATCATTGTATAAATCCATAAGAGCGATATCGACGCTTGTTTGATGGAGCGCCCAAAATAGCACACTGTAAAGCCCCGCTTGTAAACCGATCGAACGTCTTACTCCGACTATTTCGGCCTCAACGCGAGGAACACGATGTTTTCATAATAAACACTCTTATAGCTTTCACCTTCGACTCTTGACCGCTACTTGTTATTAATTAGCTACATATTAATTTATTATCTTCTGTTACCAACACCGCTCTTTACTTTATGCCCCACTTCGAAATGCTGTTTAAAATTTATAGGAAAGTAACAAGAAAGATGTATCCATAGAATTACACATGTATCTATCGACTTGTAAAATAAAGTAATAAAATACATGGCCTTGTTTATAACATCTTTGTTCGGCAATAAAACACAAACAGTTTTATGTAACACAGCGACAGATTCGATTTATTTATTAACTACGTAAGTAATGCCACACGCGGCCAACGTTTTATACAGCAAATAAAATTGTATTGTAAAGGGGTGCGGTTCGAAGGCAACGCCATCTATTATTTACAGTACGCACTGTGCCCGGCCTACCCTCGTTTACATCACAATTAATTTAATTTGCTTTTTCACAGGCTTCTTCCATTCCCTCATTGTGACGTGAAGGGCTGAGGGCGTGAATTTTCTCGTGATTTGGTAACGGAGGCGGTAATTAGAGCAATTGTGAGGTTTCTCCATTTGTTTTTAACTGTTTATTACCGCGCGCGGTTATCTTGAATGTGCCTAGAATTAGCTTATTGTTTGATATCGCTGTATCTTTGTATTAACACTTTGCTTTTGAGAAAGCGAGAGGTTTGAGAAAATAAGATTTACTGATACTTAACGTACGTGGGTATTAATTAGTTAGCGGTGTTTTTAGTTGGTTCGCTGCGTGTAAGGCGAGCCGATGGAATGGAACCCGAGCCGTGCGGCGAGCCGGCTCGCTGTCGTCGTATCGAGTGTCGCCGGACACATTGCGCGCGCGGCGACGGAAGCCGCCCACCAGCTCACTTCCGTCCGTGATACATCCGTCTGACATCTGTCATCGCACTGATATGATAAGGCTTCCTGGACAAAAGATTACAACCGAGTTAAAATATAATGAATAAATATTAGGTATTTAGTTTTAACAATACATTTTTTGTACATGCACAAATAACGTTCAATAACACTTAAGTTGTGAATATAAAGCAAGAATCTTAAAATAAAATTTCTAATGAGACGTTATCTTGAACTCCTAACGTATATGCACCCACTCGTAATATTTTCATGAAATTGGCTCTTGAAACCTACGTGGAGATATACCTAATTGATTCTTATATCAATGTACGTCTTTATGATAGGTATTAGTCTATGTCAATGAAAGAAAATGAAATCTCTTTGTATTTGGTTTATATTTAGCAACTATGAATACATATAATAGTTACATTAGTGTTCAGAAGTAAAACAAGCTGTATGACATAGTGTCAGAGAGCTAGGCGTCGAAGTGCGAGTGCAAAGTTGGTGTAAATCTTGGTCTAAGTGAGCCGGAATACAGTTTAAGCACGCGCTCGCGTCGCCGCGTCGTCGCCTTCAATCTAACTTTGTCCCGACCGCTGCCTGTCCGCTACAACCCTGCATAATGAAATGGGAACTGTCCTAGAATTCACAAAGTTCTCCGATACTCAATAATTACATCCATGTTCCACGCTCCTTCATGTCAACTTCAATATTCTACGTATTAAAATGTTACGTGGAGTTTTTACACGAGAGTTTCCCGACCTTTTTATGCGCTCCGCCCTTATCTAATGCGTCGTAACATTTATCTAGTATCTGTCACTTAAAGCCTTTGCTCTCGTGTAAACGGGCGACCTTATTTTTTGCCGAAGGGCCGCAGCTATCAGTTGGTCCCGCGACACAGTATTACCGTGCAGGCGATGTATCGCGTCGGAATCACGTCATCGTTCACTTACTGGCAGGGCGTGGCTGGCGTGGCTGGCGTGGCTGCTCAGTGAGCTCGTGAGCTTGCGGGAAGCGAGCATAAAGCCACCGATAGATATGCGCTGTTACCGTCGCCGTTATCATGTCACCACTAAGCTTTAAAGTTGTTTCTTAAAAGCTTGGATAGTGATTTCAAAGAATACTCTGAACCGAGAAACTTATTGCGATGATGTCAAGAAACGAAAGTGTGTTAGGTATAGGGTGACATGATTTAATTATGTACGCACTTGATATCTTTGCTTAACTATCACAAATCGACAGTTCAGACTAGTATTATGTGTATAAAATATAGATATGTAGTAAAATAACTAATCGTAACCCTAATTAATACTGACAGTGTCGCCAAATAAGCCGAGTGTACACTAGTGTACACTAGTATGTATTATATCACAGCGAACATAACGCGTCTGTTATAACCGTACAAGGGACATCTGCACGGAGCCTTATGAATCCTGAGGGTGATGGATGGATCGGTCTGAGTAGAGCCATGCATACTCGATTATGTGTCGTTTATAACAAATCTAAGTGCTTGTATGATTACCGACTTACAGTTTATTCGTTCATGCATAATGCAGCTATGAAAAGCTACAACGGCTCTCTAAAACATTATCGCAAAATCGTATTTGAAAGAGAATTTCTCTAACCAATTAGATATTCAGCTGAAAACTTTAAAAGCATTTGTAAAGTAAATTAAGCGTACCAGCGGAGTAATTTGTCGAACGTTTCAGCTCACCCTTTTGCGTTGAATGACCTAGAAAAATAAGCTCTATCTCTCTCCGAAAGGGCGCGGAATGAAGTAAAGTTTTAAGACAAGCTGTCAATTTCACGTAAAACTGACTCAAACTTGGAAATGTTCAGAAAAAACATATTTTATTATGTTTAATTTGAAATTTCTTCCAGTTTGTGAGCGGCCATCAACATTTTCCTAGATAATAAAGTGTTTAAGGATAATAAAGGAACGTAACAAAACACACAAACATAACCATAAACATAATGTCTTACAAATAAAGCAACAGTGTCAACAACATCGTAGAGTTTTAAACAGTCTAGGACTCGAGGTTTTATACTGTTCACCTTTCCATAATTTTAGATATCGTGTTGTCAACGAGGAGGAAATGAGCCAGTTGATTATAATGCTGCGATGGCACGCCACGAGAGGAAAATTCAGACGCGCCTTTAGCAGATCGTATCGACAAGAAGGCAGGTTAATGATGAGGTCGATCACCTATCGTTTACTCACCCGTGAAGGGACAATGTGGCGATATGAATATATAAAAAAGATTACTCGACAAACCCGCTTGGTCGCGTATCAGTACATAATATGAGATGTATCTAGTGGTTACATTACGTACGTATACTTACAGCGTGTATCTAATGGTCTTACATACGTGTATGGTATAGGTGCGTACGTATAGGTACAGGCGACACCACGACAGAGCACTTAGTGGAGCCGCGCTGAGGCGGGGTCGCATCAATCACAACACAATTTTATATCAAATGTCGCTCTCAATCAATTTGTGCCGGGATCGTATTCCCCACTATACTGCCAACTAGTGACGTACACCTTCGCTCTATACGTCTTGTGAAAGGGGATGATACTGCCACGAATCCAGGTATAACTAATGTCTTGTTTATACAGCAATATGTATTGGGAAAAATAGATAGCGGTGGAAAATGGTATATGCTTAGATCATAATGTTGTTTACTACAATAATATTTTTTTATTTGCGTGGTGAGAAGACTATTTAAAAAAAAAAAACAATTATCTACATAGCGAACGTAGATAATTGTTTTTTGTGAAGAAGTTTATTTTGATATATGAATAATGAAATAAGTACCAGTTTACGTAAAAATTTAATCATGTGCTCAGATGTCGTACTACGTGGCATGGGTTAGTTTCTTTGTCCTTTGTTTTAGTTTCGTTCCTATCGTTAACGAGTGAGTAACCAATTGTAGCTTCACACGAAGTGAATGTTTTCGTCGGACATTATATTCTCCGGCGTATTTTCCTCAACACGCTCAGATGACTAATATCGAATGACGTTGTAACGTGGCCTGAGGTGTTCCGGTGGCCACGGACTAACTTTCCTAATGGTTGGCGTAGTTTTGAGGAAACCACTAGAGATAATTAGAGAGTTAGCCGCTCGCATGACTGTTCTTAATTGATCGAGACATTCTTACGTCATAACAATTGTACATTCACAAATTATGTTCAGTCTATCTTTTCATTAATCAACCGCAGCAATATTATGAAGGCAACATTTTGAACAATTTGAAATTCAAATGTGCTTTAATTTCTTGCGTTGAATCATACTTGTTTCCAGAGTGTAATAATAAGAAATTACAATTCCTTACGATATGGGCAGATCGAGTAAGCTATGAGTAGGTATGAATGTGGCCACACAAAGGCGGCTGTTTATAAAACAAAACCGCCGCGTTTCTTGGTCTTGCAATGCGTATTGAGAGACTATGAAAATAATGGTCTATTAAAGAGCTAGGCAGCTCCTAGTGCCTTGTGCTCTATTGTTCTCTAGTCGGCATTGCACTCACGTGCGGTATGGAACATCTACCAGGAAAAGAGCGGGTAATGATTCCGCGACATATTAGTTGTTGACAGTATTTTTTTAGATATCGGCCCGCAGTTACGTGCTTCGAATTAATATTCGTTAACTTGAGAATTTAGAGTACGTAGGTTACCCAAGTGCCACGAATGTTAAAATAAAAATTCATCACTGGGACTGTTTTTGGGTCTTAACTAATTTTGCTGTTGTAAAAATAATTTATCAGCAATGTTAGATGATTAATTGCGATTACAATTTAACTGTAGTCTCAATTGCCTGATGAACAACGGAAAATAAATACTTTGAACCTTTATTTAATTTACTTGGGCTCAATACACATCTCCATTACATTAGAATGCATGTATTCACAATCGTCCTTCTCTAAATAAAGGCAGTTAAATCTCTTTTATTAATGTTTTATGGTTCTCTAAAGCCGTAACAACCATACGCTTGTAATATCGTGCTTTGTTTAAACAGGAATACGTGCTAAAGCTTTTATTAAGACCATTTTCTTCTGAATTTTTGCTTCTTTTTAGAGCTTTTAGATGATAGAAGCGTTGCTCGGTTGCTTGTTTTGAGCATCTCCACTAAGCGCTGTGGTTTTTTTCTGATATCAGGGTGAGAGTGACACAGGGGGCGGGACGGACGAGATAAAGTATCTTATCATTTGCTATCTGGCCGAAGGGAAGCTACTCAATCGATAACTGAATGAAATACTTGTGTATTATGGGAACATAATGCGAGGAGCTATTAGGATTGTTCGGGACGAGCACCGATGTTTATGAAACTAAGTTTTGTGAATTTAGTAGAATCTATGTGGGTGCTTGAATATTTAAGAGAATTGAGTATGCCAGCTGATTTCAGTTTACTGTTTGTGAAGTATTAAGAAAGTTCAGATTATTGATTTCCGTCAATAATTCCATTCGTGTCTATTTCATGAATATTTTCAACCAAAGGAAAAGGAAGGTACACGAGAAGAGAATAGTTCTCCTGATAGTTTAATCCTGATCCACGAAGATTTACATTATGAGAAGACTATTATACAAAAGCATATCTAATTGTGTAGATTAGAGAAAAATCCGAGGATAGAAATTTATTGTACGCTTTCTGTGACAAGTTTAAACGGTCAATGGAATGGATGTTGTCGCTGATTGGTTCACAATGCGCGTGAGTGGAGACCGGACAGTGCTCGGATCACAAGTCAAATTGGTGAACTTACAGATTTGTTTCTACGTAATGGAATGTTGTAGTTAAAATCATGAAATAATACTATTTTTGTTTTGTTGAGATAAAAATACCATTAGAGAATCTATCTCAATATGGCTGTGGTCGAAAAAAAAACAATCAATTATTTTGATTGAATCTATAAGAAGGTGACCTATGCACCTATGATGATTAATTACATATATTGAAGATACATTTAAATATTTCAGTAAGAAGCTGAGTATGCAAAACGGAAGTAATAAAAAAGTAAATCAAATAATTTATAAACGCTACAACTCACCATTTCATAGCCTGCCTCCATTTTCACTTACGCACAAAACCAATAAAAACAAGAATAACAACGTAAAAAATAATACAGTCCGCGCTGCTCGAGTGCAATTGCATTAGGAGATGCGAAATAAAAACGAAAATAAAAACGGAGTAATAAAACGGCGCGCGTTATCGCCGCGAGACGTACAATTAATGAAATGTTTGATATGAATTGTTTTGCTGGTCGCACCAGGAGTGCGTCCGCGGTGCGCGGAGGTTGGATGTGGTGTGGCCGCAGTGGCACGCTCGCGGCGTGACGTGGGCGCGCGGTGCACGCCACTCCACACTCTGCCACGCGTCAGGCCTGCGCCGCGCCGCGCCGGGCGGGCGGTTATAAGCGCGGACAGCGGGGCGGCGTCGATAAATTACACGATAATATCGCATTACATACCTATTAAAAGCTGCACTTTACACAACTATTAACTGATAAATATTAACATGTGTTTAAGGCACTTGTTCTTATCAGGTCTCTCTCACTAAATTGATTTTTGGGTATTTCGTAATATCTGTGTAGCCCTGTGCTCTATACATGTTACTTTATTATGGTTCTTCGTTTTAAAATGTGGAGGTAGTAAGAGTTACGCTCAAATTTTTCGTGAATAAAAGAGCCTGAAAATAAGTATATAACTTTCGTGTAATTACCTATCACAAACAATATATTATTGTGTAGAAGCAAGTAAAATGCCGATATGATAATCCTATAAGGTGTAAGGTAATAAATGTGTGAGTCAGTATCGAGTGAGGGCGTCGCAAGGCTTCGGTATAAGTAGCGCCGAATTGTGGCTTCATGTCCGAGCCACGATAATCTAATGATTGTGGCGGGATATACCCGATATCTAATTATACTTGTAAATGGATACGTACCTTTAAATACGTTTAGTTTTCGATATTTGTGGGTAGGGAAATTACTTTGGGGAAACTTACTGACTTAGATGGATTTGAATTGTGGTTAGATTGATGATTAAAAGTAAACCTACTGATTGAGGAAGGTTGCGAAGAACTAAATTTATAAATATTTTTACCGGATTTAATTATGAATAATCGAGTGTCACCAATAACAGAAAAAATACTATTATTTTGTAACATTACTTTATTGTTTTCGGAAAGACATTGATTATTCCGGCTAAAAACATATTTCCATTAAGTTTGAAATTATGTAAATCACACGTTTCCAAAGGTACCTTACATAAAATATAGGAGAGCATTGAGTTACGTATACATCATATAAACAGGCGTCGCTTAAATTGTAATTTCACGGCTCGGCGAAAATTTTCATTGGCGATTAATTCGTGATTTTAGTTCGTCGAGCAGACGCCTACGGCGGAGGGCGCTCTTAGCATGTCGCTTACGACATTATTCAGCTCCCCGATGTCAACTGTATCATAACAATTAATTTGTTTTTGTTTCCCTTCTGTGAGTTCGTAGCTTTATTTAAATCCTACCCGTTCGCTTTTTGTTTCGCGCCCTCGTTAAAAGCAAGGGTTGTGCGTTTTTAATTTCTCTATGTATACAATTTATGTAACGTATTAAAGCACAATTTTACTAAATGAATTGTAATTAAAATATCTTTTCTGTTGTATTGTATGACTATTATAACTTATTATTATTTCTACCAGTACCGACAGAGTAACTTGATAATAGGTATTAGGTAAATCTTAACATAGAACTTTACACTCTGCGGTTAAGTTGGTTATAAATAAAGCGAAATATACCTAACTCATATAACAGCGCTCGTTACTAGGCACGTTAAAACACCTTATTAAAACAATATTTCTCATTGTTTCATTTAATTATTAGTATCAACGAATTATACTTGGACCTTTGGATGTTTACACAAAGGCTTCTTCTAAGACAGCTCGCAACGGTCGTAAGTCATAGCAGTGCAAATTCGATTGTGTCCACAATGTGCGAACCGCTGTCACTTGTCAGGGGCGTATTACGGGTTGGAATATGGAACTGTTACGATACTGCCCGCATTCAAAAAACAAAGAGCCGACGGCATTTTCGACGCTGCCGCAAATTGTGACAAATTGTGTTATTGAAATTTATGTCCGGCAGTTTTGAGACATAATTGGATGCGGAGAGTCGGCAGCCATGTTCCCAGAGTGACGTCACGTGCTCTAATGACATTTATTACGGACAGTTCATTGGCGCCGCTCGTCTCCGCAAACGTAGTGCTATTTCATATTTGGAAATTAATTTTCGCGGCATTCTGCGGGCCAACGCCCGAGGAATACCCCGACATTGCCCCGAGCGGAGCTAAGCTTTGGAATTAACTTTAAGTTTTGTTTTTCTAGTAGCTAACTGGATTAGTGTTTTATGGCTTTCGGTTAACTTTTCTTAATTTGTTCAGACTTATTTGGCGTTCAATTAAATTAAACTTACTGTGTTGTTCATAACTGTCAGAAGCTTACCTGTAACAAAAAGTGTGAAAATGAGTTGGTTATTTGTTTGCAGAAGGTAGAGCGTTGTTAAACAAAATAAAGTACAATGCTACTCTAATACAAGTTAAAGGCCGACACAACTTTGGGTGGGCAAACAGGGGCATGTACACGTCAGCGTAAATCTGTTCCCAATAAAAGTAATAAATCGTGAAGCGTCGCCACACAGGTGGTGATTTTTTCCTACAGCAACAATACAAAGATTGCGTCTATAAATAATTGCAGTAGTGAGATAGGACAGGACGTCCACTCTCCTCGAAGGCCATTGACTGATTGCTCGGAAAGCAAGGAGCGGGCGATAGGTGGCGTTGATTAAATAATTAATCAAGTTGGTAACTGTTATAAAATAGTGTTGACAGTGGACAGCCATATTTTATTAGGGGATGTCTTGGTCTTGATATAACGAAGTACGGAAGTACTTGATATACGGAGAGAAATGAAAAGGTGTTATTCAGTGATTAGGAAACAATTATTTCACACAACACGTTCTTCGAACATTGGGTTAAAATTAGAGTTTCCCCAGAAATCCTTATTTTGCAGAGTAAATCCCCTCTAACATTCGTATTACGTTTGATATTGGTTTTAAGAAAATAAAGCACGATTTTTCTTGTAAGTGTGAAGTTAAAATAACGTAAAAAAAGGCTTTATCTTTTCAGTAAAACCTCCTCTTTGCGCCATTACGAAACAACGATGTTTTTCAATCATCAATATATCACGTATGTGGGTGGAGAGGATGAGGATCAAGCCGAAAACATTGGCGAGGAGGAGTCGCTTTCAAACCTGTCAAATGTGACAGGAAAAAGGGCGGGAAAATGTCACTATAATGGATGTGTCACCGGCATCGTGGCATAACGCGACCCGTTGGCATGCACGGCCTCAGATACACTCCCTGTGGATTAAGTAATACCAGATTTGATGAAAATTTTAATACCTACGGGTAACAAACAACCGCAGATGGAAAACGGGGTTGTACTGACTGCCTAGCTGACAGTTGTTTTATTTAGAACAAAACAAATAAGTCAGTGTTTTTGAGGCACAGATAGCATCAACCTCGTTTTTAATTTAAAATTCGTATTGACTTTTAAATCGAAAAATGACGACATGCTTGTTATCGTAGTGCGAGTAGAATAAATTTTCAGCGATATGCTATGTCAGTTTTAAGGGGTAATTTTATTTTAACTTTAAAATACAAATTACTTTGTTAGAAGTAGAAAGCTATGTATTAGCCAAACTAGAAGTAAAAATGCAGTTTGGAATATTGAAGTTCTCCTTGTTCTCCTGTAATCAGAATAATGAATGCGATGGCTCAGTGCGATAGTCAATACATACGGTTCGGAAAACATGTCCAAACATGATGGATGATGGAAGCGAAATGTGATGAAAGATAGAGATAGATGTCCGTTAATAGTCTTGTACAGGCTATGAATATTGGGGCTTTAATAAAAAGTGAGATTTTTAAATTGGAAGAAAGTCTTCATACTGTATCTATAACACTGGTTTGGTTTAAACAGACCTATCACTTTGATAAAACAAGTCGAGTTTTCGAAAATGGAAAAAGATATAATATCGACACAGTGTCGTACCAATTTTATCTGTGAGATTTTATATTATATAGGAATGTTCTCAAGTTCTTATACTTATTTAAACTTATATCCTATCAATATCTTTATAGACAACGGAAATGGAAATAAAATCTTGGAAAATACTATATTCAGCTTGTTCCTAACTTGAATAATTCCGTTTGAAGCATCGTAGAATAGCATTTTATATTCGTCAGAATTTTCATGAAAATTAGGACACGAGCACGAAATTCACCGAGGTAGATCAGTTGATATCATCGAGTTGACATTTACCAACGGCCATATTGGTCGTTATCTGTCACCGCCCCCTACGATCCGTTTCACTTGCAACCCGATAGGGGGCGACACCGGGCGACGCGACTACTCGCTCCATAATGGCTACCACGGCCCCTTTTTTATTACTGACCCGCTAGTAAACAGATCATTCGGGTTTGTGGTGTTATAAAAACGAAATTAACTCTGGCTGGTAGATGTCCAGATATCCTCAGTGCTTACTGCCCTACTATTAACATAAAATCGCGTGTCACGCACATTCCGCAGTTTAAAGCGTCTCAAAGACATTAACCGCTCGTGTATTGCCTAGTAATAACGTCCGAAAAGTACATCAACTCGGTAATACTCGCATATTTCCGCTAAACCCGGCCATCATTCGGATTCTCAGGTGCGTTCAGACGCTCGGCGCTCGGGTCAATATAATATCTTTTGGAATAAGATGACTTATAATTCACTAGATAACATACCAATGCCGGATATAGGTATTTCCTTACTTAGTTACTAACATACCTACTTGCAGTTATCAACGAGAGCACGCGCTCATTATAATAAAACTGTTTAGGCATGTGTGGCTGATATGATTAAACGATTCTCATTGCTATCATTTCCAATGCGCCATCCGGCCGATGTTCATTATATCTATGTACACGATACGAGTGTACTGCGGGCACTAGCCCAGTAGGCACGTATGCCGACCGCGAGTGGAGCCATTGGGCACTCCGATATTGTGTTAATAGATTAATCCAATCAAAATATTAATTCCACAACGCAGCTCGTTCGTACCTATTTACATTTCAATCGCACGATTTATTCGTTGGATTTGAGATATTCATCGACAATGTTCAGAATCGATTCTATTGGGAGGCATAAATACGCTTTTATAAAGTATGTTGTAATCCCAATTCGGGATGTGTCGGAACTGTAAGGACTGAAAACATTTCGGAATATTAAGGAACAGGTGGGATGTCGTTTAGTAAATCAGGTTGCGTTGCTATGCTTGCTACGTAGAAATTTTGGATTCCCAAATATCGAGTGTAATAGAAAAATAAAACTTATTTTCCACTATTTGTGTTTTTGTAGTCGGTATTTTGCAAGAAGTTATTTATTTTTGCATTTTCAGTTGTAATATCCTGTTCAACATTTTTGTGATGCATTTATTTTACCCTGTTAACAATACATGTCATGGTAATAGGCTTATCCCCGATCAAATGGAACTTAATAAACATAACTATCGAAATGTTAGTGAACTGTACACATCTGCGTAGCCACTCAGAGCATACAGGCGTGATATTATCTTATGATATTGTGTAAAATATAAACATCCAAGCGATTGCAGCAATCACGAGAGCGATAGTATATCTGCAAAGATCAGTATCAGATCTTCGCCAAATTTAAACGGGACCTAAGCGGAATAATATTCTTCTAAACAATAATAAAAACCTCGCAATTGGATCACAATTGGCAAAGATATCGCTGAATATACACACAAAGCCTTCAGACTCATTCGGATCCCATCATCTGATCCCGACTTATACCTTTCATTATCAGCATAGCAACATTAAATAATGATTACCAAGCATAAAGCCTATGTGTACCTATAAAATTTGAAGAGTTCCCTCCATTTTTCCAGGATCCCATCATCAGATCCTGATCTGATGACCATGGGATCACATGGGAAGTATACTGTTTCAAACAATGCCAATAGAATTTGAGTGTGGCCCATTTTCCTGGGATCCCATGAACTGATCCTGATTTATACCTTCCATCATCAGCTCAAATTCAAATTCAGATTTTGGTGGAAGGTTCCGTTATAAAGAATGTGAAAAACATTGAATGTGCCTATTAAATTTGAGGGTTGCCCTCGATTTCCCTGGTTTTCCATGATCAGATTCTGACATGGTGTCAATGGGACTACCTCAGGAGTACCTATAGTCTATTGAAACAAAAAAGAATTTTGAAAATCGGTCCAAAATTGGCGTAGAAATCGATGAACATACAAAAGAAAATACAAACAGTCCAATTGAGAACCTCCTCCTTTTTTGGAAGTCGGTTAAAAAGTCCAATTTGAAAATCTATAGATATGATTTTATTGGAAGCAGATCGGCGTCGCAACTGGAGTCAGTACGCAACGTGAGCCTCTCGAGGGCTGCCTTGGGACTCATGAAAGCCGCTGTTTAAATAAGGGTCTAACTATAAGGATTGCTCGAAATTGCACTTTGTAACACCATCGCTTAACTCGAGAACATTGAACCTACGCTCGAGTGTAATAAATGAAGTAACGAAGGTGCAATATTATAAGACACTGTAAACATATGGGTTTGTATTAATCTCGGTTTATTATGAATCAGCTACAAAGCCTTTGCTTTAAAATTATAATACCACTTTAGGTATAATCATTTTAATAGTGGTATTGAGAGAATTTCTAAATATAAACGCAAATTATGAATTATCCAGAGGAAGTGTGGGGGCGCGTGCTCGCCCCGACCCGGCCTGGATTAGAGTCCCAGTTGTGCGTTTGTGCTGTTATCCAGCATTCACGTATAATATCCCTCTATTGTTTTTAATAGAAAAAACCTTTTGGTATTCGTTTCAAAGCTCGGTGAAAATACAAAAATCGGAACACAACAGCTTTTAATTACCAAAAGCGGGCGACGATTGTCACTTTTTTGCATTTTGCATTTCAGTCTTATATTGTCGCGAAACAATCGATGAAAAATATTGCTGAAGACTTTGTAAGGTCATTGGGCTCCACCACAAGACAATTGAGTCCATATGGGATGGCGATAACAGGGGTTAGCATAGATGAAATGAGTCGGGGTCAGTGCGTGCTCAGGACTCAATATTTGTGCTGCAACCTTTATTGTGAGGATCAACATGCCCGGGCTAACATAGGCGTGGTATCGCTCCACACCATAATCGTTTAATGAATAGGCATCAAATCACGTGAATCGTTTGAAGCTTATGAAAATTTAGCTATTTCCACAAATTGTGTTAGACAATATGTACACAGCTCACGAACTTACTTGCAGCCAACGAGACAATATTTTTCTAGTATCGTTTGTTGGAGTCGCGTGGGATTGGGCGATATTACGTCTGTGTGACGAAGACGAGCATGTAGCGAAGCACTTCGCGACTGCACCGACGACAGCTGCTCCTCTTTATTTGATCTCCAAATGCACGAAAGAGCATTCAAGTTTTATGTCAACGTTGCGACATATTCCAACATTTGGAACAAATTTCTTCTTTAATGAGGTTTCAGATTTCTAGTTCGAATTCGATTTTATATCTATCCACATGTGGCTTTTTCATATCTGCATTTTTATCCCCGCTGCCTTTACATTTTTCACCCTTATCGCAAGCAAACGTAAGTGTGTTCACATAAAGTTGCTCGTGCGTTTTCCCGGAACCCATTTCGTATGTTGTTGTGTAACATTCTGTTATAAAACGATACTGTTATGTTTGGTCGAGATATTGGTGCAGGAATACTGCGTGAAAATCTGACTGTTTCACTAGTTTTCCTGCGTCGGTGCTATTATCGTGAGTACTCGTTGAACACTTATGGTTCCCTCGAAGGTCCACTGATAGTCCAGGAAATGGTTCCGAGATAGGTATAAACATTAAAACCGTTGTTGAACAAACGTGGGTCGCGAATATCGTGCGTGAGCAATATCGTTTGGGACAGATGTCGAAGGGCGGGGATGTTTGCGTCTGAGCCTCGGACGGTCAACAGCGGCGGCAAACACGTGTGCGAACGTTCATGTGTCGCGCTCAACGGCACGCTTGTTGCTATTTTGTATCAATAGAACTTGTGACGCGTTCAACGCGTTCAATTTGCTGTCTGTACGTTCGGCGATAATGCGGTGCTTTGAAGTGGTTTTCACCTGATTCATGTTTGTGCACGCAGTGCAATGCTGCTTTGTGCATGCCTACTTTAACATGTTATAGCTAATATTGGTTTTAGTAATTGGTTCGTAGATGCGAACTAAAGTAACGTAAATTAGTACTTAATGCGGAGGTGGTTTGATGGGACTAATTTTCTTAGTTTTCATAAGGCATTGTATTTTACTATTTAAATCCAAATACATAATGCGTTTGTGCATATAAGAGCTTTGGATATACCTACGTAATCATCATCATCTGATTAATGAATCGGAATTTATATGTTCAATTAGTACTGTAAGTGCACCTACAGTGCTAAGTGAACATGAATTCAGATTTATCTTGTACAAAAATTGCATTAGATTCCAGCCATATCTTTTTGTAGCAATATGGTTAACTTAGCAGCACAAAGTAAACAAAAAAAAAACACCTTTTAAAATAAATTCACATAAGCTGCATGCTTGTTGATAAGCAGCATGCAAGCGTCGCTATCGGAGCGCATTTATCACAGCGAGTTCAAAGTTCCAATACAATAACCTTGTTAGTTACATGAGTGACACTTTATGTCGCCGCCCCCGCCACCGAGAAAATCCTGATAATACTAAGATACGTCGTAAATCATAGTTAAAAGCTAGGGATAACATTTTTTGAATGATAAAATCACATTTGAAGCAATATGTTCTAAGCTTTGAGTTAGCAACGTGAATTCCATATGTCCACGTATTATAACGTAGCGGATTTCACAAACGGACTCGGACATTTGGATGCAAAGAATTCTATAATACCAAGTCCATAGAGCAGGGAGCAGATAACTGTAATTCCTTTTTCAAATTGCAGCGCCACGACGCGCTGATGGAGATTCATTGAAGCAGCGCATCATTTATCAAGCCAACGTTACTTACTCAGTTTTATATCGCACAACCCTAGATTTAAACGTTATTCTACTCACTCGTTAAAGCGCTGCATACTATGATTGCACTCTTATTTTTTGGAGCTTTTTGTACACAGCACACAAAACAACGAATGACTTCTTTTGGTTGTTGACTTTTCAATTTAAGTCTTGGGTTTCTGCGTATTCAAACCAAAATATTAAAAGCGTTTTTCTTGTTTTGTTTTTCGTTGGGCAAAGTAGTGATGTCTCGGGGGTAATGGAGGTCCACTATCTAAATGGATTTGTTGGCAATCTGAGCCACAGTTCCGCGGGAAATAATCAATAGTAGACGCGGTGGTGTGATGGCGGAGGAGTTGTCTCTGATCACACTTGTTTGTTTTATTTCCGCAGGCTCGTTTGGCCCCGCACAAACAAGTTCGCGTATAAACGTCGTCATTTGATCAAATTGACTTTTCGAGTGACAGCTGCCAAAATCTCCGCGTGCAACAAAGTACAAGGGAAATATGAAGTCCATGAGTCCTGTGTTCTTGTACTTCTTATACGATTCTTATAATTTGTTCCGAGCACAGGGGTTCCAAGGCTGAGCTTGCCGTCCTGATTTTTTTATGAAGGCCTGAACAATGTAATGTGGTAAACATCTTTTATTTTTCCCAAAAGGTACCGTAAGGATCCTTCGCTTCCGTCAGTATCTTTACTTTATATTATTCTTGTTTGGAGCTTATTATGACATTACAAATATCATAAGTTCGGTATTCTCCATAAGTTTTATAAGATTTATTACACAATAAGAAACAACCGCGGAAACTTTCGTATTTGAGTTTTGTTTCCTCAACAATATTAAAACAGCGATATACAACTGAGAAATATTGAAAAATCTGAGGCGAAAACATCAGTTCACGAAATACAAAACCGGCACACCAAAGAAGTTGTGAGTCGTAGCCGCGGGCCTCCAGTGCTACAACTTCGCTACCAACTGCTACGCGCGTAGCTTCGTAGACCCACCGCCCGCCCGTCGCGCGTAGCCATGTTAAACTTTCAGCTACTTAGTTTTATTTCACACCCAATTTATTCCCGAGTAGCAACCTAAACGCGATAAACGTAGTTCGTTCTTGCTCTTTTATTACCTACCTGTGGGGTTACTAACTCAGCATAAGCGTTTGTTTAATTTAATTCCGATAAATCTTGAGTTCCAAAAGTGCAAGCCGTTCATTTAAATAATGGCTATTTCTAAGTTTTCCCAAACTCTTAGTTCTATTGCAATTACTATTCCTAGCTATAGTTGAGCGCTTCTTGTGTACACATATAAGAAATAAATATAATAACTGGCAATGTCGTAAAGCATAAAAAACATAAAGACGCAATATTGGTTTAAACATAAAACCGCAGTTGATGTCTAAAAAAACCCTTAAAAGTAGTATCAGTCCAATTTCCCTATTGGGGTTCAGAGTGTCACCGCATAAAATAAAAATACCTACATAACAGCCACCCCTTACCCGTGCGGGCTGAGGGGGGGGGGGTTACATGGGGCACGCGGGGTGCGCGGGTTGTACTTGTAATAAAAATTCGTTAATTCTTTATTTACTGTATTAGTACACGTACGAGTATTTTCGCTTCATATGAAACGATCAATAAACTTATGCGTCTTCAACTATTTATTAGGTTTGTGCTACGCTTTTCCTTTACGGAACCAGTAAGGCTTTCAACGGAAACGTGACGTCGGATATATGGCGGAAGGTCAAAATAACATGTCTATAATAATTTATGAGCGTGGTTAAAGGTAAGCAAGTGATTTACATAAGTCTATTTTATTACTCGTTTCAGAGAACGAAATGAAAAAATCTTAACCAAACGGACAGCTTAATTACGTTTTAATATCCAAAATAAAGATCCTTTACAAGCAAGATTACGCGGGTTTAAAAGCATTAGGGGTTCAGCAAACAATGCAGGCGATTATCTAGTGAATGGTTGTCAGCAGCATCGGTCTCGGAGTTATTGTAATATGTAAACGAGTCCCGTCGTCCCAACCGTCCGTCCGGCCGTTCTCCCGTCCGCACTTAATTGTCCACGTCAATATTAAACTTAAATGTTTGTCATCCCGGCCATTTGTATAGTTAGTGGCCTGATAGTGGGGGATTAAAAAGGTATTTTACGTAATAAAGGTGTTACAAACATGCTGGTCATTAAATGGAATATTTAATTATATCTCGATGTGTTTGCATTTAATCGTTATAGGAGTCGCCGGGAAAGGAGTACGCAGAAGAATTATTGTGATTGATTGTCAATTACAGTCATAGGAACAATTATATGCAACCTAATTGAATTTTCAAATAGGAAATTCAATAAGTTATATAATTATAGTTAGGAAAATAAGCGACTAATTGGACATAGAAATGTATAGAACAGCTAGAAGCAATATAAAATGCGGTATACTATACTACTTAGACGATACTCCGATGGTTTCTAATGGAGGTATAGAGTTCATTCAACTTTAATTGCCTCGTTAGATGGCTCAGACTGAAAATTTCCACGACAATAATTTTTCATTTTCAATAATGTTACAGACCTTTCGAATCACTGACTAATGGCGCGGTAATATTTCAAGGAGATATAAAATAAAGCAATCTGTTAGATTTGTGGTCTAAAATGAGGTTATTATAAGTCATATTGTTAAATATAAAAGCCGGTTCAACGAAATAAGTAGTAGAAAGTCTATGAATGAAACATTTAGATTGTGTTGTTGGGTTGGCCGGTTCGGTTCGGCCTGTTTGGGCCAGTTACATGGATGGCTCACAGCAGGTGCCTGGCAGCAGGTGAGCACTAAGAATGCTCAGTATCCGTGACTCAGCGCTCTGTGCCAAACTACTTACTGAATATATTTTCTACCACGTCAGGTAGTCGACGTTTCTCTTTTCCATGACTGGCATGCAAGTTCTCGTGCAGCGCCAAAATTTAATTAACTTGTTTGCGCACCACTAAAAAAGCCGCCATTAATGTACTTAATTTGACAATTAAAATTTAATTTGATTGCGGCTGCGCGGCTGCGGGCGCGGCTACACCTGCAGGTCCAAGTAAAATGAAGTAATCCGAGTCGTTGCGGCACGTCCCCGGCATTACTTACCATCTAGCAACAATTTGTTTTTTCCCACCCTCGAGAGAAACTCGAGCAAGCGCGCCCTGCTTTTTAGTCCCAATTTATTCTTCCAATAAACTTTTCCGCTTTGCTTTTTGCACGGAAAATGTGCCTAAAATATTTAAACAGTTTATGTTTTCGTTCACATCCTTATGTTACTGCTTATGAGCTCAGTATTACTCGATGATACCGTTCGCAAACTCTTAATGCCGTTCGTGCCCATCTAAGTTACGTAACCAGAATCACGAAACGGTATGTAAATAATCTGAAAACTTTGTTTGCAAAAACGGCCCACAAAAATGTTCCTGTTTCATTTGATTGTTTTGGAGCGTCTGTCGTAAAGTACCGAACAAATTTTAAGCTTACGGAGAAATTGGCGAGTTTTTCAACGACTCAGAATTTGAAAAAGGAAGACGACAATCTATGACAATCCGTCTTTGAGGGTACCTATGCGGAGAACGGCTGTACGCCCAGTGGCTCGCGACTCTAACGGGCCGTGACAATCGCTTCCATGCTAAATGTCATGGTGGCCATTGTTCTACACCGCCTCCCTCACCCCTTGAGTTGCCTGCGCCACCCTAACTTTCCCTACTGAAGCTCTGGCATTTATTCCCCACACCCTTACCTCCGTTAATGAAAAATGTAGGGCTCGGGATATTGATTATAGTTTTTACTCGTGTTTGCTACGGTGAAATATTTCAGAGGCATTCTGACGCAATACAGGGAAAGTTTCGCAATTAAAAACTTGAATAAGTGTTACGAGTAGCAGCTCACGTTGGGATCAAAGCAGTAAAAGCCTAAGAGCGCGATATGTTCACATATTAATCTTCTTTAGTCTAGTTTTGCTACATGTATAGTACATTAGTTTAGTAATTCTTCCATCACTTATTTTTGAGAAAAATACTTAAAGTTGAACAAAGCTGGCTTCTTAGAGACATATTAAAGTTTTCTTACTAAAAATATAATGGTAGGTCTGAACTCACGTTAATTAGGTCTAATCACCTTTATTATATATTTAGCTACGTAAATTATGACAATGAAATAGTGAATTTAGTGAGTTGAAATGAAGTAAAAGTGGGGGTGGGGGATGTTAACTCAATATGGCGGGGGCATCACGGCAATTTGCTCAAGACGAACCTTCAGGTTGCCAGAGTGCCGGCAATATCAGGGTTGCTGCCTATTATGATAACCTTTTAGTGTTGTCACGATACACGGATTTAGAGTCCACGTAAAACGATTTATTCTATCTACTGCGTCGCTAAGATTTTTCTAAAAGCTTTCTTTTCGGTATCCTGTTTAAAATGTTTATTAGTTAGTGCTTTTACTTTTAGCCAAATGAAATGATAAAATTAGGTTGTTGAAGTGACAAAAGAAGTTTTGAAAATGCTGTATCTGATACTGAAAAAGCATTTTTTGGCAGTTTGGTTAAAATGGGACTAACAACTTAAAAAACAATGTTTAACAGCCCTACATCAAGTTTACGCTTGCGTTATCGAAGGAAATCGCGCGCAAAGTAATTATGATCAGTAAGACCTTTAGCTTAAAACCTGCACTTACACCGACACCGATAATATGGTGAACACACACACACACACAACCGCGCATTGTGTTGACGTCATTTACGCACACACGCACACACGAGGGCGCGACAACTTCATTAGGAAGCCATAAGTTGGCGTGAAGAGGCATCACACGATACACTTATGTACATAGTAAATTGTTGACTCTACTAACTTATGTACACGATCAAACTAATTATTTTGCCTACTTCGTTGCGTTACAAACAGAAAGGTTTTTATCAATTTTGGAAAGCCAGTTTATTTCACTTTATTGTAACGTAGCCACTGCACGATGTGTGGTACAATTAATACATAATGTGTCACTTTATACGCGCTTGCAGATAATGTATTGTGTTCATAATTAATTGTGACAATATTGTTACAGTTTCACATCTCATTACACGTTATAAAATGGAACGCAAAATTACCATTAACGTTTAATGCTGCCTCATTATTTATTCATTTATGAAACAAAAACATTTGACTGCATTTGCTGACTGACTGTGTCGACATGAATATTTTTTGCTCGAGAGCATTCTTTGCATTGTATTTTATGCGAGTACTTCGTCTCGTCCATAAAATCATAAAACGTAGTAAGGGCGGACCCCATTTGTTCCACTATTTGCATACGATACAAACGAGTGAAGACAACGATGTCCTTTACAAAGATCGTTGGCCGTCGACAATAAAAGTGTATTTGCAAAGAAATTTAATAAAGCGGAAGTGGACTGCTATTAGGGTGCGCCCCTGAGAGTTGTCAGTAGTTCGTACGAAGTCGTAGGTGTACGGAGGAGGTCGTACTGCGGCCTTGTGGTGCCAGTAATGGTAATTCATATTTATTTAGTTGCGAGTGTTGGGACGCTGAACCGACACGACGCGGCAGCGGTCGACGCTAAGGACACGTGTCCGATATCGGCGTTAAGATAAATATTGTCAGCGGAAACGTTATTGTTCAGTTTGTACTTTATTTAATATAAAATATGGTTGATAAGGGATTAAATACAATAGTTTTGTATTGTTTGGTGATAAGCAATAGTGAGTCACGTCGTGTAGAACTAGCAAACTTATGGTTTGATTACAGTTATTGAACGTCATTGATATTTATTGGTAGCATCATTAATTCCGATAAATCCACAGTTTGTAAGAAAATAAATGTTTCCTAGGAGCTGAAACGTGCAGGTGGTATAAAAGAATAGAACAATTTAATAGTAGAACGCGTTTACTTCCACTATTTAAACTGCACATAATTACGTAGTTTATCTGCTTCGAAGTTCAACGAAGGGAACTCGTGGATTTACCGGGTATTATAAATTCGCGTTATTTGTCTTGTAACCAATATCGATAGCCTCCTGCTCGAAGGCACGACCACGTAGGTCTTCATTCTACGAAACACTGAGCGATTTAGCTTTAACGTTATAAATCTAGGGGAATATTATTTTTTTTAACTTAAGGGATCGGAAAACGTATTAGGGAGATTTTGCCGGCTTTCGTATTTAATAAATCTGCCTATGTTTAGTTTATATAATGATATAATATTGGACGGTTTAACAAATAAATCGAGGATACATGCTATTTCTATTAACGTAACTTTGTTTTCGTATTGATGATTCCAACGCGTTGCAAGACATTACATCTGATATATTTTTGCGCAAAGTATATTTAAGTTCTATTTTAATATCAAAACAATAACACTAGTTTGTGTCGAATAATTTTGTTTACATGAACCTTTTCCTTATTATACAACTTTCGTAGCACCTACGTAGCACTTCGTAGCATCGTAGCACTCGTAGCACTTTACAAGAATTAGTCAACCGTCTTCGATTCGAGACTTCGAGATCAAGAAACTTGCATGAAAAACTGTAAATTGTATCAAGTTTCTAATAAATTCTAATTATTAAAAATTTAAAGAACACAATTGTTACAAACAATGGCCAAAATGTGGCAAAATCCGTGGCCATTATCAAATATATTTCCAAAAAGATTCGTTACTTGAATTCCTACGTTATTTGAATTTCTTTCACCGTTATCCATGAAGGTTGGTTCACTAATTCCAATATGTGATGGCGCCGCCGCGTCGCCCTACTTGTTGCGCACGACGCCGCTCAGTATTTACGTTCCAACCAAACAATATCGACTCTTTCACTAAGCACACTCAATTGTTATGTCTCTATCTACATACTGTAGATATAATGTCGTTAAACACGTTCTACTTTTTTTTTTTGAAGTTTTGTTCTTATTAATATGGCGTTGAAGAAAGAAGGATTGGCAGCATTCCATTGGTTTTTAATAGATTGCAAAATTATTATTTTTTTATTGTGTTGAAGCGAGCTTTATAATAACAAACGTTTACAAGTAGAATAGTCTTCAAAGTAATAATAATATATATAGAGCTTTAACGATGCCATGTTTTCCAAAACCTACTTACTTCGTAACTAAGTGTAGTGCAGTATATTTGCGGGGTCCACCCACAAACGAACTTCTCGAATATTCGAGAAAGCACGTTAAGGGTAATAAAAGACGGTCGCTTGTGTGTAATTTGCGCCTTTGCTCAGCTCATCACGACCAGATTGAAATTCCTTTCGTAGCCCCACGTCGGCGGCTGGCTGGCGCCTCTACTTGTTGCGTTGTGAAACGTCATAACTACCCTTACGTGAGGATATTATGCGATAGTTTGTTTTATTTGCGTCCGACTTATCAACCACTATCTACGTAATATATACAGGATCCCTTGGTGTTGGAACACCAATAAATTCTGTCGTAATGTTGCCATCCACGCAGTTACAAAAGATAAGTTGTTGTTAACTTACGGTTTCTGATGCCATTCGATGAACAGATATTGTGAGTTACTACTTGACGAAAAGTTAAGGTTCAGTATTATACTGCTACTGATTCAGACTAACGTGTTTAAAATGTGAAGTATAGAAATAATAAATAAATATATTTATAATAGAACACAAAGATAGTAGAAGCATCGCATCGCTTTGAAAGTTAACTTCACAACTAAGTTTAGGAAGAATCGCGCAAATGGAATTGGATATTCCTGGAGTAAGTTCATGGCGTGGGGTGCACGGATGTCTTCCTGATTCGTGTTTAAAACCGTGTTTAATATTGAGCTTCGCCAACAAACTGGTTAGAAAAAGGATTGACGCATAAATGAATAGCTAAACAATCGACCAGTTGCTTTATGTAAACTAAGACAGATTTCCAAAGTAATTACAAAGTTCGGTAAACTTTAAGGCTGTGGAGGTACTCAATATATTGTTAAAGTTCGCTATTTTAATGATATTTTATCGTTGTCATTGTAAAAGTCTTTTCGAATGACATGCTAATACGTTAGTCATGTTGAAAAGCGTCTGCGTTAAAAAGAAAAAGCTCAAAGCTTTTTAAATTCAATAAGGGAAGTCGAGTCGTGAAGCCGTTCGATGCTCCTATGTGAAGAACCAAGTAAATGAACTACAAGTCAAGCAAATAAAACCAATTTGCGTCGTCGAAGCTCCAATCAGCTTCTTAGAAGTGCGCTGTGAGTCGGTGCGCCTCGCGACAAACGTGACTGTTCTGATTAATGGCGAAGGTTTCACATGTTATTAATTAATTAGTTGTTACAAATTAATATTGTGAGGCTTGCAGTTGACGTGAGGCTGCAGGCCGTCGCGTCGCCGACATGCGTCACCGCGTGCCGTGATTGCGCTTTGCGTCACTGCAGCGCCGTTTAATTAAAGAAGACTTACATTTCGGCTGCACATGTAACTAATAGTGAGGCGATGAAGGCAGTGGAGAGTGAATCCTCAGAAATGTGCCGTATATAGCGATACATTCACAACGTGGGCGTGAATAATTACTTGTTTAACAAGTTTTGTACGCGATTTCAATCAGCAACTACCGTTATTTACGTTTATAGTTACGAGGGTAACCTTTGATGTCTGAGTTTAAATATTGTAAGTGAAATGATTGAAAGTTTCTCGAAACGTGATATTTAAAAGTGTATATCGAAATGCAGCAAAAGTGCTATGAGTATAAAAGTATAAAAAATATTTACGATACTCAAGATGGAAATCTCAGCTTGTATGAAAGAAAAACAGACATTCTTGAGGGCCACGGAGCCCCGAGCGGGCACTTAGCTTCGGCTATTAAGGGCGCTGTGACCGCCAGCGAGACGAAACGACGAAAACTATAAAACCGTTAAAGCAACGTTTCAGCAGCCGTAAAGAGCGTCGCAAGATCTGTTGACAATGTCGCCCCAACCCGCCATAAACCGTATGCACCCGGCGAAGTAGTAAAACTTAATGGCACTCTGATTAAACTTATCTCTGGGGCTGGCAAATCACGACCTCTAATAAGCGCTCATTCACAAAATCCTGCACTTTTAAGTAGTTGCATAGTCCTAAAACGCTATAAACCGAGGATTCCGGCGGAATATGTCAAGTGTGGAGCTATGGCTTCTTTGCGCGGCGCCCGCCGGCAACCCGACATTGGTTTGTTGTCCTAATACGTTTACTTGTGCATCGTACAAATAGCAACACTAAATGCTTTAGGATGCTCTATAAATTGTGCGGTTTATACCCAACTACTGCATTGTATTGTTTTATTATTTGATCCATAAGCATGTTATTTGGAAGTCAAGCATTCGTACTATTTCAGACTTACAGAAGTATATATAGAAAAAGGTTTCAAGTTCCACCAACAAATATTAATACAAGTGCTCGGCTAGAGTCAAAGATAAGATCTTCTTCTAAGCGGGTAGACTAACGAGGCGTAACTTTAAAATACTTTCATTTATAGCGAGCTCCTGCGATATCCACTACAGTCGTCTTTATGTACAAACTTGTCTACTTAGCGACGACTGTATGATCACACAGAGACACCAAAAAACTGGAGATAGTGCGGGGTAATGCGAGGTCGCATAAAACGAGGACTCTCAAAACGCTTTACAAGTGCTGGAAGGATGTTATAAAGGTTTTACGATCGCGTTCCGTCAGTGAACGTTGCATTGGCCTTAATGGACGACCTAAGTGCATAGGGACATTCATGACAGCGGTAAAGCTGTAAGAAAACGCTTGCAATACGAATGGTTATACCACTAACGGTTCATTAAAGAGAAATAAACGTGTCCGCAGTTGCCGGAAAGTTTGTAACGGTCACAATGATGATCGACACGGCCCGCGACAACGCTTCTCATTGATAGTATTGTCCCTTTTGTTGGGAAACGGAAGCTCGATACTGGGACCAGCGTCTAAAAGTATTCTGATAAATTACTATACAAAATGTCGATGACTAATATTACTGCTTGCAGAATTGTTACAGGTTTTTACGTTTGTTTACGTGTTTACTACACTACATTAGATCAGATATAACTGCAAAATTACATTAAATGAGATGATTCGCGTTTTTGTAAACAAAATGAACGATTAACGTTCGCTTAACATGTACATTATGAACAGAAATAAAATGCAAAATAAATAGTATGTTAAATAAAAGCTTTCGACGCGTTGCTCGACTCGACATTTGATTTACTTTGTGTTGAAACGTTTATCTAGAGTGATTCATCACATTGGACAATAATGAGGGAGATTCAGTTCGGAAGTAAAACAAATCCACGTCATCGATTAGTAATTCGAGACTTTTGGGGTTTATTCCATTTTTCCATTTACCAACGGCAAATGAGAATCTAATAGTTATGAAGCACGATCATGTTTCCATAAAGTGGTTTTCATTGTAAAATGAATTTATTCATTACCCACGAGTTTTATTTTGCAGTTTTTTAAGAATTCATTATAATGTCGTTGTATGATCGTATTCATATATCCTAAAGGTTGCATTAATGACCCTTCTTAATAGTTAACATATCCCTTACCATTGTTTCGTAAAATGTGACCGTATTTCGAAACGACAATCCTATTTTATTCTATTCTTACTGTCAAATACCTAAAAGACCCTTTTTTACGTTGAAATGAAAATGCTAATGAAACCCTAACCAATATTCCCTAAATCAAACATTCGAGTGATTTAATTCCCGTGATTTTATTTAAACAATAGTGAATAACTATTGGAGCCGAACGTAACTACTCAACCGAGTCCACTCGTAAGGCTGCCCTTTCCAATCCAATTCCATAAAACACAGTGCTATTTCAAGTTTCAATCAACATGTCCCGGAATCGTTTTACTGGGTCATTGTACCAGGAACACAGAGAGTTGCAGGTGATGTAGGCTTTGTATAGGGTGTGCTAGGCAATGGCTAGACAGACGTCGGCGTCGAGCTTGTTTTAGCGGGTGATCGATACGCCCGGCCCACCGCGCCCTACTTTGCTGCTGCCCACAACTCTATTTTCTTTTGCTCTTTATTTGAATACAACGATGAATTTATTATGAACAAACCCATTGCGATTACGAACCTCATGTATTTTGTGTTGTTGAAACAAATAGTAATGCTAGATATAATGTCCAATAAATAATTCAACGTTTGCAAAAGGAATAGGAATCGCCCGATAAAATTCCAACGTACATTCTGAAAATAGGAATAAAAGAAATTGAGCGTCGAAGAAATGTTGATGTATGTATAATTCTTCCTTTCTACTCGTTCTATTAGGACTTTTTACGTTGGGATTCGTCTCGATTTTAAAAGCAAGAATAAACACAACGGAAAGTAGAAAAAAGGGAAACCGACCACAATTTTATACGCTAAAAAACAAAGTGACAGAAGTCAGCGTTGTAATGCCGAGCTCAACAGCTAATTACAAAGAATAGTACCAAAGCTTGGCGCGGACATTATTAAGTAGGTACTATGAACCCTCCGCTTTGTAAACTGGAAAGTAGGTAGGAATCGCCCGCATTTTTGGCATACTTGCGACAACCAGTCTAGAAAGTGTCGTTCGAAAATTTATGGTAAAATGTAAGTCCCTGACAAATGAACTTTACGCAGTTCGACGGGACGTGATGCCAAAGACAATGTGAATGTAAAATAGATTCAACAACATAAATTCTCGTTGTACTGTTTTCTTTAACTGACTGGGAAACAGACGTGAACGTGAAAATACCAATGAAACCTACGCTAACGGAAAATTTACTTCCTGAGAAGTGACAGACAAACTTCGGTTTTTATTTATTTTAAAAGTAGATTTCAGTAATTCCCTTTCTGATAATATTATACTTTTGTACTTTGATTTATGTAACATTGAACTAGTTACGAAAACGTGTTCAAAAATGGCGTATAAAGATTTTTTCTAAAACTAGAATGGCATTGTGTCGTGAGCGAGTTTAGTAACAGAATCATAAGTCGGTGGTTTCTCGGTGGGTTGTGTGCAGTGTTTCTGCGCGACTTGTAAAAGCTTTCCTTTACGAGAAAAACTTTTATAATTAAAGGACATCAAAGAACCGCCGCGATGGGGTTACACTTTGGATCGTTATTCAAAGCGGCTGTAACCGAGATAAGGGATCTTTTAGCGCCTTTTCAATGGAAGTTTATTTTATGAACTGTGACAAGGAGATAAATCTGTTCTTTAACATATATAGGTCGGTATATAATTAAAATTGTAGGTGCATAGCATAGTCCATAATTATGAGGAAAACATTGCAGAAACCATCATGGTGCGATGTAGTCCAATAGCATTTACGGAAGAGGGTTTGACTCACAATGTATAAAAAGTTTCAAATGACAATCTGTGAGGTGTAATGCCTTGAAAAATAACGGCCTAGTTAACTACTTATAAAGTTATTTAAGTTTCAGTAATCGTAACAAATAAAGTCAGCCTAAATCAATAAAGAGTTATTTGTATCAGTTCCTTATCGATTACATTTCGTGCTACAAATAGCATCAGATAAATACGTGCCCTACTACTGAACGGAGTAGCATTGATAATCTACACTCGTATGCGAAACAGCCGCCCGATGAATACTAAAGACGTAATCGCAATGATACCCGTACACTGATGCGTTTGGACAATATCGTTAAGTCTACATCAGTAGTAGAGCAGTAATCAACTCCCCACTGGCGACTGCAGAGTAATTGATTGGTCTCAGACGCAGACAACAAAAGATAATACCGAGTTTCGTGGTAAATGGATTTGTCAACTGCTGCGCTAGTAATTAAATAAATACACTATTTGTTTCTTTTCTCGTGTACGGTTAGTTTACATGCTGACAAGTTTTATCAGAGCGGTCGCATGGCTTTTGTCTACAGAAGTAATTTGCGAGTTCTAATTGTTTGGGGAAGGTATAACTGCTAGTTCTGTCCACTCTGTATGTGTGATTTAATATAGATTGCTTTCATTCTATACATGGAGATATTGAATAAAATTCTATTAAAAATACTGAAGTAGTTTAAAGCTCACTTGAAGGTTAACTAATAAATACTCGTAGATTACGTGAAGTTGGTGTGCCACATGCCGCATCCATTTATTATATTTCTAGAAACCAAAGCGTATTTATTGTTTTCGTGCGATATTTATAAATGGTATCCTTTGCGGAAAACTGGAGATTAACTAACGTTTTCCCTCAAAATTTACAAAACCAGCGGGAAAACCGCGTATAAAAGCTTAATTTGCTTTTGCTCTCTCGTCACCAAATCACGTCTGATAAATTTTATTATATTTTGATACGACTTAAACGTTGACTTACAGGACATCTTCCGTGATAATTGTTTATTGTAAGGTCCCGACATTTGAGGCCATGATCGCGGGATGACTGGAGAATGCGGGTTACGCTTGCAACAACGTCGGAATATCGGGATAACAAACAATAATCACGGCAGATATCTCGTTAGTTACAGTTTAAGTTTAGTTATAAACCGTGAAACATTAAAACATTGTTACATACCTACCTACATACAGTACAAAAATCTTTTCGGCATTACGTGCCTGCCCACGTATATTTGTGCGGCGTATATTATAGTTGGTTAGCGAGGGGAGAAGGGGGAAGGACATCAATCACTGAAACCTTTTTGTCAAGTTGCCACTTCGACACGTTTCCCCAATGTTATGGTTAATTCAAGTTGGTGTAGTTCGAGCTTTTGATGTTAAGGGTTGAACTGATATATTTGTTAAGAAAATATCCACTTTAATTGAACTTGTGGATCCCACCATAAAATGTTTATTCCAAGTTTAAATTATACCCCAGGGTTTGAGCTATCTAGCTCAAACCCTGGGGTATTGTGTTCTGTGATTCTTGTCTTCTGTGATTGTTGTGAGTATTATGTTCTGTGATTCTTGTATAGAAAGAATGAATGCTGCGGACACCTTTAAACCTTTCGCAAATCTTAATATATTTTAAACGATGTTATCCCCTGGGGAGGGTTTATAAAATTAGACGAACAGTAACGATAAAACCGATTAACTTTATCGTGGCTTTTTAATCGTTTACGCAAACAAAGCGTGATAATGCAGGCCGATACCCGGCACCCGGCACCCGGCACCCGGCACCCCACCTGATCCCTTTATATGCTCTCTCAACCTTTAACTTTCTAAAAGACCTTCTCTGTCTACCGACAAACAATTTAACAGTATAACTTCGCCGAATAGACTTTTTGGAGGAGATTTGTTATTCACTCAAAAGTTTTAAGTGGCTGTGAAACATCGTTGTCAAAGAATTAAATAACTACTCGCTTTAAACGATTTGATGCTTTAAAGTTGTAACGTTGGGTGTAGAATTGTACGTAGTTTGTTCGCGAACAGTTGTTAGTCGACACGTCGATCTCGGAAGTTTCACCGTCAGGTTGCGGTGAATCGAGAGTATTTCACTTGACGGAATGTAGATGTTTGTACTCCTCGCGGATCGGGTTAAACTTTAATAGAATGAGGATGCCCTTCCCCTACAGAAAAGAGAGTTGTACACACTATTGCCATAAGTTTTGATTTGATTCAACTTTTGACCCGATGTCACTTGGTGAAATAGATAGCAGATAGCTATACCAAACCACTAGAAAAGAAGCAATATCTTTTTTGAAAGTATTTCGATACGGAATTAGGTACTCCTGAACTCCAACCTCTTATATTCGAAAGTACTTACGTTGGAGGTTTTCAACACTTATCGGAGATTCAGCTTTATCAGACGAACTAAATTTAATCTACTAAAGCTGGCATTAAGACTTCTACCAACAGTTATAAGTAAGTCCCGTCTGCAGCAAAAAGTCCGAGAATCTTTTCTAAAACCCTGGCGTATGTTAGAGAGAAGGCTTAATTCTTCGTTATTAAGAAAGTCGATGTTCGATAAGAGGCGTGTGTAATAGCCCCCCGGCGCGCTGCCGGGCCCCTCCATTAGTGAGCGTGTTGGCTGCGGAACCCTGCGACGCCCAGCGTGGCGCCTCGCGCTACCTACCACTTCACCACTCTCTTTTTCAAAGACAGTCATCGCAAATTAATATAATCAGCTCCTCAAGGAACCTAATTTCATATTTCTTCGAAACGAAAGGCTCAATAGTATTCTTCACGAATAGTAGACGGCCGAATACTACAAAATGCGCCCCCATCATGTCAGACCATCATCTGCCTAGCATTTTCCCAAACTATCTTGGGGTCGGCTACCAGTCTAACCGGATGCAGCTAAGTACCAGTATTTTCCATGAAGCGACTGCCTATCTGACCTCCACAACCCAGTAACTGGGTAATACGGTACCCCTTGGTAAGACTGGATGTCAGACTTTTAGCTTCTGACTACTCGTAACGACTGTCAAAGATCTACAAATGACAGCCGGGACCAACGGCTTAACGTGCTTTCCGAGGCACGGAGGAAACTCGATATGTAATTATGGTCACCCATTCACAGACCAACCTCGGCAAGCACGGCTTAACCTTAAAGATCGATCTGGGCGGCTGTTATTATTTAGCCACGAGCTCCTCCCCATCATGTCAGACCAACATATTATATTCTATGAAATTCTATCATTAAAAAATATGAAAACAACAGTTTAGCTGTTGACAAACTCTAGAAAAGTGAATAACATTCATCGTAAAATTACAAAAAGGGCCAGTAACCAGGTGTCGGTGAATCTCGTTAGTTTCGACGGTCATGAGATAATTGTGATAACCGCATTTATTCGCGTCCGGTACTCTTGGATGTTAAAGTTAATTGAGTTATTTTCTACGGCGGCCTGTGCGTCCTGACATCTGTATAAGTCTGCATGCAACGATCCAATATTGAAAAAAAAGTCAAACGAATTGACGAACTGTGTTTACAGCAAAACTTAAAGTAAGTTAAGTAAAGTCAGATAAAGTAATTAAATTAGGATTTCAGTTGCCTTGTTCGTTATTGTCAATATGACTGACAGTAACTGATAAATGGATAAAAGTATGTCTTTAAATATTTGAAATACTTTTGACAGTCCTAGTGATGTAGCGGTATGGCTACATAAAAGTACGGAAGTTCTTTACTAATGTAACGTAATATCGATATTTTCATATTAGATATTATCCTACGATACTTTTCAAAGCTTTAGGAAAAAAACTGAAGAAGAAGAATCGGTATCAAGGCAAGGTTTCTATGGTGTGTAGCCTAGGAGGCGAATACTAACTTATTGCAAAAATGCATAAGAAGATGGTTTTTCATGCTCAAAGAATTCCATTCACAACGTGCCAGTGTCTGCTAGATTAAGAACTTTACTGCGACGAATAAAGTTTAGAATAGAACTCATTTTGAATTTTAATGACATAATATTGGGTCGGGTCCTTAAAAGCTTTTTGTTAGCTGTAATGGCTTACACAGAATTTTTGATTATGGTGATATTATTATGATTCATTATTTTAACGATAAACAGGGTTTTTTAATTTTTTTAGGGATTAAAAAAATTGAAAATGTACATTACGCTGTTACACATACTTTTTACAGTTATTTGCTTTTGCAATCAACCAACGAACCAAAAAACCATGTGATTTCAAAATATAACTCTAAAATCGTCATAATGAAAGGGCTCAGTAAATTTGTAGCGCACACATAAGATCCACGAGTTTCTGTTCCCGCTCGTGTGGCGTCTAATTACAAATGTTGAATGGAACTTTTTGTTCGGCCAGATTGTCGCGCCACCGAGTTATATTCACTTCAAATTTAATATAAAATTTCCATTGCAATACTGGGATTTTTAAAATTCGTTAGGTGCACAGTTATTTCGATTGTTTTTACTGCAATCTCTAATTAAAAAAAGCGAGGTTTCAGCGTACCTACCTGTTACGAACAGAATATAAAATTCGAATCACAGAGTAAAATGAGATACTCTTGTAACTTGCAGTGTTCTACGTAACCACATTGGAAGTGTATGCGATCTCATTGGGCGTATCGTATAATGTAAGTCCATAATATTAATGTGTTCAACGCACGTACAGCTGCAGCTATTTCGGCAATACGGCTGCATAATCCGCAGCATCCTATTTTGTAGCGGCTGCATAGCGTAATAATCTCAGCTATTCGGTGAGCTTCGTCAGCGCTCGGCTCGACAGGCACTCGAGGCGGCTCGAGTCTCGGGCTCAAGGCTCGAGGTGGCTCGGCCTGAGAGTGCTGGCGCGGCGGAAGCGGGCCCTTACGTGCTTGTCGTCACGACACGCCGCCTTTGTCCACCCACTAGGCTTATTTGCTGAACAATGAAAAAGACGAAAGCATCCGACATATTTCTGCAAAGCTTCTGCGATGACTCGAACGAAAAAGTATTTATCGCGTGGAAAATATGCCATGATTCGAAAAAAATAGAGCCGCCCCCTGTCAGATTAGAATTCATTGTATTGATTGATGAAAAGGCTATTATGAGACTCTACCAGATTTTGAAAATTTTTCATTTTCGTTTAAACGCGACTTTGCTATAAATCGATTACGGGTCCAATTTATCAAAGTTTGTAAATACTCGTCTCAGGCGAGTCGTGTCTCTGAAATTGTGAGGAACATCGAAAATGGCTGAAATTATTTTAACATTCTTACCGCATGTCGTTCTAGAAGCGAGCGACAATTAAATTCAGGGGGTGTGAGCTCTAAGTGGGTACGTGTTCCTTTTAAATGTTATTAAGGTGGAATCCTGATTTGATTCTGAAGACTTCTACAGCGCCAGCATATATACGTTCGTAGCTTTATGATTTACTACAAGAGATGTACATTTGAAACGATCAACATTGATATTGGTGAGGTTTTTTGATTAGATACGCGTTTCAATTTCTCAATTCAGTCGGTCCGTCGGAGCGCGTGAGCGATGCGCACGTCGAACTAGCGTGACAGCCGCCTGGCGCCCCCTTGTGGCTAATACACGCGGCTCCCTAACACCGAGTGTCGTGTAAGTATTTTCCGTTGGATACATTGTCTTTTTGGTTGGAGATTTGGTCCGAGTTTCATAAGGCAGGTATCCGCAAAATGATTATATAACCATAGAAGTCATTTTAGATATCGTTTCCTCACCAACGTTGGAAACCCCAAAACAATAAGTTTTCAGTAAACCGAGCTACCACTACATTATTGATTTAGAGGTCTTATAGTATTTCGGTATTCAGCTTTAGTTAGTGATTTGTTGGGTTTACCTTACGTGGAAAAACCCTGATGTTCATCTGTTTTTTTTTCAGCAAGTCTGTAATATATGGGTACGATACCGTCCCGTTGAGATTAGTTTTTGAAGTTTATTTTTCAATGCAGTAGTTCCGTGCTCATGTCAAAGGAGCTGTCATAAATTTATGAAAATAATAGCACGCGATCAAGTCGATTCTCAAGCTCTGTCATCATAGAATAACCACAGTCACGGAACAAATATTGGAATGCTTTGAAGTTTTGTAATATATGAATTGGGTTCTATCTGCATTAAGTCTCCGGTGTTTTTTTTTGTAAACGCGACGAGTTTCCTACCTGTACTTTGGTATCGGTATTTAAAATCATGTCAAATCAAGCGATTTTAGTATGGAGGATCGCGGAGGAGAGCACTTGAAGCGGCCGAAGGGTCCGGAGTGCACTCCTGGCGAGCCCGTCACATTATTCGACCTACTTAGCGGCAACAGACGAGACGAACCGAGGTGTCGCCCGGAGCCGCCTACTTGATATTGTCGTGCTTATGGACGTCTCCCTGTTGAGATCTACGAGTATTTTTATGATCCTTTTGTGAGCGACACGAAATTATAAAAATCCTGATAGCCGTTCTAAAGTTCTTCAATGTCAATTGAAAAGTGATGACGCTTTGTGTTATTTTATTCCTTTATTTTCACATTTTCCCATCTACAATGTCAGAATAAAGAATGCGGTAAAAGAAAGTGCCTAATAAACGTAAGTCACAATACAAGTTATAAAATGTTACGTCTCCCATACACCAGCGAGCTCTATCTACATGTATACGGAGGGTATAATATTAAACGTAAGAAAATAAAGCTTCAACGAAAACGAATTGAAAAATTCAGTCGAGTGAATTACGGGATAGCTCCTAATGCCAAGATTAAGCAGGATTGCCTCTGCTTGAATATTTCCCTCCTTCTGTAAATAAAACACCCACATCTATTGGGTTGGTAAATTGAGAGCTCAGCAAGACAATTTACTTTTGTAATTTTCTTTTTATATCAAAATCTGGTCAAGTATATTGCGTTAGATGATACGAGCGGTTCGATATCGGTCGGCGAGTGACAGCGGCGGCCATATTGGTCGCATAAATCAAGCGGGCGGCGAAGTGACACCGCGCGCCGTAAGCGATCGAGTGTCACCCGTCTAGAAATAAAAGCAAGAAAATTTTTCACTAGTTGAGTGGTTTACTCCGAGGCATGCGGTGAAATTTGTCTCGTCTGCTACCCACTTACTTGTTGTTTATGTTTTGTCTTCTAATTTGGAGACTCGGTTACTTAACAACTTGGTACGTTGTTTATCTGCGTTTGTGCAAAATATTTAATGTTGTATTTTAGTTACGTAATCTTCTTCACCCTTGCGTTTTCCTGCTACCGCCTACTGACGCAATCTGGTTATTTTTAAAAGTTTAGTTATTAGTAAAGGTAAACGGCTTATTGTTCAACTTTTAATTATTTTTTATTTGAGTATTTTTATGGCTTCACCAACATTTGAATGCTTTACGCAACGGTTATTCGTCCAGTTCATTTTAGAACAATCACGTTCATGTGGCTTCTACGCAAAACTGTTCTGTTGTGGTTCCACGCAAACTCAAGTCCTTTAAGTTATTCAGTTGTTTTTCTTACTTCTAATTTAAATTCAAAAATAGATCCATCACTTGCGCAACGTTCTTTCAACAAGAGTTTGCACACGACCTGCTACAGTAAAATCTGTACAAGTATAGAGACAGGCACTTAGTTTTATTATATTTGTTAAAGCACCATAAAGCATAATTTGAATTCCCGCCCTTTCCATCCCTACGATTTCCTGCGCGCATAGCGCCACCTAACGTTTTTTCACCTCATCAACCAGTCCCCGCCATATCTCGTTTGAACTCATCGACTCCGTAAAAACTATTGTGAAATACAGCAACCAAGTGTGATAAAAGACAGTAATTGTGTGTGCCATCAACCTATCATCATCCAAATCAACAAGAAACAAGAATTGGGGCGCCCCACAGCATAAAATCACAGGTATTCGGAGCCAGCCGGCCCTCTTCAACGAGCTTCGGTGAGTCCCTTCTACCTTTCCCTCTAGATACAGTCCACTTGCCCATAAAATAGAATCATTCTTTAACATTTTAAATGGTCCTTCGAGCCGGATTGCTGAAATAGTATCAGTAATCCTATTTTTCTATTGTGAAAATTGTGGGGTCAGCCATATTTGTTCGCAAAAACCAAATGCAACACAACAATCACTCAATTTAATATAATCGTAACATATTTTTATCATCTAACCTCACTTTTGAACATAACTTTTGTTTAAATTACGGATGTCTATTGTTCTACAACATAACAAGTGTATTTTATCATTTTTCGAAGTTATCATTCATCATCGCGGGAGCTCATTCGATCAAACAAACTTAACATACATTAATTAACATAAACGCAATTAATATCAAATTGTGCCAGTGTTTTGTGTTCGTAAGAGGTTCATAATCATAGTGTGGTAGGTAGGTAGTCATCATAGCAACGTACCTACCAAACGCTCACTTGTTCGCAGTCGGGAGTGAGTTGTTTTGTCAGTCATTTTCATTTTAATCGTGTGTTTTAGGTGTAACATACAGCGCCTAACATTATCATTTTTGTGTTGGAATCCTTGGTGCAACATATAACACTAGGATTTCATTGTGTATCATTGTCATTTATTCAAATCCTCATTGTCAGGTAGGTATTGTACCTACATTTTCTCGTTCTCGTATCATTCAGGTTTATTGTGTTGGTACCACTGCCAAAATTATTGCCAACATAATTATTATCATTCATTCCACAGGCTATTTTGTGTCTGTACAATTTAGACAAGTGACATCATAGTGACGTTAGTGTAACTTCAGACAGTGACATTGACAATCAAGTGTGTTGTGTTCACTCATTCGTTCAAATCAGTTCAAATACAATCATTTCGTGATTTCTTTTACCAATATAGACAACTTTTGTAAACAATAGTGCTTTCATTTAACAAAGTGTGTAACTAATTCTCAAAATGAGTGAAGCATTGATCGCACATTATGAATCTAAGCGTAACATGGCGCTTAAGCGTCTTCATGATGCTGTAATTTGCGCTCGAAATTGCAACACAGACCCAAATCAAATAAATAGGTTAGAAACTTGGTGTTCGCGCGTAGATCAAATATTCGAAACATTTAACGAAGCCCACGTTCAAGTAATATGTGAGTACAAAAAGGCAGGTATGGACGAAAAGGAAGTGCAACAAGCTCAGTTTAAGTTCCAAGAACAGGCTGATGATATGTTCTTTGAAACATTAGAGGCCAAGCGTAAACACTTGTCGGCAAGAGTGGAGACTTCTTCGTCGTCCAGTGAGTCAAAAAATAAAACAGCTAAGTTACCACCTATGAAGCTGCCATTATTCACAGGGCAATTCAAAGATTTTCCTGGGTTCATTGACCTTTTCAACACATTAGTGCACAACAGAAATGACTTATCAAATGTAGAAAAGTTTCAATATTTAATCACATCCTTATCTGGAGATCCAATCAATATCATTCGTGCGTTTCCTGTGTGTGAGGGTAACTACATCAGTGCATATAAAGCATTAGTGAATCGTTATAACAATAAGAGGTATTTGGCGTTCATGTGTTGGGAACAGATCAACAATTTGAAGGCAATGCACTCCAGTTCTGCTCAAAGCTTGCGTACAATGTTAGACCTTTATAGTGAGAACTTATCAATGCTTGCATCTTTAGGGCTACCAACAACACAGTGGGATTTTGTGTTATTTCACTCATTGCTTACAAAATTAGATAAGGCATCTCGGGAAGCTTTTGAGCTGGCCAATACAAGTAGTGATTTTCCAAGCTTCAAGGAATTATCCACATTTTTGGTAGACAGGTGTAATGCCCTTGAACGCTCAACATTAAATGTGAACTATCAATCATCATCATCAGCGGTGCAACAGCAAAATAACAAGCGTGTGGTTTCAAACAACCAATCTAAGCCTACAACGCTTTTGGCCCAAGCGCCTCATCAATCATGTGTAGTGTGTAAAGAGGATCACCCTCTCTACTTATGTTCAAAGTTTTTAGCAGAAACTCCTTATGAGAGGTCTCAAGTTGTCAGACAAAACAAATTGTGTTTCAACTGTTTACGGTCAAACCACATCACAGCCAACTGTATTTCATCACATACGTGCAAATCATGTGGACAAAAGCACAATAGTCTTCTACACTTTACAAAAAAGACAGAGACAAGTGGTGTAGTCAATTCTCAACATAAACAACCAGGCTTTTCTCATACAGGGAAAGGCCCAGCACCAACTTCTGATTCCAAGGAAAATGTGATCACACCCGTTACATCATTATCAAACACAACTACAGGATCATCATCAAAAACTCATTTTGTGATGCTTGCCACTGCTGAAGTGGAGGTCAAGGACGGTCGAGGCTCCTTTCAGAAGGTCCGTATCTTATTGGACCCCGGTAGTCAAAGTCACATCATCACCAAGGTATGTGTCCGTCGCTTAGGGTTGACACAGTATAAAAATCAAACTCCTATGTCAGGTATAGGGGACGTTCCTGCATTTTCCTTGAGCAAAGTCTTTTTAGAAATCAGACCAGTTGGGAAACCAGAGCCCTCTTTTACAACAGAAGCGGTGACTTTGGACAAAATTTGTAGTGACATGCCCACTCATCCAGTGGACATCAACAATTTTCAACATTTATCAAATATCAAATTGGCTGATGAGAAATATCATTCTTCTGGTCCTGTGGATATCCTCATTGGTGGAGAGATATTCCCTCAAATTCTTTTACCAGGGAAAATTGATGGTGGTCCACATGCAGCAACTGCCATCAATACCATATTTGGATTTATTCTCATGGGAAAAACATTATCAAAGCCATCATCCTCCATTCCTCTATCAATCAATCATGTATCAATGGACGACAATCTGGATATTGCCATTCAGAAGTTGTGGGAGTTGGATAGCATACCATGTGAAGACAACAAACAATCTCATTCGGTGGATGACATACATTGTGAAGAAATATTCCAATCAACACACAAACGTGACAGTGAGGGACGATACATTGTCCAGTTACCATTCCGTGATCAATCATCAGTGGCCTTTGAGGATGCCTACACAATTGCTCATCGGCGCTTTGTGCAGCTGGAAAAACGACTCATGGCGAAGCCAGCTTTTCATGAACAATACAATCAACATGTTATGGAGTACCTATCAAGTGGTCAGATGGAGAAGGTCCCTGCAGTTGAGTGTCAATCTTCTACAGCATTTTACTTGGCGCATCATGCCGTATCAAAATCAGATCGTAGCCTTCGTGTGGTCTACGATGCATCAATGAAGGATAAAAGAGGTGTATCCTTAAATGACACTCTTCTTACAGGCGCCAAACTTCAGGCTGACATCACCAACATTCTTTTGCGTTTCAGGCTTCATTCCATTGTGTTTTGTACGGATATCCGGCAAATGTACCGGCAGATCCGAATAGCAGCAGAACATCTGGATTTTCAGAGAATCCTGTTCAGGTGTTCCCCTAGTGAGCCAATACAAGAATACCGTCTCAATCGTGTGACTTTCGGTGTATCATCAGCACCATTTTTAGCAATTCGCGTATTACATCAATTGGCCCGCGACGAAGGCAGCTCATTTCCAGCTGCAGCTCAGGTGTTGTTGGAGGACCTGTATGTCGACGACGTCGTTACAGGGTGTCAGAGCATCGAAGAGGCGGTCGCTCTTCAGCAGCAGCTGATTAACATCATGGCAACTGGAGGCTTTGAGCTGAGAAAGTGGTCCAGCAATCATGCGGCTGTATTACAAAACATACCAGAAGAACATAAAGCAGTGCCAAACGTCAATCAAACATTCGATAGTAATGGTAATTTTGTGAAGGTTCTCGGTCTAGCCTGGAATTCCCAGGAGGACATATTCAACTACCAAGTGAACCAAATCAATCGTGAGTGTACCAAACGTACCATGCTTTCAGAGCTGGCACGTATTTATGACCCCATTGGTCTTTTAACACCATTAACATTTTTAGCCAAGCATTTAATTCAGCGTTTGTGGTTGCTCGGTTCATCATGGGATCAACCCGTTCCCGACGACATCAATCAAATTTGGACAAAGTATGTTCAGCAGTTGCCTCACCTAGCTCAGCTTAAGATACCACGCCGCATCACATCCGACGACACTGTGACTTATCAGGTGCATGGGTTTTCAGACGCGAGTGAAGCTGGTTATGCAGCTGCTGTATATCTTCGTGCTACCAATCAATATCATCAACACCAGGTCGTCCTGGTTAGTGCGAGGTCTCGTGTGTCTCCAACGAAACGCAGAACGTTACCAAGGCTTGAGTTGTGTGGCAGTTCTTTGCTGGCAGACCTAATGAGACACATCATCAACATGTACAGCAAACTTCTTCCCATAGAGAGTGTACGTGCGTGGACTGATTCTATGATAGTTTTGTCATGGATCCAGTCAAATTCATCAAATTTTAAGGCGTTTGTTGGCAATCGCATATCAAATATTCAGCGTAAATTACCAGAAGCAATTTGGAATCATGTCCCAGGAAAGCAAAACCCTGCGGATGCCGCGAGTCGTGGGTTATCACCCGACGAGCTTATCAATCATGACCTGTGGTGGACTGGCCCTCAATGGCTATCCTTAAATCAAGATCAATGGCCTAAAGTGCCTCAACATTCAAACATGACGCCACATCCAGAGGTGAATTGTGAGCAACGTGCCTGCGTTTTAAACGTGTCAAACGCAGTAGAAACTAATCCAATCGATCAATTATTAACAAGATTTTCATCATTGAGGAAGATTCAACGTATTTTAACATATTGCAATCGTTTTATCAACGCCCTGCGCAAAAACAAGCCTACAGGTCATTTAACAGAACAAGAACTTCATCATAGCCTCATGGTACTTGTGAAACACACCCAACATTCCGAATTTAGTGAAGAAATCAAAAATTTGAGATCAAATCACGTATTGTCAAAATCATTCAGAAAACTTAGCCCATTTCTAGATTCAAACCAGGTGTTGCGTGTGGGGGGTAGGCTCTCTCAGTCAAACCTTGATTATGAAACAAAACATCCAGCTCTGCTTCCTCGCAAGCATCGTCTGACGCAACTTATCATCCAGTGCACACATAACGAAAACTTACACCCCGGTCTGCAAACAATGCAGTATCTGTTACTTCAAAATTTTTGGATTTTGTCACCGAGGCGAGCCATCAATCAGATCATTTCAAAATGCTATCGTTGTTTCCGTATGAAGCCACGAAACTTTCAGCCAGTAATGGCAGATTTACCACACTCTCGCGTCAATCAAATCAAACCATTTCAGGTTGTGGGTTGTGATTATGCAGGACCCTTCAACATTACGTTTCAACGTTATCGAGGTGTGCGTTCAACAAAGGCATACCTTTGTCTTTTCGTGTGTTTTTCAACAAAAGCTCTCCATCTGGAGCTTGCCAGCGATTTATCGTCCTCTTGCTTTTTGGCTGCTCTACGCAGGTTCATTGCTAGACGCGGTCGTTGCAACATCATCCATAGCGATTGTGGAACCAATTTCAAAGGTGCGCAGTCACAATTATCAGAAATCATGCGCTCAGCTTGTGAATCGGAGCGCATTGACTTCAAATTTAATGTCCCAGGATCACCACACATGGGGGGCCTTTGGGAAGCTGGGGTGAAGTCCGTAAAAACTCACCTATATCGTGTGATAGGTGATCAAATCCTAACATACGAGGAGTTAAACACACTCTTGACACAGGTCGAATCAGTTTTAAATTCGCGACCAATATCAGCACTGAGTTCAGATCCATCAGATTTAACAGCACTCACACCAGGGCACTTTTTAACATTAGCACCCCTAACATCAGTGCCTTCACCAGACTATTCCAACACAAAAATGAATAGGCTAACACGTTGGCATCTATTACAGAAAATGCATCAGGATTTCTGGACTAGATGGCATAGTGAATACCTCACAAATTTATCACAGCGATTGAAATGGACTGTGAATTCACCTCCAGCAAAAATCAACCAGCTCGTTATTATCAGAGACGAGACTACTCACCCACTGCGATGGCGTTTAGGTAGAATTGTAGAATTACACCCAGGACGCGATGGCATTTCTCGTTCAGCTACGGTCAGGACTGCACAACAAGGCATGCTCAAAAGGCCACTTGTGAAGTTGTGCCCATTGCCAGATATGACTGACTAGTCATGTCTTATTTTTTCATACATTCATATTGTGATCAAAACATTTCAATTACCTATTCTATTTTATATATTCATCAGCATTATCATAATTTATCCTATCATAATATCAAAGCAAAGCAATGGTTGTTGTGAACAAATATTAATTTCAGACTTCTCAGTCTCATCAATTCGCCAGCAGGGGGGGAAGATAATGTTAAAGCACCATAAAGCATAATTTGAATTCCCGCCCTTTCCATCCCTACGATTTCCTGCGCGCATAGCGCCACCTAACGTTTTTTCACCTCATCAACCAGTCCCCGCCATATCTCGTTTGAACTCATCGACTCCGTAAAAACTATTGTGAAATACAGCAACCAAGTGTGATAAAAGACAGTAATTGTGTGTGCCATCAACCTATCATCATCCAAATCAACAAGAAACAAGAATTGGGGCGCCCCACAGCATAAAATCACAGGTATTCGGAGCCAGCCGGCCCTCTTCAACGAGCTTCGGTGAGTCCCTTCTACCTTTCCCTCTAGATACAGTCCACTTGCCCATAAAATAGAATCATTCTTTAACAATATTAGTATAGATTACTAAATCAAGTCTAGCTGCATTAGCGATGGGAAAGGATATCGATACGCGCGCCGGCGTCGAGTTTCGCGCGGTTGCATGTTAGCCGCAAGTTATGCATTCCCAGTACATATTATTGTTACAAATCAACACACACGGGAATTTGTTGTTACTATACATGAAGGAGTAGTTTTACCCTTGACGTCTTGGGTTAAGATGGTTGGGTATTAGAGATAGGTACGAAATTCTACGGGATGTTACAAATTCGCTTTCAATCGTTTTACATATTTGAGTCTATTTTATCAAAGGTTGAAATAACAATAAACAGAATTCGTGATGGTATGAATAAATTTTATCTATGAATTAGTCAACACTCAGTAGGCATTTATACTGAGCCAACGGAAGCCATGATACGATTGCTTGATCTGTAAAAACTATTTTCAGTAGTTTACTCCGTATAAGGATGGTATAGATGATAATAGGCACTTCATAATTCATTGAATTGCATAATGATAGCCTTAGTAGAGTCACTACACGATGTATTTGCAAATGTTTCATGCATTTCCCACACGCGACAATAAGGAGTGGTTCGCACAAGACTTACGAGAAATGGATCCTTTCTATGGTTAATATTCCTAAGTACCTACTTTGTTATTTCATCGTTATTATTAATTGAATTGAATTTGTAATCTTGTCTGTTCACTGCCTATTTCGTTAAGTATGGAAATATATTGAGACAGCTGGATTAGGAAGGCTTGTTGATGATTCATTGAGTAAGTAGTTTTAGTTTGTTGTAATTAAAATAGATTGTTTCAGGATTTTCCTGCATTTATGTTTTCATTGTATTTCAGTTCTTTTTTGATAAACGCAAAGAAAAATATGTAAACTAAAAAAAAACGTAGTTTATCCATGACACATGTAAACGATGACTTGTAAACTAAAGCAATGGGAAATAAAAAATATTTCATATCACACGTCGCGAGGCGTGACCGAATTTTCCGTTCTCCATGACACACTCAATATTACCCTATCTTTTTCTTTTATGTTAAACCAATTTCGTTCAGGGTAAAAATCAAAATAAACTCAATGTGTCTTTTATACGTAGTTTGGTCGACCGGACCAAGAATTCGGCAAACTTTTGAATAATAAAAACAACTCTACCGTACTTGATATCCAATATTTCAATAAAGCTCCAAGTTTTGGGCATGAGAAAATGGAGAGGCGAAAAATTACATTACGAAGGTCTAGGAGATATTGAGGCTCTCTTATCAGACGAACATATACCTAGCGGGTAGGTACACATGAGATGTCGTTCGGTGCGGCCAGATGGAGTTATTACATGAATAAAATCGCTCGTACGACTTTCATTTCGACATCTCTACTACAAATTGTGATATAGTGGACGTATGTACGTTTTAGGATGCATCCGTACTTTGAGCAGACCGTATACCGTAAAATAGAGTGCTATAAGGACAAATGGCGTTATAGTTTTTTGTTCATGTCATGTATTTAATATTCAAACATAGACAAACCTTGAAGGGTCGGGACTGTTACTTAACCGTAAACGGAAACGAATAAGTAATGATTGAATTCAATAAAAATCAAACACAAAATCTGTCGTAGTCAATCATAAACCATTCAAGAGGACACGTGTACCCACTTTATTACTAAACCATAAACATATATTTTGATGAAGACTCTTTGCATCTATTATCTTATTGAATATTGTAAAAGCCCTCGCGTAATTCGTAAAATATTCCACTCGCAGTTCCCTGAACGTTTAATATTGGATAAAATACACCCTAACGTTGCTACGTATTCCCCCGTTGTTCATATCGGCATGTTATTCAGATTATACACGAATAATTCAATGCTTTCTACTAAATTACAGCTCACGGAACTCTTTTACTTAATGTCGTACGTTGGAGCGTGGCCGTGTGTACATCATGCTACGAGCGACAGCGATGCCTTAATAAATAATGTCTGTACTAGAATACAATGAATTGAAATAATTAGAGGTTAAGTTTTATTTCTATAGACAAGATTACAGAGGTAACACAATACTCTATATGAGTTCCTGAACAATTTTCTGTAAATAATTATTTTATAACAAGTAGACTTATGTTTTCAAGATCATAACATAACAGAATCAGCTAATGGCTTCTGAGGCCCGCGTTTTCTTCATAACCACGGAGTCGGTATACAATTTGCATACTGTTATTATAGACGAAAAATTGCAACACATTAAGCGGCTCCGTCTTAAATTGTAAGAGAATGGATTTCCTTGAGCAAATACGCCCGTTTCATTATTCTAAACAACGAATAAATTTACCGAGGGAAAACAAAACAATTGTATTCATTTTGAGCGACTGCGGTTGCTGCATTACTTGATCAAATTATTCATTCCTACTTTTTCTTTTCGCTTTGGTTCTTACATTATTTTTGTTGAACGCTAAAAGAATATCACCCACAGAACAACCCACCAAAAACAAACCAATTAACCTTCTGATTGGTATGGCTATATAAAATAAAAATCGCGTCAAATGGCAAGTGTCAGCATTTTGGACGAAACGGTGCCCTTTAATTAGATTCGAACCGGGCATAACCGGCTTATTCCAGCTTAGGCCGGTTCCGCGTAAACACAGCCGTGCCACTGCAAAAATGACCAACTAATTGGCTTAGAACATTGTGTTACGCAGTTTTCGTATCCAATATTCTGTGGATTGGTGCTTTGTAAAAAAAGAGCATTTTTTTCTTGTTAGTCCGATTTAGATAGGCGCGGACTGGTTTATCTCGGGTCGCTTTTGTAATGGCGATTTGGGGCTTTTATCCGTATTAAAATAGTACTCGGTAAATACTTTTTAACGTTGTCCCCAAAGTCCATTAAATGCCAAAGGTTTGTGGTGAATACGGCAAGATGGCGTGTTTGCGTGATTGTCGCGGTGAGTCGGCTTCCGCTTGCCGGAGCTTGTGTACCGGATGCGTTACGTCTCCCGCGTCTACCGGCTGTTTCCAACTCATCTTGTTTCTTTATATGTACACTTGCCACGATACAGCGACATTTTAGGGTTAAGTATTTTGTGCTTAATAAACACAGATAAGGACATGGTGGTGTGTAATAACCACATCTGCCTTTGAGTACATTTTTACCTGTGTTTAAGTAGAGAAAATTGGCTGAAACCATTTTAATCCTTGCTCAGTGAATAATAAAAGCGGCTCGCAAGCATAGAAGTATTACAAAAAGTCAAAGCTCAACGAGCCTAAGTGGGTCTCAAAGAACCTCTATTTGGTGGGTATGTTAATTTAACGAGCGTTTATTAAGCAAATAGCCGAGAGTTGTGTAACGTAAATGAAAGTGTTGTTAGGTCGTTTTGGGCTGGGAGCTCGGGGCGCAGGTTACAGGGTACTCGGTACAGGGCGCAGGGTACGGGGCGCAAGGTACGGGGCGCAGGGTACGGGGCACGACGGCGCGGGAGTGCGGGATGCTCACACTTGGCTGGGCGTCGCAGCCACCTTTCGGTTCAAATACTTTCATGTGTGTAAACAAAACGGTTCTTACGGGACAAAATTTACAACGCTTGATTTCCTTTCAATTAAATGCTTTTAAACTCTTTGACATCCTCATAAAATCTCACACTTCAGTGACGCTTCAAGATTGTGTATTTTAGAATGTTATGAAAGGTCTCGGTGAAGTTATATTTAGATGTCTATTTTAGGATTGTAAAAATCCTACATTTGTTCTACATGAGTTGTATTTTTCTCGAGGCTAACGCCAATGACAGATAATATTACGTTTAGTTATAAGGCGTGGGGGTTGTTTTTTTCAAACATAAATAGAAAAACATAGCAAACTTAAGAAAAATAATACCAGAGCGCTGATATAGAATCCCTTAAACATTTATAGCTTCAGCGCAATACAAAGTTTAACTTCAGAGCGTACTATCAGGTTCTCAACGTAAGTAAAGAGCAAAGCTTCATCTCCACAATATCATTGTTTGAAGTACGTTGGAAAAACGTAGGAAAGCGGAGAGTGTCCCAGTTACTCCCGACGCTACAGTTTCAACCGCAACTAGACACGAACTTACTTTAGTCGAGTCACCTCAAGAAAGGTTTCGCGTGTATTAAGCCTATAACAAACTGTGAACTTCCACTACACAGCCTTTGCAGTAAATTTCGGGGTTTTATTGAGCCGTTTTTTCAGCCGGGTTTATGTGGAGACAACGTATGTTCGGCGACAGCACAATAAATTCGAATTTAAATAAAAATCCTTTTCGTTATACGCGACTTTAACGGTCCAATAACAAACTTTATGTTGTACAGATTTTAGCGAGCACTTTGTTGGATCTAATCAAAATTGCTTACTAATAATGCCTACACAATTAACGTAATTTGCACGGCTCTCCCGCGCTTACTACAGATAATGGTTTTAATGTACCTTAAGTGAATTAATTGAAACCGGGCGGCGAAAAGCCTTAGCAACAAACTGCGAGTACAGTCAAGAAAAAAGTGAGGTTCGTAATCCTACTGAGGTCGTTGATACACCGACTTGTATGTGAAATAGAGAACAACGTGTGTAGCATTGTAGTAGCTATTCATGTGAAGTTTGATATATGGGGTAGCGTCATAGCCACCCGGTGTACTAGTCCGCGATACGGATGACTTTAACTATTGTTTCTCGATATCGATAAAATTAGTCAGATAGCGATATTGTTTAGGTAATTGATAGAAATCATACCTACATATCTCGCTTACTTACTCCCCGTTTTCATTGAAATTTTATTATAGCATTATAATACAAAAACTTTATTTTTCTTTGTTCATTTCACAAAGTTTAACTAATAATTTTCTTGTCTCATCCTTTTCTTTGACGACATAACAAATGTCTGCTTCTGCTATTACGTAGTTTAAAATGTAAGCGTTTCCCGGTACCGACACGACGTTGACAAGTGACGCGTATCATCATTCATTTGAGTGTTGCTAGTACCTATACTATGTTTGTTATTTAAATAGAACGCGAGGCACGCGAGGCTAGCACCAACCGCGTCTTGCGCTTTAAATCTTTAATTACTACACGTTTATATGACCGGAACTGTTTCCCGATGACGATAGTTTAAACACATTTTGCTTGTAAAATTGTTTCGCGATATGAAACATAGGTGTGGTAAATATGGGTCTGCGAGACTTTTTTTTTAAAGGTAAAACCAGAGTAAGCAACGCGTATGTCTACCTATTCAAACGTATATCTATGGAAGCAATAAACTCAAAGGCGTAGAAATTTACTTTATTTTCCCGAATAATTAAGTTAGCAGTATATGATTTTGGAAAGTTATTTATTGTTGCCATAACGAGAGTAATGGTAGACGTAAATTACAACATAAATTAGGAAAACATTATGTTCTCCCAATAAATATGTAATTACTATTTACCCGTTATGTAATCGACTATTTTCCGATGAGTTTCAAAATTGCCAAGTTCCATTTCATGGAATACCTTATTATATATGTAACATTTGGATTCCTCGGATTCATAAAAAACCTTGGAAAGGTATCTGAAATTACAGTTGAATTATTAACAAGTATCGATTCTAAAACCTCATGATTTTTTAATGAAACTGCAGTAGTTATGCAGTTATTACGTTAAATTGAGGGTCGATTTTCTGGAAGTATTAATTTAATACACCTAACAGCCCTACTACCTTGCTAATGTCGAAGTTCATGTTGTAGCAGAAATTTGGTCGTAATGTCAGTTTGTCCGGGGTCTGGGCGCTGGGCTCTGGGCAGGCAGGCGGGGGCAGCCGGCGAGGGCCGGCAGGGAGCGTATCGCTACCACAATAATTTACTCGATTACCCGCGTCGCGTGCCCGCTCCCACTACAAATAATTCATACGACCCGTCTAGTAATGGCCTTTTAGCTGCCCGTCTAACTTCAAATGTAGTTACGTAGATGTGGTTACCAACTATTGCTATTAAAGTAGCCACTAAAACCTTCAATTTGTGTGTGTCACATGTTGCTACTGGCAGTTGGGAAACAATTGAAAAGTTAGCACGGACTATAGTCGTACAGGAATTTAAAAGCACATTTGTCATATTTTTAAAAGGCCGCAGAGGACGAGGTTGTCCACTTTCCCTTTTAATCGATAAAAGGAATTTAATGTACACTTTGAAGGGCTAGAATATCTTTTGAGCAAAGCGAAGTCTGGTATTAGACTGGGAAAAGTTAAGATGAAAAAAAAAAAAAAAACTTTATACTAATAAAAAGGAGTGGAGGACGCAAAAGATGTGTGCAAAGATTCGGAGCAGGCGGCGCGACGCAAGGTTTTTTGTCTTTGCAAAGGATCTTTTATTAAGATATGTGTTTGTACGAAACATTGGACAAAAAGCTTACTTTAATACAAGTTAAAAGAGAACTTCGTACGAGGGACTATTTAATATACGATAAAAAGCCTTTGAGTAATTCACGAACTATTTATTATAGCTACGTCGGGAATTCATTCGGAATATTTTAGAGTTGTCCATATTTCAGAGAAGTGTTTTGTCCCACTAGGCATATGCTACGCCATCATAACTTACAGATATCAATTATTAATGTAAACGTTGTCGGTCGGAGGGCTTAACAATAATTTTAGTGTAGCATTGTAATTTACGCGAGACAAGTCGTCAAGTTGCCTGCTGCCTGGCTGGGACATGTTTAACTTCATTAAGCATTATACGAGCGCACAACATACTCGTTTAAGTCCAATCTAAGTTGTGTGAGAGGACGAGTTTACTTGTGAATAAATTATTATCTTGCAGTCGGCGGAGTTGGTGTGAGACCTCGAGAACGCTATACACTCGATGCACGGAATGTGTCGGATCTGATCAAATTTGTGTTCAGCTTGTATTTAGCACGATATGGTATTATGATAGATTTGGTTAGCAGAGGCAAATGTCAATTAGGCTTTAGTTTATATCTATTCCACAGAAGACTTATGTAGTTTAAGTTGGTGATTTGTTCAAGAAATAGTGTCATGAAACCTCTCTCACAAAACGAAACTTTTGCTATTAAAACATATTTCTTCTAAGTAAACTTATGGTAGACGTTAAAAGAAATTCCCTAGAGTCTGTTTAAGTACTCGCCAACCCATTCTGGATTCGTTGTTGAAGCAACTCATGTATGCTTTATTAGGGATGTTCCAAACATCAGAATTTATCTAGTGACTATAAACGCAGAGAATATGTTAGTCAGTGTGCCAACAGCCTTATTTACCATCCTCGATTTGATAATAGCGAATTCAAACTGCGTTATCTTATCTGTTTGAGAGCAGGCCCCTTTATCGTCTGTAGGACACTTCATACGGGCTTAGATTCAGGCAAGGAACTACTGCATAGCCAGCCTATGAGCTTGACTAATCGTCATACGTAATACCATATATTTAGCCAGGTGGTAGGTGCAAATCACCCCGTGCCTGTTAATCAACGTTTTGTGGTTTAGCTGGTAATAGTGAGGTTTAGTACAGGCAAATTGTAACGTATGGTTTGTCTACGGTTTATCAAAGGATCTGGAATATCATAGTGGTAAACTGGATGAAAAGAGTCAAAGCTTTCTGCATTATACTTCCATACCAAATCTTGCATGATCACCATCCGTATCATAAAAAGAAGCAATGTAAATAAATAAAAATTGGACAAGTTCCCTAATAGCGTAATAACTTAGGAGAGTAGTAAGTTGACGCCGGCGATATTTTCCGAAAATTAATGAAAATGCGAATAAGAGCGCAATATCAGCGTGGCACATACGCGTGCCCGTAGTGCACGAAGTTTGTCCGCCACTGAATAATTAACTCGCTAATGGCCAGATCGCAAATAAACTCCGAGTTATTGCACTCAAACTTGCCCCACGTTAGAACTATGAAACACGACTCCAATTAACAAACTAACACTTTTTAAACTACTTCTAGTAATACTCGTACGTTGGCTTAATGGCCGCTACATTATTATTTACCCCAGTTATATTAAAGAAACCCAAGGACTACGCAAACAAGTGCGCGCGTAGCACACTGCTACGCCGTAGCACACATGAGGAATAGGATAAAATAAAGACTGTCATGTGGAATTATTAATGATATATTTATGGTTATAATAAATATTATTGTAAAATATTATACGGAGCCATATATTTTGTCGAGCAAGAAGCAAGTTTATACGGCGAGTGTCACGGCTCGCTGAGTAGACCATCTACGAAATAGTATTTTCTGTAAGTAGTAAAATTAGGACATGTTTTATTTTTTAAATGTTTTCTCTGTGAAAATATTTTCATGTTAAAAGCCTCCGTACAAGGTTGCTTTTTGGAGTAGCTGTCTACTTCATTTCAGTATTCGCCTGCTTTGCTAAAAGTAAGATGTTTGCCTGCTCGTTAGGATGATACGAAAAGGAAAAAAATGGCAAAATCCTCTAAGGCCTAAAGTATCTAAAGAAGTTATAGTGCAAACTACTATAATATATTTAATACACATTTTATTATTTATTTATTACTTTCTATACCTATTCTAATATACGATTAGTTTGAAGTAATTTGGTAATATAAACCAATGTATTTAAAATCCAATTATTCTTCAAACTTATAGTTCCATCGGTTCAGATTGCAGGTTATATAACGTAAGTTTTTGATTAATATTAGTTGGCGACTAGTTATCGGGAAAAATTTCCAGCGCTCTATGTAACGTCATTAAAACCGAGATATTACCGAAAATTTTGACTTATTTGTTATCCATGACTGGGTAATAACGTTAGGGTATTTGCTAAACGCATTGACGTCCACGCGTAAGATGCAATCTACGTGCACATTGTCTATTAGCTCATAGTCGCTGTGGGGGCAGTGTTCCAATATTATCGCATAATACCGTCAATTGAGATTGTTCCACCGCACACGATTTACATAAACTGTGTGTTCCCGGGAGCACGTGCCGCTAAAACTGCACTGATTGCCGTGTACTAGCAAACGATAAAACTTTTATTTGAACGCCAATTGAACGGATATGTTTTACACTTTTTGATGGTTTCTTCTTCCATTGTAAAGTGAGCGAGTTTTATGAGGCGACTTAAGTTGTTTTAGAGGAAAACTTAGAATCGGTTTCAGGATCGCTGACGACATTTACACCACTGTTAATGTTATCTTTAGATTTTTGTAAGGTTTGTGTTTGTTATAAAAATTGACCAAGATATACCTACGGTATTCTTGCCTATATTTTAGATATAATTTCTCGTTATTGATCAGATAAAACTCCCGAACTCACGCCAGTGGGATTTCCTGAAACCTCAACGAAAATGTCACACACGAGAGGGTACGGTACGCGTATAATTACGCAAATTCTGCATTCAGCTGTGAAGTAATCTAATATCGTTTATAGGCCGGTTTTAATCATGTAGTTTGATGCGCTCATAACATAATGTGATCATGAATTCGTTGGTCAAGCGTGAGGATTCACATACACCGAGTTACACATTATCAAATACAATTTTTTCTTGTCGCAGCAGGTAGGTTGTACGACTATGGTTTTGTTCGGCACGCGTTCTAATTACACAATCTAATTGGGTCAGTCGCACCTACTTCCCTATAAAATACCCCAGTGAGAGCCCATACGTTCCCTACCAAGTGGGCGATGTATACGGAATTGTCTACTGTACCTATGAATAAAATAAAACAACTATGCATCCACTTTAAATGATATTATTTGGAAACATAATTTTAGAATACAGAAAGGACTTTATTTCTGCGGTGACCAAACTTTTCAATAATTTATGTGTTTACTTTTATAATAAAACATATTTTTTTTATTTGTCGGTTTCAAATCTTAAAAATGTTGTGAACGTCGAGACGAGCGTCAGGTCGTATACGAAATCTCCGCCGGTGGTCGTGGGTAATGGCCCAAGTTCGGCTAAGCCCCGGGAAGCCACCGAACGTGTGAGGAATGCGCCCCGGCCCCGCCTTATTACATACGTGATTCTTATTTATATTATATTTGCAGGCGAGAGAACGCGTTTCCGATATCGCCAGTCGGATTAACGCATTGCCGCCTTTTAGTGCTCTTAGTACTCAACAACTTTGTAAGAACCTCGCGGACTTACGTGAACATTGTCGGGGAACATTTTTACGGTTATAAGTTTGTTTTATAATGTATTTGATGGCTCTTAAAATAACAACACTAAGTACCAGATTTACGATGTGTATCGTAGAAGTATTATATTTTAGTTGTTTCAAGCACACATAAATTCAGAGTACCTACATTCGGAACAGAGGACATGAATCGTTTTATTTACTTTAAAATATTATCTTTTTATATTTCCTCTTACATTTCATCCCTATTCATGGAGCACAAATCGATATAAAACATCCGGTAACAATATATCAAGTGTGAGAGGGACCTTTATAAAGTATTTTCGGTAGTGTCCTGCGGGCATGTTGGAGTTGTAAGAAAATCCGGGAGTCCCTCGGGGCCGGATGCACTGTTTCCGTCCGACCAGATGGTGACAACTGCTCCTATACTTCTTTCTACCAGTTATATCTAACTGTAGATTAGAACTAATAGGGAAGTTTAAAGGTCTAAGGGCCACTGAGATATATTTTCTTAGATTTTTTTTAGACAGTTGCATCAACTTTACAAATAAAAGTTTTGTAGTGAACACGTCTAATTCTAAGCCATATTATGAGTATATGGTTTTCCTAATAATTTAAACAATTCTGTATTTATTTAAAAAAAAAGAGACAACCATATATTTCGCAAATCTAATTGTTCAGAACGAACGAAATAATAAGGACAAATTGCCCTTGTAGATCCCTCGGTATCAATGGAGCGTATGTCAATGGTTAACAAAGTTTGATCCTCGTCCCCTGAATATCGGCCTCCATTGTCACAGAGTGTACTGGGCCACTGTGTAAGTGTGTAGCTGTGGAACCGCTCAAAGGTTTAATTGCAACCTTACACTGATCGCTTTTTATCATGTCGTAATAAACAATGAAATCGATCTGAACTTTTACACATTTTCATTAAAACGGTTTCGCGTTGGTCTTTCTTAACCGTAGTATATTTAAATCCATAATTAGTTGCTCTTTACGAAAGGTTTTGGTAGATGGAATAAATGCGGAAAATTGTTATATGGAAAATATTTTTCTTACCAGATCAATAGACGCCAAAACAGGGAGCTGAAATAAGTACATACCTGAAAAAAAGAAAGCTTTGTTAAAAATGTATTCCAATATTATTTACAACTTATCTACATTAAGAGGCATAATTTTAACTAAATTGTAATTAAGGCGGATTTCCATAGAGAAACGAATTCCGCGTTAATTTATCAAAATAATAATTATAAATTGCGCTACCCTATTCATTTTCATATCCATACATCATAATATTACTCGCGTTTATACCAATTAAGGCAGACGAAGATACATGTGGTTACAAAAGTATAAAAAAACAACATAAATATAATTTAAGCTGCGTAATATCTGTCTAAATTATAACGGAGCGCAATTACTCAAAATTAATGGCGAAATTAATACTTTGACCGCTGTGTTAATTAAGAGCTTTATATTTACTGGTGAATTTGTAACGCTGATGTTTTAATTACATTTATATAGCTAGAGATATGAAATCCAGTGTTCATTGACACGCGAAACACGATACTTTTCACGGGAAGCCGAATGTACGCCTAATGAAATATAGGGAAACACGACGAGCGCCCAGATTTTATCTGATCACATTTCTACATGGACACATTTAAATAACATTATGGATTTAATTTATTATGAGCGTAGCAAGGTTTAAATCAAAACGCGACGACATTTCCGTCACGTTATTACAGAACTTGGAAAGAAAAAAGGCATTCCGTAAGCTACGCGGTAACATAATAACAACAAGTGAAAGCTCTCTCTATTCGGAAATCTGTTCATCGACTCGCTTCACAGTTCATATTATTTTCGTTCTCGGAATATCTTTAAAGGAGACTGCCCGTTAATAGGTACACGACGTGAATGCGTAAAAAGTTGCCTTTTGCATTACCGCGGAGTTTCACACGAACCGAAATATTCCGGGCGTGTATTACAATTTACATAAACTCCAACGTCATTCGAGATGTATTAAGGAGAATGACATTTTATGCTTTGATATGCGGCGCCGATGCAACGGAGTCGTGTGTACTGAATAAAGTAGAATGGCGTGGAATATACCATTATTCCTGTTTTGTGTGTGATATTACGTGTGAAGCTGCTCTATGTTTCGTACAGATAAATATCTTATTTATACAAGGTGTTGTTTTGCAACCTCGTCAAACTCTAGGAGGTGACTATGCTAATGATTCTCGACCCGAATCAATAATAAAATGAGTAGGTATTTTCTTTTTTTTTATTTATTTACTGAAATTGGTAACTGTGAACCACCCGTGTTTTAAACACGGGCCGTCTGATCCCCGCCTTATAACGTCGCTTACACACAAACAAAAAACCTCATACGTTTTTTCGATAATTTTATAAGCCCTAAACCACGTTAAGGGGGTTATTCTGATATATTGACTAATTTAAACAACAAAAAAACGCAGTGTTTTTTAATAATTTACTAGGTACCGTAATTTATATTGATTATTTATGTCTTTTGTGACAACATCCTGAATTTTGACGAGGATGCAAAACAACACCTTGTATGGAAACGGTTTTGTATTTTAAAGTTATGAGAAAACTTCTTGAATTAGTATTAATAAAGCGAGAAATGATAGAACACCGAGAATCAACCTAGCGACCGAATATCAGCGCAGGAATTATTCAGGGAATCTTTCCTCAAGTACTAAGCCAGAAGTTTAACATTATATTATTAGAAATATTAAGCTTTAAATTATAAAATTTGTAAAAGAAGAAATAACAGGGGTATTAAATATTTTTAGGTAAACGTTATAGAATTACTGTTTATTGAGTAGGATCTATCGTGCATGACGGACATCAAACAAACCGCAGTCTTTTGAGTCCAGTAATGCGATAGTTTCTTTGACATGATAACGACCCGCCTTCCCGGCTCATATCAACCGAATACATTATATTGTATTGACGTGCGACCTCACTGCCACTGTTCAGGCAACCAGGAAATATTGCAAATAGAAAACTGCCGTTCACTTAATCAAACAGTAGGAAGAAGCCGTGTTCAGAAAATGATTAAAACAACAACAAAAAAATCAACAATAGAGTAAGAGGTCAGTAAATAAAATGTGAAAATAAAATAAAAACAAAATGTAATCCGAGTGAACTCGGCCGCTCACGCTGACTGCAAACCGAGCCTAAGCTTTGCGAGAGATAAAAACTTTTAATTGGATTTTTTTGTAGATTAAAACAATTATTACTGAGGAGTTTGTCAAAAAGTAACGTTAAAGAAAAATATGTTGAATTAGATACATTCCTCTTCTGAAGGTAATAAGGTATAACAATTACGTCTTAAAAATGATTACATAATGATCAAAAACGACAAAGTTTGAGATAATTAAACTCTTGCAGCGAACTCAATAATTCCAGCACAAGGTGGGACTTTTCATTCCCTGTTTTTCAGTCGATTATCGATATCAATGAGCTTTTGAGCGACGGATTAAATTATATCTGAATATCGATTAGGGATTTAAACTATGTGCGTAATCCTGTCGCTGGAGGATCGCTTTTGTCTTTTAGAATTGGTGAATTCTGCCGACAATAAACACTTTGTCGAAACGCAGCGGTGCGTGCGTCGGACCATTCATTCAGCGTATATTTTGTTGAACGCGTTACGTCACTGTCAAATCTATTTTCATCGCTATGCTAATGTTTTTTTTATCAACATCATTCGAGGTGCATTTTTTGGATGAGTAAAATGTTTGTTAGGGGTGTAACTGTCATCATGATAGTGAGTGAGTCAGTATTCTCGTCGAACATTTTTCTGTAATTCGTTTGTGCTACAAGGAAGCACGGGACGCTATTTGTTGGATTACTGGAAGCGATCTTAATTACAACGTTGATTCAAAGCCGACACTTAGCAGATAGCGGGAATGGAACTCGATAAAATGCTTTAATGTTTGCATTTTATATACGATGTAAATTTAATGCGAACAAAGTAATTTAAAAAGAGACGACGCGGTAAAATCTAATTTACAGCGAGCGAATCCTTAATCCTAAACCAAACATAGCGGAGGGGGAAACCGGCGCATTAGCCGCGTCAGTCATCAGCAGAATGAATCATTACTTGAAGAGTGCGCCAGTGGCTCGTGTCAAAGAGCCTGTAGCTCAAAGGTCCTCGTGCCCTGCCCCTCCCCCCCCCGTCCCGTCACGTCCCGCTACCACCACGCGGCAGCGCGGATGCCGCGCGCCCCGCGCTCGCCCGCAAGGAAGGGCTGATTGAAGGGCCACTCTAAAACCTCGACCACCCGCTCGTTCGCTCGCATTCAAGGGCCGAATCCGGATTATAGGGCGCCAAAGTCTGCACCTTCATCAGATATGTATAAATTTGTTTGCAGATCGGCAATTGAGGCGCCGAAAATTGTAGACTGTCTGTAATTTCGCTCCATTCAATGTCTACAATAAAACAGCTGTAAAATTAAACTACCTTATCATAAGGCTTGTTGTGAGGGTGCTTGAAGTAATTTGCTGACGTGATTGAAACGTCGACGATCTTTTATTTGGTCTTTTTGAACAAAAGCTCTATAAAATTGACATGCAATCGTGTATTAGTGGGCATTGGGGATAACAGGAGGGCGTGGTGCTGGTCCCTGGCGCGTCACGTGTGTCGGCACACATCGATACCTTAAGGCGAAGTTGCCGTGTAAGTTATTATAAGAGAGGTGCGCCGAGGGAAATGAATGTCGAGTAGGGCGACCCGTTGTCATTCATATTAGCTGCGACGGCTTAAATTTGTAATCACACTGCGCCAATTCATGTCTGTTGCTGCCGTAACTGTGATGAAAATAGGAAAAAGTAAGCACTGCTAGTAAAAAGTAAATACCGACGTTGATAAAATTGAGCTCGAAGTGAGAAGAAAGCGATGTGCCATACTGCGGGTCGTTACTTCAGAATAAAATTGGTATCCATTATGTTCCACCGTTTTGATGGGACAATATTATTTCTGAAGGGATTATCGGTCGGATAACGAGACTGAAACTCGTGATTTCAGTTTTCAGAGGGGCGCGATTGCAAAAAGGGCAGATGGTGAGTGAGAGATGTAGGTATGCAATGTAGCTTTTAAGTTCCGGATTAAAGGCGAACCTTCTGCAAAAACGAATTGGGTGGAGTTTTGATCTGGCTCTTATGAAAGATTCTATGACACGGTGTAGGAAACTTACGTAAAAAATCGCAAAAACACGACATACAAAATATGACAAAGATATGACATGTTTTTGAACTCTAAATCAAATCTCGGAGCATAAAGCTCAGCGGCGGAAGGACAGGCGCGCCTTAATAACACTCACGGATGACGAAGTCCGTCGTAACACAAAATGATTACACACATAAAGAACCTTATCTCTTTACATTCTACACTGGCATAAACCGGTTACAGTCGGGAGTAACCGTTCCACAACCGCTCGAATGTTAACGCGAGTTTTACGCACCAATCTCGCCACCGAAGTTCCCGCTAGAAATTGAAAACGGAATTATGATGAAATAAAAATGGCACACAAAATTTTCCCGTGACGTGGCGAGTGTAGGGGCGCGGCGCGGTGCAGTCAACTGCTGACTAGACAGGAGGAAATGTTCCATGTGCCGCCGGATATCGGCGAATGTGTTCTAATTTTAAGTGAGTCGACGAAAATTGATTCTGCTCAGTTTTACGTAAACATGACGAGTGGGTGCATTGATTGACTTAAATCCGGATTGCATTCGCGCCCCGTTCGCACGGCGTAACCCCCGGCTGCCAGTCTGCACTCACGAATACAAATGGTTTACCAGCCCAATCCGATGTCACTTGTAAACAGCGTACATTTACGAATTTGTGGCACCGAAATAGCAGAGGAAGCGTTTAATTATACTACATGCTTGACTTTCAATATGCACCGTACCTGCGCGTGGAATGCGGTTGAAATATTCAGAATATCTGCGTAGCTTCAATCGCTACGAATCACGGGAAAGCGTAACTTGTACGATGCGGAATATGTATCTATTTGTAAGTGCAGGTACCTACTGTAAACAGACGAATAACATGTTACTTATTTTATGCAGTAATATTTCTGGCAGTCTACATTTTACAGGATACCTTCCTTTTACGTCAACAAATGAATATTTTAATAAAATACGGGAACGAGACCACTATGTTTGAAAATGTCAGCTCAGTCAAATAAGATAACTCGTTAAACGCATGTTAATGTAACAAGAACCTTCTGAAACAGTACGTCTAATTAAAAAACGGATGAAATCGAAAATAAAACATAGTCTACTGTGATCTTTCAGCGCGACGCGACAAAAGACGATGATAATTCATGAAACAAATTGCATGTGAAGCTCCGATATAAATGTGCTTTTAATTATCACGGAGCGGATGAAAATGAATGTAATTCGATCTGCAAACGGAGCATTTTAGCCTTTATTCAGCTGTATTTAAATAGAACAATTAAAAGCGGTCAAGCGTTCTACGTAAACATTTTTACGTCCGCCTGTTCACCGTTGTTAGGGCGGCGGTGAATTTGCATTTTGCACCGAGTCGCGCCGCTTGCATCTGATTCCGCACTTCATTGCAACCTGGCAATTAGCAAAGAATCAGTCGTCTGGATTTATTGATGTACGACCTATCTTCATTAACGTTGTTTTTTAAACAACATTTGTGTTGTTATAATAGCCATTAGGAAACGCGTGGAAATGCTAATGATTCGTTTTGTTACGGGTGTTTTCAGTTCTAATTCTCAGTTGGTTTTCTTATGTGTGTATGTATTGTTCCAATGCCTTAGATTTTCATCAAACCTCGCAGTAGTAGTCAGAAGGTAGTTTACGGATGTCTAAAAGTCATATACCTGAATGGCCCTGCTAAAAGTTTCGCTAGTTTCAATTCCCGTGCGGTCAGCAAAAAATTCTGTCGGTCCGCTGTGTATGTAACGTGCTCGTCTTTTTGTGATCCGACAGCTTCTACCTGACTAGAGGCTGCGAAATACTAGTCTCTTCAAATACTTGTATTTTTTTGCTCCGAAAACAATAGATTTTCAGGCGGACTCTCTCAGGTATTGGAGTGTATTTGTCGTACTATAGGAAACTATTGGTATTGACGATTTTGTCTGTAACTAATCGCTATTCTAAATCCGTAGGTAGCATTAGTTAAGACTAAAGAGCCGTTAAGGAGCGGGTCCGTTACATAAAGAATACGTTTTCTGAAGAGATTACTTATAGGTAAAAGACTGTCAAACGGAACAAATACCCGTGTAACCCACGTCTTTCATTGAACACTAATTTAGCTCGTTAGAGAAAGGTCGCGAGACACGTGAATTCTATTACCAAACCACTTATCCCTATAAAACGTCACGTTTGCGTTAACGTTAAACTCAATTGGGCTAAAGTGAGGTGCACTCACTCGCCGACGTGAATGTGTAATGGTAGGGGCTGAAATATTGAACTAGCTCACTACTGTTCTGTGCTCAGTCTGTAGGTAAACATTTTTGATTGAGCCGGTACCGGGAACATTTTCTTCGGCATCGTTGAGAAAATTTCTCCACATTTGCATTTACCTTTGGTACGAAAAATAAAGTTGAATCGATTATATATTTTTGGAGCAGCCTATGACACACGGAGTTTGCCGTAAGTATCCCATGTGTTTTTGGATACTTGTGTTGTAGGGTTTGTCTCAAGGGAAAAAAATCGTTTAAGAAATTGTTGATTGTGATTATTCATCGTTACAAGGCGATAATAAAAGGCTGTTGTTTTTCCTGGCACCAGATATCTTGAATTGATGGTTTGATCATTATTGTACCTATTTAAAAATTGACTAATAAATCGTAAAATAATCAATTTTAATCTTTTGATCGTTGCTTGTAATCTTTGGGTTACTGATGTTAAGAAGAATAGAACTTTAATTTGAGAATATTTGTACTTAACACAATAAATTCTGTATGATACAAACAGAACACAAGAGATTGTAGTTACTTACATTTGTATTATATCTGAGAAACTCATTATTAAAAGAATAAGAATTGAACTGAGTTTAATCAAGAGATACGTATCAAATAACAAACCGTAGGATGTGCGCAGAAACTTAGTATTTTGTTTTCAAATAATATTATTATACCATTAAGTTTATCTGCATTGCATTAGCTTTGAATACACATAATGTTAATAGACTATTCCCAGCAACAACAAAATCACACTAGTATATAACAATGTCGAGGTAATTTTCATAATTGAAAGGAAAACGGTTTCCATTAGTTATTTAGAAATAGCGGTCCGTGATTTTGTACAGCTTTAATGGTTCTTATTAAATCGTTAGCCGCGGTCGTTTCAACAAATAGACAGACGGAGTCAATGAAACACTAGTTGGCGTTCAATTTAAATTGAAACTCCACAAATTCCATTGTATTCAATTTTCTAAAAACTTTATGGTCATTGAAACGACTTACATCTGTTTAAGATAATTCGCGAACGCCAACAAAATTCAGTATCAAAGCGGCAATTAAATAGAACATTAAAAGTGAAACGGAACCTCCACCTTTAATTACGGCGGCTGCTTTCTTTCCTTATCGCAATTTTATTACAATGACAATACGCAGGAGCAGTACGAGAACGCCTATTAAATTATTTGTGCGCGTCTCAAGCTCTGTCGCGGTAAGGCGAAATTACTTATTGTACGAAAAACATTGTCGGTAAATGGTGTCAAATCATCGTTGTTTACCGGAGCCGGTCCGGGCGGGTGCCGCATAAATCATAATATTCGTAACGAGTGTAAGACGCTGCAAGGGTACTGACGGCTTGCCAACGTTTCCTCTATAATTCAAACGCGGCCTCCTCCGTTCTCAGCGGAAAAGTTGAGCTTTCCGCACATTTAAAAATGTGGCGGATACATCACGTATGTGTAGAGTACTGTCCTCGTATATCCCAACATTTACAACGCTTCCCAAATAATATTTCGAGCTTTGAATTTTTATCTGGAGGTTTTTTAACAGTAAAACCCTTACATTTTTACGTTTAATGTGAAATATTCTCGGGAAACAATACTTTTACCGCTTCTGGGAGTAATTACGGTAAACACGGGACTGTTCATTCAAAGCATGAAAGTTACGTCCCATTCATAATGTTATCTACATTAGTATCTTCTAATTTTACCAACCCTGTCGCAAGAAAAATACTTAGCTGTGAACATTTTCCGAAGTACGTGCCGGTATATATTTGTGCTCAAGGTACAAAACGTAGCACAGTCGGATTATGAATAATAGCGGAGTATGAGCCCACTCGGCACATGATATACAGTACTTTTATGTACACCTATATTGTCCTTGGTTACACGTATCTAAAATTCATGCTCTAAATACAGAGCCGCCCGGTTCAGTACACACTTGCTGGTCTTTTATTGCCAACCACACGAAAGCAATCTTGAACTCGGTGTGTACCGCCTCTTTTCAGCTTTTTGGGATATTTTCCAAAAATGTACCTACGTTAAAATATCAAATACCCGGTCGTGCTTGATGCTAAAGTGTAACCGTTTTTAGATTTTCATTCAAGTTTTCTGTACATTTTCGTGCATCTACGAGTAGATAATCTTATTTTTTTAAAGAGTTGCACTTTAAGTTCAACTTAAAGTCAATGTCAAACGTAATTTGAAATAAAAACTTATTATAACCCCTTTAATACGATACGACACCCGACAACTGACGCGCAAAATGAGTTGAAAACTTTTCCGAAACAGAGCGATAAGCCTAATCAGAAGACTGGAGCTGCTAATTCATTAATGGCGCAGTTTAACGAATAAGTGTTTTAGCGGAAATAAGATCGTTCGGAACAGACGCGAGACGTTCTAAAACAATGCGCATCATTCAAATATCCCATTAAATCGTGCGATTTAGCTCCGAAGAGCGGGTTCGGGTAAATTAAGCAAATTAAGAGCTCGCTCCTGAGACAGTAATTACTGCGCGTCTGTACTTGGCCACCGACCAAGTACCCTGCCTACTTATACTACATCCTGCTCGATTTATGAAAGACTCGTTTTCCCCGATTTTCGAACATATCTCGATTGGTTCAAACCCCATGGGTTCGCTATGGATTATGAATGTTATCGTACGCGAGAGCTGCACCGCCGCCGGCGCCGCTCAACCAATTCTGTCTCGACTTCGGCTTAGATTTCCGGATTTTAAATAAGATTATACCTTTAATAAAGAGATTATCCCAACGAAGCAGTGAACTGCGATCGGAGGTGGGAACCCCCGATCGCAGTGCTCAGTTTAGTTTTAAATACGTGTTATTCCTTTTTCCGAAGGATGCGGTCGAGTCCTAATCGTAATAAAATAATCGTAGTATTTATAAACTCAGAAAATATCGATCATAACCGACAAAACTTATGCAACGTGTCAAATAAACAAACGTGTGAGTTACAGACACAGTGTATAGTAATTTCCTGCAAAAAGACAACTTAACAAGTTTGAATAAGTCTAATTGAAAAGTTTGTTAATGTTCTTGAGTATTTCCTGGAAACTGGAACTGCAGCGACAACTTTCCGACGGCTGCATGATTGGTGATCAAAGCGCTTCGAAGTGATGAAAGCTATAAAATACAAGAAAAAGTGACAAAACGCCACGTTATCAAGTGAAACAGCTGTAGTGCAGGCGCGTGGGCGGGCGGGCAGCGCGTTGAGCCTATCGACTCGCCCGCCCGCGCGTGCATCACTCACCTCAAGGTCGCAGCGCCTACCACCACCGTCCGTCGCCCCCGGCCGCCCGAGCCCTACTCGCGACCCCGCCGCGCAACCCTCCCTACATTTCGACTACCCACTTTAAAAATTTAAAGTATCCCTCGTCCTTCCGGCACATTTTCCCGGGTGAGGGCGACCGGCGCCCATGGCGTCCCTGAGAAAACTGACGGACGTCGCGGGTCCTCGTCTGGTTATATAGGCGGCGGCGGGGCGGGGCGTCGGCGCGAGTTGCGCCGTCGATTCGCGAACTCGATAAATAAATTAATTAAAAGTGCAAGTGAGTGATCGCCCGCGTGCAGCCGACCTGCGAACTCGTCTAGAGCTTCCCCTTAATTGGAATTTCAGACCCACCGGATACTTGGCCGAGCCACGGATTGTTTTCCAGTCCAGGATTTACGAGCCACTCGTACGAAGGTCTCCAAACATGGCGTTTGAACGAGCTCGGCCGAGATTGAACCTGATTTATATCGTCCTGTTAAACTACCTCATGTCTAACAATGTCTCAATTTGTGCTTTGAGTGAGGATTTATTGCAGCACCTGACTTTAATGAAAATAGAGACTTTAAAGTTCAAAGGTGATATCAAAACCTTAATTCTTAAAGCGCTTGACTTACGAATCAGTACAAGTTTAAGCCATCGAGTCCTTAATGTACTTAGCTCGCACTAAGTAATCCATAGCTAAGAAAGACGTTTCAGAACAATAAACAAACTCTATATCTCCCATTTTAGAAAACTTTGCAAACCACAACTACATAAAAGTGACATAACAAACCATTTCAGTACCTAATACAAAAACCAGACACCGTTGTAAGAACCATGACAAGTAATAGAAAAAAGCAAATGGATCTGTGTGGGCAGTAACGGAGTTAATCACTTCGTTACTGCTAGTTGTAACTTGAACCCTTCAGGTTCGAAGAAAAGCTGATTGCGGCCGCAGTGACGTCAGCGCGGCAAATATACCGGCCAGGACTCGTAGCGGACACTACTTACCTACGGATAGTGTGTGGCAGGAATATCAGGCTACCACTGCTGTCTGTTTATAAGTGTAACATGTCTCCGGTATTTCAGGGAAATTCTTTTGTACATTTTTCGGGTTTTTCGTGTAGCTAGTGTTCGGAGCTCATAAGGAAAGTCGAAGAATCTAGTTATATATATATATATGTTTGCACATACTTACTTACTACTCATCTTGGAGTAAGATTGTTTACAACTTTGATTGATTTACATTGTGATTGATTTTCTTTGATGCAGTCATGATTGGTCTTATTTTCAAGTTATATGGGTGTGACAAAATCCATATCAAATACATTTTCATCTTGCCCGTGATGCTTACAGAAAGAAAGAGTTTGTATCAAAACGAAACCTAAAATTCGAAGACTGAACAGAAGTTAAGAAAGACGATGACTTATTTTCCAATAATCACAACACATTCACATCCTACCAACGCCATATTCAGGAGTAAATCTGTACAATTCAATTTCGTTCAGAGACCCTGGCAACAGTGACCAAGCCGTACCTAAGTACATACACACGTACATATAACAGCGTTAGTTCTCACATAGTAAAACGGCTAGCACTTTATTCCCCTATTCAGAGAACTAGACACTATCGCACTGGATGAAATTAACTTCGCTTTTCTAGAATCATTAACTTTTGTAATGAAAACTGTGATATGAGATATCGTTGGAAATCTAGCATCAGAGAAACGGCGATAGAGGAAGGGTTAACAAAAAATATTATATTTCAATACATAATTTGTGTCTTTGCAAGTTTTTCGTTTTTCAGAACGATACAGTTTGGGGTTCAAGTTGTTCGACTACTTAGGTGATTTTTCTAGACAGGGTAACGATTTTTAGATAATATATTTTTTAAGTAAAACAAAGTGATTTTGCTGTCATTGCATTTACAGGGAATAATTAGAACAAAACCGCATAGAATTTCAACCTCTCTGAAAAAGTTAAGTAAGCGATGAATAGAAACCGACTGGAAACGTGTAATTCTTTTTTCTTTCTTTATCTTTTTCTACCTTTTGTAGTAAGCAAAGAATTATTGTCGGGACTACGCTGTCCTCTCATACTTAAGTACTAACGCTGTAACATTCAAATATTGTAAAACCAAATGATTTTAAATTAGTAACGATGGAGTTTCTTGCCGGTTCTTCTCTATACGAAACGACCAACCCGAACCAGGCACCTTTTGTTGACATTTTGTAAGCGCCCATGTATGTTCTGTAAGGTGTCGGACGTAAAGAATAGCACCATCCCATATCTTCCCGTGGGTGTCGTAAGAAGCGACTAAAGGACTTTCCGGAGAATGGGCAGCAGCGTTCTCTGTGTTTGTGTAACAACTGTACTGCGATCGCCAACCCGCCTGCCAAGCGTGGCGATTATTGCAAAACCCCCCTTATGTCAATGCGGCGACACTTGGGGGAGCCCTGTGTCCAGCGGTTGACGTCTTTCGGCTGAAATGATGATGATGATAATGTATGTAAAATAAATTATTTTGATTTTGATTTAGTTCTCTCTTTCGAGTCTGAAAAATGGTGACTAAAGTTGTTTGTTATGAATAAATCGATTTATTCGTATAAGAAAACTCAATTGTAGATGGACCTTTACTGGCGAGTGGAAAATTCTAGATGGACCTTTACTGGCGAGTGGAAAATTCTAGATGGACGTTTACCGGCGAGTGGAAAATTCTAGATGGACCTTTTCTGGCGATTGGAAAATTCTAGATGGACCTTTACTGGCGAGTGGAAAATTCTAGATCGACCTTTTCTGGCGATTGGAAAATTCTAGATGGACCTTTACTGGCGAGTGGAAAATTCTACATTGACCATTACTGGCGAGTGGAAAATTTTAGATGGACCTTTACTGGCGAGTGGAAAATTCTAGATGGACCTTTACTGGCGAGTGGAAAATTCTAGATGGACCTTTACTGGCGAGTGGAAAATTCTAGATGGACCTTTACTGGCGAGTGGAAAATTCTAGATGGACCTTTACTAGCGAGTGGAAAAGGAATAAACTCCATGAAAGACATCCATAATATTTCCTTATTATAAATGCTCCAGTAGGCTGACTGGATTTAGACGAAATTTTATACACTGACCGCCTCGTTGGTCTGCTGAGCATGAGGTCCGATGGGTTCGATTCTCAGGTCAGGCGAAGTGTTCTGGGTTTTTCCGACAGGAATTTCTCAGTAGCAGCCACGCAGTCTAGATTCGTGTCCGGTTCAACTCAAACTCAAAGCATTTATTTCAATTAGACCATTACAGGCACATTTGAAAGACAAAAAACAAAAAAAAAAAACGCGAAGCTACAGTCCCAGCCACAAGACATAATAACTTGTGAAAGTACTGTAGTTGCCCATTTCAAAGCGTAGATCTCTAAGGAGAAGAATGGGCAAGAAACTCCATACACTCTTTTATATCAAAATATGTTAGAAAATCTTGGTTACATCATTACTGTTGAGAATTACTAGTATGTGAGAACGATGTAGAAATACGAACAAGTTTAGAGCGTCCAGAGTAAACGGAGGAGGATGGCAATAGGCTCGCTCCCTTTGACATGGGACTTAAACAGAACTGGCGAAATGTGGGTGTACTATTAGTCTCCCATCTGCCTAACCCTCCAGGATTCCAGGCATGATGCTATGTTAGGAGTTTACACACCGGTATACCATGACCTGGGTGAGGACACTTCTCATCTCGTTTGTATTTTTCCCGTGGAATAATTTCTAACCTACCAGCGGGGCTCGAAGCTGAGGGTAAAAGCAACATATTGTTTAGAAAGTGAAGTGTTAATAACATAATGTAGTTTTAAGGTTCTATTTACTAACATAAATAGTATTTTATCATATGTGAGTATGGTAGTCTGTAAGGTATATGTATAGGTATCTATGGGAAAAAGTTACCTGAGAATAGACGAATTTTATGTTATGTTAGACCTCCATGTTCATAGTGTTCAAACTATACTTGCGCCAGAGAGCCCACAACCAAGCTATGGTAGTAGGTACCTACTACAGTACCTAATGAACCTTATAGACAAAATCAAAGACCGTAATATAGTGTAGCTTTGACATCGATAGTGTCATTTTATCGCATTACGATGTCACTTATATTATGGCCTGTTGGATATGGATTGGGAATACATCGAGGGGATATAGTATGTACAGACGCCAGCACATCAAGCTACAACAATCTGTCAAATTCTTTTTCAAAATTCAAATTCTTTTTCAGTCAATTTTTTTTTTCTTTAATAGATTTTCAACCTAACTGTTAATGAATACCGTTCAAGTTTGATTGGAAAAAATTGACAGTTTCGGTTAGCTTGACCTGCTGCCGTTTGTACAATAGTGAGATATGTATACCAACTTACAAAAGTTATGTTAAGGTACTATGTTAAGCGTTGTGAGTTTTTACCCTGTATATAGTGGAAATGGTTCTTTAATGTCTCAAACCGACTGGACCGGACTTAGCTCTGGACTAGCTGTGGACTGGCAGTCTTTATCAGATATTATAGAACATTATTTATAAAGTTCGGGTGCATGGAGTCCGGTTCGATCGTTTTCGATAACTCGTTGTTTATGTTCAGCTATCAAGTATTAGATCTACCTTTTTGCAACCTTCCTTCCCATTTGATTATAGACAGTGTAAAGTCGAGCATGCCATCATCTTCCCAGCCTTTACCCAAATATGTTGGGGTCGGTTTCGAGTCTAACCGCATGCAGCAGACTACCAGTACTTTACATGGAGCGACTGCCTAACTGACCTCACAACCCAATTAGTACTGGGTAATACGATACCCCTTGATGCAGTTGTTGTTAGGTATGTGAACCTTCACAGGGTAGAATTGACAGCGACGCTAAAACAGTTACAGTACATCATTCAGAATTCACCATCGGTTATTAAAAAAAATAAAAAAAATATTCTTAGGTTTAACACTCATAGTTATCTTCGTAAGTTATTTTGCCTACGTATTTATTGTTTTATAACATGGTTTAACGTTGTTTTAACTCAGTCACAAAGATAACTTATTCAGATAACACGGAAGTTAAACTGTACGAGTATGTAAATCAGCAACGAAAGTCGCTAAACATATCCGAAATTGTAAGACGTCTTAGTTTTAGAACGATCCATATTAACAGACTGGAGTAAAATACTTAACAATATTTTCATCAATGGCTACACAAATTCGCAAAACAATATTAAATCAGATCACACTGTATAGCACAAAACTTGGTGTAATATTGTTAAGTGTTAACCGACTTCTGATGCCGACTGTACCAAAAACAAAAAATGGAAATATTTTATAAACACCTCCAGGTTTCTTTTGCAAATTCTGTATTGTACTGTTTTGCTGTATATGCTATACCAAGAGCAAAACAGTTAGTTCTTGATACAGGGTTATCAAAGAGATTACCTACCCACTACCCACTTGGTTCCAATTTTGTGAGTAATTTTACGCTATCTCTTTTTTTATTTAAGAAAAAATATATTATACCTAGATACTGGTGACGGCTCATAGATTATTCACAGTCTACTCTGAAACTATTCTCGTGTGGTGTGAATTAGCGTCCCGTTATCTGGGAATCTACCAACATGTCGAAGGCAATAACACTTTTCCTTATGTCCCCGCTTGGACACAGAAAGTAAATAGATATAAAGCACAATCAATGATTCTTGACAATGTATGTAGGGCAAAACCGGAATAATTAATAGAATTGGTAAATACCCCATACTTGGGCTGGGTATCTAAGTTCTTAATTCTATAAAAAAAAAAACACATTTTATCACAATTCCGTGAATGTTTGATTAGTCATGATAACGTGTCTCATCGTATATGTAAATATCATAAAAAAACCATGCGGTTTCACTTACAATCTTTGACGAAAACATTCCAATTTCATATCTTGAACAGTTATGAAAGAAAATCGCTCACAAACAAAATGAAGTAAGCGTCGCTTTGAACGCGGTACGTAATTTCGAATTAGCCACCACGAGCCCGGATAGCTCAGTCGGTAGAGCATTGGACTTTTAATCCAAGGGTCCAGGGTTCAAGTCCCTGTTCGGGCGGCTAACTTTTTGCTCGTTTGTATTTTTGTATTTCATTATTTTGTTTTGCTGATTTTTTTTTCGTTTGCCGTACGATTGATCTTTGTATGAAAAACCCGCATGAATTGTTTTTGGTATTGAATTGCTCTTTTTGTTTTTCATTATTTTCGTATTTTATTTATTAAAACATACGTAGGTATTTTACATATGTACTTACATAACGAAATGGGAGAAATGATCATATTTTTGTAACTATTAGCAACTATTATTATATGTATTATTAAATACTTTTTTCCGAAGGTATTTCAATGATTAAATTTTACCTTCACATTATTACCCAATAGGTAGTATAATATATATCCAGAAAAGGTGCACCTGCATAATTTAATCAACCGATATCAATTTTTGTATACCACGTAACTGAGAACAAGCGTGAAGGAGATATACTCGTACATACTTATTGTGAAAGAACGTATAATTTCGTCTCAGTAGTGCAAGCCCCTGTGGCCTAATGGATAAGGCATCGGCCTCCTAAGCCGGGGATTGTGGGTTCGAGTCCCACCAGGGGTACAAAGCCCTTTTTGCATTCCGTTTTTTATTTTACTTTAACATGATACTTTTCTGACAAATAAGCTACATTTATTTACTTTTGTGTAAGTATTCTAGTTTCTTTTTAAGATGTCTTTCTTATTTTCGTCAGAGGGCGTGTACACGTGCTAAGAAGATGTTGCACGTAGTACAGGTAGGTGAAAATTCACGCCTTATTAAATTTTACGAGGTTGTCCTGTCCAGTCGGAGTTTAGAAAATGTTACTAGATACTTTTAAAGTACTTTACACTCGTGTTCTGCAAGCATTATCATATTGGATAGAGCACACAGATACTTGCACATTACATTTTACACACTTTATCTATGGAGTACATGAGGTCCAGCGATTGTATGAGGTCCAGATAAGTAACGTAATTTTAATAAACAGATTCACAGATTCCACGTCGGTTTACTACATTCAATATTATACGCATAATAAGCTCTTTATTACGCCGTACAGTCGCAATAAAGAGCAATAGAAATTGTGAAATGCCTTCAATATTGAAATGTCGACCTACTTCGCGTGGCCACGGGGTGCCCGCGGGGCGCGGTCGGCGGTGCGAGGGGAAGGGGGGGGGGTGAGGGAGGTGGTGGCCCACTGGCTACGTCACTACAATTAATAATGACTCGTCATAGTACTCATCAATTTTATTGGTGAAAAAATAGCAGTTTTCCATAAAAATTATGGGAGATGCGCAAGCTCTGTATCTACCTAACTACATAAATGGCGTGAAGGGTGTCGTTTTACCTATGCTTCGTTACTTCTATATAGCTTATATAATTATCATTACGGAAGTTTTTGTTTTGAAAACTGTATTTTATTGAAGTTTCTCAGAGTACCCATATGCTTTTACAGTACCTATATACCTAGTGTTTCACTAGTATAAGCAAGTCCGATTTACTAAAATTCGCATCGAATACATTAACGTTTTTTTTATTTACAGTAGCCGGACTGCATTTTCTACATATTACCGATGATTCAGTCGAGACGTAAGAACAGCCCATACCAAAGTGGGCATTGTCCTTTAGGATTTTCTCTTTTTTAACCGTTTTTGGGCGTTCTGGGCTGGTCATAATTATATAACCGGAGATTGAGAACTATGCCAGTATGAGTTACTAAAGGACATGCAATCAACGTTTGTTCCGTGGTAATTTGCATGCTGGTCATCGAGACATATTATAAATAAGCTTTCAATAAATGCTGAACTTATTGACTTACTGTTATTTCATGCAAGTCGCAATGTTAGATTCATTGGCTAGAGAAAATTTTAATACATAGGTAGTTACCTATAATAAAATATTATTGGACTTATTCCACTGTATCGATACTTACTTATTATGGCAAGTTTGCTGAGTAGGTACAAGTCTAGTTTTACAGTTTTCTAACTTTTTTATCAAATTTGTTTGTACCTACTTACTTGAAGCTTTTGACTTTGGTTGTGGAAATTAAAATGAAAATCAAGAGTCATGGGAACTAAAAATATCTCATTTAAAAATGTAACCTATACGTCGGCGAAGTCGCAACGCTAATTTAAAACAAAACGACAATCAAGTTGCACATTAAAAGTATTGCTGATGTTCTATGTGTTCCAAGTTTTACATCCAGAATAAAACTCCCGACATTAGATAGAATGGCAACGAAACATTTACAATAAGCTTTACATTACATAGGTAGTATGGATTTCATAAAATAATAATATTATTCGTAGTGTTGAGCTGAGTGGCGATGACAGCGCCCCATGCGGCGGGAGGCGAAATGCGCCTGTCACTTCCCTGTCAGCGACATTGTGAAAACAATACCGTTATTTCCATGTAATAACTCTATCGTTATCGGACGTCTAAAACATAACGACATTTGTTTACGTTTCATTGTATCCATTGCATTAACTAACTCCAGTTGTGTTGAAGCAATTACTTTACGCTGCGGTAGACATGAAGTCTAGCTAGGCATTACCTTCATGAAGTCTGTTTTTATTTGAAACTTTCAGAAATTAGAATCAATAATTTGAAAAGAATAAAAGAATAATTTGAAATACAAATAAAATAGGTACCTACTTAGGTACTTACATAAAAAATAATTAAGATCTTGAAATAAAATGTCATGACTTTTAAATCATTTTCAAACACTGATCTTCTGTTTCAGTAGCGTACTAAGTAGGTACCTAGATTTCTCCTATACTAAACACTAACTTTTGCAAATTATTGGAATTACATATGTTTCTAAAAAAAAACAAGTCAAACCCACGTCAAATCGTCTACAGGTGGAGGTGTTTTCTTTATTATGTCTCGTACTCAATATAACTATTCGATTCCAGAAATACCTCATTGTCATGAGGGCGAATTGTATATTTAGACAAATAATCCGGTGACGTGGGTCTGGGGGTTGGCACTGTCTGTGCTGACCCGCCGGCGCCGCGCTCTCGTAAACCCACCGCGAGATGGCGCTGCTAGTTTTATTGCTTGTTTGCACAACAAGCTGTAATGGAGGACTACAATATTGACAGACCATTAATTCGACAGGAAATTGTGCTGAAGCCGCGGTCTGTGCAGGTGATTGTGAACTTTTCAAATTACCCGCGTGTTCCGCGGTTGTTTCCACTTCAAACAGCGAACGAGCAAGTTGGGCTTTTCACTCCAGGGATAGCAAGTTGAATAAACTGTGCAAGCTAGCCTAGTGGGCTGTGGGCAACAGAACAGCGGCACGAACACGACACGTTTGTTTAAATGTCCCACTATCGATTTTGCTCGAACATGTCAGTTTACCAACAGTAACACGTATAGTATCTACATAGGTACTGTGCTATTTACTTCCACAGGTACTAACTAAGTAGGGTTAAATATATATACACATGTTACAACTTTGCAAATACACACTTGTAACTTGTCCAAAGACGATGGAAAACTTATCGGCACACAGCCAACTTCTTGGTCCAAATCGACCATATGGGAAATGCTTAGCTAGCAGATCAGGTGAGCTCTTGAAATACAGTTGGCAGAAACGCTCAATGGAGCAAGGTAAGGATATCGGCACATGCAAGTCAGATCAAAGAAGAAACCGCCTGAGGATAAAGCATGCCATTGCATAAAATTAATCGTTTTCTCCCTTCTAATAGGTTCGTCCGTAAGTAAATACATTACAGGTTCTTATTATAATAAATACACAGTACTCATACCTAAGTATATCGATCATTTTGAAGTAGGTAGGTACAGAAGAACCTCAAAATGTTTACAGGACAGCCAATTTTTCATGGGTAATTAAAAAACAAAACCAGCTGTGTCCTACAAAAGCGCAAAATGTATGGATTTGCTATTTTTTTTTAAATGAATGAATACATAGTTCAGAATAATGTACCTACCTGCTGAATATGTTACAACCGTTTGTGCGAAAGAGATCCTTGCACCCTATATAAATAAGTTGCCATGATAATTATCACTAATACCAGCAATAGATTCCTGTCCACTACGAAACCAACTAGTTAATAGACACAGGGTGTAACAGAATAAGCGCAATACCTTTACGTAAAACTTCTCATACAAAATATCGCTTCGGCTGACGCTGCGCTTTTGCTGTTACACCCTATAGATATTCAACAATACTATTATGAACTGTGAATAACACCTACCCCCTAAAAGTTATGTACCTAAGCAAAGTCGTAATCAGAGTTAGGATGTTAGATGTTAGGATGAAGTTAAAAGCTTTCTCTTTTTATTTGAAGCTCCAAATATCCGTTGTCGTCAGGCGTCAAAAGAACATATTCTTTTAATTAAGCCACGCGGAAAGCGTCGTAACTTTTACGAGGTCCGTGATTTAACTATTATTTGTCATCAATTTTATGTGGTCTTAAAGCAAATAGTAGATTCGGAACTGTTCGACATAAAATGGGGCATTAAGGTCCCACCTAATTCTTTTTTCTAATATCGTTATTGCTCGTAATTTGCACGCTTATTATGTTATTGAACCATTGTTAGTGAGTTTCTGAAAACATAATTAAGTATATAAATGTAGATAGGTAAGTAAATACCTTGTTTACCTTGTTATTGGAATAAGGCTCACACGGTACCTATAACCTATTAATTCTTCAACTAGTTATGTCCTAACTTGATGATTTTAAAAACACTTTTATTTAAAACAACTTGAAAACTACAAGCTTATAAATAATGCATCGTCATTTACCCTACTTCAACGAAGGGTTTAATTTTCTATAAATAAATTGTTGTAATAGCATAGTAGCGTTATCTAGTGTTGAGTAGCGCAAACCGAACGACTATTTGATTGTTGCTTGTCCAACTAGTGTGGAATAAAAATAACAGATGGCTCTACACATTCTTGTTCTGCTATTCGAAACGAGATGGCGCTATTTACTAAATCAGTTTCTTGTGCTATTCATTAGGCGTTGCAACCTTAATTAAACATGATTATTATTTTTCATATTGAGTAGTTTTTCTAAATTGAAATTATAATAAACTATAATTTTACTCTTTTTATATTAATATTTTATTACAGAACTTCATCTGGTAAGCTGTGTATGCCGCCGAGTTTAGAGGTTAAAAATGATTGTTACTGAATTAAAAAATCTTGGTTGGGTTCTAGAATATTTAGTCATTATTTCTATTGGCTTATTGGGCAGTTTAGACTTTACGCGCTTGAGTCACTTGTTGAGCAAAAAAAAGTTAATATAGCGGTTGCCGCGAGGACGGATAAAGTACCTACACGCCATGTGTGCTCTTTAATTTCGGTCACATAAATTAGTGTCAATTTTGACGAATATTTCGGCACAATTATGGCTCTCATCGGCTGATAAATTAGGATTTTTTAAAAGAGCCTCACTCTAGCTTAATAAGTAAGTCTTACCTCCAAGTCAAGTTGGTGTACTTCCACTTCTCCCCCTGCACTGCGAACCGTTTCTTCCTTCGGTGCTCGTCTTGGTCGATCTCCCTGTCCGGTCTGCCGCATCGCTTCTGGACCATCAGCTTCTTTGTCGCTCCGTCGATCACCCCGGTCACTGGTATACCGCCGAATTGCTGGAATAATCACACAAGTTAGAGTTGAAGTAGACTGCTAGTGTTTATAAGTTTCGTCGAAGTATAAGATATAGAACAAGGTAAGAGACGTAAGAACGAGGACGCCGAACGATTATGTGACGAAGGAACTAAAGAAGTACCTACTGAACTACAGAGAAATTGTAATAGGAAATCTTCTTAATGTTTTTTTTTTATTGATTGTATTAATCGATGAGTTGTTAATCAACTAACTAACAAGGGATTACCTAACTGAATAATCGGTAAGTTTCGTTAATAACGAAAAAAATCAGCTGTCCTACAAAAGTGCAATATCTATATGTAAATTGAAATATGTATATATTTATTTTATGTCAATTGAAATTTGTATGGTGTACATAGAAAAAATATTCTATCTCTATCAATCTACCTAGATCTGTCAAAATGGCAAATATTTTTAAATTTACTGATAAATAAAACAAGTGTGTTCGTAATGATGTACTGACTACCGGTAACCGTTTGTGAAATGATCTTCCTACCATGTATATGACCTACAGTCTGAAAAAAACTAACATTTGAGCTTGAATCAATAATAGCAGCTAGCTTCACAAAGAACTACTCAAGTAACTAAGTCATTGTGTTTTTCAAATATTTCGATGTTTCGTGATTATTAAATAATTGATTTGTTGATGTTTTTTTTTTGTCCCATCATCATCATCATTTCAGCCCAGGAGACGTCCACTGCTGGACATAGACCTCCCCCAAGTGTCGCCACATTGACGTTTTGGGGGGTTTTGCCATAATCGCCACGCTTGGCAGGCGGGTTGGCGATCGCAGTACGGTTGTTACAAAGCACAGAGAAAGCTGCTTCCCTTTCTCTGGCAAATCCCTTAGTCGCCTCTTACGACACTCACGGGAAGATAAGGGATGGTACTATTCTTTACGTCCGACACCATACAGAGCCTTTGAGATTTTCTTGTCTGCTACTACGTAATATGTTTGTACCATCGATCCGCATTCTCCAATCATCCCGCGATCATGGCGCTAGCAACAGGCGTCGAAATACCGGAGCTCACAATAATTAGTAACCACGATAGATATCCCGTAAGTGACATTGTCAGTTTAGTTATGCACTGGGAAAGCTTAAAACAATGTTATGTAATACTAAGCCTATGGACTGCGGCTTCGCACGCGTGGTATTGGGAAATTGACCCACGGGGTTGTACTACGGGGATGAAACGTATCCTATGTTTTAATCCAGATAATAAACTACCCGTGTGCCAAATTTCATCCAAATTCGTTCAGTAGTTTTCGAGTGAGAGAGTAACAAACATCCCATACATCCATCCTCACAAACTTTCGCATTTGTAATATTAAGTAGGATATTCTTACTTGTAACGTTTTGATGGCGATCCTCAAGTCATCCTGGTAGTCTTGCGCGCTGCCCATGACAAGGTTGCCCACCTCCGGCCTGCCCTTCTTGAGGTACCCGAACCTCTCCAAATAACTCCTCTGGAAATAAGCAATAACACCACGTTAGTATTGAAACTGAATTACATTCTGATGCATAAAATAATAAATGCCTATGACAGTTAAGACAAAAAATGGTCGTATTTATCATATTTCATATTTGAACTCTTAGTAGGTATCCGCAAGCTTCCAGAGAAACGACGGATGGACTGTGTGAAGGATGATATGGCAAGAAAAGAGGTATCTCATGAGATGACAAGTAATAGAGAAGTATGGAAGAAGAAGACAAGCTGCGCCGACCCCAAATAAATTGGGATAAAGGCAGGCGAATGCCGATGATATCCGCTAGTTGGTAGAATTTTAAAACATCATGAATATTGGGTCAGAAGACTTTACTCGCCGTGAAATTCACTTAGCAAACAGTTGATTCTGGTTCTGTAGCTCAAAAGGGCTCAGCAGAGATGTTGTGACTTACATTGTCCCATGAAGTATGGTGATTCTTGTGGGTGTAGGTTGGTATTGATATTGCAGTTTACCATTCCTGAGCTTTTCTTACGTAGGCACATTCATATTTTGTTCTTTGTACAAATTAGGTAACATTACGAATCAAATTGGTCATAAGTACTGACTAACGAATTATTGGTAATGTTTTAGGTAATTGTAAAAGGTAAAACACAAACATAAATAAGTGTATGTACCTAGAATCTTATTTTGTTACCGACGTTCATTCAGAAATAAATGAATGGCATAAGCATCTACCTATGTTGTGTACTCAACAAAACTTAGGTGTTCACCTATGTCATGCACTCAACAAGACAGGTAGATGCCTATGTATGTACATCCCAAGTAGGTATGTACCTACCCAACTTAAGTAAGTATGTCATAATATTCACGTGAAGTGAAACACACGAGACGGCTAAACGGATTTACAGCGTACTTAGCGCATTAGGGATTCCTTTTACTTTACGAATTGCGAAACCCCAAAGTAGGTATAGCTGATATTAAGCCTCCATTAGCGCCCCCTGCCGGACGGACAGCCCTACATTTATCTCTTAAAGTTGCCCTACAAACTGGACATGTAATTGTAATTATTTGCCGTAAGAATACGTCACCCTTTTGCAGTGGGTAGCGTAAAAGATAAGTTAGGGATTATGAGGAGAGGATTTAGTGGCTACTTTTCTCCATTTCATCTCTTTTCTTTTGGTGATACTTACAGAGAAATTACTAGACTAAAATATGATTTACGCTACTCATCATTCTGTTGACCTTATCCCAATTCATTTGTGGTCGGCGCGGTGGTCTTCTTCTTCCATACTTCTCTATTACTTGTCATCTATCCTCATCAGACACCTCCTTTCTTGACATATCATCCTTCACACAGTCCATCCATCGTTTCTTTTATCTTCCTCTACTCTTATACCCATCCACATTCATACTCAATACTTTCCTTACGAAATTATTCTGATGATTTAAGCAACTATCTACATATCTCACATATCTCATGATATCAAGCAACTTCTATGTTTGCAAAAAGATAGGTAGGTACTACTACCCTAATGTTCCGTGGACGATTGATCCAGAATTGAGCAGACACGGTTCGATTCCTCAATCAATCTGGCAAGCACGGTGAATATTTAACTCTTAATCACGTGCAGCATGCCGAAGGTCTACAAAACAATCCTTCGGCAGGAAATAATGGCATTGTACCAACCACTGACAGCTGCTCCGATTGTTGATGGAGTACAGAGGTACTTCTAGCAAATTGTTGTAACAGTGATGGAGTAGAAATTTATAGTGTATTTAAAGCTGTTTTGAATTAATGAAACAGCCGGTTTATTTCGGCAATTAGTAACGGGGTACTCAGCTATTATTACTTAGCAAACGGGCCCGGAATATAAAGTTTGTGATCTGCATTTTTAAACACCCTCATTAATCCTAAATCAACTTTATTTTCTTCATCAAACATCCTCTTTTTACTTTTAATTAAAACCACACTTGTGGCTTGACAATGGTGGTTAAACGAATCCCTTTGTATTTTTTCGGAGACTTCTCTTTTGACTGTCTTTGTATATTTTTTGGGGATACGAGGTTTGTATTCAAAGTTTAGTAGCGATACCGGTTGAGATAACGTCGTCCTGTCAGTTCGTCTGCTACGCTCGATTATCTCTGAAATAGCTGAAGCCGTTATCGTGGAGCTCGTTTATGTAGTGTTCATGTTCAGGTGTGCTGGACACGCACGTCTGATTGCTCTTCAATGTTCTGGTGGATAAAGATCCTCTGATTTGCCCATTCAAAAGATACTTATCAAGATTTATTTCACTATATAAATAACTTTCCCTTGCGAAGTTTCTGAATAGGAAGTTCCCAATAGGTAGTAGAAAACTAACAAACTAATATTGTGCAAAAGTAGTGGTACCGTGGCTTTTTGTCCGCAGCTTGCGGTGAGCGCGAAGTTTGTTTTAACCGAGGATGGCCCGACTTTACGACTAACAATAAAGACTTTGTAAAGCAATCTGCCGTCTATTATTCACTCCCTTAACTTATCTAAGTTAGCTTCTAAACGCTTCTGTGGGACTGTTTATTTACATATACCTGTGTTTGTAAAGGACCTCGAACTCGCTTTCAAGTCGAACAATTTGACTCAAATTAAGGCAATCATTCCTTTTATGTTCAGAGATAGAATGGCTGTATTATCTAGGTACTGTTTGATACAAAGTGAAATCCGGGGGTAAGGTTTAAAATATAATATAAAAAATATAGCGTGTTGTTCACTTGCGCGTGTAGTATGTTCGTGAAGGTTTCTCACCTTGTTTTACAAGACAGATTCACTGTGTTTCTACTTATTTTATTCGTGCATCAATTACAATCATAAAATAAATTGAAAATAGTTCCATCTTCCTTAATTTCTAGAGTGCAACACGTAAATCAGATGGACAGCCATAATAATTTACAAGGTTTCTGTGTCAGGTCAGCAGGTACTCCCCTAGTTCCCGATGAGCTATAAGAAACCCATAAAACAATGCAAATACTTCCACAATTAGGTTAATATTTTTGCTATCCGGAACGATCAGAACTTAATAGATCGCCATTAATTTGCAAAAACGAACAGTCTTTTATTAAGTATTTTATATCGGAATTGTGGTTCTCCTTATTTGCTATCGAAGATTGACATAAACACAAATAAAAACGTTTGTTTTCCTATAACGGTTCGAGGTTATTGATTTGGACGTCATTTGACACAGGGCAACAGGAAAAAAACCGAGTTTTTTTATAAACTGTGCCCTTCACCTTTTTATATTTTATCAAACTAGGGTTATGTTCTAGTTATAATAATTAATCAATTACGAAAGAGGAAAACCATAACACCTTGGTAAGCTAGTTTCTGTATATTTTTATTCCATTCTCAAATGATATTTCTTAGCATCAGCTGAGAGGATAAGGATATGGGTGAAACTAAAATATATGGCGGACATAAAGTTAAATATTCTTGGAAGTGTACACCTAACCTTTAGTGCGAAGGAATTTTTTGCAGCACCTAAAGCCAGCGATCCTTTATTATGTTACTTCCTCGGTCAAAATTATAAGGCATTAATTTTATTGAAGCACTAATGTGTCTGCATGACTGCTCGCACGTTTTTTTAGGTTGAATATTTTTAGTGGGTAACTAAATGCTCAATTTGCCTGTCAGAATGCTTCGTAATTACTAGGAATACTTTTATACATTGACGTATATTCATTACTTCGTATAATAATATTATTCAGCCTACATTTACCACTTCAACTACATTTCTAATAAGAAAATTATTTAACAGAAGCGTTTAATTACTTAAACAAAATATGTACTTAAATGTAAATACAACGAATAATTAATGCAAATAAGACCCAATTCAGGACATATAATATCAAAGATAACACGTAATAATTAACTGTAGTATACCTAATTACTATTTCGCATGTTCTACGTACACGGGTAACGGATCTGGCATCAGGGTACATTTAAATAGGGGCCCGAAGATTCCAATGTAGGACACGGCAGGTAAGGTAAAGTACCCTGAATCACTAAGTGCGTCGCGTGACGACGCCTACTTTGTCCCCTAATTAATTAACAAATCTCTGCCATCAACCTGTGCCAGTTTCTTCAGTGTTGCGGAAACAAGTCAAAAATCTTTATTTAGGTCGATTAGAAAAATGTGTGTCGTTACGTTGGGCCGTCTTTTGATCTGTTGTTGTTATTCACCGTAAAGAAAGTTTAAGGATTTTGTATTAAAAAAACTAAAGTGGCGGCATTTTTGCAATGTTCCTTCAGTAAATTAGGGTGCAATCGATAAATAATAAAGGGACGTACACCACGCATGCATAATTTTAATATAAAATGACATAAATGAATATATGGATATTATTATGTCGCCACCGCAAAATATGAGCTTCATTAAAATATAAATTCAAACTTCATCAATATCCATTAAATTATACGGGATAATTACCATAGTGATTACCATGCGGCCGTCATCGCCCACCATAGACAACGGGCGCAGCGCCATAGTGGCCATAGACTATAGAATGCATCGTGTGTGGTTGTCATCGGAAACTTATCAAGCGCGGTGCGAGGGTGACTGCGCTCCGTCGCCGGCGGCTCGGCCTCGTCGCCCGTTGCACGGGCTGCACCCCATTGATTGACACCCGCTGTCACTCCGGCTGCGTCCCCCACTGGATATGATTATAAATTACTCACACCGCTACCGTTTTGTAGTTTTAATTTATGCAGTCTGTCTGCTCGTAAATTAAAGTTTTAAAACTTTAATTTACTTTAATTTAACTTTAATTTTAACTTTAATTTAATTTACTTTCAATCAATTTTCGTCCCCTTAAGGGGACGAAAATTGATTGAAAGTTGTTAAATGCGAAAACGCAGATAAAGTCTTAAGGGCAGAAATTATGCAGAGAACGGAATATTCTTAACATTAGAATACGAATACCTAAGCTTATCACAATACCTCACACAGTGCAGAACGCACTAAGGTGCTACAACATAAATATTCATGGCGTGGATTGTGATTTACGCCGTGCGTAAGAATTTGCCCAGAGATGAATGAATGCAAATGTACACACATTCTTGAATGGACGCTCGTTCAAGTTGACTTCGTACGTACTCCGTATACCTATACTAGGTTCACGTTTATCGTTCAGACATCTGCTCGCTAGATAATAATGATAACAATTTGTCACAAGCGTGGGAGTTCTTCATGTGTTATTTTAGTTAAAAGCTCTTCCTAGTTCCAACAATAGAGCGATGCACGCGTCTTTATACATAGGTATACATGCATGTTGTAATATACTAGATATGTATATCTAACTAATGGGTATTTTCACCTTTTCCGCTAAATTGTTAGGTCGTAGCGTTGGAAATCTTGCTTGTATCAAGAGAGCTATGATGGAGATGGTCTAGTTTGGGTACTGCATACTGTAGTAGATACACTTGCGAAACACTAGCTACGTAACAGCATCTACTATATATTCTGTGTTTACCTCCGAAAGATAATAAAAAGCTCCCAGCAACACACTTTTAATTTCAAACGATTCGTTTTCACCGAAATGCTTTTAATGTACTGATAATATTGCATTATTAACTGCCGAATTAAATAAGTTGCTTATTTTGTTGGCATCGATGGTCGTTTCCTGCTAACGTAAAACATGGCGTTCCCAGAAGGGAGTGCGGAGTAAAATTAAACTGTATTTTATTGCAGACTGCCCTCCGCGCTCCGGGGAAATGTTTGTGCAGCATTATGGACAGCTAATAATAGCTGCGACGTTATTAACTCAATGAGTGTTTCATTTTCAACACCATGTTTTATTGGAGACAGACAAAAGGAGGTAAGCAAGGAACAATTACTCAGGGCCTAGGACGTTTTCAATTTTGATTATAGTTCAAAGAAAAGTTTCAATATTTAGCTACTATCAATGAATTTTCATCTCTACAAAAGCTTTTTGCATGCTTTTGTAATAAAGTTTAATTTGATGATAATTATGATGTTTTGTAAAATTTAATTTGAGTGCGACGCGGAAGGTGGAGTTCAGATCGGTGACCATTTCAGTGCATAAGCAAATGTACAGTACGTAGAGTACAGGGCACAAAGTAATGGCGTGAAATCCGTAAAATGTTTGTTGTCGATGCAACCGGCTCGAAAGCAGCCTGCGGTTGTTCTTTAAAAAAAAGTATGTGGTTTGAAATGTAAACCCTTTCAATTTCAAAATCGATTATAAAGAACAAAAAAATTTTTAATTTCAGTGCATTTACTTGGAAGCACGTGGTCATCCTTAAGTAATTATTTCTTTGAATGTGACGATTTGTAATTTAAAAAGTTGTTTTAGTCCCGACGAATGGACGGATGTAATAACCCGTTCATTGAATGCATCCAATCACGAAGCCGTCGGTCATCGCATTCATTGGCGTCACATAATGTGCTGGCCTCATGATGTGGCACGGGGTAACTCGAATCAAAACTAATTCGAGTTTAGGGGACAATGAGGGATGAATTTGAAATTCAAATAGCGTCAGTGACACATGAAATTGAATGGAATTATGTGTGAAACAATGGCGGTGAGTTGATTCTTTAATGATTGTTCCGGCTTTTGTGAGGGCTTCAAATCCATTCATATAAGTTTAAGACATTTTCCTGTTGCACTGTTGTCGTACGAACGATTATGTTAGGGTTTGATGACGCGTGGTGTCATGTCTGGAAACTATATTATGAGTTATTTCGGATTCAGAAGTATTCGTAAAATAAATTTTCCTGTTTAGCTTGCATGGACAGATAACGTAATATTGACGTGTTTAGTTTTTATACTTACTTCTTATGGAGGTCATGAAATGATTTGGGTTTACCATCAAATTATGTGTAATTTATGTGCTTCATGTCTTTTGATTGATGATGTCAACGACTTCATATAATTCACAAAAGCTCGCGATTGCTTCCGTGCATAAGAAACAAACTTCAGTCAGGTGTTTAGGGCATTGACGCGTCACTCGTCCTTTTAAAGTTCAAATTTATATATATTCAAAACAATGAAGAAGAACAATGAAGATGTGACGTTTACAAAACGTCACGGCTAACTGTTTAAATTTTATTGTTAATTAATTATTCAGTAAACTGTATGTGGCATTACTCTCTCTTGAAAATGGTACGGCAGACGGTTTATGGCGGTCATACCGTGTTAGTTTTATGACAATTTTACTACTAACAAGTACTATTGTACCTACTTGCTCATCCTAATGTAGAGGTGTAGTTACCTTTATACGGCTAGTGGAAACTTTTTAGTCCAGCTGTCACAATTTACAACGGCGCCACGTGTAAACCAAAGATGAAATGTTTCTTTTTTCCCAAAAGATATCTAATTCATTTTGTTGAAGCTATTTTTGGGAAAGCTCAGGAAGATTACAACTCGTATTTTCAGAACACGATATTATTTATCAACTATTCCCATATCTACTCCGCAGGTACATACATAGCACAGACATGGGATACTTACTCCGGTGTCCGTAGGCGATGTTAACAATCTATAATTGCGTAGTTCCCCACTATCATTGTAATCTATGAATTGCTCTTCTTGGTACATTGTATCTACTGAGGATACCTGTATGTTCCATGTAGGTAACATTTTCTTTGGGATTCGTACTTAGATCGTATGTAGAAATATCGCTTACAATTAAATAGAGCTGTTCGGTAGGAAAAACAAAAGGATATCAATAAATGAATAGATACTTTTTGACTGGCTGTTTGGTCGAGTGGTCTCAAGCGCGACTGCTAATCATAAGGTTCTAGATTCGATTCCCGGGACTTGAAGGATAACTGACGAAATGTGGGTGTACTATTAGGTAAACCTTCTGCCTAAACCTTCGGGGATTACAGGCGTGATGTTATGATAGATACTTTTTGATTGGAGTACCTACTTTTAATTTGTTATTTATAATTTAACGTCCGACAATGTACAGCATCAGTATGTGCTAACCCCTCTACAGTCCGGCCGAGTACGCCAGGGGGGTTACTACTTAATGATGCTGTCTGTACAAGATGGTAATTGTTTTAATGTCGTTGAGATTTGCTCTGATGAAGAGGAGGGCGTAGACGTTAACATTAATACTTGAAAAACTCAAGATAAAGAATAGAGATACTTGAAGCAAAAATAACTGAAAACAAAACATTGTAACTAAATTCAATAAAATGGTAAAAATAAGATATGTTTTGTTGTATTATTCAGAATTTTAAAACTTTCTTGTTTAAGAAAAATAAGCCAGTTAGTTCTGGTAAATAGCTTTAAGAAAAAATTAAATATTTTCCAATTTTTCTATACTTACGGCTTGACCTCTATACATTATTTAATATAAAAGGTGCTTCTAACTGGAGTCTAGACGAAGCGACCCAACTTTTAGAGCTGAGCTTTTATAAATAACTTAGATATCACTTTTTGATAGTCCTGTGGTGAGCTTTAGAAAATTCAGATTTTTAGTCTTAATCCAGATAAAAAATGTAGCATACTGTGTGTGGCAATGGTTACGTGTAAAGCGATACTTTTTCACTTTTTTTAGTTTTTTTTTTTTACTTTTTCGGGTACCACACATACACATACACATTTTAAATATTAAATTAAATTGAATTTGTTACCTTTCGTCTTGCTGACAATGAACTTTTGTTGGCAAATAAACCAGATCGGTGTCATGTCATTCAAAGACACTCCGCCACATTTCTTGCAAAAATGTTTTACGAAATTACATTTAAATTGTACATTAAAAGAGCCGCAATGCATTTTTATTTTAATAATAATTGCATGTTTTCCTTTGATTTTCCGGTGTGTTGGCTCTTAGGACATTTCTGGAATGTGTTTCGAGGATTCCTTTGTTCACACCTGATCTTTGGCTAGGAGCCAGCAGACTGTCTTTTAAGTGGTCTTCATTATCATAAGGGAACGGAAATGGCTGTGCGTAGTGATAATAAAAATATGATTTGTACACCCTAATAGTCATCATCTCAGTGTTTGCACGTTATTTGCAAGTTAGTTTTCACATTTATAACACTAGCTGTCCCGCGCAACTTCGTCTGCGTCACATTTTCCCCGTTTTCGCAACATTTTTCATTGCTGCTCCGCTCCTATTGGTCGTAGCTTGATGATATATAGCCTATTGACTTTCTTAATGGGCTATCTAACACTTAAAGATTTTTTCAAATCGGACCCGTATCTTTCCTGAGATCAGCGCGTTCAAGCAAATAAACAAACTCTTCAGATTTATAATATTATTATAGTATAGATGATGGCGTGATGCCATTAATTCCCGAAGATTTAGACAGAGGTGTACTTAATAGTACACCCACATTTCACCAGCAATGTTTTAAGTTCCATGTAACAGCGGGCGAGCGTATTGTCATCAACCGCATTGCAAAAACTATTGAATGAATCTGGATGAAATTCGGCACAAGGATAGATAATAGTCTGGAATAGCACGTAGAATACTTTTTATCCGGGTAGTATGATCCCGAGGGACATTTACCGAACAAAACGCGGGCGAAGCTGTGAGCATAAGTTAGTATTAACAATACAGACTTTTCTCGTAATTAACAATACAGACTTTTCTCGTAATTAACAATACAGACTTTTCTCGTAATTAACAATAGAGACTTTTCTGTAGGAATATTGGTAATAAAGCAAGTATTTAAAATATTCACACACGTAATTTATTGTAGAAGTACAAACGTCACAAGGCATGAGGCGAGTGAACCAGCCAGCATAGTTCATAGAGCGAAAATAAAAACTTCATGGTTGCGTTCCATTTCTAACATCCACCCCTGAACGCAAACCCATTTGCGCGATACAATACAAATTTTTATGCTCAGTTGTCCCCTTTGTAAGTATATCTGCAATCATTTTATCACCTCTACAATAATTAAACTTTATCTCTAAATTATTTACATGCTCTCTCAAAAAATGATACCTAATATCAATATGTTTAGAACGGGGTAGATAACAATCATTGGCAGACAATTTTATAGCGCTTTGATTATCGCTAAATATGTGAAGCGGTCCGGCTAGGGGCTGGCCGATCTCAACGTGCAGCTGTCGCAGCCACAGGGCCTCCTGCGCTGCCGACGACATCGCCATGTACTCCGCCTCGGCCGTCGACAGAGCCACTGTTTGCTGTCTCCTCGAGCACCAGGATACTGCACCTCCCTGCAAAATAAAAACATAGCCCGTGCAGGACTTACGGTCGATATTATCGCTGGCCCAGTCTGCGTCGCAGAAGCCTCTCATGTTGATGGATTCACCATCTTTGGTATAAGTGAGCTTCAGATCTTTAGTTCCTTGTAAGTATCGTAGTACCCTTTTGACTGCTGTCCAGTGTTCAGCTCTTGGCTCTTTATTGAACCTACTGAGAGTATTAACGGCGAAGGAAATGTCAGGCCTTGTACCTTGAGCAATGTAGAGAAGACATCCTATTGCTTGTTGATACGGGTAATCTATTTCCTTGTCATCAGCATTCTGAGTAAACTTCAGACCAACTTCTATTGGTGTTTTACATGGTTTACAATCAGACATAGCAAACTTGGTTAGTACATTTTTAATGTATTTTTCTTGGTCAATCATGATGGTGTCTTCATCCCTTGTTATGTTCAGACCTACACACTGACTGGCCTTACCTAGGTCCTTCATCTCCAAGTATTGCATAAGCCTGTTTTTAATCTTGTCTCTTTCTACTTGACTAGAAGTAAACAAAATGAGGTCATCAACCCACATAGCAATGTAGGTATTCTTGTTTACATTGAAATAGACACATGGGTCAGACTTAGACCGTTTCAGCCCAATCTCTTGCAGCACAGTGTTCAGTTTTGAATTCCACAACCGGCTTGCCTGTTTTAGCCCATATAAAGATTTATTCAAATGACATACCTGAGGCCCTTGTTCGTACAGTTCTGGTTGCTTCATGTATATTTCCACATCAATGTCTCCTTGAAGGAATGCTGACACTGCATCTAGCTGATTAATCTCAAGCCCCAATTTTGCAGCTAGAGATATTAGATAGCGTATGGTACTGTACTTTACAACAGGGGAGAACACTTCTTCGTAGTCAGTGCCCTTCCTTTGGGCATATCCTTTAATGACGAGCCTGGCTTTAAAACGAATTATATTACCACTTTGGTCAGTTTTAGTCTTGTATACCCACTTGCAAGGTAAAACCTTTCTATCCGAAGGCAAGTTCTTTAAACTCCAAGTGTTGTTTTTTACTAGTGAGTTGTACTCTTCATCCATTGCCTGTTTCCATTGTTTGGCATATGACGATGAAAGTGCCTCCTCAACTGTCTGCGGATCAGAGAAATTGGAAAGTAAACAATACATACTGTTTTCATCTGTATCTGTGTTATCCCTTTGTGTTCTGTTTCGAAGCCTCAGTGTGATGTTCTGCTCATTCTGTGAGTGTTGTGCATATCTTGGTGGGACATATGTTTCATCTGAGTCCCCTGCATCTGTCTCATACTCGCTAGAATCCTGATCACAATTGTCATCTGTTACACAATCACCAGTAGTATCTTCGTTTGATGGCATGGGGTTTTCTACCTCAGACAGGGGTACTTCTGTAGGTATCGGGACACTGCTGCTGTGACTTGTGGAAGTAGATTGACTACCTGAAGACTGTGACTTCCCTTGTGAATTATGATAGTTAGTAGATGAAGCTGAAACATAATTAATAGCAGTTAAATCTGAACTTCTGCAATTCTCAAGGAATGCAACATCTCTGCTTTTAATAACTTTGTATGTTTTTTTATCTAGTAAACGATATCCTTTTGTAGTGTCACAGTATCCCACTAGAATCATCCTTTTTGACTTTTTGTCCCACTTTTGCCGTTTTACCTTTGGTACAAAGACCATGGCCTCAGAGCCAAATATTCTCAGATGAGACAGGTCAGGTTCGTGCCCATTCCACAATTCAAAGGGTGTCTTACCATGTAAAGATTTACTAGGTGATCGGTTTAAAATATATGCTGCAGTCCCCACTGCCTCGGCCCATAGTTTCTTCTGTAGGTTGGCATGGAACAACATGCACCTAGCTTTCTCAACTAGTGTCCGATTCATCCGTTCGGCCAGTCCATTGTGTTGAGGGGTGTAGGGAGTGGAAGTCTGATGTACTATACCGCTGTTGGATAAAAACTTTTCAAAATGAGTGTTGCAGTACTCAGTACCATTATCTGTTCTTAATACCTTTATTTTCTGAGAACAATGGTTTTCAACTTTATTTTTATAGTCCTTGAAAATGTCTAACACTTTGGTTTTATTTTCCATGAAGTAAACATACACCATTCTTGTGTAGTCATCTATAAAAGTAATATAGTACTTCATACCTGAGCAGCTCAAGTTCTCCATGGGTCCACAGAGGTCAGAGTGAACAAGCTCTAATGGTGCTGTAGCGCGGGAACCAATATTTTTAAATGGCAACCTCGACTGCTTGCCTTCATAGCAGGAGATACATCTTGTCACATTACTCTCTGTATTAGTCAGAGTTACACCCTTGACGCAGTCAGGCAGCTTGTTGACATCTGAAACATTTAAATGGCCCATACGCAGGTGCCACAAGTAAGTGTCACTACACTTCTCCTCACTAGAGCTCAAATGTGCTGTCTCAGGACTATTCTCTGTATCCAATGTATATAGTTTATTATTTAGAGTTGCAGAACATATAAATTTGCCTTGCGAATCATGAACATCACAGCCTCTTTGAGTAAATGTTACTTTGTAACCACTGTTAACAATAGTACTCACCGAGAGTAGGTTGACAGCTAGATCAGGGACATATAAAACATTTTTTAACTGAATGTTCTTACCCTGCGCTAGTTTAACATCAGTGTATCCAACTCCTTCAACTGACAGCGGCTCTTTATTAGCTACTGTTATATTCCTCACCGGTGTCTCTGTGACATTGTACATCCACTGTCTATTACCCGTCATATGCATGGATGCACCTGAGTCCATGAACCATTTGTTATGGTTATCTCCTGAAAATGCTGAAAAAGCTGCAATGAAACTTGTATCCTTTTTGCCCTTTTCATTTTCAGTCTTGTTTCCCTTCTTAGCACTTGTACAAAACTTAGCAAAATGTCCATAATTATTGCAATTGAAGCATCTTGGCCCTTTTGTCTTCGGATGTTGTGGCTGACGTTGACTTTGTTTCCTTGATTTTGAGCCAACATACAGAGCATTACTGGTGTCTGCTGATTTTACTTCCTGTAGGAGCTTGGTCTTGATAAAATCGGCACTAATCGTCGCACCAGAACTCTCAAGCCCCATAATCATCGGAGCATAGATTTCGGGCAGACCGGCCAGCATCAAGGTGCCCAGCCACTCGTCGTTGACTTCTAACCCTATGTTGCGTAACTTGTGGGCTGTGGTCATTATTTTATGAATGTATGATTCCACATTACTGCTAGATTCCAGAGTAGTATTAACTAAGTCTTTTAACAGTCCAACTCTTCTGGTCAATCCGTTGTCATCAAACGCTCGTTGCAGAGTTTCCCACACTTCTTTAGCGGTCTTACAATTTTGAACATGTATATAGTTTTGAGGATCTAGCAACAATATTATTTTGGACTTCGCCTTGACATCCTTACCAGAGTCTACAGGTTTGTCATCTTTGGGCTCCACGCATTGCCACAAGTCTTCGTGTTCCAGGTATGTCTTGACACTGAATTTCCACGTTGCAAAGTTTTCACGCCCGATCAACTTATCGAGATTGAACATGTGATGCGACGAACTCATTTTTTCGCCGGCCGGTCACTTGTTCTACGTGCAAGTGTTAACCTCACTTTTGTTCCGATACACGTGCACCACAAAGTACTGATAAATTCTGCAAGAATATTTGTACAGATACTTGCTAATCAACCACGCTCTGCTACCATGTAGGAATATTGGTAATAAAGCAAGTATTTAAAATATTCACACACGTAATTTATTGTAGAAGTACAAACGTCACAAGGCATGAGGCGAGTGAACCAGCCAGCATATTTCATAGAGCGAAAATAAAAACTTCATGGTTGCGTTCCATTTCTAACATTTTCTCGTAATTAACAATACTTACAGACTTTTCTTGTAATTAATCTTGCAGACTAAAGCGATCTATAGATTGCAAAAGTACGGCCATGAGAAAGCATGCTGCGCTCGGTACCAGTAATGATAATTCGCGAGGAGGGTCGCAATTGGAATCAGATTACAATCAGGTTTCCATCGAACTGTGACTGACAGGCATTCTTAAGTAACTCGACGCGTACTGCTGAGAATTAACCCTATTCAGTTACATCGGTTTTTAAGTACAGCCTTAAAATTGTACTCTTAAAACTGATGAAATCATTTTGGTAATAAAAACAAAAACGAACGCTTATCGATTGCTTTATAAATTTTACTAAAGTATCGATAACTTGTCGAATGAATTTCATATTTAGTCAAACAGAAATCATCATAATCATCATCAGCCTATAATGTTCCCACTGCTGGGACACAGGCCGGTTTCCTCATGATGTTTTCCTTCACCGTTTTTGAGAGCAGCGATGATGAAATAAATTACACATAATAATGCCTGCCTGGGTAAGAACCCACGATTTACTGCTCGTAAGTCGGAGCTGCCACCAGTGGGCCACCGCTGCTCTCAAACAGACATACAATGTATATAATATAGTAAACATGTACGTGGTGGCGTTCAGCTAAAAAAACTACGAGGATTGCAAACGTGACTTAATTATTTTCAGTGTTATAAATATAGGACACATGTTGAATACTGATTCCAAAATCCAAATAAAATAGTGAATTATTCATCCTAATATTAATTATTCAAAATATGGGCCTCATTTTTCTAATAAGAAGAAAAAACTAATGTTTTTTATTATAACTGTATTCTACGGTTGACTTAGGTACTGAAGTACCTAGGTACTTCATTACAGAATTTATTTGTAATAAATCAAGACACTTGAATGAAAGTGATTCGCAAGTGGTATGCTATCGTAAGTAAACTTTCTAGAGAGGCTTTGTACAGTCATTCACTTAAAGCGCTCGAACTAAAAGCTAACTGGCATCGTTACTTGTCTTCCTCTTGTGAAAACTTTGGCTCGAACTGTACCACTGAACCCAACTTTTGTACTAAGATGAATTGATCAAACTAATCTATGTTCCATCATTAAATATTTTCATTTAGATTAAAAGCTAATTGAATTTAATTTCAAATTCCTTGATGAATGAAAAAATAAAGAATAAAGTTTAATCAAATTGCAATTTTTAATTAAAAAAGTTCATAAGCTTTTATAGCTTCGTTTGGTGCGTTAAGTCGTAAATGGGGTTACATGCGACAGTACAATGTTTAATGCACTCGTGACTACTCGTGAGACGTCGTCGGCGATACGCTGTTTGAATAAACCCGTTGAGCCGCGGATGCTCTTGCGCATGCAATTTGTTAGGTGCGTGAGAACAACCAGAAATGGCGCGACGTGTGATTGGTGAGTGCTGCTAGTGATGGTATCGTGAGCCATTAGTCACAAGTCGGTAAGGCACCGTAAAGGATACTGACATGTGACGTCAACGCGAATACTGACCCATATGGTCTAAATGTCGCAGTTGTCGGTCACTTTTGAGTAAATTTCGAGAGAAATCTGTAGTCAAATCGTAGCAGTCACTTGGCAATAGTCGACTTATCAAATATCTTTTGTTGTTCTTCCATTAAATGCAAAACTGTAAAATTATGCATTAAACTCAAAATCACAATACATGTTTGCGAATGTGTATATTATCCAAACATTCGCAAGAGAGCTTTTCAAGCGCGTTGTGTATCAAGATTAGTTATGTAAATGTGGTTTGTTTTGTAAACAGAAAGGTTGAAAGTTTCTCAGTATCTAATATCAAGGTGAAAATCCCTGGCTGAGCTGAGAGCGGCCAAATAGCCCACGGCTGAACTCTACCAAGTTTCAGTTATTGCCGCAAAGTAAATACTAATATCGGCTGGCCGCGCTATAAACTTGCGATATTGCCCAACATTATATGGACACTTTTTACTGCTTTTACGAGTTCCTGAAGAAACGTTCCGAGTTTTACTACAACACTTATGTTACATTTATGAAATTGATATAATATTATCTTCATGAACGTGCCGGTGAATATGTACTTGTTTATAGGTATGGGAGACCATAAAATAAAGTTATTTTATGACATTATTAATCAAGACCTATATAGGGAGGGTAGAATCCAATATTATCACCCAATATAACCCTTATTTCAATGGAGTAAAGTACAGAGTAACCTTCATTGATATAAACTGCATCAACACTGTAGTAAATACAGTATAACGACACAATACGATACACTTTTTAGGATAATCTCTCCTTTTTAGGTATAGTATTATATTTCGAAAATATAAATGAATTCTTGAAACGGCTTGGACGCCCTAATTGATTAAAATAAAACACACTCATACCTTCACCTCCTACACAGTACACGTTTGCTTTTACTCTTTTGCTTATGATTATAAGCATTATGATTATAAGTAACAAACGATAATATGCACATACATACATTTTATGATTTAATCCGGTACTAACAAGTAGTAACGCGGTGATTCAACGGACAGCTGCAAGCATATAATGCATGCTCGCTTTTACTCTTATGGTAACTTACCGGGCAACTTACACAAAGAGTTTATTAAAACCTCATTAGCTCGTGTCTATGTCTGGCCTGAACTTATAAATATTTAAACATATTTACGATTATAAAAGAACATTATTTTCCCAGAGATTTACAAGTTTCTCGTAGTACGAGATTGCTTTGTGTAAAATTAAAACAGGTACCTACAGTTAAATTGATTCCGAGAAAGGTAGATTTAAACATGACGTTAAAGTTACGTAACAGCCTGAAGTGCAAATGTAAGCTAAATTTAAACTAATGAATACTAAAACAGAAGTTACATGAGTCCTCGCGAAGTAGCATCCCATGTAAGTGGGCGCTAAAATATTTAACAGAATATGGCGAAACTTAAAGGCCTCTTAATTAACATTAATTTCGAAATAAGCTTAAAGCTGCGAAAGTTCGCCAACGGCTTTGTTGATGTTACAACGAACTTTGGTTTTAAAACGTAATGTCAATGAATTTTCGCACAAAGTTGGAATGAAAAGCTGTTCGCGTTATGCGAAATAAATCATGCCTTCCTTTAGCTCTTTAGGATACTGAATCCTTTACTGCAGTACTTCGTGATCTGATCGAGTAAATGTTAACTCTTCATCGCCAGGTGATAAATAAAACATAGATTGAACTCCACACAACCAATAAGATATTTCAACAAGCGATCAATCCACTCAACTTGCTTATGTGTAAAGGATAAACAAACAAGCGGTACTTGGAGCTATTAAAGAGATGCTTTACAAACGCTAACAACTTCTTAAAAGACACTTGATTGAAACACAAAAGCGCCGAAGAAAGACATGTAAACAAACAATTCTATAAAGTAAGGTTTATAGGGAAGGGATACCTTATTAGGGTAGTGGAAAAATTCCAAGAGTAGGAGAATGGAGAGTGTAGCAAGTCACGCGTTACGACAAGATTGGAAGTCGAACACGTCACACCGGTGGTTCACTTTATCGGGAGACGCCAAATAGGGCGCCGGCAGCCGCGGGAACACGACCGGTAGGGCTGACGGTTTCAGAATAGATATGGCAAAGAAATAAACTGTTATTTCATTGCAATGATATTAAATTGGGATACATGTGGTCGAGGAGGAATAACGCAGAATTCAAACAGTCAAGTTTGCTGGAGTTGCTGCTGAAGAGCTTCCTCAAGAGAAACTTTCAGAACTTTGTGTTTCAGACAACATTCAAGCCATTAAAAGCTTTGCTTTATTGCAAGTTGGTTTATATTAAGCCGCAACCATAACCCTTTGTTAAATGAAAGGGCAAAGACTTACCAGAACTTTTACGGCTTCTTGCTGACGTCGAAGCAAAAATACGTAAGTTTTGTAAAATGTTTTCTGTCAGTCAACCCTCAGCCTGCGACGTTTAAGTGCTGCTTTACTTCACGTAGACAACTACACACGATGTGCACGCTTCTAACAACAACGATAAAGTGCATCGTAAACCTTCAGTTACCGAAATATTTTCAAATTACTTCGAAACTAAAAAAACATTAGGGAGGCGCATTGGAACGTAAAAAGCTATAGTTATTACCGTCACTCGTCAGGAGATGTCGTTAAAACATTAGTCAGTTTATGAACAATTTACGATTACTTAGATAATTGTAAGTTTACTTATAGTATCGTTGTTATTATAGCCATTCTTGGCAGCCTATATTGTGTGTATTTAATGATCGCACGTCGCGTCAGTCATTGAACTAAAGACTGGAGTCTGCAGTGCGCATACGCTTCTCTCGTTACACTGAGAGCAATAAGCGTGTCTGAATCATCCGCGAATCACAACAAACACTAAACTACTTTCTTAAAACATTATGTTTTACTAATCGAACGGTTAACTGAAAGCTACGTATGTTCACATCACACACACATTTATTTCATATTATTTGTGCGTCACAAAAAGATAGTTGCCAAACTTTATTCCATTGTTCGTTTGAGCAATTCGCAGAAATACGTTTTTGAAACAGGTATTTTAAAGAAAATTATAGCCAACGAAAATTAAGTTTAACATCTGTTGGAAAATTTTGTTTAGATATTTTTTCTTAAATGGAACTTTTCAAGTTCTTTAATGAACCATTTGGGACTACTTTTACTATCCCGCAAGACACTTGGTGCGAGAATTGAGATAGTAATTTTCGACTAAATGACTGTTATTTGAGAAACCAAAACTGCAGACAGCATGGTTTATGGCTACCATATATCACATAATTCTCGTGATATAATGTTTCCCACATCATTCAGAGTCCCAAGAGCATAATCACGACAATATCGCATCCATGCGAGATCAAAAGTCCGCCAATAACGAATTAGGTCGACGCCTTGTTACACACGATCTTATTATACAAACTTATGAGTCAATGACCGTTTGCAAATTCGTGTATCATATGGCGCGAGGTCGGCAAACTGAAATGGCAATAGCAAGGTCGTTGCGAAACCGACAACCAGCTCGGACGGCCACTTGCGAAGTTTACTCCATCGCACAGGTGTTCAATGCTTACAATGTTCTGTAGTTGTAGCAATACAAATGCCAAGACATGATGTACTGCATATAGTAAGTGCAGAATGATTGCTTGGCTATTGAATTTCCAATATTTTCGTGTCGCAATTAGGGCTGGTCAGGCAACTTTTTTGGTCGACGTTGTTTATTTTTTGCCTGACTGTTTTTAGCGCGTTAGCGGTGCTGTGGGTTCAGAGAAAGGTTATTAGGTAGCTTTTGTTTGTTTTGTAGAATACTGTATTTATGAGCAAAATTACTTTGTTGATATGTTAGTTTTCGGCTCATCATTCATGTTTTAACATTCGCTTTGCGTAAATACTCCTGCAAGTCTTCAACAGAAACCTCCCACTACTTTTTAAATAGGTGCAAATACAGTGACGAATTTATAATTTTAGTTGTGTTTAGTCACATGTTCATCGATTCTCATAAGTGTAGTATGTAAACAAAGAAAGTCAATTTGTATGAAACTAATTTTACCGCTGGCGAGGGGTTACTCCCGGACGATCAGACAGTATTAACGGTTGCACATTATTTAGGAAGCTGAGCTTATTATGTCTTAACAAAGTATATGGTTAGCTAAATCTATAAACTTGTGTTGTTTTCTAAGAAAAAAAACTACATCAAGAAATATGTTTTAAGGTTTCTTGATATAGTTTTTATCAGAGAGTTTTTCACGGTTATGTTATAGTAATATAAACGTGAAAAAGAAGTATCAAAAGATTTCCCACGCTAAGTAAACTCTCTGTCAAGTAAACGCTAGATTACCAGAAGAGATTGTCATCAATAAAGGGCTTACAACTGTCCAAGTCAAGAGAGACGTCCGCAAAGTTGGCAAACTGCAGTTTAGTACTAACTATTAATTGTCCAGTGGACTTTGTCACGGTATTGTGATAAATTGGAGTGGTCCTTGGACATATTAACGTCCCTTGGTTGGCAATGAGCGTGATTAATTATGTTGGACGATACGACGATGTAGGTACAGACAGACACACAATTCGGGTTAACGTAGTTCACTGACTTGATGTTGAAAGCTATCGATGTGTCGACCAATGGCCGCCGTGCATTGAATGCATATTTGAGTACAGTCATCCTCACTGCACTGACACGTATTAGGTAACGTTTGGCATGTTTGTACAAATGCAACTCCCTTGTATACAATGAATGTGAGGTGGAGAATGTGGACATTGTTATTTAGGGTTGCGTAAATGGCACAACTGTCAATGCGAGTCAAAAATGGCTTATAGTAGCGCGGAACCGTCACCAGTGGAAGAAAATGGAGGAGGCTTTTTTACTTAGGCATTTTTATAATTGTAACCCATTGTAATTTAGGAATACAGAGGCTTTTTCATTTATTTAATAAATGACAGGAATTTTTCTTTCAGGACTTTCTTCAAATCCTTTATGTACAGTCTCCAAAGGAGATAAGTAACCAGATTCTCATACTACTAGTATGGGAAACTGGTTACTTATCTCCTTTGGAGACTGTACTTTGAATTTGGAAATACCTAGATATCTACTTAAGGTACCGTACTCATTCGACACTTAAAATAATTTACTCTGACCCGTGACTACAAAAACTTATTGCCATCAATTTCGATAATTGTCTATGATCGGCTTATGATCGTACTTGCCGTAAACTGCTCGTAACCAATTAAGTAAATTATTGTTGATATGTTTTTTTATAGTTCTTTAATTATTATAGTCGTTTAATAGCTGAGTTTTATTGCCGTCGCGTTTTAAGCAATGCTACTAGACGCTACTGACTGTTACTTTTTTGGCCCTTTGAAAAGAATTGCACAATTGCAATTCTTATAAATATTCAAAGGGAAATGCCCATCATCATCATAATCAATTCAGCCGAAAAAGTCCACTGCTGGACATAGGCCTCCCCCAAATGTCGCCACATTGACATAAGGGGGGTTTTGCCATAATCGCCACGCTTGGCAAGCGGGTTGGCGATCGCAGTACGGTTGTTGCAAAAGCACAGAGAACGCTTCTGCCCATTCTCTGGAAAGTCCCTTAGTCGCCTCTTACGACACCCACGGGAAGATATGGTATGGTGCTATTCTTAACGTCCGGCATCATACGAAATGCCCATGAAATGCCTGAAATGAACAAAAACTACGAATAGTCCTTAATTGTATTTAAAACAAAATATGTATAATGAAATAATTCTCAAGTTTGTTTAAGTAGGGTATAAAATACAGGAATCATTAAAAGATTTAACTTGATATCCGTTTAAGTCATTCTTATTTTTATTGGAGGTCAGTGACACGAGTAAGTGACATTCAGCCAAGAAGGAATAGTCAAATAAACCCTAACGAATTATTTTATAGAATTAGTGCACAGTTATCATTAATTTAATATAATTCGACCTATTTGTACCATAAATATAATTCAAATAATATACGCCTGTCAATATTAACTAAAATTAAATTATTTTTAAAGAGAAAACTTATCGTAGACTGTATGAATCATTATGTCCTTTGCCTTACTGACAGTTTGACATTAAGTACTGCATTTTCGATTGTTTGTTTACTTGATTTTTGTTTTTGCGCTTGCGACTTGATTTAACTGACCTGCTTTCAATACGACGTTGTTGTGTATTTTGGACTTGTGGCCCCGTGTACATTTAAAATGGATAAAAACCCGCACTGTGTTAATTGTTATCCTTAACCTGGACGCAACCTATATTACAGAAAAAAAAAAAATTGTAACTAACTTCTACTTAGTTTTTTTATAGTTATTAAAATTGTAATGGGTTACCTACGATATGTAGTAAAATTTGGCGTATATTTCATTGTTGTTCATTTGAGGCATTTTTTTATATGGCGGATGGGCATTCCCCTTTCAAATATTCTTTTATAATAATAATTTCGTGAATTTAATTAGGAAAGAACTAATTCACGCTGTTTTTTGCAGAGTTTGATATGGTGTACGGAACCATTCTGAGATTAAAGCCTATATCCTCCTGCTTTACGAATTCACCTTCGGCAATTGAAGCTAACAGTAGTGCCAAACTATAGGACCTACTTAATACATTTATTTCTTCCATGTGCCAAACCTTAAAAAGTCACGTCCATGTCACCTCGATGCAAAAAGTGTCAAGATTGTATATTTTATTTATTACGTTATGTTACCTACTTCTTTCGTGTTCAAAACTGCTTTCTTTTCTCGTTTTTTTTTATGTCCCCACGGGAAATTTGTAAAATCCCATCTCTATGGTTTCGTACGATAAAAGAAACTGACTTGTTCATATTATAAGTTAAATTATGTTTACATACACACTACCCATTTTGGGTTTCTATTTTACCGGGAAGTTAAATATAAACATACTATACTTCTGCCCACCATGCTTTGATACTGAACTTCTACAACCCGAAAATCGTTAATCACAGCTTTGTAATGATCTTTGTTCGGGATAAAAAGATAAGGCTGCTAACTTGCTAAGCCCATAGTAAGTTATGGCATTAAGAAGAGGAAAGCCTGCAATAAATCAGTACAAGAGTACAACATTACAGCAACAGGCACTTGGCGCGCTCCTTTAAGAAACGTCTGTAACGATGTGATATCTCATAATTAACTACCTACCGTGTAAACGCCGATCAAGCCATTACACCACGTTACACACGTAGTTAAGCCATTCCAATATAGCATTTATTACTTAGGAGATTGGTTTCAAAGAGATAGCAAACGGTAATTACATAAGTATTCACATGTGGTTTAGATTTGATATGTTGGACGCCCGCCGACAGTGTTGTCAAAACTGTTAGGAGGCCACACACGTAGAACAGTGAAATAATATATTGAAATCATTTAAACACTACCAATCTTAACTAACTATAGTACAGTACTTCGAGGATAACAGGGATTAAGTTAACAAAGGTAAAAGTTTGCGTAAATCATTGAAGAAAATCAATCGTTAAAATATTCTCTAAAGAAGGCAGCTTTCCCCTTAACCCTTTAATTATAGTTTTGCTTACCGATACGGACGCGACTTTAACGGTATCAACATACCTACTTAAGTGCGATGGTATCGCTAGGAATCCAAGTAGAAAAGCAATTTGTCGCCAGTTACTATCGCACGACATTATGATAAGAGACGAAGGGAATGTGCTGGGTGGAATGGGAACACACTGAAGACAAGTGTTGGTATAGGAAATACCAAAAGCGTCGATTTTAGTGGAGATGGCCAGAATTTCCCGGTATCAGTTTACGGTAAGGTTTCGTCTACCTTGTGGTATCGTTAGTACTTATCCTCTTACGGTACCCTCAAGGGTACTGAGTATCAGGTACACACGGCGACACAATTATACATTTCCAGTATAACATGACCTCGCTTTGAAGAGATAGATTTCTTGTACAATGAGAGATTCGCATACACTGGTTTAGTATAGCTTGATTGGTTTCCGTGAGTACTAAGAATCAGGTACTTTCTTTTTTGATAATGTTGGCTATAAAGATAATGTACCTTCTACTATATATACAATACAGATAGAGACAGTAAAAGTTTTTAGTATCGACTATGTTTTGCGCTGCGTGTAGTTCGAATCAACATTACTATTCAAAGCCTAGAAAACTTTAACAAAGTTTCAAAGGTAATCATTTATGACTTCATTTTATTCTTGCTATACGTGTGATAAATTCATAAAATTCGTATACTGCGATGTTATCATGTAAAAGTTAATAAACTTGTTTTTTGTACCTTTGATGTATATTAAAAATAATTTAATAACTTTTAGCTCGCATCGCATATTAAGGGCGAACGTAGTACATGTACGTAGTATATAATATATAATGTACTATAAAAGAAAATTGTAACGCACAACTTTACGATTAAGTACGTTTTATGAATGCATTGTTCATAAACAGTATTGCCGACAGTTGATACGGATCGTAAATGTAACATTAAGATTTTTTTAAATTAACATGGCAGTCACGCCACATCACTAATTTATTGCATCGTACTTTGTCGAGATAAACATCGGTGTCGGCGACGATGGCGGGGTGGTGGGGTTGTGTAGTGAGGTGCAAGCTGTTGATTATTGTTATCGATACGATAGGGTTGAGTTTGCCGCGACAGCCACGAGTGCGTCGGGCGTCGCGTCGTTAACGAGGTCGCATGATTCACTATCGTCGTCTTCCCGGCGCCTTGCGACTTCGCTATCCCACATCTTCCAACAAACCCGATCCCGACTACCCCAGGGAACCGAGTAATCTATTTTCATTCGTTTGATGTGAAAAGCTGTGTCCGTCAGCCTAGAAAATTATACGTTACACACTCTTTTATCTTATGTTATGAATCTAAAAGGCAATAGGGCTAACATAAGAATTTTTGTCTCCATTTTATGGTAAAAAACAATTTGATGGCAATGTCGTAGCTGACATATACTAGGTTAGTAATCGTGACTTGTTGGACTACACAACTTTTTCACTGATATTAAAAACCAAATGAGAAAAGGGAATAGGCACAGTCAGTACACGTGGATTACCTATGGACAAGATATAACTAAAGATCAGCTTACTTAAAAGTGGCCAAATCCGTTAATTAGGATTACGTGTCATTTACTTTATTGTAATTATAACGAAGCTGAGGGTTAATCGTAATCATAATATCATAATCCTGCTAATCTTGCTCCTGTCAACTTCCAATTATAATTATCAAGTAAACTATCAAAATTAAATTCAATCGTTGAAAACAACGTTATCTGTCGCGGCACGGTGCCCCGTGACGTCATAACAGTGACAGGAGCTTAGGTAACAATGTTATAAGTAACTTACTTAGCTTAGCACTTATTATGTGATACAATAGGGCGACAGAATCTTCTGGCAAATAAGATTTAATTAATTTATTCACTGTAAAGTTACGTAGCGTGTTGATGAATTAATTATGCAGATTTTAGCGAAATCCGAACAAAAGCGGCGCCACGCTTTATACCGTCGCGTTATGTGGATAACGCCTTAATCTATAGTTATGTCATGTTACGCAAACTTTACTAATTAATATTATTCATTTTTATTACACTTTGCGCTGAGAATTTAAGGTCCTAGCCAAATGTTAATTTTAATTCTTGATCATAATCTCGAAGAGTAACGCTTTTAAACTCAAATAATTTGTGAAAGATGGGTCAATATTTTAGACAGACAAATAAGTTTAAGTGTCAAATATTTTGTTGAACTTATAAAATTCTATACCAAAGTCCGATGTGTCATTAATTTTCAATCGTCCTTGTGATATTTAATAGCTATTAACTTAGTCTTTGTAATTTTGTTAAAAGCATGTGTGTGGTCTCACATTTTGTTCTATTTATATGTAAGTAGTTAGGTACGCATTATTATATCTTTCCAGACGACCTACAGTAAAACGAATGGACTTTTTACGATAACTTTGAAATCATTTCCAATGCGTTTATATGACATGAAAGTATAATAAACATAATTTAACGTTACATGGAGGTTTACTATCTATAATAATAATAAAAGATGTACCTAATTAGATTAGGTACGATAACAAAATAACATATTTCGGTTCTACTCAGGCTAAAAGCCTATTGTTTACAGGACCGGTAATTTACAAAATGCGCTTAAGTTGACTTTACTAGGTATGTTTTCCTCAAATGCACCGATTTCTCAGAATACCATGATGCTCTTGGGAAGACGATTACTTCATTATTAATATTACGTTTTACATTATAGGTATTTTAGTTAGAATTTACGAGTAACATGATTCAGATTCTTCAAAGATTAAAGTTCACAAATACTACAGAAGTTGTATTTATGGATGCTTACATTATACAATGCTTTTCGCTACGTCATTGTTCTTGAAAAGTGCACACGCGGTGTTAAAGTGCACGTATAAAACGACTGATTTAATTATTAATGTATGATTGGGTCATTGGGTGACACCTTTGTATATGAATTGTATAATTCCATTTAAGCCTCGGAATGCACGTTAAGCCATTGGTCCCGGCTGTCATTTGTAGATCTTTGGCAGTCGTTAAAAGTAGTCAGTAGCCCAAAAGTCTGACAACAAGTCTTACAAAGGGTTATTATCATACTTGTATTACCCAGTACTAAGGTGGGTTGTGGAGGTCAAACAGGCAATCGGTTCATGTAAAATACCAAACCTCAACATAGTTGCGGAAAGGGTAGGCAGATAATGAAGGTGCTCATGGCAGACGTATTTAATTTAGGTAATGAATTAGGCTAGACCTATATGACTCACAATACCAATCATGAATGACATAGTGTATTTGACGTCCTTTGACGTTCGCTTGGCTTATAAGCCTCTGCTTTGTAGTTATTTCATCATCTGCCTAGCCTTTTCCCAAATTATCTTGGGGTCGGCTTCCAGTTTAAACGGATGCAGCTGAGTACCAGTATTTTATATTAAGCGACTACCTATCTGACCTCGACAACCCAGTAACTGGGTAATACGATACCCCTTGGTAAGACTGGATGTCAGACTTTTGGCTTCTGACTACTCGTAACGACTGTCAATGATTTGCAAATGACAGCAGGGACCAACGTCTTAACGTGCTTTCAGAAGCACGGATGAAACTCGGTATGTAATTATGGTCACTCATCCACGGATCAACCTCGGCAATCACGGCTTAACCTTAAAGATCGACCCAGGCGGCTGTTATTATTTAGCCAAGAGCTCTTCAATATCAGTCATAATATCAATCATGAATGACATAATGTATTTGACGTCCTTTGACGTTCGCTTGTCTTATATGCCTCTGTTATGTAATGATGTATTGTATCGATATCAAGCGCCGTTTATTATTCGCCACATATCGTAGAGGGTTGACTCATATATCGATACTTTCGAATAATTGATTGTGAAAAACGGTGATTGCATTTTTATTACGATAGTTTAAAGTATGGTTGGCAAGTTCCACGATAAATAAAATGTGCCCGTGATGGCCAGAAATCTGTCACCAAAATCCCGCCAAACGGTCACTTTAAAATTATTTACTATTCCCATAACTCTTTTGGTAATTTTTTATGTTGTCATTGTTGCAATTGGTGTGGTTTATGCGAATGAAAATTTAATAACTACAAAAAATTATGCGATGTGTTTTGTGTGGGAACTGACAAGCTTACACAAACAAGGAGTACTCTGTATCGCCTAAAGTTGAAAGTTCAACTCACGAATAGTAGTAATTTCCACATAGGATGGTTCCAGTGGCCTTCTGTAAATCAGGTATCTAAGTTCGTAGCATAGAGAAATAACGTAAACCGTGTACTTCGACCATATTCGTTAAAGTGAACTTTCGGTTATTCCTAGTTGTCAAGATTTTGATGATATTTCTCTATCAAAATCTTGTCAACTTCCATAATTTTGTAACAGTTCTGTAGCAGAAGCAAGAATAACATTGTGAAGCATCATCGAAAAAGTCACGGTGACGCGCAACTATATGACAATTCCCAGTAAGATTACGTTACACTTAATACGCAGTTAGTTACAACAATGAGGCTTAATTAAAAGCTTTCATGCCAAATGATCCTTACTCCCTACGTTGTCAAGATCAGGAGTATAAGTTACATGATCTATGTTAAGTCACGAGAGACAGCTGTCTCTACATTATGAGACATTCAATTCGAATCTATGATGTACGTACGTATGTACTTATCTGGGTACTTTATTTACCTAACGGTAATACCAATTACCTGACCACAAATCCTTGCAGTAAGGAAAAGATTCTTCCTCGTAATCACAAAACTTATTCCAGTTAAATTTTATTATAATTGAGGCTTAGTGCACAATGGACGTCCGCCGTTCGCCGGCCACGTCATTGCACCAACGTAACGTCTGGCGAACATCCTCCACTAAGCACAATTAATCACCGCTGACCCATTCAATCAGGATAATAAACACCGTATTTCAACAACGATATGGCCCAGTATCCTGTGATGGAATCATACCTAACAGTAAACGCATTATGTCGCTGATGTAGAGACGGCAGGCGCCATCCAGTGAAGCTGTCTTAGAAAATGACATGATTATAAAAACAAAGATCTTAATCACAGATCTCAATCATGCAAATTCTGCACGCAGTGTTCTGAAGACAAAAATAATAATTCTATTATTTGTAAGTTTTAAAAATTTCTCAACCAAGTTTTAGATTCAAAAACTTTAGAATCAAATAAAATCAAATTATGATTTTCAGCGTTGAGGCAAAATTATTCATTATAATTATTTCAGAGGTTAAACTTTGTTAAACGAATGAGTTGATTGTGGTAAACTAAGTTTAACGGGAAACTAATTGCATTTATTTCAAATGGGCACATACCAATTTTATATATACGTTGCTTAGTAAATAAATTGACATTGTTAAAATTATAAGATTTTGCAGTAAATTTACCGTTAATATACCCTGAAGCTACGACTTACTGTTTAGTTAACGCAATATTCTGAGTCAATAGTCTTTAATTATCTGAAGCATAAAGTGCAGTGAAGAATTGCTAAAGCTAACAAATGCGCACTTCTATAAAATACGTCGTGGAAAATGATGCAGACTGTCAAAAGATATGAGTAACGCGCACTCACAAAGGATTTATTTCGATTATACTAGGAACACATGTGAACATAGATAGTACAGAACAATAACTTTTGTCTTTATCCTGTACGTTCATGGCATTTAAACTTGCGAATTCATTCATTGTTATTTCTACAATCACTTGTTCCCTATAGTTCATATATAGAGGGCTCGATTCTCGAGACAGTTTGTTAGTATCAGCTTGTCCCGAGTACTTCCGAGCGTGAACTTTGAGATAGAAACTACCCAAAATTATGATCAACTCCGCTACAGATAACCCGTGGAGCCACTGAGGTCCCATAAACTTTACTACGGACGTAAAGGAGACATTGATAAATAGGAAGCTTATAACGATAACGATCCTTTCAGAAACTTTCTTCAACTAAAAACGTTGAAATTCTTTGATAACCTAAATGAAAACTTGTTATTGGCAGTTTTAGTTTATCGACCTTTGACGATAAGAGACAAGAGAAGCTCGTGGCTAAATCTTAACACCCGCTTGGATCAGTCTTCAGGTTAAACCGCGTTTTCCAAGGTTGGTCTGTGGATGGGTGACCATCATTACATATCGAGTTTCATCCGTGCCGCTGAAAGCACACTAAGCCGTTGGTCTTGGCTGTAATTTGTAGATCTTTACCGTAGATCTTTATCGTTACACGTAGTCAGATGCCCGAAAGTCTGACAACCAGTCTTACCAAGGGGTACAATATCACCCAGTACGAATTGGGTTGTGGAGGTCAGATAGGCAGTCGCTAGTTATTATAAATTTGGAAAAAGGCTAGGCAGATGATGAACGATCATCGCGACTGTTTGACGAAATGAAGAAATATTTTAAGAATCTAGTGTTTCAGATAGTATGTGACCCTTATTCGTCGACCAACAATAAGCCTAATTAAGAACTGTGTCACAATGACTCACGTTCCTACATCTGCTATGGACCTATCTAAACGGAGACTAATAAGTTGAATTGCAATGCCTATGAATAAGCCCATTTAAATGAGGCAGATGAATGAGGCTCACATAAAGTGCAGAACCCTAAGGGAATGAAAGTGCTACCCCAGTGTAATCTGACTATATAAAACCTGCCATAAAGTATAACGACATTTCAATACCTTTTAAAGTTATGTGCTTACGAGATAGGGCTGGCGTACCAGATATGGTGGAACCTTATCTATATTTAATTTTCAGAACAACTTCTTTTATAAAATAAATCTACGTAAATGTTAGCTCTTTCCAGAGGATTGTTTTTATTAAGCTTTGTTTTCTTTTTAATCAAATAATCTGTTAAAAGATTCAAGCATATTTACCACGCTTTTACTTACACTTTAATGAAGTGATTATCCAAATGCGCTACAGTTTTAAGTGTTAGAACATGCAGTGTACTGTATAATTTGGTGTCGTGTCTCACAGTCCCTTGTCGTGTTTATTGCCAGCCCTGAACTTAACATTGAAGAGAGACCGTGAACGTGCGTTACACAAAGCAGTTAAAACTGAAATGCATTGATTGACGGATTCATGGAGACTATAAAAAGTTCTTTGAACCTTCAAAAAATACTCCACGGATGTATTTGGACGCACACTGCACAGCGTTTTGTCAATAATATTGTTATTAATGTTACCATTGACTTTGCGGGTGACCTATCAATTTGGAGTATGATATATTATGTATTTGTAAGCTGCTAATTTGCCAGCTGTGACGATACATTGCTACAAAAGAATCGATTAAAATGTATGAATCGAAATATCAGAGGCTGGGGTGTAGTGAGGGCCGCTGTCACCTGTCTAGCATGTAAATGTTAAGTGAACCAGATAAATTAATGTGTCTGACCCGAGCCCGAGCCTCGAGCCCCTCTTCAAAGTAAAAGGAAAAATTAACGAGTATTTGTTACTATTTTTTTACTATCACTTACTGGTGAAGGTTCATTTCACTCGAGTACATTTTCTCATTAGCTCTCTAGACAGTCTGCAAAAATAATTTGCAAGTAAATAGTTTTTTCTCGTTTTTAATCAAAACGTGAGAAAGATGTTATGAAAACGTTCGTGGTTTGAAGAAATCTTGCGAGGCATTTAAATGGTTTATGTTTTACTTTTTAAAATGATATATTTAACCTCATTTTTAATTAGCCTTTCCACAATTACATAAATTTATGTTATTTTCTGTGATTTTCATTTGTTTTATCGTGCGGTCGGGTGTGTAAGAATATCCTTGAACTATTTATCGGTCAGTTGTTCGATTATGAAAATACAAGAGAACAATCCGTTATCCTCTATCATAATAACAATAAATCATACGGATGCATTGTATTCTGATAACTTGATTCATCAAAATACTGTTCTCTAGTGTTTCAATAAAGTTAATGAACAAAGCTCCCGAAAGTTAGTCTCTGCGAACGATCCACCATGGTCCATGACTGGTCAGTGCATCGGTCTCCCGTTTTAATAGTATAAGGGTATGCTGGCGTTTTTATGGGGGATCGTTTCGTTTCCATCGTCTAAACTTAAAGTTTATTGTTCTGACATGCAATCCAAGTGGAACTTAAAACGTACCACACTGCGAAAGCAAAACAACTTCAGTTAATAGAACAATGCACTAACGCAAATTAATATCTCTATATACCTTATTCAGTTTCATAATTCTAATTATTTTAGTGGAAGGCATAAAATAAATGGATTTATGTTCAAATAATAGCTGTAGAACGCTCGTAGGCTCGGGGCCAGTATTTAATTTAATCAAATATTCACCCCTATAATATTAAACGCGGTGCTATGTCAGTATAATAACTAGGTACGAATAGTAGTTATTTACATTATACAAGACAAGATAATTACATAAATGTGATGTTTATTTATTTATCACTTGGATTATGATGCAAATTAACATAATCGTCTCTAATAACGGCGTTTAACCCTACGGTCTGTCCATTCAATATAATAATGACTTGTAAGGTCATTGCTACTCAACTGTGGGTCACCGTTACTCTAACTTGCGCTTTAATAACTGGGCCATAAAGTGTAAAATATGATTGTGGTTTATGTTTCCGTGGCAAGTTCAGAAAAGCTCTTCAATGGATGTGATAGGATACATCCTGCGGTTTCAATTACATTGAAAGTGCAATTTATAGTTTATTGATACGAATGCGGTTGGTTCAGATAAACAAACTCAACGGGCGTAGAGTAAACAAACCGCAATTTGCTTGAATAGTAAAGAACATGTAGTGATTTATATTTACTCCTGACAACAGCCTACTATTACTAGTTGCAGAAACCTATATCGTAGTACAACCACTCAAAAATATTACTCGACAGAAGCAGTATTTCTAATTTCGATTCCAGTTCAAGAATTTAAACAATTCTCATTTACAAAACCCATTATATCGGTGCAACCAAAATTAAACGTCAAGTACGTAAAGCAGTAGCCAATTTTACAGTGACAGTAACAGTGATTCATGTAACAGGTATTTTGAACGGTTTGTCGTGCCGGCAGTACCAATAGCAATAAGCTAACTGCTGGCGCGGGCGCCGACAACGGTAGTAAAATACACATGTTTAGAATCATTGTTGGACTGAAAGCCATCATTGTCTCGCGCTCCCTACAAAAAAAGTAAGGGAGTTTTTTAACAACGTGCGTTTTGTTCGGGGTTCTAAAGGGTTGGGATCACGTCTGGCGGGCGTTATGAATGAGATGGACAAGTAGGGTTATTCAGAATATCCTGTATTTTTCCTCCCTTTGCAAATTCACTATCGAGCTGACAAACAAGTGAGTGAAGTGTGTGATATGAATAGGTGAGTGAATTTTACAGAATGGCATTGCCTCTTCTTACATTGTTAGACCTTTACTTTCTATTTTACGCTTGGGCGATGTAACAAGTGTAACCTTTTTAGGTAATTTCTAATTATTAAATATTCAGTTCAGTGGGTCAATGTTTGAAGATGACCGGTCTATTAGGGCGAGCTTCATCAAAAGTATAATATTTCTACGACTCTGCTAAATAAACCTTGTTACGTCCTCTACTAAATTATGTACAGCATTTTTTATGATACCATATCATAGAAAGTGTTCTTTTGTGTCGTTAAAAAACATAGGTTAGAGATGTTGGATCTCCTGTCAGCTTTTATTGACATTCCGATGATGGTTGTGCCACGAAAGCGAAGCGCAAAAAAATATTGGAGAAAAAATTCAGTCAAATCACTTTGATCAAATCATTTTGGTCGCTCTGTATGGTGTCGGCCGTAAAGAATAGCACCATCCCATATCTTCCCGTGGGTGTCGTAAGAGGCGACTAAGGTACTTGCCAGAGAATGGGCAGCAGCGTTCTCTGTGCCTTTGTAACAACCGTACTGCGATCGCCAACCCGCTTGCCAAGCGTGGCGATTATGGCAAAACCCCCCAAAATGTCTATGTGACTTGGGGAAGGGCTATGTCCAGCAGTGGACGTCTTTTGGGCTGAAATGATGATGATGACTTTGGTCAAATATTTAAAATCTTTTTGAACGGTTCTAGGAATGCTGTAGAGCATGACCATCTATTTTATTTTATTCAGTTTTAAGGGGTCTGATTTGGAGTACGAATGTTATTATTTCCATTCTATAGCAGATCCAGAAGTAATTTTATGTAATGACAATGATTTATTAAATCGTATATTGTTATATCAACAATATTATGTATATCTTAAGTGTTTTATGTAAATGAGCTTTGGTACACCCACAGACAAAATCAATGACTGTAAAAACTGAACGTCCCATAAAGTTATTTATAGATTATATGAAGACAATATGAAATTTTATGATACACTAACTAAATTATGAGTGACTGGGATTCGACTCGGCATCCCCCGAGCTTTTATTCTGTAACATGTCAAAAGCCACATGACAATATTTTATTCACGAAGGAGCGTAGCCATACTTTAATATTTCATACACGTGTAATTCAAATTTCAACTGAATATCAGTGTGGTTGATTGTTTTTCATAAACTTTCAATATTTGTTTTTCGAAAGCATAAAATATTCATAACTTTTCGTAATAACATTTCGTCGCATAAATGCATTGATGTACGCGCGCAAAATGTAATTAAGTACACCATTGGCATTGAAATAGCAAGATACAGACAAATTTGATTTGTGAATCCTCTGCATTTGTTGCATTTGTAACACTGATCAACTCTGTTGTTCCTGACTGTACATCCACTGTTTATCATTGTTAGCTGTGAATAACTGCCGATCGTTTAGAAGGAGCATGAGTAGAAACACATTAAGTGTGTCAAGCTAAGACAGATCTGTTCCGCAAACTGCGGCGCCAGTTATGATTAAGATCGAGCACACGTGCTCACTTCGTCCAATAAAAGCGGTAGTAAAGCCGCTTACACACCAACCACTGATAAAATATCCTTAATATCTTTAATAAACTCCATGATGCGAGCAATAAAAACTTCCACGAGAAAATATTTACAGTGATATAAAGCTTAGTACAGACCTGCACATGATGTATTGCGTTTCAAGAGCTTCGTTTGTAAATAAACATTTTATTCGTTCGTTTTGATTTCTTTGTAAGATCTCGGTGCAAGGTAACACTTCATACAGATAAGATTTTATTTATTCTTTTTCATTTGCGCTCTCGAAGAGGGAAGTTCTCTTCGGGAATACTAATGTACGCAGGTATGTTTTAGAGTTCCCAGTTTCTGGGAAGAAACACATAAAGGAAATTCTTTTATAAACAATGTAGTTCTTTTATGAATCTGATGATGGTCTGATTGTTACCAATCAAACCATCAAATATGTATAGCAAATAAGTGTTACAGGTCAGTACCCTTCGGGAATAATTTGAACGACAAACAATATAGTCAGGACCCGTGACGTTTGACGTTGATGAGCAAAATTTAAATGAATTCTGCGCATCATTACGTCCAGTCCCAGTAATGTACAGATCGATTAAATAATGTACCTAATGTCAACCTAATAAAGGAGTCGTTCACCTATCGCAGTGAAATGAAAACGTATGTGCGGAGTGGACAGAAAATGGAGTGCCAAAAGGCGTTTACAGCGTCAATAAATGTTATTGGTTTTGCGTGTAGACGCTTTAATATTACATTATCATCGCTTGAGAAACCAGAACCTTTCATCCATCATCTAGCCGGAACTACAGCGTAGTCAATGTAGTCATCCTTGTCTACTGTCAACGGTTACTAATGTAGTGCTGGTGACTAGATATTATGACCAGATCTCCAAACAATCTCACCAAAATCAATTGCTGTCTTGAAATCTCAAGGGAAGTCGTCTACACAATAGACATATTGAACATTAAAACTGGCACGTTAGAACTCCATTTTTAACCCCTCCCTGTGCTGGCCCAATGCCCGCCATTGATTCGTCCAGCCGTGCGATCATTTCCGTGATCGATGACTTTGTTAATCATCGAGTACTTATGCGTTCATCGTGATAAATAACGTTTGACAACCCCGTACTGAAATATTACGTAACATTCGAATTAAGCTCTTTGAAAGCGAAGCTACTTCGCTTTTGAATGTGGGCTGAATAGAGAAGTACCGACACCTTATATTACAAAATTGATTGAGGCACATGAATAGATTAAGTAAATGACTGAAAATAAACTTATTGTTGAAATCGCAAAATTGACACACATGGCGTGGGAGGATAGCTGGGCCAAGGACCTTTGAAAAACGGCTGGAGCTTATTGGATGAGGAAGTCGGAGATGCGGGTGTTGAGGGCAGGAGTGACTTGGAAGAAATCTATGTCCAGCAGTGGACTGCAGTAAGCTAAGTTGGTTGTTTGGATTAAAATGACATAACATCATGCCTGTAATCTCTAAAGGATAAGGCGGATCTGTACCTAAATAGTACACCCAGACCCACATTTCGCCAATTAGGTATTCTTATTCGGTTTTAACCACGCAACATAAAAAATGCACTCATTATTAATGCTTATGTACAACTCAGAGCTTTTTATTTTGATATTTTAGCTTTTTAATGTTTTAAGTCCCATGTAATAGGGGGGCAGACCATTGCCATCATTGACTTGAAATATTAAAATAATGCCAGACTTCCCTTAACTGAATTTCGTCACTATACTAAGTAAGGTCAGTGACCGTCCAGTGCAAGCGTGAATTCCTATAAGCATAACCGTACAGTTTGAATCGGGAACAGCTCGGAAACTCATCAGAGTATCGATATTTGTTAGCATCAATCATCCCTAAAACAAACGCGTGGCAGTCTGAAGCCTGGTTCACACTACAGCTTTATTTATGGCACAGTTTCAGCTAGAGTGGGCAGGAAATGTTGAAACTGTTATTTGTTTACAGTACGGTGATACCTTCAGTAGTGCATTGTGTTTGCACTGTTTGTTGAAGAATTAAAAGGAGAGACCTGTCCTCTTATAGCCCAAACTTTATATGGAGAACGGCCTTTCAGCGAAGGTTGAAATGTAATAAAAGTCCTCAAAAAGGAAGTGAAGAAAAAGCTTTTTGATCTGAAAATCTAAAGTATTACAAAATTGTTGGTTTTATTGGTCGCTTCCGATTCCGATAACTTTTCGCAACTTACCCACGTTTTGGCTTTACGTACCTATGCGGAAAGCATTGAGCAAGATATGATAATCGCCTGCAATCTGATAAGGCATTAAGTAAAGAGGACAGATTAACCACCATTTCAAGTGTTTAGCCATGTGCTGTGTTTAGCTGTTAGTGAACTAACCAATCAATTGCCAAGGGTATTTAATGAAGCTGCGGGTAACAATAGAAGACAGATAGCAAAATCATATCATATCAGCTCTTCGACATTTACTGTACTCTTTCATAGACTCTACGGAGTTTGCTGTTGTTTAATCCAGAAAAAGGACGACAGGGATGCTTACAGGTCTTACACATGATGACGATGTTAGTGGGTACATCAACTCGGTCACCAACCACATCACACCAAACCCGGAACTATATGCATTTCTAAGAGACAGGCCATGCTAATTGGTAAATAATTATATGATCATTATTTATATCCTGAACTCTGAAGTGCATACATTAATTACTCTATACATACTTAATGCATAATGTTTGATATAAAAATCGATAAATCTCAGGCATGAACTTTCATCGACCTACATTTTATGTAACAGTACCTCTTTAAGATGAATCATCGTTACTCCACTACCTTTTATCGAGCTCATAAGACGTACAGTGAAACGTTCGTTCATGGTAATACTTCTGCAGCGGCTTTATGTGGTAGCAGTATGAGCGGTTTTCGCACTTCAAGCGATACTAATGATTGTACGTGTATAAATAATATTAGGAAGTGGTAGCCGAAGAACTTTGTACGGCCACTTTATAGTTTGTTCATATTTACAAATACGTGCTAAGTGGTAATTTTATGAACAGTGTATGACCAATAACACATACTTTAAATGGCAGTGAGTGTGAGTCAAGTAAGGAAAATATTCTGTGAATTTGAGTAAGTATGTGGAATCATTAAAACATCCATATTAGGTTGATATTCAAAGTGTTGCCATGCTTGCTGATATCTCCATTAAAGCAGTTTAAGCAACAGCGACGCTATCCGACAATCTAGTCTGCATTACAATTTACATCAAGTTTCCTTCAATCATTCCCATACACAGCGTGGGTAGTTATTAATTGATACTCTACAGGCCCATCAACCAGCCTAACATGAAATACTGGATCGACAGTTTATTCACAACCGTAATTACTGACAATATATGTTTGCTAAATAATGGAGCAAATAAGTTTGTTCAGCTGGTTGGGACAACAAAAGGATCTCTCGATAGTTCATTTTCCGCGTCACTGGCGACCAGCCAAATCATTGCATTTAATTCTTTCGAGCCCCCTTCCTACGAGTTGGACATGAACTGCCTTTCCTTGGTGTCAGGGACACAGCGATTTATTAGTAAACAAGAGACGCCACGCGATTTCGTTTGGGGTGACTCACCGCCGAATAACATATGAGTGTTATATGGGACTGTTATAATGACGCTCCTAGATCCTCGATTAATATCAAAATAAGTCACTTTTGAATAAAAAATTTTTGTTTGGTAAAAAAAAAAAACAAGTTTATGGTTCATATTTAAACGATTGTAGCTGTCTATTCTATTCAGCCAGCATTTTCATAGATTTTTTCTTCTTCAGATTTAACGGGCTGTGAATTAAATTGCAGTAAAAATAGAAAACATTCCTGCTTCATCATTTGGGCAGCTAATTTAAGAGTGCTGCATATAACTGACATCTGTCACTGTTTCAACATCTTGTTCAGACATAAAACAACGGCGCTTCTTGACTGAACTGAAATAAGTGAGCATTTGAAATTGAGTATGTTGTACTTGCGAATCGCGACAATAACATCTGTTTTCACTTTCCAGTGACAGAGCAGGGTTATCCGAAACAAGTTGCTTTATGTATTTGTGTTGTTGGTCATTATTTTTTGCATTTCAAGATGTCATCCGTTAAAAAATCCCTTTTTACTAGCTTCAAAAGGCTAAGAGCACTTTTAATGTTTACCAATACGTATTAGACAAAAATTAAAAAAAAAAACTTTTACTTTACTTTTTAAATAAAAGATAATAGTTATTTTTTCGAACAAATAATGCTCGATCAGCTGGTTCAAAGGTCAGCTCCCGTGCGTTGACCCCACCCGGCAATCGATTGCGCTTCCCGCCATGGCGTATTGTTGGCATGGCCATTGAATAATATTCTTGTACTCGCACGAATATCGGTTATGACGATTCATTAACAACTCGCTCAAGGTAATCATCTCATTCGCCGTCTTTTCGCAATACACTTGAAGAAATATTTGTATCGAAATTACCATATGTATTTTATGTTGAAGTCAATTTGAATGGAACATTAACAAGAATATTTGGCTCATTTTGAGAGTACTGTAAATCTCATTCAGAATACAGACTGAATACTGGCACTTGTAGCATTCATTAAGCTTTGGCGCGACTATGAATATTGCGTAGTCGTCTGTGCGTGATGCTGAATATATTTAAATTCATCTTTCTTTATCCTTTCACAAACCATGCTTCATAGAAATTAATGAAAAAATATATTAACGATGCAATGAAAGTTAACCACTGTTTTAAATTTTAAATCACAGGTTTCTATTTCAAGTTAATGAAAATGCTGTGCAACCTGTGGGTAGGTAATGCAAATACCGCGTACCGTCTGAATACAAATAGCAAAAAAGGCGCGTAAAGTCCATAGATAAAGGAACCAGCATTCTATCGCATCGGTAAACGCAGACTACTCCGAGATAATGTACGAAGATAATTAAAAATACCTTCTTTTCTTGCACTATCTTTACAGGAAGTGGGCACGTACGGAATCCGATATCTTGATATATTACTGGGGGGTCTTTGCCGCATTTTTACAACCCCCAGGGGTGTCTATCTATTTATAAGGGCGTGGGGTACCGACGACCTTTACAAATACAGCTCTAACCGATATGCTCTACAAACTGTTGTCATAAAAGCGTGTTCGATGAAGGTGAATGAATGGCTTGCCTTGAGGGATCGTTGTTGTGGTGCTTATACAGAAAAACACCGCATGGTTCTCTTAGGAATATGCTACCCCGTGCATTACTACCGGCCATGGATTCTTATTTCTAGCCAACCGTGTATGTAGCTATCACACTTGGTTCGGGACCCCTTTTGTTAAGAGTGAGACATTGAAGGGATCACGATTAATCAAATTCAAATATGTACTTAGGTATGTGCTTGCGGTTAATGCCTCCTACACAATTGATTATGAAAACCAACAACTGTTGTGCCATTTCTTTTGTGACACACATGGGAACCACGAGTTTATTTATATATTACAGTTCTGAAAGCACATCAAAGCTTAAGAACAAAGTTTACTACTAAACAAACAAACATTCCCGAAATACAATAAAATCATCTCTGCTCTATTATATTTAATATTTCTCGGAATCCATTGTTAGAAGGCCTAGAATCGGTTGTGATCTAGTTTTGCCTTAGTGCTTCCTGTTTGCTTGGACGGCAAACACCGGTGTGTTAATCAGTAGTCAGGTACATATTTTCATTGGTAACAGCTATGTGGCACAAGCTTACGACTTATGTAAACAAACAACTTTTAATGCTCTATGAAGGGAACTATAAACGTGGGAACTGGATTGCGGAACTTTAATAAACGTTTTTATTTGTTAAATTGTTTTATTTTTTACTGGTATAAGGATTTTGGATGGTAATCCGTACATTAATAAAGGGCTAGTCCTGATGTAACCTGTGGAAGTTTACTCAAGACTAGTCTAGACAATACCATATACCTTCCTGTCGGTCGAACGCTTTATTCAATGATACTGAGAGAAAAGTGCCTTAGTCATGTCGTTTGATAAGTAAATTGAATGATTAAATCAAGTGGATAGAACGAAATAGTGCACGTAATCTAGTGAGTCCACAGGAACTAAAATCAGCACTATAATAAACGTTATTATAGTTGTAAAGCATGTGTTTTAGTGTTTATTTCTCGACCAGTGATCTGTTGCTCCCATTCGCCAATACATCAGCTGAGGGACGGGTCACGCCCTCGCGGCCGAGCGGTGAAAGTAGGCACATTTATAGTTCGGCGCATGCACAGGTAGCCCCCCTCGCTGCGTCAGTCTAAACTTAGCCTAAGACTGCAGACGTAGTGCATGGGCGACCACCGACATTTTTGGGTCACATATAGAGCAATAAAAAGTATTGGTATAAGGAGATGCAGTTATTATTATCGACTTATAAATAAACAAAGTCGGATGAATTTTAGAAACGGCTAATTCAATTTAATTCAAAATCTATCGTCAACACAAGCACGTGGAACGGTACAAACTAATTGCGTCTTTGCATTAAAATTTTCATATTGAAATATTCATCGTTAATCTGCCAATACAATCGCCATCTCTTGTGCAGTGTGTCCGCAGCTAGAGATAATATTAGGCCGCGCACGCGCCGCCCGCCCGCGCGCCCTCACTGTCTGCGTGCATTAATACATATTTGTATTTAACTGTATTGACTCCGCATAGTTTATGAACGCAGCATACAGCACCAGTAGCCGTCAATCGACTGAAATATGATCGAGACGGAAGCGAACGAATCTTTCGAAATGTGCATCTCAACATGCGTTTTATAAGAGCTGAGTTAACTCATTAAAAGTTACATGGAGGTTTTTAATTAGAACATTGAATGCGTCTATCAATTAAGCAGGTACATAATAACGTAATTTTTCAGTAGGTACGTTGCCTCTCAATTCAACATTTCAAGACATAGAAAACAAAAACATCTAACCTACGTTGAGCTACCTGAACTAAAAACCACACTCAATTACTTAAACCCATACTAAGGGTGAAACAAACAAAATACCTTGGACACTGTGTAACGGAGGACCTTAAAGATCATGAAGACATCGAGCGCGAGCGCAGGGCTCTTGCAGTGAGATGTAATATGTTGGTCCGCAGGTTTGCCTGTTGTAGTAAGGAGGTTAAAGTAACACTATTTAAGGCTTACTGTCAAACCTTCTACACAGGCAGCCTGTGGGCCAACTACACGAAGAAAGCCCTGGATGCTCTTAGGGTCCAATATAATAACGGCTTCAGAATGCTCTTGGGACTACCGCGCTTTTGTAGTGCTTCTGGCATGTTCGCTCAGGCTCATGTTGACGATTTTTACGCGATTGTGAGGAAGAAGACGGCGTCTCTGCTAGAGAGAACGCGGTCAAGTCCGAACAGCATTCTGAAGATGTTAGTGGATAAATTTGACTCGCCGATAGTTAATCACTTCGTGCATGTACTGGTGAGGCAGGAGTGATTTGCTGTGGCGAGTGATTTTGTATGTAGACATAATATTTTTTCATAGTTACACTAACATAGTTTTTTAAGCCTTTGTACACTAACCCATGGACCATTTTGTTGTCTGAGTAAATAAATATTATTATTATTATTATTATTAAACACTTTATAGCCAGCGTGTTAATAATAAATTATACGGTCACTTCACACAGGTATTAATAAATTACGCAAAAAGCTCCTTTGCATGTGAACTCTAGTCACGTAGAGCCACATACGACGTTAATACAATGTTTGAGCGGAAGCGGCCAATCGATAATAGATATTGGGACTAACCACGGTAAAGTCACATTTCCATAATTATGCAAAAAACTTTACGAGAAATGTCTGTTATGCTGTTTGATAGCAAAATGTAACTTACTCAAGTTAAGTTATCGTTCCGTCACTGAGAAACACGCTCATGCACGATACGAACTTAGCCATGGCATTGATGGACAGTAGCAAGGGAGAGTGGGGAGATTTTGGTGGAAATAGTCTGTGGGCATTATATTCTGATGCCTAGTTCAGCAGTAGGTGATTAACGGTTAGGCAAGATAGCGCTGCAGAGTTGAATTCTGCAAAACATACAGCAAATCTATGAGAAAGACTGAAGACATTATACAAATACCGCTAGCACATCAGTGTCCTAAAACTTGTGAAGTAACCGATACCTCTAAAACCGTATTAGCTGGTGTTTGTAACGTCAATAAAGACATTCAAGAACTAAATGACTTGAAAGTTTCCCCTATCGCCTCGTTCTCGCTTCCCCTGATTCCGCAAAAAAAAAACAAAAAATGCAAAGAGAGTGACAAAGTCGTAGTCTCAAAAACGTCAAAAAAATCCCAAAATGATGTGCCTATCCAATAGGGACTTAGGTATCCTATTCATGTCAGGACAGCCGGATTCTTGCCAGACAGCCAAGATAGTCTGTAGACGTTACCAAACAACTTTCAAGTATCTAGTCTGCATTAGCTTTTCTTAAAATCAATGGCAAACATTTGGGACAGCTGCCAAAGTATTATTGTTTGTTCTAATTAGTTTTGTTTAACTAGTAATCTGTGTGTTTCTTTTATTGGACATTTAATTTTGTAATTGGTAATTTGTTTTACAATCGCCATGACTCGGTTTGGTTTTATTATCTTTGTTCTGCTTATTATCTGCGTTCTGACTGAACTTATTAGTTAGAATTTATCTGATTATTGTCATTGATCTAATAGAAACACAAATACAAACAAAAATATCAACATTCGATTAAAGTAGAAAATCTTTTATTTCTACGGCAGCAAGTTACAGAATACTACTACAAAAAATCGAACAGAATTGTAATTCAATCTATTGATGTAGAATGCGACTAAGGGGAGTATTAAAAGTAACAATCTGGTAAAAGGCAAGAGAGACATGTAACAAGTCCAAGAAATAAACTTGACCATATAAAAACGACGGGTAACGAGAATGCAGTATGCACTTTTAAGGTTACAAAGCAACTACGACAAGAGTACACTTGGTCACACAGGCGACACGCCTTCACAACAGTACACGCCGAAATAATCTCTCTACCAAGGCCTGTCAGACTGTTTTGGTATAAAGTTTGAAACAAGGAGTCGTTAGCTTCTCGGTCAGCTGTACCTAGTTCTAGTGAAACCTGATTAGCGTTGTGACATAAGAAGAATGCGTGAAATGTTGCGCTAGTAGAAATACAAGGAAAATATACAATGTTTGATGAAAGCACAGTCTATGTGACACCCGCTGTGGCTACTGATTTATGAGAACTTGTCTGTGTCTAGAGGTACTCGGGAAAATAATACGCCTGCTTACGAAAACTATACAGAGTCTGCCCCTTTCTTATGCAATTTTTATGGGATTTTTCATGATTGTACCATGTCTGCATGCGGAGTGCGAGTAAGCATTATTTTTGATGCTTTAAGCCTCAAGCATCAAAAGTAATGCTTATTTAAAGTTTAAGGTGTTCAGTTCTTGAAGTGAAAAAAATTGGTCAGAGTTTATTCACACAGAAGATAAAGGCAAAACTGATTATGAAGCTCTAGACGTACTAACACTAACCCTTGAACAAACTATACCCATGTGTCCGTATAAAGATAATTATGACTAAATTGCGAGAAGTTTTAGATCCAAAATAAACGCTGCCTCGTCAACTTACTTGAACAACCTTATTTTTACAAAGAAATCTGTAACCAAAAGTAAGACTCATGGAACTTCAAACATAAAATTTTATCTTCACTGTCGGCAATTACTAGCAGAATTAGGACTTAAAATTAAATGCGCTGATTCTAAGAATCCGAACAATTGTTATTACGTCCAGCTAAATTTTGGGTCTCACGCGACTCACATTGAATGCAAAAACAATCTCACCCGAGAAAATCGAACAAAATGAACATATTGATCCTGCTGAATTCAAGAGTTTCCATACCATTATAGCATTTATATTAAATTATATTTTAGGGGATATCAAAGAAAATATAGGTCGACGACGTCATAGATATAAAGTTTAAGGAATAGGCTAAAAATACGATAGTGAAACACATTTGGAATAACAATGGGAAAGCGGTATAGAGGTAAATTACTAACACAATTATCATTTGCATATGCGTTGATGCTTATTGGAATGCTGTAGAGTTTAAAATTGTTTGGGGAGTTGTAAATTTGGACGGATGCAGTGTGACTCACCGGAACATTGCGCTGAATAGTGTCCGGACTCACCTGGGAGTCGGCGGCGAACCAGCAATGCATACTAATTGACGAATCTGTGAATAGTTGGTGCCACACTGCTCAAACATACCCTCAATTAATTGTTACAATTTACATTGTAAATTTTTCGAACAGCGACTCGTTCTGAATTGAAATTAGTAAACGCATACATTTTTGCATGCCATGGTGTGTTATCGTTTAACAGATCTTGATTCATGCCAGTTTAGTTAAGCAGTCGTACTTCCTCATCATAAGAATCTTCATTAGCAATCCTTGGTTACGCACTGTCGACAGTAATTAAATAAATATCACGTTGTTCAGCGATGATATTCACTTGTTCTGTCTTAACCACTATATTTTTCAGTTATTTTCAGGTATTTTTTCTTTCGACTCCGTAAGCATCTGTTTCCCGGCTTAACAATTTGGATAAGCTCCTTGCTAAACGCCCAACACCCTTCAGGCAGTATCGGGTAAAACACCTTGTCTAACTGGATTGGGGTCGTTTCAAATTCTAACCTATTTAGATGTGGTCGAAAGTTAGACACCGTATTTTACACATTTTTGTTTCAGGCTGGTTCTGGTAAACAACCACAAAACAAATCGATAACGTTTTGGCAAACTAATCAAGGCAAACCCAATTAGCTAGGCAAATTCATTAGAATTGATCAAAAACTCAGCTGCTATCAGCATCGTATGAATAACCCAATTATCGTCGATTCACATATGTAAATAGTGCAGGCCTATTCAGTAGCTGAACAACTGAAATGCATCTGTCCTTGTCTAACTGGTTTGTATGTGTATTATTTTTGTATGTCCGTCCTCTTTGCGGCTAAATTTATCTCGGAGATGCGGTTTCCGGTCAGCACATGCCATTCGGCAAGCTCCCAGAGTTGCAATGCACTCAATTTGAATGAGTTTGTGAAAGTCATGCACTTCCTGAACTTTAAAACGACAGACGTTTGCTTTGTCGCGATATTCAAGTTTATTTTTATTAAAGAAATAATGTTAAAGAAATACCATAAACTCTTTACTTTTTTGTTTTACTGACTATACTATACTTTTAGTATTGTCAGATCACAGCATATGTGTGAATGTTGTATCCGGAAGCAAATGTTTTACCAGATAAGAAGGAAAGGAAAATATATACCAACTAACTAATGTTTTTTTCTGGCACAGTTTTGTTTACTGCACCTTGCAGCAGATAATGAGCGGAGTCTTATGTCATCGTTATCAATTTTCGGCCTTCTTATCAGTTGGTCTTATCTTAACGGGCGTTTAACAAGAGACGATTGAACATTTTGGGATGTAATTTTAGTGATAAATGTTACCTTTGGTTTTTTTGTTGTTATTGTTGGCTGTTGAGCTTTGTCTGGCGAAATCATGAAATATGTAGGTATGAATGATTTTGAACACTGATAATTACTTTCATAAAGTTCCAATTGGATTAAAAGTATTAGCTTTAAGCAGAACTTAGTAGTCATTACTCCAGGGGCTATAATTTACACGACTTATATACAGACATAATGTATGTATAACGAGTATAGTTTGTGGAAAAACAGTTATTATCGCCGTCTGCAATCTACAGCAGTTGACTTACCTATAAGTACTGCAACACAAACATTCTAAGGCAAAAGAAATTCGGTACACACACTCTCCTAAGAAAAGAATGTCAATTTTTTCCATGAAAAATGTATTACAATTTTTATGTTCGGGCTACATAATTAGAACCTTGGCCGCGAAGCTGTAGCTCCGTCTTAAATTATCTTAGAAAATGAAAAAGAGCTCCGTGAAAAAAATTAATCTTAGCGTAAAGCTAATGGCGTCTACTAACGATCACATTTACTAACTCAACTAGAGCTCATTTAAATTGTAACATATTTAATATCTAGGTTATCAGTGCTTCCTGGTAATCTAGGTTTAACCAAACATGGCGTGAAAGATGACCAGTGGTTCATCGGGCTCGAGTATGTTAATATTGAAAATAATCTAAAAGCTTGATGTATACTATACATACTATATAATTAGTAATTTGATGAAGCTGACAGTATGATTATCAAAGGTGTACCTCAACCATTAGGTTTCGGTTAGTTCCAAAATGCAAATTATAATGGCGACGCATTCATGCGGCTAGATGAACAATAAAGCTATTTGACACTCGGGTAGGACTTGATTAAGTTTTCGTAATAAATGTGCGGAGAATGGCTTAAAGTAAATCCAATATTAATAAAAGAAAAATTATTTAATGTGCTTTGGAATTGTTTTACAGAATCTCATTTTTTTTTTTGCCAGAAGATCTGTCAAGAACAACAGAAATCTTTAACATTTTAACGTAGGTAGGTACATTTTAAATCACCAGCTATATACATTCAAAATACTATTAATTTTAATGTAAATAGAAGCAAAGACAAGCGAAATTTTGTTAAAATGATGTGTCGAATAGGATGCTATAGATAGCGTAATGAATATTTGGGTCAATACCGATGGCCTCCAGCGCAGTTTCAATTTAACTCGCGTTCATTTTCTCTTGTATTGTTCACGAAATTAACATTTTAGAGTAACGCACTGAATCCCATCATTTGATGATAACTGTAACTAAACTTATCAGGAATTAATTTAGTTTTCTGGTGATAGGTTTATTTTTGTATCATTTGTGGCATTCATTGATGTTGTCTGATTGTAAATAGAAATCAATGGACTATTTCAAGTTATTGCTACAAGCCCGGCTAGCTCAGTCGGTAGAGCATGAGACTCTTAATCTCAGGGTCGTGGGTTCGAGCCCCACGTTGGGCGCAAACTCTTTTTGTATATGCAAACTTTTTTAATTGTCATTTTAATGAAATAGGAACTCTAACGGTAATTTATTTTAGTTATACGGCTGAGAATCAGTTATTTTACAATAATTACGATTACATATTTCATCATTTTATCGAGATCGCTGTAAGTCATATGTGTGAATTTGCGTCCATTTATCACTTAGATCAATGTTAGCGCCGCATGTTACAGTCAGATGTGACCTCATTTCGGCCAAAGAGAATTATACACATATCATACAATGTCGGTCATATACGTACACTCGTCAGTTTTACGCCTATAGGTATATGAATAGTTAAACAATGTTAAACGTGAGCCACTAAAACTTGTAACCTAGTTTTACGGAAAAGGTCATTTTCATATGAAACGACGTTTCTTATGAGCCTGAATCTTTATCCCAAAGAATTAATTACTAGCATGAAACAGTAAATACATGTAAATTCATACAACAGGATTTGATTAGCCGTTTGCATCAAGAATGGAATACTTACGCACTTTACATGGTGTTAATTATTTACGTCCCGTACGTAGGTACTATGTACACATATTATGTGTACATGTTTACGGTAAATACAAAGCACATTTATTTCAAAATAACATACCAGCTAGTTTAAATTGGTATTTATTGGAATCCTGGTTTTACCAAGGGTGAGGAAATATTAAACTAAAAATTACGCAATATACATTCATAGTTACTTTTTTTTTTCTCATTTTTAAATTACGCTACAACAGTTCTTGTGCACCAAAATATCTATGAATAATATAAGCCACAAGCCACTATAGCCAGGTGTAGACAGACAAGCTAAGTGGTCCGCCGTAGGAAAAGGGAAGGCGGTAGACAATGCATATCCCGTGCAGTTTGCAAGGTATTTACTAGCTTTATACCAGCCGGGCCCAGACACCTTTTGTTTCATAGTACGTCACCCACACATTCCCGTGGTATCGCAGTGCATAAAATGAATCTGTTCGGGAAAGTGCCAGACTTTCGAGAGTCGAGAGCAATGTGGAGAATGAAGACGATACTGCATTATAAGTACATCGCTTTTTGGTTTCAAGTTCTTGCCAAAATTACTGTATGAAACTTTTTCGTATTTTGGCTTGACACGATACACTTAAGATAGGGATTAGAGTTGAGACCCTAAGTAGTTAGCTTTCCCCATAAAAATTGAGCCTCATTCCGTTTGATATAAACTGGTGCAAGTTTTCTGTAGTTCGACGACGACTTACGAATTAGCCGTAGGATGTCATTATGTTTCATATTTTGCTATTGCAATACAAAAATGTATATCATCAAATGTTACACTGCAACTTCACATGTAAATGTTAATTTTACTAGGTACATACCTAATTGTCCGGGAAGGAATTCTCTAAATAGTTCTGACTAACAATATAACTTCCTTTCCACTTTACACAACAAATACCTTGATAGGTGGGACAATGGTAGGTTCGTAATTTACATCAATATTTCCCCGTGGTCCCAATCAATTACTGCGATTTAGCTTTCTAAATTGGTTTAAAATTAACCACACTGTGGATTTCATAAATCAAATTAAATGTAAAGTAATGTAATGTACATATAATTGGAACCTAATTTTGAAGTTAAAATATGGTTACCTAAGTGTCCAGTATATTTTGACATATCCTGGTAGCTCATCTTGCTAAGGTGAACGTCAGAAAGATGTCAAAGACAATTTATTTGAATTTCGTTCCATTAATCAGCACCGAGCAAATAACACTGGCCACTCAGCAGATTGCGACTACAATACCGGGTCCTCCTACGCCGGCAATAAACTCGACGAAGGAAAGTAAACGCGTCGTGATTGCACCTGGACTGCACCAGTTCTGTGTTTGTGTCAACAAATGCTACGTAATGTTCTAGCAATTTTGAATTATGAAAATCATCATCATCATTTTAGCCCAAAAGATGTCCACTGCTGGGCATAGGCCTCCCCCAAAGTGTCGCCATATTGACATTTTGGGGGGTTTTGCCATAATCGCCACGCTTGGCCGGCGGGTTGGCGATCGCAGTACGGTTGTTACAAAAGCACAGAGGACGCTGCGACGTAAGAGGCGACTAAGGAATTTTCCAGAGAACGGGCAGCAGCGTTCTCTGTGCTTTTGTATTATGAAAATGTTCTAATCTAATAAAGTTCTTATTGTTGACGACGATAATATGAACAGAGGCTGAGGCATGAGAGAGGCTGCTAAACTGGTGACAAGCATATAATAAAGAGGGACCTGAAATCTAGGAGCAACCCTAACTTCCTTCTGTGGGTATAAATCAGACTATAAGAAGTCAAGTGATGGCGGATGGAATTTTTCAAATCATCTCGGTTTATCACATATTCCCAGTTTTACTACAACATACCAGCCTCTGATTTACGCATCCAGCTATCCAGCGTATTTATTGGAACAGGTTTTATGCCCGGCAAAGGTCTGCGATATTCTGACTTGATTGATTATCGTTGATACTTAAAAAACATTACAATTGCTCCGGCCATAACAATATTATGTCGAGTTTTAATTTACTTCATCATCTTCCTTCTTCATTTGAGAGTGAAATAATAGTGAAAATACCCAGTTACTTAGTAGGTAAAACTAATGACACAACAACTGCATAATAACAAGGTATGGAAATATCCTTAGCATTACGATTACGTACCTACTACACCAGTTTTGCTGCACTATATTCACGAAATAAATTAACTGGGTTTACTAAAAGTTACTTGATTCGAGTTGAGTAGCTAGCAAGGGCTACACTATCAGAATCACGGAATATTAAAAATGGAGTCCTAAGACAGCATCATCGTTTTGTTGATCCTCAATCACTATATATGAAGATTTGTAAAGTGGGAAAAAGAACGTGTTTCCAAGGGAAATTACCTAAGTCCCTATTGCGCCTAGAACTTCGGTTTAAAAAAAAATCCTTCTTGTTCCTCCATTTACTTACACCTCCGTGCTCGCAATGGACCAGTTATCACTTACATAACTAAGTTTAACACAAACATGGCCTATATGCGCTTGCGCAGGAAAGCCGCGTTTAAACTGTAATTAAATCGGGTTCAAATCTGATTCAACTCATCCCGTTCGACCTAACTCATTTATCTCGTTGTAATCTATTTTTGTGTACGGATTAAGAAATTTTGGGTGTCGTAACGTAAAAGAGGTTGTTAATGTGATTAGCGTAGCAAGTAAATTCACGTAACTACTGAAGTTTAGTAATAGATTTTATACTGGCGTAGGTACTTGTGTTTTTTAAAGTAAAAATATATTTCATTGGAAATGTTGTATAGAAACCATAAGAATTCATCGTATATTATTAAACATGAAGTCGAAAAGAAAACCCATGTCTCCCACAGGACTAGCTGTTGCGTGGCCCCCAATAAAATTAGTCGAATTTTTCACTATTTGTAACGGTCCACGAAATAAATGAGCGGGATGTCTTCCGAGTCGCGGAGGACTACAATCATGCCTCCCACTCGTCACTTAGCCCATTAATCTCCTCCCAAACGGTCCGTCCGTCTGTCACTGCCAGTAATCTAATACGACACGCCAGCTTTTGTCCCCATATTACTTGCACTCAGTAGAAATACGCCTTAGAATGGTCGTTAATCCATCAGTGGATAACGGTCCCTTCTAAGGGAGAATCAAACAATCTCCGGGTAAAAGGGAGACCTTCATTGCGACCATTACTGACGTATCATATGTGGACCTTACGTAACATCACGATTGTAATCGTGATCCGACTAACTACATGAATAATAAAAGTGTTAGTAGGTGCCTGTACCTGTATAGGGCGCATTCTATGATACTAGAACGGAATCCTTAGTCGTGTTCCATCGATATGGGTATCTATCGTCCATATCAGTAAAGAACTACTCATTATCATGTTGTAGAACAATCGCTTAGCCGTAGGTACAGATTAAAACTGTCCGGGTAAACAAAGCCCACACTTTAGTTTGTATGAAAAAAGTATGTAAATCTGTGCTTAAAAATGGCTGTATTATAAAGAACGACATTGTCTGGTAAATCAGACAGATTCAGATAACACAAACAATGCCAGTATAATAAGAGTAGCACGTTTCCGGTGCGCTTGGGACGGGATTGAAGTTTACAAGTCCTCAGGATACACGTATCTAACTCTTTAGTATGCATGAGCTAGAATGGGCCACATCTTCCTACTTAATATAATGTATAAATCATAGGACACATTGTAGTTATTTGTATCTCCGCAAATTGTAAGTCTGCTGTAAATCATGATAATGTAAATTCATGGTAATGTTTTAAAACTTACCGTCTCTGTCTCAGGTTGACTGCGCGTGGGCCGGGAGCGGGCAGGCGCGGGCGCCGCGGCACTCGTCGCCAGCACGGCCAGGAACAACCCCACGACGGCTAGTGCGCGCACGTGAACTCGGCCTCCCATTGTCCTCCCGATCGCTGCCATCCACTCCTGTGCATTTTGATCCCGACTACATTTAAATTTCAAATTAGCGGCCCGCCTTGAACCGCCGCATTCGTCAACCTCAACCCTCTTTCTGGTAATCGATTCTTTTCCGTATACGTCTTCTTTGTTATGCAATACGCATCGTTCGGATGCTCTGTGGCAGGGACGATCTGTGGCAGAGCATCGTCTTTCAGACTCATGTTGGCATTCAAATTTTTCTTTATTAAGTATCCTACATCTATCTAAGTCAGTCAATTTATGTACTTGTTCTAAATTATCATTGGAATGATTGTCGTGTGCCACTCTGTCGATGTTAGCTACCACACATGAAGTTTGCGAGTTAGTGGTCCTCGTGCTTGGTGCTGTTACATGAGCAATGTCTTCCATGATGGATGAGGTCGATTTTGCAGTGAGATTAAGTTTTGAACTTCTGTAAGAGTGATGAGTCGGGAAATCTGACATTGTGGTACTGTAGTGGGTATTTGACATGCGTCAGCTAACCATATTATTTTAGAAGGTTAGCAGTGTCGGTAGTCTCGTCAAAACTATAACAATAGCAGAGAATACTTTTTCGACATAGCTTCCGTGAGATACAGTGTAATCGCGTTATGAGCCGATGCGCTATGTTTGTTTTAACCTTATAATATGCTTGTTGGCACAAGATATCGAAGTGATTTCTGAAACAAAAGAAACATATTTATTGACTTTACTGATATTCAGAGATAAGTTACAACACAAAGAAATTCTTTGTTCGTTAAACAAAGTAAGTTTGTTTTTTTACATTAGTAATGTTGTTGACATTGTAAATTAATTAGATTCCATACATCGTGCTCAGGTATTAAATAAACGCAGATAGGACCATATGAGATCATGAACTCGTAACTATCAAGAGCAGCATTGAAACAGGAAATCCAGATAAGGGAAGCTCTCATAGGACGACTTAATATTGACTGATATGACTGGTCTGTAGTAAGTACTACATTGTGTGTTGATAACAGAAGAGAAAGTATGTATTTAATATCATTTCTGTGATAACACCTGCACCCTTAGCATAAATCTTCGTTTATAATTATATAACAAATAGATTGTTTGTGTACACTTTGCATGAGTAAACAGAGAATTTTAGGAAATGCTTGCAAACTGGTTTGTACGTAATAATTTAATAAACAGATATTAATGAGAACAGGCTTATGAGATAAAATTAATTATAAGGTATACGAAATTATCAGCAAGAATAGCCTTTGTATTTGCTTCTCAGACATAGCAATCATTAAATAATAGTCTGTTTATTAATTACCGTTTCGAGTAATTAGTTAGTATCCTGAGTTCCCAACTCCAATACATTTACAATGACTAGATTCTGATTGAATTAACAGGCATTTTTATTTTAGGTTAAAAATTAAGAACACACTCGAAATGGTTATTTGCCTTGCAGTGAGTATACAGTACATGTTTTATTTTATTCTCACTGCGTGTTTCTCACTCAATAAGAAAAACTAACATCAGTAAGTATTCATTTATTGGTAAATAAGCGTTCCTTTTTAAAATTAAATAAATGCATCACATCACTATAAATACGAAATCGGCTCAATGGCGCCATTTTGTCAAATGCATCTCATCTGTCAAGAACGATCTGTAATTTCAAATGTCATCGTTACTAAAATTTATGGCTGCATTCATACATTACTATTTACTATTTATTCAGGACATATCAATGAATTATAGGTGCTACTTTAGAAATAACCACATTCACTTAAAATGTTTAATTGTTTTTAAACTGACATGGTCACTAACACTATCAATAACACTAGTAACGGGATATTTACCATGTGTATTACTTAGAAGTAGTGATGGATTCCATTAACCATGCACAATGTAAACATCAAAGAAACTATTTACAATTCACTCTTCTGGCCAAATTATAGAAATATACCTACGACACCTTTAAGGCTATTTGAGTCAATAACCAGATCCACCTCTGTATGTTGTATGATCATTTAATTATTTTGTTACATTATGTGAATGACTTATGTCACAATTATGACATGTTGTACATAGGTAAGTACACATCATTGGTCCTAGCTGGATTATCCCCATTTTTTACTGTCAAGTAATAATATAATAAAAACTGTCGAATTTCAACGAAAAATGCAAAAGAGTTAAGACACACCTCCTTAGGTACGTAAATGTAAAAAGCTTAGTGTTATGATAACGGTTGAAACACTTTAGCAGTTTACCGTACGTTTGACAACATTTTAAAAGCTCTCAACGATACTTTTGAATGATAAGTGTAATAATACGAAGCTTAGTTAGTCGTTGGCACAAGTAACGTGCAGTCGGGATTCTAAGTGAAGACTATTTATAAACGAACTCAAGTCTAATTGGAGCCGCCACATGACCGAGAGTGATCTACAAATAAATCATAACACTACACAGTAACTAATTCAGTACCACTAGATGACAATTTACAAATAGAAAAAGTTTAAGCACGCTGCTTTGTTATTGTCAAAAATGACACTGTTGACAGCCAAGATTTTGTCAACAACGCAGTAGAAATAAACGAAAACAAATAAAATAAGCAAAGAACTTAAACAATTAACAACACTTACATTTCTTAATCCACTCTACATTTACATACAGCAAAGAAAATTATGAAAACAAAACAACGCTTGCTTAACACTCGGCCTTCCTTTCCCTTTCTACTTAACGGAGAGGGATAGCAAATAAGCTTACACAGCTGACACTGAAAGCACTAATAACTTTGTAGAATTCACACTTAGACTTTACATCCAATGAACTGGTACTCAAAAATGATGAAGCTATCTAATTCTATATGGAGTTGCCAAAAATCGATAAATGGAACATTAAAATAGACACTATTATTAATTCATACGTACAAACGGTTTAGTACTTAATTTAACTAACACACTGTTTCCATTGAAATTCAAATTTAGTACGAGTTTATCGTAAATGAAAAAAAACAGTGTCCATGAGCGCAACGCTCGTCTCGCGTCTACCGCCGCGACCACGCGCGAACTGACTACAAAACTTTTGGATTGGGCCGTGGACGAGGATCGGAACGTCGAACGGCGTGCGGCGGCTTCGTCAGACTCTAGGGTTGTCAGTCTCTCTTTACAAAAATCTGTCAAACAAACGTCACCGCATCAATCAAACATTTCCTATTATAACTTCGTGCCCAAAAATAAGCACCGATATGAAAAATAAATACGGTGAAATTTTCATACAATTGCAGTGCATTGTTCCTGAGGTTTTCTATGTTGTACAAATTTGACTGCTATTGCCGACGACGTTTGCACAAAAAGGTTAAATAAATTAATAAATAAAAAGGAAAGGTCTATTTTCTTCAAGACTTTTGCCTTATATTTATTTATTGCTGTTTTTATTTCAACAACAACAATAAAAAAGCAATCAAACAATAAATTTCCTAAAATTCATAAAAGTATTTTATTTTAATTAGCATTCGTTTTCTTTTCTGGTCTATTATGTATATTGTGGTCTAAACGAGGTCGTTTCGTTGGCAAAATATTGTGGGTCACACGCACTGCATAATATTGTAGGTAGGATGGCAACCCTGGTTAGGCTGCCTCTACACAACATACGGCATTTGTTGCGTTGTCCCTTTCTTTTCGCATGCAAGAAATGAGATCCGACGACATGAACGAAGCCCTTTCTATATTAAATTTAAAAAAAAACAATATTACTAAAATCATAAGTGACATCTGTCACTTGCAGTTTAGAATTTTGATAGTGATGTACTTAAGTATTTCAGAATTCGGAATCACGGGCAACACGATGTTTTAAAAATATTTTATGGGATTTATTTCAAATTAAGTTTTCGCCTAAATATGTTTAATTATTACGCTCAGCAAAAATTACCAACTAGTCCGGGGCTTTTAGATTTGAACCCTGCATTAAATATAAACAGCGATTTTTTTCTTGAATCGTGTACTTGACCTTAGCTCTTCAAATAATAAAAAAAAATTAAACATTTTCCGAGACCGGATCAAGCTGAAAAAGACGAAAACACGTTTTTGTGAATAAAAACATGGGAAAAAAAGTTAACAGGACAAATTTAGTTACTTTAGGTAAAGAATTGGTGACACTAATATATTTTTTCAGAATTAAACATTTTCGTCCACGGAAATTACGGTAAAAAAACATTTACGAAATTTTTGGATTGTACTTAAGGCAAAAATATAAACAGCGGTTTTTTTACATAAAATAACTTAAATTAATATATTACACCGCCAATAAACAAAATTAAACAAATTGTACTACCGGAAGTTATTATTACCAGTTTTTTTACAATAGCGGTTGAGGCAAAATGGTAACAGGGTTTAATTTAGTTTAACTTTCATCTAAAGGCTATTTCTAACCTATTTACACGAAAATTAAACACTTTAAAGCAAATCGTGAAAAAAAAATCAATTAATGTTTACGTAAAATACGTCTGCAAACTTTATTCTTGTATTTGGCGCAGCACTTTCATAGAAATTTGATCTTTCCGTAATAGAAATAAGGTGTACAATCGCGTAACTCAATAAAACACCGACTCAAACAACAACACAGTCATACGCACACAATGAACGCAGCGCTTATCTTGTTTACGCACACTAGCACACGCCGTACGCCGTACGCTGCTTAGCGCTGACACCGTGCATCGTAATTTAATTTTTACTTTGACAATATTAATTATCGCTCTAATTTGTTTAATTTTGGGGGATTAAGGTTTGGATTTATATATTTCTCATTATTAAATAAATTTAAATCCTGTTACATTTTTGCCGTAAGTAGTATTTAAGATTTTTTGATTTTCTTGATTTTCTGTGAAGTCCGGAGCAGAATTTGTTTAATTTTCATAATAATAGTTAGACATGGTGATATAAATCATTTTAGCACTATTTTTGTCCTGTTAATATTTTTGCCTTAAGTACGAAGTCAAATTATAAGATTTTTTAAAAAAAATCGAGTTTTCCGTGGACGAAAATGTTTAATTTTCTGACCTACTTGTAGTACTCAATCTCTTCTACAAATACTCCAAATAAACATACCTGTTTATATTTTTTTCCACCAAGTTATATACATATTAGACGTTTTCTTAAAAAAAACATATACGCGGAGGTGAACTTTTCGCGGGATACAGCTTAATATACTCTCCTGTCCATACCCTACACATTCAATGAAAAAAATCGCTGTTTTTAATTAATGCAAAGTTAGCCTAATTTTCGGCGTAAATTCCCCGGACTAAACGACGACCGAAGTATAATATTTTTGTTACGGAACACCATAACCACAGTTCCATGCAGACTTGATATTTTATTTTGTTCCCGTACGCAGCTTCTGTAGGGTCTTTGTGCGCGAGCTTAGGGGAACTTATTAGTCTGCAGCTCAATGCGTTCAATTAACACAGTTTACCGTTAAGAGAAAAAACAAAAGACTTGTTTATGAGCTGTGATGTTCCAAGTCCAAAATTACGAAGCAGTGTTTTTACTTTTGATTAAATAAACAAAGAAGTTCCGTACCGAAGAGGTGAGATATAAATTTCGGGTCAAATCTGGCTCATTTTACTGAAACGAGCTCCCTATAAAGTTCCCTGCGTCGTCTAGACACGCAGTAACTGTAGTAACTAGGTAAGCTCCAGACACGACCAGTTTTGGAACATAACATCTGGTCTAGACATGAGACGGTTGCATATCGACTACTAACACAATAATGTAAACAATGGCCATTTTTGCGTGGCCAAAATAGATCGTAACCTATTTTTCTGACGAATGAAATTACTCATTGAATCATTAAAGTTAAAAGTAGGGCCACATTTTTATAGGCCATTCCAGGATTATTCTCATCTTAATGGAAGTATAAAGTTTAGAAATAAGACGGTAAAGTGACCTTATTCGCTTCCAAATTCTACAGATGAACTGGATCGAAACACTAATTTAGTTTCTGTATGAAGCTTACGATACAGACAGAATCTTCCCTAGTGTTTTTTTACCCTAGACACCAGATATATGACACTTACCCCTTGATAAGTGTTACGTATTTCCGTTTTGTCTTCGATCAATGAAAAGGAAATGCAATGACCTAATCCTTTATAATCAGAAATAACTTGAATTTACAAAATACAATTTCTCGCAATTATAATCTCATTTCCTTTTGTAGTGTAGTAATCAACTGATACCTGAGCCATGACGACGCGACGATGATCAACGATGATAGAGTGTGATACGGTCATTATGAAGATTTATGTTGGCTAATATTTATTCGTAACAAGCGGAATCAATACTTGATAGTGAGTAATAAAATGTAAACAAAACATTCAACGTGAATGAATCACCAGCTAAAGAAAAAAAGAGGTTTTTTCTAAGTCCACAGACCGCCTTCCTCTGTGTTACAACGACCGTACCAATATAGTTGCTGTCTGTATGCCTCCCCGAACGTTTTTATTAGTTTTATTGCTCTGTTTTTAGTGACGTTGATTTCAACGATATAAGACCTTATTACCCAAAGCGATTTACATATTTTCGTTTGCTGGATGCCTCTGAAAAACGACAAACAGGTTTTTTTTTATTAATCTACCTTATCCACTGCCTTTTCGTATGTTCAGCAATACGAATCAGTCAACAAGTAGGATTCTTGAAGACATAAAATAAGTAATTTATATGTTTATATAATTTTAAAATTTTATGGTGGCTGTAAATCTCCAAAAAAAATTACAGATGCCATTATATACTACGATAAATAAGTTATTTTTCTTTAACTGAAAAGGGTTAACTTATATTTTTTTCAGCAATACCAGCCAGCTGTCAAGTGCTATTTTTGAAGACTAAAATAATTGTGTAAGTCCTAAAAATCAATTGCCGCATGTATGGGATACGGATCAGAGGACGGCTCGATCGATTTGGCTGATTTTTGCTGTATTCCAAATTGTCATAACAAGGTTTGTATGAATTAAATACTGTTTTTGTTTATCGCACTTGTCATTTTCTTTATTAGTAGCCGGGGCGGGTCGCAAATGAAACCAGCTATCTAGTGGTTGTTTTGAAGACCTAAATACTTAAATGGTGACATAATTTTATTTTGAAACCGTCTTGATGTTTCAACACATTTAATTCCTGTTCAAGTCTTTGTGAAGTCACTGAAAAAAATAACCATTTGATTGATAGATGATAGATCAAGAAAACATTTATTTAAATTATGTTGGTAGCACTTACCACTTTCGTTCATATTCTAAATATTAATTAAATTGGCTGAATACACAAACTGTGCAAAGCCAGAATAAAAAATATCAGTGAACTCACTTAAACCCCGCGCGATCTCCTACCAAATGCAATCTGGCATGAAATTAAAATAACTGCACATTCTAAAACGGAAATTCTGAAATTGGGAATGCAATTAATATCATAGCAGTACTAAATAAGTAAGGCTACAGTTCAAATTTCATAATAAGGTATATAATAATTAGGTCCAGTAAAGACAATTCGAATAATGTTTAACCATAACATAGCGTCTGGACTCACAAACAGGAAAAACCAACAGTTAAAGGAAACGGGCAAGTTCACGGTAATGTCCTATAATGCGGTAGTTTAGCATACCCACTGTGTTTGGACAGACAGGTAGACGGCCACCACAATTGACAATGTTTCATCGCGTATATGGACTCATTCTAAAGTTGGATGTTAATAGAGGACCTTACGACTGCACATTGTATGGTATATATTATGAGTATTTCTCACGTTTCAATAGAACTGCGCTGTCACATTGTCGGAAAACAATTTTCTTGGTAACTTATTTTATTAATCGGAAAGCTGATTAAACAATTATGACTGGCTTGATGACTTGGTTGACATTTGATTGTAACAGAACAAGCAGTGTTTCCAATGGGATTTCCCATCTGTAAAATCGATGATCTTAAAATTTTCATCCTCAATATCATTGATTTAATTTCGTGACCAAATCATCACCAGCCTGACTCGGTTTCCTCGCCTTTAGGGAATGAAAACCATAAAAATTGCAGACCATATGAAGAAGTCTATTTGGAGGAGTGGGCTGATATAGGCTTTTGATAATAATAAAGAAGTCAAGGTTCCTGATATGGTATAGAATATTATTTAGTTTAGTATTATTAGCTCAGTGTTTAAGATTGACGGTTGTGTCAAAGGAAATGATCGTCAAAAAAGTACTAGCTTATATCGGCACCACGTGCTTTCCATAAGCGGAAGATAGACAGTTTTGTTCATGCACATTGCACACTGCAATGATAAACAAGGTAGCAATGTTTCCTTACTGTTTTTAGTAAAAGTACATTTCCTTGCTGAAATTGATGACTATCGTCTTAATTAGGAAGGTAAGGTAAACTTTAAAAGTTCAATGCTTCCTTGAGTCATTGAAATATCTGTCGCAACTAACAATGATTGTGAAAACAGCAAACCTTTTCCCCATTTCAAGAGTATGGACAGCATTATCCTTTAGGTATTATATTTAGTTATTATAATTAGGTGAGGAGCTCGTGGCTAAATAATAACAGCCGCACGGGTCGATCTTTAACGTTAAGCCGTGCTTGCCGAGGTTGGTCCGTGATGGGTGACCATAATTACATACTGAATTTCCTCCGTGCCTCGAAAAGCACGTTAAGCCGTTGGTCGGGAGGCTGTCATTTGTAGATCTTTGACAGTCATTACGAGTAGTCAAAAGCCAAAAGTCTGACATCCAGTCTTACCAAAGGGTATCGTATTACCCAGTTACTGGGTTGTGGAGGTCAGATAGGCAGTCGCTTCATGTAAAATACTGGTACTCAGCTGCATCCGGTTAGACTGGAAACCGACCCCAAGATAGTTTGGAAAAAAGCTAGGCAGATGATGGACAGCATTATCCTGTAGGTTGCATCATGGTGAAAATGGCTACGGTTGCAAGTTCTGAAGATTATCACCGTAACTCAAAAACACTTATTAACAGTCACCAAAGACGCTATAGTAGCAGACTGGAGCTTTTATTTGCCAAAATTTAAACACATAAGTTTTACAAATTGTGTTAAAACAAGTAAACTTTCTTAAATTGATGTCGGACGTTTCAAGCTTTCACTCACACATAGGGACATTTAAAAATAGCATACGGTGTGCCGACGCAGTTTTCACATATGGAATAGTACGTGCCTAGGAGTGATGGCCGAGGCGCCGGCGCAACGTGACTTTGACCCACGACTGAGGATTGTTATTATACTAATCACGATGCCACACATGTTTTTTAAACATTTATCGAATGTATGTTTGTATAGTCTGTTGTAGGTGCGGAAGAAAACAGGATATCAGTCTACTGTTATGATTGTAGGTAACTTCAAGCACAGTCTTTATGGAAGAAAATACCAATCATAAACACACCAGTTTCCATTAGTTTGTTAATTAACAACGATGATTTCTGACATCAAAGGTGGTTCTGTTTTTCAAGTGTCAGTTAACCTGCTAAACTAGCCAGAATGCTATAGTAGCTGTCCTATAGTAGCAGCATGCTGTTATCAGTATACATGGCAATATAGGTGACTTTTCCTTGAGTTTTGTTCCCTCGTCTCATCTTGTTGCCAGAGAATGCCAAAGAGATTTAGATCAGGCAAGCTGTAAGACGTAGCAAATGGCAACGGAAGGAGCTGGACTATGAGTCACATGACTTAAAGAGGCTCATACTAGCCACATGTCTTTAAAATGCACCAGACATCATATACCATTGTTCCAAAATTGAAATAAAATACACAAAAACTGCAATAACTGTTATCATATTTTCCTTGCACCGGGCGGTGATGAGTAATGTGGCAACGCGAGTTGTTCACCAATTTCTAAGTACTTGACCCACATGCCAGCCGTCATATAAGCTGACTAATAGGATTTATGAAAGCTAACATTAAGTAGGGCACCTATAAACTTAATGGAAAAGTTTAGCCGTACGTACAAGCGACGTTGTTCGTTTACGTGGTAAATCTTTTGCTTTTTTTTTTAAACTATGTGGGTTGCCGTTTTCTGGGAAAAGGTAGTCTTTGAAGTGGGCCAGACATTAAAAAACTAGTGAAGGCTTCAGGCATTTCCGCAGAAGGCGCTCGACGGTGGACGCCGTCATGCGCGTGAGGGCTCTCACGACGGGGGATGCGGTGTCCAGGGGTGGGGTTGTCTTGGCGGTGTCTCTTGACAGCGCCAACGCCTTCAACACCATGCCTTAGAGCTGCATTAGGGAGGCACTCCGGTATCACAGGGTGCCGACCTACCTTCGTCGTGTGGTCGGGGACTACCTGACGGATAGGGCCGTCATCTACCCCGGTCGCACCGAAGAATGGAACCGGCGAGAGGCGTCGTGCGGTGTTCCACAGGGATCGGTTCTGGGGCCACCCTTATGGAACATCGGCTACGACTGGGTGCTCCGCGCCGACCTTATGTCTTATAGCGGTGTCAGCGTAGTTTGCTACGCTAACGACACGCTGGTGCTGGCACAAGGGAGGTCGCACGAGGCGGCGGCCGAACTTATGACACGTGGGGTTGCGATAGTCGTGGAGATAATCCGGCAACTGGGTCTCGAGGTGGCATTGCACAAGTCCGAGGCCATGTGCTTTCATGGGCCTCGGAATGCAACACTGTCGGAATCCATACTGACGGTAGGAGGGGTTCCCATCGGCTTGTCCTCGACAGCCGGTGGAACTTCGTGGAGTACTTCCGACGTTTGGCCCCCAATCTGGAACGAGCAGGGGCTGCGTTCAGGCGGCTCTTGCCCAACCTGGGGGTCCAAACGCCTCCTGCCGGAGGCTCGTCGAGGGGTCGTGCGGTCCATGGCCCTTTACGGGGCCCCGGTGTGGGCGCGTTCTTTGAGGCGGCGAGCTGCTCATTACCTGAACGCGCCCCAGAAGGTGGTAGCCGTAAGGCTGGTCCGGGGGTACCGCACGATCTCCAGCGAGGCGGCGAGCCTCTTGGCCGGATTGCCGCCATGGGACCTGGAGGCGATAGTCCTCGCGCGCCTGCACGAATGGCGTGCGGAGGCACTACGCCGGGGGAAAACTCCGCTGCTGCGGCAAATTGTCGCTCAGCGGACAGACCTCCGGCGCGATCTCATGGCGACATGGAGAGAGCGACTGTCGCAATCCCGTGCAGGGCACGCCACAATTGCGGCGATAAGTCATCTCTTTGACGAGTGGCTGGAGAGGCGCCTTCCGCCTGACGCAGGTCCTCACCGGTCACGGTTGTTTGGGGAGGTTCCTGCACCGAATCGGGCGGGTGGAAACGCCCGGGTGTCACCACTACGAGGATCGGCCGGACGACACGGTGGAGCACACCCTAGAGCTATGCCTCGCTTGGGCTGAGCACCGCCGTGTCCTCGTAGCGTCCATTGGCGGCGGCGACCTCTCGCGTCCGGCCCTGGTTCAATTCAAGGTCCGGAGCGAAAGGGAATGGGAAGCCGTCGCCTCCTTCTGCGAAGCAGTCATGCTAGCGAAGGAGGTGGCAGAACGTGAGAAGGAGAGAACCTCACGTCGCCGTAGCCGTAGCCGCCGAGGGAGACGCCCCGGGCGTCGGGGGCCAACCAGTGGCCCCCGGCCACCGTAGGCGCGGGCCTGTGGACGGTAAGTAATGGACTAGCTCTCCGTCTGTCCGTCTTACGACGACAGGCCGTGCCGACGGCGCATTCGTATTCCACGCGCGCCTCAAGAAGATGTCAGCAAATCGGAAGGGGTCCGAGAGGGCCGATGCCTGCCAGGGCTGCGGGCTGTTCGTTAGAGATACCGTGGCCCTGGAACACAGAAGGGCTAAGAAGGAACATGGATGGGTTTTAGTCAGTCAAGTCTGATACTCCTTTCCGCTCCGCCACGAGCGGGAGAATTCATTTGATGATTTCCCACAGGAAAAAAAAAGGCTTCAGGCATTTCCGTTGAATGTAAGATGTTTATTTCTACCATGTAGACGTTTGTCCGAAGCCTTGCCGGTCTTGTTAAGTTGTAGAATGATATGATAGTGCCTACATTCAATGAATAATTTACATTTTGCAGTTGGAGAATTGAACGTGACGTATATAGATTTCCAGGAGAGTGCCTATTATTTTAATTGCGAAATTAGGTTACTTCTTTAATCCGATTGATCTTTTCTTCGTTTGTACGGAACCCTCGGTGCGCGAGTCAGACTTACACTTGGCCAGTTTTTTAGTTTAGCGTTTTTATTTGTAATAAATTAATAATAGTGAGATTTTAATTTTAAATATGATACGTAGAATGCATTTTTAATATATGATGAACGGATATAGATTTAAGTCACTCAAAAACCAAAATCTGTTAAAAATCTAATTGTCAAAACACAACATCCAAAAGTAGGTGTAGACTACGATAAAAAAATGTGGGGTTTCCGGATTTCCGATCATTCATATCATTACATGAGTCAATGAAAGGAAACGAAGGTTCGAATGCATAATATTAATCACCGTTCTCAGAATAGATCGTGTTTCCGGCAAAGTAGATGATACGTTTTTTTCTTCCCTAGTAAGCTAGAAATTACACAAAGGCTCTGTCAGTCAGTCTGGCTATCTCACTAAGCTCTCGTTCACGACTTCAAGCGACGTGACATACGCGAAGGTCCATACGCGTTTCACTTATTTCTTTTGCGTGAGTACTGCCGCGTCACAGCTTCACAAGACATGTCATACACAGAAATTGCATCGAGCATGCTACAACTCACCGTGGGTTGTAGCATGTTCGAAGCAATTTCTGTCGTATCCTCCGAAGATGCTGTCGCCTGTCACACCACGCCGCATGCGTGTCGCTTGATGAAGTTCATGGTCAAATGGCAAGAGGCAAACTCTGCCACCACCCTTTGATTTTTAGAAGCAATCGGTGCACTGTTTCAATTCTTAATACCCGTAAGTTACAGGATCGATGAACCTGCTCAAGAGCGTTTACGCCTTACGACATTTCATACATAAAATCAAAATGTTTTAGTAATTTTTTAGACATATGTATCCTGCTTGTGTGTATGAAGTTTTATTAAAATAAGTTCAGTCATTTCGGAAAATAAGGACTAGAAAGTTTGTATGAAATGCCGTAAGGTGTAAACGCTCTTAAGTCTTTCTGCCCTCGTCCCATTCTACTTGGGGTCGGCGCAACACGTTTTCTTCTTCTATTCTTCCCCGTCAGGCGGCACGGCATCATTTACTCCTTTCTGTATCATATGATTCCTCACACAATCCACCCCCTTTTCTTTGGACTTCCTCTCGCTCTCCATCCATCAACATAAACCTAAAAAAACCTACTCAAGTATCTTAGTAAACCAAAAGTACCTAAATAAGAAATCTTTTATTGAGCTAATCAGCATCAGCAACGCAGATGTACTTTATTCGTTAGGTGCATCTCCAGCCAAATATAAATTTTCTCAAGATTTCGCGACTTTATACTCCAGTCTCGAGGGTACATCAGCATTGCGTTCTCAACAAATTTAAAGCTTTTTTATTTCTTCTAAGTTTTGAATAATATATGCATTCGGTGCGTGGGAGTCTCTTTAGGGGATCGCTTAATAAACCCTCCAGAAAGGGTCTGCTGACAATCTTGATTTACGCCGGTTTCTTGCATTGTTAAACAGACATTATTGATATCTTATTATTATATTCTTATTAAAATAGGTGCCTCCAAAGAATTGTATAAAATATTTTATGTTTAAACGATTTTTTGTTATTTTATTTCCAATCTGAAATGAACAGATGGAAGGGTGAAGATTGTTAGTCCTACCAAGTAAAGACGGGGCTTTGATAGATTGAAAAATATGGCGAAGAATGGACAATACGCGGCCGCTATAATACCGGGCGAGTATTGTTCATTCATCGTGTTTTAGAAGAAGTTAGGTTTGAAGTCTGCGGATATACGTATACCTATGTGGCGACACTTGGGGGAGGCCTATGTCCAGCAGTGGACGTCTTTCGGCTGAAATGATGATGATGATGTGGCAGTCTCTTTTTGATACTTGGTGATAGCCCAACTGTAATGATTGCTTCTTTCTACGGCCGTGTGTTGCTAAGAATGTATTGCTACAACCGCATGATGCTACGACTTGTTGTTACAACAAACTTGTTGCTGCAATTGTGTTATGCTAATTTGAATGCGAAAATGCTGCTAAGTCGTATTTTGCTGCAATGGTGTGAAGCTACGATTGCTACGCACACTCGAAGCTACGTTACGATCAAATATAGCTACGAATGTGTTGCTAAAACCATGTGTTGCTACGACCACTCTTAGCTACACTACGGTCAAATGAATTCGTTCCTACAGCCGCATGTTACTATGGTTTTTCGATATTACGTCAGTTTCTACAAACTCAACTCAACTAAATATTAAACTGCTTCTGAAATCATCAATACGTCACGCTCTATGATACGCATTATTAGAATTGGGAAAATTCCCGTTCAATGGCTCATTCTTGAGTTTTTACACACATGATAAGCGAAAAGAGCAACGATGAGTGATAGCGGATTTTTGATTTTGGTTTTTGAATGTTGCATTGTTAAGGTTTTTGAATGTGTGTACCGCTATCTATTATATATATTTACTTGTTCCTCGTAGCCCATTTAGTTCTACTAAAATGCGGATGGATGTATGGGATGTTTGTTACTCTTTCACGCGAAAACTACAAAACGGATTAGGATGAAATTTGGCACACGGGTAGTTTAGAACCTGGATTAACACAAAGGATACTTTTTGTCTTGGTAGTATAATCCCGTGGGACAATTACCGAGCTCCACGCGAGCGATGCCGGGGTCATAAGCTAATCATTAATAATAGTCACCTCCTTAACTTAAGACAACTGCTATTGCGTTGTAAGTGTCATCGCAGGAATGTATACTGTTGTTCGCCAGGTGGGGTAGGTCAGGTTTGCTCAACTACACACTCCGCCAACGTAACACCTAACTGCATTTACTAGGCAATAGTGTTTCAAAACCATCATTTGAGTTTATTACACATGTACAATGTACAAGTAGTTGGACATCAATGAATAAAATGTTTTCTGGTACCTCTGATTACAAATCGAACATTTATCTTGTTAGATAACGGATGTAAAAAGACCCTTAACGAAGCCGCCGCAGGCACTAGTTCTTCCCGGTCATTGCGATATATTATTCGTTACTTAGATATTGACGATCAAAGTTCCAACTTTTTCACAAGTTTATTTAAATATTCACTAGTTTATTTAAATGTTCACAAGTGTATTTAAATATTCATAAGTTTATTTATATAAAAGTTTTGAATGTTGTAACTTTATTTTAAATACCTCCAAAGCCCTGTACTATTCAATCCATTCACAATGTATTGAGTGCTTTACATTGAGTCCTATAACATACCGAGATATTTCACCCCCAAAAAAGGCGTTTCCTAGCTATCATTTTTGTACTTTAATGTACTGAATGCTTGTTTGACGGCTTCCTGAATCCAATTTACACCTTGTACTTAGTTATTTTTATTCGAAATGGAAAGCTCAGTTTACACTAAAATTCCGAGTATTCCTTAAAAACAGTTTTGAACTCAAAGATAGAATACAAAGAAGATATTCTCCTAAGTCCATGTGACCAGATCACGTGCGCACCTTCAAGGGTGAACACTACCCTGACGACCTTTGTCTCGCTGCGTAGATCAATTCTTACCACGTGAGACAACACGAGACTTGATTAACAAAGAGAAAATAACTAATTATGTACACTTACAATCGTTTCTTAATCTTCAGCATAATTTGTAACACAACAATATTTGTTAGTATTGCGCGCGGGTTCACGTACTCACAGTGCAAATAAAATTCGAACGTACGACCTCTGTCTCTACAGTTCCATTGAACTATTGTCGCTTATAAAAATTGTATCAATTGAAAAATTCGCAATTTAATACTGCGATTGGAGTATAAATATTTGAATTCGAAAATATCTAAATATATCGAAAGCTGCACCTCAAATCGGATTATCAAGTTATTTGCATATAGGACTTACATATTTCGTTTGCAGAATCCTTTAGTTTCAATTTCAGAGCAAAAAAACACACGCATCGAATATAACATATTTCATGACCTGACCTAAGTTTTTCATAGTTACAACATTCAACCAACGTCCGTTCGACGTTCGTTTTCATTTAACCAACATATTAATAAAAATAAACAAATGCCTTTTGTGCAGGGTTTCGTTAAGTTCCGCGAATTGCGAACAAAAATTAATATTTCTTCATTTGTGGTCCTTTCTTGATTAATGATGCTGCGACGTCAGGTCCGTCAGACGCCGCTGATGCTGCAATGATTCATTTAAACCTCTGGGATATTTGAAACGTTGAAGACGTTAGTAGGTCAGGAGGATAATCTGTTGTACTTGATTGATTTGTTTTAACTCCTTATTTTTTTCACATGACTTCACGGCTGTGATCCTCAAAGGGATAGGCAGAACTGTACACCCACATTTCGCCAGTTATGTTAAAGTCCCATGTAACAGGGGGCGAGCCTATTTCCATCAACCGGGCAAAATCAAAATCATAATCTGATCATGTATCCTTTACCATGATGTCGAATTAATGGCTGCATTTACAAACACATTGCCTTTTAAAACGGATACATTTTAAGGCTGCAGAAAAATATATCTTGAACTTGACTAACGGAGAGAAATGATGTATGAATAAATCAGAAAACAACTAAATATTTTACTATCAATTGTTCTTGAAAACAACTATGTATTATTAAAAGATTAGAAATGGGAAACTCCAGTCTGTGGAATTGATTGTCGGTTTCTCTGTTTCCTGATCAATATAATCTGCATTTCTTCGAAGTTCGAATCAATCGGTTTCTTCTAGGCAAGCGTGCCACCCTAGGCCGCATCACCGCTTTACATCAGGGCCTCTAGTCTGCTATTTTTATAAACATCATCATTCCAACACGATCCCATTGTCATTTTGCTAAAAGTTCGTAATCTGCCAAATTCATAATAATCGGTCATTTTCTGTCAAATTCTTTGCCATTTCTTTCAAAGTGAGTGTCAGTGGTTGACCATTGTGAAGTCATAATGACGCCATTATAATTAGTAGATTACCAAACTTGTCAAATTCAACAATAATGTAATCATTTATAGGCCATTCTGACACTATTGTAATAGCAGACTTGAGGCCCAGGCGATTTGAGAACCTCACGTCCCAGCCGCCGCAGGAGACGCCCCGGGCGTCGGGGGGTAACCAGTGGCCCCCGGCCACCGTAGGCGCGGGCCTGTGGACGGTGAGTAATGGGCTAGCTCACCGTCCGTCTGTCTAATAAAGACAGGCCTTGCCGACGGCGCGTTCGTGTTCCACGCGCGCCTCAAGGAGATGTCAGCAAATCGGAAGGGATCCGAGAGGGCCGATGCCTGCCAGGGCTGCGGGTTGTTCGAAAGAGATACCGTGGCCCTGAAACACAAAGGGCTAAGAAGGAACATGGATGGGTTTTAGTCAGTCAAGTCTGACACTCCCTTCCGCTCAGCCCAGAGCGGGAGAAGTCATTTGATGATTTCCCATACTTAAAAAAAAGGCCCAGGCGATTTGCGGCCAAACCCAAGTCTATTAAGTACAAAAAGAAACTCCATGGTAATCGAGTAATGAAACCGATAGTGGAGGAAAGTAGCTAAGTTATGTTTTTAAGTAGGTCATGAATAAGTTTTGTTAGCACAAGCAAGAAGTGCCTACACGTCCTTAGACCTTACTAGATAATGCCGTTAACTATTCTGTCGGCAGTAAATATAAGATAATGTTCGCATATGCACGGTAGTACTTACGTAAAATATGAACCTACAATCTATCACAATATTGCACTGAGGTCAGAAATCAATTGGTAGCCGACCTTCTCACAGGTGGCGCTTCAATATTTACGTCTCAGCGTTTATTTATTAGCGAAATATTTACAAATGTCTATATTTTAAGGTATTCTTACATTAAATACGCAATCCTGAGAATAGCTGAGACTCAGAAATTCAATTTGAACAAAGAAATCTTTTGGACGCGTTCTTAAGAAAAAGTTTGAGGTCAGATTAAATTCCTCGACGATTGTTTTTAAGGTAGTTTCAAAATAACAGCTAACCTATATAATTATCTGTTAATTCTGATTAAAACTCAAAACATAACATCACGCCTGTAATCCGAAGGGTTAGGCAGAGGTGTAAGTACATAATAGTACGCCCACATTTCGCCATCATCATCATCATTTCAGCCCAAAAGACGTCCACTGCTGGACATAGGCCTCCCCTAAGTGTCGCCACATTGAAATTTTGGGGGGTTTTGCCACAATCGCCACGCTTGGCAGGCGGGTTGGCGAACGCAGTACGGTTGTTACAAAATACAGAGAACGTTGCTGCCCATTCTCTGGCAAGTCCCTTAGTCGCCTCTTACGACACCCACGGGAAGTTATGGGATGGTGCTATTCATTACGTCCGACACCATACAGAACATCCAGTTATGTTTTAAATCCCATAAAATAGGGAGCGAGCCCCCGAAATCCCGAAATCAAATCGAAAATGACAAAACATGCCGAATTCCGATTAAAGATCCAAATTTAAATTGAATTGATTGTGTAAGCACCTGGCTCTTGTATCCAGTTATGATTTGACGTACATTACGATGTAAAAGCTTTAACAAATAAAAAAAGACCTGAATATTTAGCAAACAAACATTATCGCTGTGTAATATATGGCAACACAATTTATAACAATTAGTTGCGGCCTGTCAGAACGTCGACCCGCGAGCCCGACATCCTGCGACACGATAACGTTCCGATCGACAACATAACTTAACTAGAACACTAACGTTTCATCGTATACATTTACTGTCATAACATCTATACAAATAAATAAAATTCAAGTGTCTGTTTGTAATTTAAAAAGAACTTTGCTTTTGATTGAATACATAATAAAGTAGGATACGGTACCTATAACATTTTTTTTTTCAATTTTTGTCTTTCTGTATCTCCGTCTGTCTATCTGATTGTTGCGGCTAATCTCCGAAACGGCTGGACCGATTTCGACGAAACTTTTACTGGCAGATAGCTGATCCTATAAGGAGCTTAGTCTACTTTTATTATAAAGAAAGGATTAGGGTTTAGTGCATAGAAATTAGAACCTATTAAATTGTTAACAAAACCGATTCTTAAAGGGAAGTGGTAAAATAAAAAAATAAAAAATAATTTCAGGTGGACGAAAGTCGCGGACAACAGCTAGTCAAGTATAAAATAAATCATCACTCTCTTCCGCGGCCTGAGTCAGTTGGAACATTATCAGCTGAATGCGGTTTGTTTTAAAACTGCGCGAAATAAATTCGTTGCTGAAACAAAAGAGTTAACGAGTTGACACAGATTTTCATTAAAATAAAAAACATAGCTACAAATTGAATTTTATTAAAACAGAGGCAACAATTATTTTTAATAATGTAAAAGTTTCTGGCCTGTCATAACCAGTACAGAGTAAATATACACAAATAAAACTGATGAGTGTTGAGTTAAAATAGTACGTGTTTTGAAAGTAAGTATTTAATTTTGTAAAACTAAGGCCAAATACACGAAGAGCAGATGATAAAGTGATGAACGCACTCGTTACTTCAACAGAGTTACACAATATCAATCAGTCTGAATTAAAATTAGTACCTATCTCATCACAAGCAGATAGAAACATGAGAAAATTGCAACGACATTCTCTTAGCTAGAAGAGAATCATCATCATTTCAGCCGAAAGACGACCACTGCTGGACATAGTCCTCCCCCATGTGTCGCCACATTGACCAGTCCCGTGCGACTCGCATCCAGCGGATCCCCGCAACCTTCACCAGGTCATCAGTCCACCTAGAAGAGAATACTCAATTGAAAAATACCATGTGGTTTCTACAACAAAGAAGCGTCTTAAGCCCCACTTAACAGGGGGGCGAGCCTATTGCAATAAAATCCAGACTCAGTGGCTGCTACTGAGAAATTCCTGATGGAAATACCCAATAACACTTTGCCCCACCCAGGAATCGAACTCAAGACGTCATGCTCAGCAGTGGCGCTCGCTACCACTCGACAAACGAGACAGTTCAACAAAGAAAGTATAAATATATTAACAAAACTATAAGTGCCGAGTTAAATCTATGAAAAGAATTCGGCCGGCTGTCCGTTTATCGGGAAATGTTTAGTATAGTGACGAAAATAGAAAACTCGGTCAAAGACCACGGCTGCTATTTAGCTGGCTAAGTATGTCCGCCCATTTGTTTTCACACCACAAACAGCTCGAATCTGGGAAATTTAAATATCAGCACAACAGAATATGGGGAACTATGCAAAGTTTAAAGGAATTTCTGCAGACTAGTATCTTTGCAAAGGAGGGTTTTACAATGCAACGCAAATGTGAGAAGCTTTCGCACATGGCTCGATATCTTGTGAGCACGTCGTTATGTATTCGTACAATAAGTGCAAGATGTGGTCATTTAAAATAATGGTCTCTTGTCATACACTCTTTTTCCTGTTCTGGGTGCTATCAATACACAACCAAACATAACATAACATGTTGCCTCTAATCCTCGAAGGGTTAGGCAGAGGTGTCCCTAATAGTGCACCCACATTTCTAGTTTTTAAGTCCCATGTAATAGGGGGCGAGTCTATTGTTATCAACTGGGCACAAATCCAGACTCCGTGGCTGCTACTGAGAAACTCCTGATGGAAAAATCCAATAACGCTTTACTCGGCCCGGGAATCGAACCCAGACGTCGTGCTCAGCAGTCGTGCATCCGACAACTAGACCGACGACAGTCACCACCAAACAAGATCATAAAATGCTAATAAACAAGGCCGTGCAACAGCAGGCCAAAATCGTGGGGGTAATTTGTTTGATCGACTGGCAGATTACTAATTGAAAGTTTCCGAGTAATTTTTTCACATCATAATTTTGAGGGTTCCGTACCCAAAGGGTCAAATGGGACCCTATTACTGAGACTTCACTGTCCGTCCGTCCGTCTGTCACCAGGCTGTATCTCATGAACCGTGATAGCTAGCCAGTTCAAATTTCTACAGATTATGTATTTCTGTTGCTGCTATAACAACAAATACTAAAAACCGAATAAAGTAAATATTTAAGGGGGGCTTCCATACAAAAAAAGTGAATTTTTTGCTCGTTTTTATAAATAATGGTACGGAACCCTTCGTGCGCGAGTCCGACTCGCACTTGGCCGGTTTTATAAATAATGGTACGGAACCCTTCGTGCGCGAGTGACTCGCACTTCGCCGGTTTTTTTTTGCGAAGCCCGCCACACTATTCCCAAACCACTGCAACTCCCGAAAGCCAGAAGCCACCAGAAAAGCGCCGAGGCAATAAACAACATACATTTATTAGCAGGCAACTTTGGCCCATAGATATAAAAATAAAGCTGGAGGATGTCCCAAAGAAACAATCGAACTGTTTTACAACTAAATTAATTAGAAGAACATAGCTAATAGGCACAAAGGGACGTTTACAACCGGGGTAAGCCCAGTTGCCTAGCACCACGGACATATCATATCATAACTGGCAAAAGACGTCCATAGCTGATCCTGGACTTATTAACGGAAGTAGGCACACAAAAACAATAAAATATGGCTTAAATATGGCCCGCTCGGCAATTGCTGCCAGAAGACCAATAGAACAGTTAGTCTGAATAATATACGAAGAACCTACAATTTGTGAGTCAAAGGAAACGGGATTCTACCTGTTATTAGATGACATACACATATAAATGTATGTCACGCGGTCAGACTCGAGCAACCACCGTACTAGCGTGCGTTGGTGAGATGACGCATACGTTTTTATTATTATTGAATGGTAGGTAGATGGGATTTACTAATTGGTTTCAGAGTTCACACGTTTTTCTATGATAATGGCTATGTTCTGTGTCACTATTAGCCGTAAAATAAGGCCTATTTTCGTCTGATCCTCAGTCTTCTTCTGCCAGCAAATGTCCAACAAGGCAGTACGATGAAATGGATGTTAACAGAAAGTTTACCTAGGATACGATCAGTCAGGTCAGATACTCAGATGTTTTGTGAGAAGTTGAGCTTTAAGCTCTTTAATAACAACGACTTTCATACTTTAACAAAACGATTGCATCTCAAAAACTATAAAATTACTACTTTAATGTAGGTACAAGAACAATAAATGAATTTTCTATTTATTATTTATTTATTTATTTTCTATTTATTTTTACCAGAAGGCTGGCCTTTTTTTGCTCAAAGAATCAGCATAGCCATCCAACGTGGCAATGCGGCCAGCGTTTTGGGCACTTTTCCTGTTGACAGCGATGTGGACGAACTTTTTGACGCCCTATAATATTGATATTTGTACATATTTTATTATTATTTTAGATGTATTTGTAGTTTGTAAATAATGTAAATTTGTAGTATTTTCTATTCTATTCCATAATTTTTTGTATACGTCAGAAAACACATTCAAATATGATTATTAGTTAGTGAATTTCCTTGCAATGATTCACAAAATATCACCATATCTGTGATTTTGGAATTTCCCTATTTTAATCATACGAGTTTAACCGCACAATAATGACGTAGATGACATAATATGCTTAATTTTCAGTATTTAACTAAACTCGGCAGTAAATATAAGATAATGTTCGCATATGCACGGTAGTACTTACGTAAAATATGAACCTACAATCTATCACAATATTGCACTGAGGTCAGAAATCAATTGGTAGCCGACCTTCTCACAGGTGGCGCTTCAATATTTACGTCTCAGCGTTTATTTATTAGCGAAATATTTACAAATGTCTATATTTTAAGGTATTCTTACATAAAATACGCAATCCTGAGAATAGCTGAGACTCAGAAATTCAATTTGAACAAAGAAATCTTTTGGACGCGTTCTTAAGAAAAAGTTTGAGGTCAGATTAAATTCCTCGACGATTGTTTTTAAGGTGGTTTCAAAATAACAGCTAACCTCTATATCTGTTAATTCTGATTAAAACTCAAAACATAACATCACGCCTGTAATCCCCGAAGGGTTGGCCAGAGGTGTACTATTAGGTAATAGTACACCCATATTTCGCTATCATCATCATCATTTCAGCCCAAAAGACGTCCACTGCTGGACCTAGGCCTCCCCCAAGTGCCGCCACATTGACATTTTGGGGGGTTTTGCCATAACCGCGACGCTTGGCAGGCGGGTTGGCGATCGCAGTACGGTTGTTACAAAACACAGAGAACTCTGCTGCCCCTTCTCTGGTCCCTTAGTCGCCTCTCACGACACCCACGGGAAGATATGGAATGGTGCTATTCTTTACGTCCGACACCATACAGAACATCCAGTTATGTTTTAAATCCCATAAAATAGGGAGCGAGCCCCCGAAATCCCGAAATCAAATCGAAAATGACAAAACATGCCGAATTCCGATTAAAGATCCAAATTTAAATTGAATTGATTGTGTAAGCACCTGGCTCTTGTATCCAGTTATGATTTGACGGACATTACGATGTAAAAGCTTTAACAAATAAAAAAAGACCTGAATATTTAGCAAACAAACATTATCGCTGTGTAATATATGGCAACACAATTTATAACAATTAGTTGCGGCCTGTCAGAACGTCGACCCGCGAGCCCGACATCCTGCGACACGATAACGTTCCGATCGACAACATAACTTAACTAGAACACTAACGTTTCATCGTATACATTTACTGTCATAACATCTATACAAATAAATAAAATTCAAGTGTCTGTTTGTAATTTAAAAATAACTTTGCTTTTGATTGAATGCATAATAAAGTAGGATACGGTACCTATAACATTTTTTTTTCAATTTTTGTCTTTCTGTATCTCCGACTGTCTATCTGATTGTTGCGGCTAATCTCCGAAACGGCTGGACCGATTTCGACGAAACTTTTACTGGCAGATAGCTGATGCTATAAGGAGCTTAGTCTACTTTTATTATAAAGAAAGGATTAGGGTTTAGTGCATAGAAATTAGAACCTATCAAATTGTTAACAAAACCGATTCTTAAAGGGAAGTGGTAAAATAAAAAAATAAAAAATAATTTCAGGTGGACGAAAGTCGCGGACAACAGCTAGTCAAGTATAAAATAAATCATCACTCTCTTCCGCGGCCTGAGTCAGTTGGAACATTATCAGCTGAATGCGGTTTGTTTTAAAATTGCGCGAAATAAATTCGTTGCTGAAACAAAAGAGTTAACGAGTTGACACAGATTTTCATTAAAATAAAAAACATAGCTACAAATTGAATTTTATTAAAACAGAGGCAACAATTATTTTTAATAATGCAAAAGTTTCTGGCCTGTCATAACCAGTACAGAGTAAATATACACAAATAAAACTGATGAGTGTTGAGTTAAAATAGTACGTGTTTTGAAAGTAAGTATTTAATTTTGTAAAACTAAGGCCAAATACACGAAGAGCAGATGATAAAGTGATGAACGCACTCGTTACTTCAACAGAGTTACACAATATCAATCAGTCTGAATTAAAATTAGTACCTATCTCATCACAAGCAGATAGAAACATGAGAAAATTGCAACGACATTCTCTTAGCTAGAAGAGAATCATCATCATTTCAGCCGAAAGACGACCACTGCTGGACATAGTCCTCCCCCATGTGTCGCCACATTGACCAGTCCCGTGCGACTCGCATCCAGCGGATCCCCGCAACCTTCACCAGGTCATCAGTCCACCTAGAAGAGAATACTCAATTGAAAAATACCATGTGGTTTCTACAACAAAGAAACGTCTTAAGCCCCACTTAACAGGGGGGCGAGCCTATTGCAATAAAATACAGACTCCGTGGCTGCTACTGAGAAATTTCTGATGGAAAAACCCAATAACACTTTGCCCCACCCGGGAATCGAACTCAAGACGTCATGCTTAGTAGTGGCGCTTGCAACCACTCCACCGACGAGGCAGTTCAACAAAGAAAGTATAAATATATTAACAAAACTATAAGTGCCGAGTTAAATCTATGAAAAGAATTCGGCCGGCTGTCCGTTAATCGGGAAATGTTTAGTATAGTGACGAAAATAGAAAACTCGGTCAAAGACCACGGCTGCTATTTAGCTGGCTAAGTATGTCCGCCCATTTGTTTTCACACCACAAACAGCTCGAATCTGGGAAATTTAAATATCAGCACAACAGAATATGGGGAACTATGCAAAGTTTAAAGGAATTTCTGCAGACTAGTATCTTTGCAAAGGAGGGTTTTACAATGCAGCGCAAATGTGAGAAGCTTTCGCACATGGCTCGCTATCTTGTGAGCACGTCGTTATGTGTTCGTACAATAAAGGAAAGAAGTGGTCATTTAAAATAATGGTCTCTTGTTTACTCATTACCCTGTTTTGGGTGCTATCAATACACAACCAAACATAACATAACATGTTGCCTCTAATCCTCGAAGGGTTAGGCAGAGGTGTCCCTAATAGTGCACCCACATGTTACCAGTTATATATCTTTTTAAGTCCCATGTAATAGGGAGCGAGGCCTATTGTCATGAACCGGACACAAATCCAGACACCGTGGCTGTTACTGAGAAACTCCTGATGGAAAATACCAATAACACTTTACTCGGCCCGGGAATCGAACCCAGACCTCGTGCTCAGCAGTCGCGCATCCGACAACTAGACCAACGGGACAGTCACCACCAAACAAGATCATAAAATGCGAACAAACAAGGCCGCGTAACAGCAGGCCAAAATCGTGGGGGTAATTTGTTTGATCGACTGGCAGACTACTAATTGCAAGTTTCGGAGTATTTTTTTCATATCATTAAATTTTTTTGGGAGAAGCCTGTCACACAATTCCAAAACCACTGCAACTCCCGAAAGCCAGAATCAACAGTGGCAGCCACCAGAAAAGCGCCGAGGCAATTAAGGTGGACGATGATGTCCCAAAGCAACAATCTGTCCTGTCTTGGATCTCACAACGAAACTAATAAGAAGAACATAACTAATAGGCACAAAGGGACGCTTACAACCGGGGTAAGCCTAGTTGCCTAACACCACGAACATAATTATCATATCATTACAGGCAAAAGACGTCCATAGCTGATCCTAGACTGATTAACGGAAGTAGTCACACAAAAACAATCAAATATGGCTTATCGCTTGGCAATTATTGCCAGAAGACCAATAGAACAGTTAGTCTGAATAATATACGAAGAACCTACAATTTGTGAATCAAAGGAAACGGGATTCTACCTGTTATTAGATGACATATACATATAAATGTATGTCACGCGGTCAGACTCGAGCAACCACCGTACTAGCGTGCGTTGGTGAGATGACGCATACGTTTTTATTATTATTGAATGGTAGGTAGATGGGATTTACTAATTGGTTTCAGAGTTCACACGTTTTACTATGATAATGACCATGTTCTGTGTGACTATTGACCGTAAAATAAGGCCTATTTTCGTCTGATCCTCAGTCTTCTTCTGCCAGCAAATGTCCAACAAGACAGAACGATAAAATGGATGTTAACAGAAAGTTTACCTAGGATACGATCAGTCAGGTCAGATACTCAGATGTTTTGTGAGAAGTTGAGCTTTAAGCTCTTTAATACCAACGACTTTCATACTTTAACAAAACGATTGCATCTCAAAAACTATAAAAAATACTACTTTAATGTAGGTACAAGAACAATAAATTAATTTTCTATTTATTATGTATTTATTTATTTTCTATTTATTTTACCAGAAGGCTGGCCTTTTTTTGCCCAAAGAATCAGCATTGCCATCCAACGTGTCAATGCGGCCAGCGTTTTGGGCACTTTTCCTGTTGACAGCGATGTGGACGAACTTTTTGACGCCCTGTAATTTTGATATTTGTACATATTTTATTATTATTTTAGATGTATTTGTAGTTTGTAAATAATGTAAATTTGTAGTATTTTCTATTCTATTCCATTATTTGTTGTATACGTCAGAAAACACTTTCAAATATGATTATTAGTTAGTAAATTTCCTTCCAATGATTCACAAAATATCACCATATCTGTGATTTTGGAATTTCCCTATTTTAATCATACGAGTTTAACCGCACAATAATGACGTAGATGACATAATATGCCTAATTTTCAGTATTTAACTAAACTACCAAAAATGGAAAAAGACAATTCCAACTGAACGGTAATTACTAATTAATTATATTTGTAATATCCCCATAATTTCCCATCATCATTTCATTAGTTATGAAGCACGGTGTTGATTCATCAATTACATAACGGGCTGGTTTCCGCAACTCCACGTCAAAAGCGCTAATTTTGATTCATCAAACGAAGAAATTGATGGATGATAGACGAGATTCAGAAAGAAAAACAGCATCCACTATGGCCGAAGTATTATTATGAACGGATTATGAACTACTTTATCATTTGAACAATCATATTATATAACTTCTTTCTATGCATTTTCATTCAAGTGAAAATAAGTGTAAGGAAACGTATTGGTATTTTTCATTCATATCAGTACAATACATATATACAGGCTGTAACGGAAAGGGTATATACTCGTACATACTTAAGGGTGTGCTAAAGACCATCAAACTGAACATGTTTCTCCATAGCGATCATCGCCATAGCGAAAAAATTTTCAGCTGTCCCATACAAAATTTCAATACCTATTCGACCCAAATGTATGGGACAGCTGATATTTTTTTCGCTATGGCGATGATCGCTATGGAGAAACATGTTCAGTTTGATGGTCTGTAGCACACGTATGTATGTACCCTTTCCGTTACACCCATATATAGTTTTAAAACTGAAGACTTGAAGAGCTATTTATTGATCAACGTATTACCTACAGCTGGGCCTCTGTATAAGGTAGTTGACTATTTATATAACCCTTAGGCTAATAAAACCCAGAGAATTCAGGAAAATCACAAACAGGGTATTGCCAATGTTTCAATGTTGCACTTGCAGAACCTAAGTATTAATGCAACTGGGTTTATTTCAATATTTTGGAGTCAATATACTGAAGCAGGAAAACTGTATTAATTGTAAATAAACGGTATTGACCACACGTCCTTGTAAGCCGCACTTCAGCAACTAATTGCGAAGTGTAATTTATTGTGACGTCAGTTGACATGAATCAACCTTGCCATTCGAACCATTGCTGTACTACACACGTCAATATTAATTCGCACCCGGTCAAACTGGGCCAAACGAAATCTAGGAAAGGAAACAATTATTGAGGAAAACGACACATTTACATGTATTCGTTTAGGATGTAATCTACGCGAGACATTATTTCCTTGTTATGAAAAATCCTTCTCTTAATATCTTGTTTTTCAGCGGGACAGAATAAACTTATACTGACTATTTATAAAAGTGTATCTCACATACTTTTCTCATTTACGAGGGGTAACAATAGTCGCTCCTGACTGTTCGGTCACGGCGGCCAATCTCAGCGGAGATCAGCCATCGGCGTGGGAGATATTTACTGCACAAGTGTGTGCATACAGGTGCACTCTCTCTTCCCACACTCTCATAATCCGATGCGACGGCAATCTGACACGATCGCATAGAGATCAGGCGCAGGACCAACGGCTTAACGTGGTTTCCGAGTCACGGGTATCATTCCACCAACTTCTAAACTCCGGAGGCTTCCAGGCTCCGGGCTACTGAGAAATGGAAAACGCAATTACATTTTTTCACGACCCGAGAATCGAACCCAACACCCCACAGTTCAGCAGTCGCACAATAACACAAAACCTTTTTCGGAAAAAAATTAAACCGTCTTCAAAAACACAAAAAAGTGAAAACTAACTTTAGCTTCAGAAGTCGGTGACTTGGGTCCGTGGCTTACGCCCCCAGTGGTCGAGGCACCTGTGGCCGACGCCCCCGATTGTTGATTCAGTTTATTTATCATTTTTTTATCTATTTATTTAAATTTTATGTACAATAGTACGGTTTTATGTACAATGGTACGTACATAGGTGGACTTAATGCTCAAAGGCATTCTCTACCAGTCAAACTTTACTTGTAATATCCTAAGCAAATTAACAATACATGCCATGACAATAGGCTTATCTTTATGAAATTGGTTCACCATTGGCAAAGATATCGGTGAACAAACACACAAAGCATTCAGACGAGTTGATAACCTTCATTTTTGATGTCGGTTAAAAAATACGCAAAAATTATTGCTGGTAAACGACTTTTTTTTTTGGGGGGGAAAAATTTAATTTTACGGTAACCCCATGTAACGCACTCAAAACATTGTTCTGATGTTCTGATGGATGCATTGAATAGTTTACGGGTCATGGAGGTAATTAAAGTACAGTTATAAAATTAAAAACAAGTAATTTTTTTTAGGGTTCCGTACCCAAAGGGTCAAACGGGACCCTATTACTGAGACTTCGCTGTCCGTCCGTCCGTCCGTCCGTCTGTCACCAGGCTGTATCTCATGAACCGTGATAGTTAGAAAGTTGAAATTTCTACAGATTATATATTTCTGTAGCTGCTATAACAACAAATCCTAAAAACCGAATAAAATAAATATTTAAGGGGGGCTCCCATACAAAAAAGTGTTTTTTTTTATCGTTTTTATAAATAATGGTACGGAACCCTTCGTGAGCGAGTCCGACTCGCACTTGGCCGGTTTTTAAACTTGTGAAAAAGTTGGAACTTTGACATTGAATTACATTGTCAGGAGGGCACTGTTTATAAGCATTTGTGAAATTGTCTTGAAAAAACAAGATGACGTCCTTAGTTAAGTTTATGGCCACACGCCAAATGGAACATGCTGTACTATAATTTGTTTGGTGAAGACGGCTGACAGAATATAATTGACATTACAAAAAGAATATGCGCCCAACGTGGGGCTCGAACCCACGACCCTGAGATTAAGAGTCTCATGCTCTACCGACTGAGCTAGCCGGGCTGTATTTGGTTGGTCGAAATTGACCACTGCGTTCAATAATCCGTTCCGGTAGATAAAAATATACTGGCAGGCAATAAAAACGGAACGTGTTTCATAAATAAAAGAAAAATAAAAAGTTTAAAAAAGCAAAATAGTACAAAAACAACTTTATGCTTCATGAATCATTGACCACTGGCTTTTTTGTTGAAGGCATTTAAAGGTTGCGGTGATGCATACTCAAAAAAGGTTGCATTGCTAAAAATTAGGATGCATTCGTCAGTAAAATAATTTCATCAAAAACAGTTAGATACAACCTCTTTGCGAGTAACAGTACTTAATAATAACATAACTTCACGCTTGTAATCCCCGAAGGGTTTGGCAGATTTCACCAGTTATGTTGTAAGTCCCATGTAATCGGGAGCGAGCTTATTGCCATCAACCAGGCACAATTCCAGTCTCCGTAGCTGCTATTAAAAAAAACCGGCCAAGTGCGAGTCTTACTCGCACACAGGGTTCCATAGCCCCAAACAATATTTTGAACTGTCATTCATTAGTTAGTAGTATTAGTTGGTAAACTTCCACTCAACCGCAAAACTAAATTGGTTTTTCATAGTATTTTAATGAAAAACAAAGTTACTGCTGCAGTTTGATGAAAAAGTCCCATATCTCAAAAACTAAACATCATATCTTATTGAAACTAATTTTCGTTGATAGTTTTTTTTACGTTCTACAATCCTAAATATTTTCAGAATTTTCCTCCCCTTACTTTAGAAATTAGAGGGGGGGGGACACTCATTTTACCACTTTGGAAGTCGCTCTAGCGCAAACTATTCAGTTTAGAAAAAAATGATATTAGAAACCTCAATATCATTTTTGAAGACCTATCCATAGATACCCCCCACGTAGGGGAATGATTAAAAAAAAATTTTTGGTTTTCAGTTCTATGTATGGGGAACCCCAAAATTTATGTTTTTTTTTTCTATTTTTGTGTGAAAATCTGAATGCGGTTCAAAGAATACATCTACTTACCAAGTTTCAACAATATAGTTCTTATAGTTTCGGAAAAAAGTGGCTGTGACATACGGACGGACAGACAGACAGACAGACAGACAGACAGACAGACAGACAGACATGACGAATCTATAAGGGTTCCGTTTTTTGCCATTTGGCTACGGAACCCTAAAAAACCAGATAGAAAAACACAACACTGCCCGACCCGGGAATTGAACCCCGCACCTCAGTTGCTCAGCAATTGTGCTTGCACCGCTAGACCGATAAGGCAGTTTTAATAATAACATATATAGGGGAGTACAATAATAACTTTTATGAAATACCTCAATAGCAGGATAAGGAAGCAATTACTGAAAATTATGGTTTAACTTACTACTGCGTTTAAACCCCATAGCAAAGGTAATAGGACAACATAACGTAATAATACGTAATTTAGAATTCACACTTTGTTCTGTATTTTCCTTTGTTGGAATTAATAATTGTGTTGTACAACATTTTATAGCACCAATCGATCATCAGCTTTCACGTTGTGATATATTTACGAAGAAAGAGATGACTATGTTTAGGTACAACTAAGTGAGTCACCCACCTGCACTTCAGTGTTTACGAAGAGGGTTTTGTGAACATGACTCGAAACGGAATCGGAAGTTCGATACAAGATGTATCTTTTAATATGGTTAATTAGGATATGTTGGTAGTGATAATTTTCGTAAGAAAAAGGTACTGGCAAGTGTAATTAGCAGGGAAACATTATTGGAACTTGAATTCGGAGCTAATTTATTTAACCGTTAGGCAGGTATTGAGGAGCGACGAATCGCATTGCGACTAAAAGAGTGATGAATATAAATATGGATGGCTGGAGAGGGAGAGGAAGACCAAGGTAACAATGGATGGATTGTGACAGCCTGACAGGAATACCTACAATGAAAGAAAAAGGAGTAATAGCAGTATAATAGTAGAAGGAATCAGCAGTTTTGTAAACCCGTTATGTGCCCGTTATATCTATTCTAAATTATAGCATGACTGTTGACAGAGGCGAATGGTAGAAAAAAACGTATTGCACCGACCCGATATGGGCAGGAATATGATGATGAGTTATGCTAAGTTTCCCTTTTTTAGTCAATTCATCGAATACTACCAATGAAACAACACGATCAGCACATTTATACGTAGTTTAAAAGCTGTGAGTCTCAAGATTGCTGTGGCTTATTGTCACTGTTCAGTGTTTTTCAACATCATTTCAGCCCAAAAGACGTCCACTGCTGGACATAGGCCTCCCCCAAGTGTCGCTACATTGACATTTTGGGGGTTTTGCCATAATCGCCACGCTTGGCAGGCGGGTCAGTTTTATTGGTGGCAATTAATACAATGAAATCGTAATCAGGATCTATTAGACAAGCTTACAATGTATCTGTTGTGGTTCAGTAACACCTTACCAATCCTAACCTTTATTTTTTTCAATACAAAACTGCATCATCAATTACTTTACCGTTTGATTGCGTCCCTCAACCGTCATCATCTCACACAAATAACGGTACAAATGCAAAGAAAAACGACCAAAAGAAAGCGCAGATATCAAAGAACATAACATACAGTGCTACTAAATAACCTAATTACAAAATACGTATGCGCGGCGACCATTCAAGCTATACAAAATCAGTTTATGCTGATCTCTCTTTGTATAGGAAACATATACAAAGCAATACCATGTTATACTGGAAATGTATAGCTTGATGCGTCGCTGTGTGCATGAGCATCTCGCTCATTACATTACGCCTGCGCATAAACACGTCGGGTCCGATCGTAAACGGGGTGAACGATTCGATATTGCCATCGTACTGAGAATTGACAATATTGGATCGTTCACCACGTTAACGTAATGACAACGAAATTAACCTTTATTATGAAGATATGGTGCTTTGGAAGTATGTATTTTTGTTAACAGGTATTTTTTTACTTGCACAACAATCTTTCGTTGTTTTTTCAATTGTTTTGAGGGTAATTTCAGAATTGTTGCCTTGTATCATCAATCGCTGCTGGTACAATTCCCTGCCGGAGGCTTTGTTTCCCGATAGCTACAATCTAGGGGTCTTTAGGTCAAGAGTGAATAGGTTTCTTCTACGCAAGCGTGGTTCACCGTCGACCACATCATCGCTTGCCATCAGGTAAGATAGTGGTCAAGCGCGAGCCCATCAAAGATAATAAAAAAAGCGTAAGGGTCCCTCTTGTACCAGTATCCCCCAGTCAGATCTTTGGGTTAGAGATTAATTCAGGATGGAAAGAAGATTTGTCTACAGATGTGCCTGATTCCCACAGGCAGATCTGTCGACAAATCTTTTTTTCGTTTATAATTGACATGAGCTTTATCACTCCCAACTGACTTCTGAGTCTTGGAAAGCAAAGCATGTTTAAAGTAAACATTGTATTTTACACTATTGCTGCTCCACTCCTATTGGTCGTAGTGTGATAATATATAGCCTATAGCCTTCCCCGATAAATGGGCTATCTCACACTGAAAGAATTTTTCAAATCGGACCAGTAGTTTCGGAGCCTATTCAATGCAAACAAAGAAACAATCAAATCCTTCTCTTTATAATATTAGTTTAGATTTTCATTAGATGTTGATATCAAGCAGGAAAAACACTGGTACATTAAAAGGCAAATAAGCAAATCATGGGCAATTGCAAATTACTTTTGTTATTTAAATTAAATTACCGAGCTTAAATTATTCCTGTTGGTATTATCAGTGTCTACCGACCTACTTGCTTTTACATACTGGGATTTCCTAAACGGTTCGTAAGTATAATTCAACGTCGAAATACACCTATGTTTTGTGGTGCGTCATAACTTCATTATATACCTTTCATACGTTTAGTATGGTGAGAATCACAATTATTACATTATGCTACTAACCATAGGTACTAAATCTATAAAACTGACATGTTTCTGGCGCCACAAGACACAGTAGTGTGATTCTATGTTATTTATTAAAACAAACACTTTTCAAAAGCGGATTTAATTCCTTGGGCTTTTTCTACCAGCCTACCTTAGGGTGAAGCAAAGATAAAACATAGTACGTGCAGCATAACAAAAAATGTCAAGAAAACATTTACAAAAAAAAAAAAAACTATAAATACATACATAACAAAATAAAACAAAGTAAAGAGAAAGAAAAACCTTTGCCCGTAGGGTAGGTACGTCGAAACCTTTCTGGTACAGTTGGTAAATTCTGCGAAGGTATTTCAAACGCGATACTTGCGTACTTAGGTAAGTAAATATAATATGTATGATTTGGCTTAAGTAAGTACTAGTGACACAGTCTACTCCTCAGAAGTAACGGGAATATTAACCGCATTAATTATGTTCAGCGGTTCAGTGTTGTGTAATAAAAAATAGAACTCATTTCCATAGACGACAACCGGAAGTTTAGGTGATTAAACGAGGCTAGTGACGAAACTCTAGGTGCACAAGTACTTTAATATCATACGTAGGAAAGGGGCAAGGGAAGCCACAGAAACGTTGTTGTGAAAGACATATATTACGAAGTGGCGAAAAATTATTGAAATGAAATGAAATAATTTATTTGCTAGAATATAGGTACACAATAACGTGGTAAAATAATTCTTCTATGACTCACTATATTCGACTTATCAGTCGTGCAAATATTTCGAGTAGGTACACAAATTACACATGCTTAGTAAAATCAAAAAACGCCTTCTGAATTTCAGAGAAACAAAATTTCCAACCACTTGCCTGGAGTAGGGACATTAAAATCGTGAGTTTAACGAAAATTTATTTACACATTAAGTTTCAAGTATCTAAACACCGGGTGAAAAAATCTGCTGACACACCTAGGTACAAATCCAGTGCAACTAGTTATTTCCACGTTAGTTCCGCCTAATTTCTTTGACGTGTACTACTGAATCCTGACTCACTGGGAAAACCGCCCACAAAGTGAGAACTCATTTATATTAAAAAACCACAGAATAAATAAACACTACACCTCAATTAGAAGAATTGGAAGGTATATAAGTGCTGGTTAGTAGTAGGTCAATAAATAATAGTTGATTTTACATGAGTCAAAAGGTAAACTTAATTTTTTATTGAAACTAGGTGTACATACATAAGTCATCTTTTGAAGAATTTCAATTTGTGTTTACGGGTGAATTTGGTATCATCATTATTTCGTTTATTCATCTATTTATTTAAAATAACCTTCTCATACATATTTATTACTAGCATTTCGCCCGCGACTTTGTCCGCGAAAATTGTGAAATAATCTAACCTATGTTACTCGGTAAAGATGTAACTTTCTAATGGTGAAAAGAATTTTAAAAATCGGCCTAGTAGTTTTTGACTTAAATCGTAACAAATAAACAATCAAATTTTTCCTCTTTATAATATTAGTTTAGAAAAATAAAAAATACTGGTGGTTAGGGCTCCGGAGACAGAACCTCCTCACAATGCGGGCCGTATCGAGTAGTACGGATTCTTTTTTGTATGCAGGCGCGAAAATAAGCAGCAATTAAGGAAAGAAACCGAATCTTATCACAATGTCTTAAAACGGGTCATACAGTAGTAAGATTTTTAAGTTTAAGGGGCTAAGCATATAGAGGTACCGAGGAAGTATTTGGTTCTATACATAATGGTAATTTTATGGGTGCAGTTAGTGGCAGAGTTCGACCCATTTTTGCGAGAAATATCATATTGATCTAAAACAGTGTATGAAGAAATTATTGAGATCATGGAGGAACAAGTAATCTAACAGATTATAAATCAAATAAATAATGACGATACAGAATACTACGCGGTTATGATAGATTCAACACCAGATTTATCTCATAATGACCAGCTAGCTATCGTACTTCGATACTGTTTTCGGGGAAAAGTGTACGAAAGATGTGTGTTGTTTATATTGATGTGTGTTCTTTAAAATGAGTAGTCATAGTAGCTTACATTTATTTAATGTTTTACAAGACTTTTTGGAAAAAAATGGATTACGCTTGGATAACTGTACGGGACAGTCATACGACAACGCTGCTAATATGGCGGGTCGCTACAGTGGTGTACAAGCTTTACTAAAAGAAAGAAAATAAATCTGCGGATTATGTGCCATGTGCTGCGCATTCTCTTAACCTAGTTGGTGAAGAATCCGTGAAGGTTGGAACCGAAATCGTAAACTTTTTTGGAGTAGTGCAAAAAGTATAATTACGTTATCTTTTCTCCTTCAACCCTAGATGGCAATTGTTAAATCGTGAAACAGAACTGAAATTCACGTTAAAAAATTTAAGTCAGACTACATGGTCTTGCTACTACGATGCTAAAGCTTTAAAAAATAACTATAAAAACATTATAAAATTTTTGAAGAGTTTTAGCGAAAATGAAGAGGAAAAAGCTGATTTCCGAAAAGAGGCAAGAAATTTATTTGATAAACTGGCAAAACTCGAAACTGCAATTTTGTTTTTTTTGGGAATAAATTTTGGAAAGATTTATTTGAGTTAATAAAAAATATAGAGCCCTGGTTTAGATATTTGTGAAGGATATAAGTTAATTGGGTCATTAAAAGAGTTTGTTAGCAACATAAGGCAACAATCAGATCAGAAGCTAAAAGATTACGAACAAAAAGCCAAAAAATTAAGTACATGAGGAAACTAACTACAGTGATATAATTATGAGACGCATTACATCAAAGTATTCTGATAATTCTACAGAGAAAGTTGCAGTATACGGTGCACAAAAGTTTTAAATAGACACGCTAAACGTTGCACTGGATAAACTGAATACGGATTTAAATCAAAGAAGTCAAGTATATGAGACATGTAGCAAAAAATTGAAGTTTTTAATGGACTTGCAAATTAGGTGGGCCCCTAAGTAGTATCAGCCCAGGACCCCCTAAACTCACGGTCCGGCCCTGTACCTCAGCACAAACAATCGCGTAGGTATATCAAATCACAAAGATAGCTTACAATACAACTTTATTTACACAGAGGAAATATGCTGTTACAACTTCGTAATTTAAAATTTTATCTAAAAACTTTATTGAGTGGTTAAATAGTCATTTAATGTTGTTAGGTTACATGACGTTTTGACAAGTTGAATCAGCTACAAAATAAAATTTTGCCTGAATTTTTTTTTTTTTTTTTTAGCTTTAAAGCCTTTGAATGACACCGAACGTAACATAATATAACGCCAACAATATATTTTTGGGTTCAGCGTTAATTGTATTCTGTGAGCTGTCATGCAAGCGGGTCTTTATTAATGAAATAAACTCTAGCACTCAAACTTATAAATGAGTCAGAATTTTTAATTACTGGAAAGATATAAGACACAAGCTTGACAGTCCTATTATAGCCTAAAATACCAACATAGATTAAATAAACAAATGAACCAGGAGACCCCCGACAAAGTAGGCGCCTGCAAATAATTGGCCAAAACTAACTAACACCGAACTATCTGAGGTCCAGTGACCCACATAGACCCCAGATGGTTATCGACGTAATAAGTGATCGCATGTGAGCTTAGGTCATCGGCGTTGCTAAGTAAAAGCTAACTGTCAGCCGCGCGACCGTGCCACTTCCTTCGAACGACGACGGAATACTGAGCGGGCGGAGCGGAATGTCAAGCACACAAGTTTAATGACATTGCTGTTTTTTTTTATGTTGGTGCAATGAATTTGTCAAATATGGTTCGATTTCCTGTAAAAATGAAGTAGGTATAGTGTGCAAGAAAATGTAAAATGTTGATTTCAGTAAATGTAACTGTGTCACTGGGATTTTGATTTCCATTTTCCAAAAACATCCTCACGACAGTAATAAATAGATCTGTTATTTTTTAAGATATATCTGAAACCATTTTGTTACTGACACTTCATGTGTTACGCGAATGAATAAAATCATAAATAAGTAGGTACATAAGAGGAAGTCTGAAAGTTCCATCGGTGACTAAAAAGTTATGTGGTAATCGGTTGTCGTGCGTGGTATAGGCATGTGATGCAGAGGAATGAGGAAAATGTCGTGATGGGAGACATGACAAGTAATAGATAAGTATAGATCAGAAGACTTGCTGCGCCGACCCCAAATAAATTGGGGAAAGGGCAAGAGAACGATGAGTTTCTTATTTTGCAAAACTTCAAACCTCCTCATGCAAATGTTTAAAAAAAGCTCTGCTCATTGCAAAACTCGTTCAGAATAATCAATTTCTTGAATCAAATTTCTTTAAACAAGCATTGTTTCTGGAAGTTAAGTTACGGTTTCTTGGTTTTTTCTTGGAAGCAGAATATTCCATGTGAACTTGGAGTCGTGAAGCGTTTGGTTGCGACTGTACTGACCGGCGACGTCGCCTGCGACCGGCGCCAGCTATTCAATCACCTACAATGATAATACAATTTTGACAATCTTATATTTAAGTTTATGTTCACCAACTAATTAATAAAGAACAAGATATGACAGACGTTAAAAAGTTAATTATGTTAGTAATTCAGCATCGCTTGTATCTCGCACTCCTGAGCCACAAGATACAAGCGATGCTTAGTTTTTGGCTCACAACTGTTACGTTTCTTTCATGAACAATACAAAACTTATTAAACTTGTGTAGGTTGTATAAATTAAGTTGATCTCAGGAACTTTTAGCGATGGGTTTTTGTGGGTAGTGGGTTAACGATGGGGCACTTAATATCGTGCCAAGCGTGTCCTGCTGTTTGTAAGTTACAGGAACTGATGGTCGCTACTACAGAGGGCGCCAAACTAGTGGCTCAGTTCTGGGCCGACACAATTTAGATTGCCACGACACGCTATGAAGAATAAGATTTAAAACCGGCCAAGTGAGAGTCGGACTCGCGCACGAAGTGTGCCGTACCATTATTTATAAAAATGACGCTTTTTTGTATAGGAGCCCCCCTTAAATATTTATTTTATTCTGTTTTCAGTATTTGTTGTTATAGCGGCAACAGAAATACATAATCTGTAGAAATTTCAACAGGCTAATCACGGTTCATGAGAACAGCCTGGTGACAGACGGACGGACGAACTGACGGACGGACGGACGGATGAACGGACAGTCGGACAGCGAAGTCATAGGGTCCCATTTAACCCTTTGGGTACGATACCCTAAAAATCGTGCTCGAAAGGTATTTACTCAACATTATCGTATAATATTAATAAAAGGTACCTATTCCTTGAACAATAATAAAATGACAAATATAAAATGTAAAATAATAAACTAAATAAAGAAAAAACACGTATTAATTAAATATAATAGATATTTTTAAAAGTGGTAAATTGAGATCTTATAACTAGAAATTAATGATGAATGATCTTACATCTTACATGTTTCGCGAAGAACTGTCATACTACACTATACCTTGGTTTCTACAAACACCTACTTCTTTAAAAATAAGCACCTAACCTTCCATAACCAGACCTGATAATTTATTTGTCTTATTTTCAGGAAGCCCGGCTAGCTCAGTCGGTAGAGCATGAGACTCTTAATCTCAGGGTCGTGGGTTCGAGCCCCACGTTGGGCGCATACTCTTTTTGAACAAGACCTCTAAGCTACCTGATATGAGCCTTATACAACGTGCAACGTTAAATGCGCAAAACCTGAAAATAGTTTGATCAAAATAACGAGCAGAATCAATTGAACCACTTTTTAACGGTCACATTTTTCAAAAAATCTTCATAAAAAATGTAGCCCAGTCTATTTTTGTTCATAGGTCAAGCCATAGTCAAGCGACAAAATAGGTAAACAAACACAAATGTTTGTCGTCCAATTAAAATTTTCTCATACGCGGGAAAAAAGGAAAGAAAGAAAGAAACGATCAGAATTGCCAGTAAAACTAAAACAGCACATTAAACCTTTACCTTTTTTTTTGTTTTATTTTTTTCTCTCAGAATTATGTAACTTGAATTAAAAATCATTTGGGGTGTCTGAGGTTTTGCGCATTTAACGTTACACGTTGTATACCTGTTAGTTAAGAAAATGACAGTGCATAAGATTGATACCAATTATTAATTAAGATAAATCTTGATGAAATGGACATCACCGTAGAACTAGGTTTAGGAGAAGTACTGGGAACGAGCCATTTTAATGGCTAGATGACAAAGAGAAAATTAAATGTAGAAAAAATACGTAGGCATCCACAACTTAGTTGCTTTGCTGTAAAAAGGTTGTCATATATTTATCAATTATCAACGGGATGTTACTGACAGAGTTAATTCATAGGGTTCCGTAGTAAAGTTGGAGAAACCCAACGATGAATCATCTTTCAATGACCAGCTCACGATAAACCAATACCTAAGAGCTTTATTTTGCTAAATCTGCTCAATTTATTGCCAAGTCACGTTTTTACATTTTATAATAAAACAGAATATCTATATCAATTGAAAAATTATGAGTTGGGTACTCGAATGAGTCATTTTTCGTCATGATAAAATCATCAGCCCGTAAAATTCTCAATTTTTTATTTTAGTTTAGGGTTACATGGGCTTAAATCTAAAATATTAACTTGACTGAATAACATTGCTTTAACAATCGTGCGCGTCATATTTTTATAACATCGGCTGGAGCTAAGGTGATGTAAGGAACCCTCAGCTTTTTTCCCGCGTAGCCGATTGCTTCATTGACTTTTTGTTTGCGGTAATCAATAACATTGCCATGCGATGTGTCACAAACTCACAACTGACAACACTGCACTGACTCAGTCGCATTGTTGTCTGCGCAACTTACTATCTAGTACCTACGTTGATAACTAAAATTATTCATTATATAACTAGCCTGAAATATAATGTCCCTTGTGACTTTCATAATTAAGCATTTCTCACTTTACTCAAAAGCAATCAAGAGCAATTCCTTACTTGATTGTTTTAAACTAACAACAGTTGAACTATTTTTACATTCATCCGTATAATCACGTCCTAACTTAATCCTACAAACATTTTTATCTTTTTTCTTGCTATGCAGAACCAACGCTTAGCTAAACCTTAATAAGATCCCTAATCCAAACTAAAATCACCTGCAAAAATACCTACACAGAGATAATTTTATTAATAAACACTTCCAAACACTATTTTCAACTTTCCGCTATTTTTGTTTGCGATTAGTCGCAAATCCCTTTGAATCGCGATCATAAACGAGCGTTGGCTGTGTGCACGAAAGGCTGATCCGTTTTTAGGTATAAATACCTGAAACCCGCTTTGTTAAGCGACGTTGTGTCCAATTATCCTATAATCCACATCCACAACAGCTTTGTCCTCTAATTTCGGATCTCGGAAAACGGATTTTGTGACAATGGTTATGATCCGTTGCATAAAGCTCGGCTACCAGTGTTGTACTTTTGTACGGTTCGTTATCAGAGGGAGGTATGGATGCCATAATCACAGGATTACATCATGTTTTACTGTAATTTTAATTTCAGTTGTTCTTAAGATGAAAATGTCAGACAGTCGTTGTTGTTTAGTGGCCCGAAAGTCTGACAACAAGTCCTATAAAGGGGAATCGTAAGTGTTACCCAGTAATAACTGAATTGTGATACTAAAATACTAAGTAGAATGCAGACTATATCCGGTTAGACGGGAAGCCGAATCCAAGATAGTTAAAAGGCTAGGCAGATGATGTTCACTAATTTACGTTAGATGATCCTAATTCGTAGTCCTACTCCACTTTACTAGTCATTCTGGACAAGGCTTTACTGTTTGTAAAAATTTAATACTTATTTAATTTATGAAGCAGTTGAAGCTAAGCCAGCCAATTTTGCTACGCTGTTTGCTGTGTTGGGCCGCGCCAGCTTTGTTTGCCACAATATTTATCTACTTATTACTAGTCAGCTGTGAACTAAACCGAGTTCACTAATCAGCTTATACGCTCAAAGAGCATTATGATATTTTGTACATTGCGTAATCTGTTAAATTTCTTTAATAGATTTTCAATTTTATCGTAAAATTATTAGGTTCAAGGTTGATCGGGAAAATGTGACAGTTTCGGGTAGCTTGATGTGCTGGTCTGGTACCATACTTTAGTCGAATTTTCAAAGTCCCCACGTTGAAACCCTTTGGTGTCCGAGCCAAGATTCAAAGTATAGATAACCCACCTTGATAAAACTGTAGGTAGTTATAAAGTACAAACCAAGTATAAAGAAGGAATTTCTACATTGTATGTAATAATAGCCATTAACGACCTGAGAATACAATTCCCACAACAGGACGAAGATTATCTTTTTCTGCCCAACCTATGTGCTTTGTCACTGAATTTATTAGCCATCGACAAGGGAAAAAATTATGAAGCTGTAATATTTTATGGATGTGAACTTTGTGAAGTTTGGATGCAGGACGAAACTTCCGAACTACTGATCCGATTCCGATAATTATTTCACTAGTGGAAAACTTCGTCATCCCCTACCATCATAGGCTATATCAGTGACATAGTCAACCTAGGGCCACCAAACCTTACTTATTTTCAGATTAACAAAATGTGTGGGTTCTAAAAATGTTAGTATGTGCTGTAAACGTTATGTTATGTACCTAGTAACTTGTACCGACGGCCATTTTTCAGATATCAGGAGCTAAAACGTAAAAATATTGCTTATTTTCATAACACCTTTTTTTTTCTTTGTACGTGTAGGAAATCATTAAATGTCCTGCTCTGGGCGAAGCGGAAGGGAGTGTCAGTCTTGTACTGACTAGAACCCATCCATATTCCTTCCCCCTTGTGTTCCATGGCTGCGGTATCTGTTTCCAACAGTCCCGTAGCCATTTCCTTTACACCTGACATAGAATATTTTTAAATCAACGTTACCAGACACTTTCCGTTGGTAAAAAATTTCTGCCACTGGCAAAAAAAAACACACGAAAAAAAAAAACAACAAAAACTCGGAAAAAATAACATGATTTCACTAACAGGCAGGGTATGTTTTTGACACTCGGAGAGTTATTTCAATACGCATATTAGCAACCAGACCAATCGTAGGGACGCAATTAAAATCGCAAATACTAGAATGTCATAACGCACTAGAACGAATCACGGTACTGAACCACAACACGGTAACACTACAATGGATCAGAGGACACAGTGGATCCCTAGGGAACGATGCGGCGGATGAACTTGCCAGAAGAGGATCCAGCACAAAACCATACGGACACGAACCCATTGTGCCCATTCCTTTTAAGCAGCTAAGTAACGGGCTAAAGGATCACACTCGAACACAAGCGGAAAAATGGTGGACCTCGACACCAGGGTGCAGGCAGTCCAAGGAGGCTATGCCGTCCCTTGACACAAAGCTGACCAGGCGCCTTCTGCATCTGGACAGGGATGGCCTGCGTTTGGTGGCGGGGACCATCACTGGACACTGTTCACTGAATAAACACTTCCACACTCTAGGAATCACTGATGTCCCCTGTGCAGAGCATGCATGGTTGCGGAGGAAACGGTGGGGCATGTGCTGCTTGAGTGCACCGGTGTCACAAAGATTCGCGAGGAGGCCCTGGGAACACCAAGATCCCTTGCGGATGCCCTGAGAAGACCGGGAAGTGTGATCTGCTTCTGGAGGGAGGTTGGCAGGTTGGAATAACGGCCACCATGGCTCACGCACAATGGTCAACTCAAAGGACTAAGTGCGGAAACCTAAACCCCATGAAGAAGAAGAAGGGTCGCAATTTATAATTTTTGCATGGGTTCATTAAACCAATGCGCTCATACAGCGATATTGTAATTGTGTCTGGGGGAATTTTGGTTTCCGTGCTTCGGAAAGCACTTGAACCCGTTGGTCCCGTCTGTCATTTGTAGATCTTTGACAGTCGTTACGAGTAGTCAGAAGCCAAAAGTCTGACATCCAGTCTTACTAATGGGGTATCGTATTACCCAGTTACCGGGTTGTGGAGGTTAGATAGGCAGTCGCTACATATAAAAGAAGAAGAAGAAGCCGACCCCAAGATAGTTTGGGAAAAGGCTAGGCAGATGATGGATGCACCTACGATTGGCCTGACTGCTCACAATAAGTACGGAAATAATTTACCGAGAATCACAAACAAATAAACAAAATATAAAACGATAGGTAATAGGATAATTTCCTACCAAAACGCAAGCGACAGCTAGTGGGAAATAAACCATTTTTCTAACATCGTAATAAATATATGATTACGATAAAATAATTGGCTTACTTATTTTACTATTTATGTACACACAGTAGACAACACAGGAAAAATGCAAAATATTTGAGTATTATCTAGTTCTAAGTTGTGAAACATTCGAGTAAACTACGCCATCTACATTATAATAATTCTGCTGTGATTGTTTCCATAATGCTATTTGTAAAAAACGCCATCTATGGCCGAGTAGCAATACAATCAAAATTTCAGATTGATATCTAGTAATCAAATATTCCGATAGATGGCGTGGATTTTAATTTAATTTCATTTGGCTACTACAAGATATTGTTAAAGCGTGTAGTTAGGACATCATTGAAATCTTAAAGGAGTAGTGTGGATCTAGTTATTATCTAGTGTGCTTGAATAGTATTTGCTATTCTTTAGGTACATTTATGGTTTTTCATAATTTCGAGAACCTACACACAAGCCGAAATAGCTCAGTTGGGAGAGCGTTAGACTGAAGATCTAAAGGTCCCTGGTTCAATCCCTGGTTTCGGCAGTCCAAACATTTTACTACGATTCGATTCTTGTTTTATTCGAAAGCTAGGTTTCATTTTGAATACATGGCAGGAGGATTCATTTCTTCAAGCATGTTGTACATAAGTAGTCTACCTGTGGACGTTATGTAAAGTGATCAAAATTAATTTAGTCATAAGAATTAATAACAATCAATATTATTCGAAATGCTATGAAATCAGTCTCGTCAGTGTTAGAAGCAAATAAATTCTTTTCGGTTTTAGAATCGAAAAGCAAAAAGATATCTGCATCGACCGGGAATCGAACCCGGGCCGCCCGCGTGGCAGGCGAGCATTCTACCACTTTTCATTAAGGTATATTAAGTTTATTATGTACTTAATTTTATAAAATTCATCGTGGCAATGCTGCCAGTCTTCTGGGCACGTTTCCGGATGCGGCGATGGGGAGGAGTATTTTGACGCCTAAACGTCCTGTTATTTTTAAGTTAGCTTATACTTAGTTAGTTTATGTAAATATTTAGTTTTAGTTTTATTTGTTTTTTTATTATTTTTAAAATTACTTCAAATAAATGTTATAATTATATTTAATAAAATAAAGGATTTTTCTCAGTTGACCTCGTAACACAATCATAATCTGAAACCTCCCCACCCTCGATTTTTCGTCATTGGTTTTTGCTTTCTAGACTGAAAAGGTCGCAGCAGAATATAAACCTATCTACCGAGTAACTAAGTTCGATTATAAAAGGTAGATATCTAGACCCCATCCATCAAGTGATGTAAGAAACACAAATCACAATTAAGACATTAATTGCGATTTGTGATTACGGTAGGTATGTAATAACAATTAATGTACTTAGCTAAGTTTATCTAAAATTTAGTTTTTTACTATCGACAACGCTTTATAACCAGGAAATAAGTACCTAAGTGCTAATAATAACATCGAACACGAATTTACTTTTTTGTTATTGATGTACCTACATACTAAGACGGATATTATTAATAGAAATTATCTAATCGGTCCAAGAATCTAACATTGAATGTTAAGATTCTTGGACCGATTAGATAATTTCTTCCAAATTGATTGCATTGTTATTTCAAGTGCAAACTGTGATTTAGCCAATCAGTTTTTTATGAACGTTTACGCCTTACTACTTTTCATGCAAACTTTCAAGTCCTTTATTTTACGAAGTCACTGAACCGATTTTAATGAAACTTAATACGCAGAAGCAGCAGATACATACGTCAAAAAAGTTACATTAAAACATTTTCGAAATGTCTTTTATAAAAAAAGATAATTGGAAATTTCTGTTTTAGTAATTTAGATTGTGTCTAATTTAGCTGTTACACTATTTTTCGAAAATGCTTTTTAGTAACTTTTAGACCTATGTATGCTGCTTATGCATATTAATTTTCATTAAAATCGGTTCAGTCATTTCGGAAAATAAGGACTTCAAAGTTTGTATGAAATGCCGTAAGGAATAAACGCTCTTAAACTTGCTAGGAACACTCCGTGAGTTGGGCTGGCTGTAAATAAAATATTGATCACGCCGGTTATCCCCAAAGGGTTAGGCAGCTGAAAAGCACCTGCCTAAATGTACTGAATATGTTGTAATGTAATCGTTTGTGCGTCGATGTCCGTCCCTTCGACCCTGTATAAGATCTGCCCAAGGTTATGACCGGGATCTGAGTTTGATTCGGCTGTTTCTTCTCACGGTATCTCAAAGTCTCTCGGCTCAAAGTTTATAAAAAAATACGAAGTGTAATAATGACATACTTACAAAAATAAATATAATTTTATCATTCTCTCTTCTTAGTCGTTCACTCTTGACAGAGTGGTCGTGGTCATGGAGGGTCACCCACAACTGCGGTCGCTGCCTTCACGATCCTTTTCGACCAATCTCTATTGGGATTGGCCGCATGGCGAACACATTCTGCCATAGGGAAGTTGGTGACAGATTTTATGAAGTCTGTCCATCGGGGTCGTGATCGACCACGTGGTCTCGTGCCTTCAACTCTACCCTGTATCACCAATCGCTCCATGGAATCTTTGTTGCGGGTAACGTGTCCAAAGAAACTGAGGATTCGTAATTGCACAAGCGACGACAGTCTTTGTTAACCCCCGACCAAAAAAGAGGGGTGTTATTTAATGTTGAGTTCTTTGAGTATTGACACGTTAGTCCGACGAGCGGTCCAGCTTATCCTGAGCATGCGTCTCCAACACCACATCGCCAGGGCGTCAATCTTTCGTCGGTCCTGCATTCGCCATTTTATCATTACCAGTATGATATTACGTCTAACAAAGTAATTGTTGACCAAATGAAGATAAAGCCAGCGATAGCAGATAAGTATACCTATAATTTTGATTTTTATTTTGAAAAGTGGTTGGTAGAGTAGCGGGTAATTTAATAAGCAGAGGTCGGAATTAGGTAGTTTTTTTTTACCCAAAAAGAAATTAATTTCGAATTTTCCGTACATGAAACCACTAAGTTATTATTGGAACGCATAAATAGTTATTTAAGTACTTGCATCGAAATGTTGATATTAATATGGATCTTCCCTTGCGTGTGCATATTGGAATTTTGCAACTACGGATATCCGATGTCGGATGGTTTAAATTGTGTAAAAGTAAATAACTTTTTTATTTAATAAATCACGAGATTTTTCTGCTCTTTAAAATTAATCTCGGAATTTGAGGCATATCCACTTTATTCTTTCGCTCTAAGAAATCAGTTTAAGTACATAAATAACTCTACCGAATTCCGACCTCTGTGAATAAGCTCAGCGAATTTGCAAAACCACAATATGCTCCAAAACTGGAATCGTTGATGTATGCTAGGTTGAAATGGGATTGGGCGGGTCATGTAAGTATGTAGAATGTATCAGGACCGATGAGCCACACACGCAGTGGGTGCCAGAAGACGGACGTCGATGCCGAGTAAGGCCTAGAACACACTGGCGTGACGTTACTGAAGAGTGGAAGGTTAAGAGAGAGCTCTTTGCCCTGCAGTGGGACAAAATAAGTTAAGAAAAGAGGATGGGGATGTGGAATAAAAATAGGATTTCTACCTAATTTTTTCCCAATTATTTCAGGGTCGGCTTCTAGCCTTACCGGCTGCAGCTGAGTGCTGATGTTGACTAGGAGGATTTAATATGAGCGACACCTACCGAACCTCCACAACCCAGTTACTGGATAATTACATGTTTCATGTATGGTTACCACCGGTACCACGCTTTGGTGAGACTGGTTTTCGGACTTTCGGGTTTCTGAATTCTGATTTCCCGTAACAACTGCCACATTGCAGATACCTTCACAAGTGATGGGATACCCGGATAGTCCGGTTTCGGTTACCGGATTGGGTCTAATACATGCTAGTTTTCTTAGAAGATATAGATTTCCAATTAAATCGAAACAATCAACATAACTGCGGGTTTTGTTAAAGCAACTACCTAATGCCTATTGATTTTGTTTTTAGGGTTCCGTACCTAAAGGGTCAAACAGGACCCTATTACTGAGACTTCGCTGTCCGTCCGTCCGTCCGTCTGTCACCAGGCTGTATCTTATGAACCGTGATAGTTAGCCAGTTGAAATTTCTACAGATTATGTATTTCGGTTGCCGCTATAACAGCAAATACTAAAAACAGAATAAAGTAAATATTTATGGAGGCTCCCATACCAAAAAGTGTTTTTTTTTTGCCCGTTTTTAAAAATAATGGTACGGAACGGTATGGTTTTTTTAGGCATCATAAATGCTTAAATATTTTCGTCTCGTATCCAAAAGTATTTTCGCAAACGATTATACGAATCGTGCCATTGGTATCGTTCGTCGAAATCACAGCTAGTTATATTGTCTCATAAGATTTTATATGTCGGCTCACGAATTGAAGTGCTGTCAATAGTCGGTTTATGGGAGGAGACCGTTAACTTTTATTCCGCGGTTAACGGAATGTTATGGTAATGTTTCATAATCGAACAAGTGCGCGACACTTCGGCAGACTATTCATATTGTCAGAGTGTTTTAGCATTTATTCAGTTCCTATAAATAAACAGTTGGGATGGTGTGTTACAGACAGTGAGTACTCCTACTACTTAGCATTCTGTCTAAACAGAACATTCATGCAACATAAAAATAATAATTTAACAAGTTTACAGATATTGTATCGAGTCCCGCGCAAACGTCGCCGTCAAAATAGTCATATATATTATATCTCGGAAACGTCACATATGACTCATATGTGACGTTTCCGAGATATAATATATCAAAGTTAGGTAGGTACTGTAACTTTCACATAGGTTGTATGGCCGCTATTTTAAAATTAAAATACATGGCGGAAGTGCGCCAGGCCACGTTTCATACAAAAATGTTCGGACACCTTTATTAATCATGAAATACATGTGATACATGTCTTGAAATAATCTTCGTAACTTACAAAAATCTACAAAAAAAAAAAAAAATGTTTTTCTTTTTTTCGACGTAATTAGGACGGCTTAGGTAAACTTTATTCTTTTTATTCTTGATTCTTTAGCTTTGTTACTAACTTAAATTTTCTCCTTTTTGGCTTACATAAGTACATTGTTCTATTGCTTTATTAAAACACTAACGATCCATTTTAAATGTAAAAAAAAATACAACCGAATTGAGAATCTCTTCCGTTTTTTGAAGTCGGTTAAAAAGACAAATAAGTACAATGACAGAATAAAAATTAAACTAACACTGACTATACTATACGAATCACATACGTGAAGATTTCCACTTATTTAGATGCGTCGGACATGTCCAATTTTCTACGCCTCGGCCCACTAGGAAACTGACAAAATGGCAGCGAATCGCACAAAAAAATGTACGAAAAATTGTTAAAGCTACGTACCATATCATACGTCAGTGGTTAAGAATTGGTATTGACGTGCTAGTGCCTAGCTACGCTATCATACACTTAGCTGCGTTATCAAATGGAAGTAAGTGGACCAAACGTACGCAGTAGTACTTTTGTCCTGGTTATTTGGATACATGAGTTAAAAAGTTAACAATACTGATCGATGGATCGAATAGAATACCAGCAGAGTTGAGCAGAGGAATACAAAACTTCCTATTTTCCGTAAGGACAATATATATAATACCTATGCGATAACCACAGACCACGTTTATGTAAACACTTTCGTAAGTGCCGCGTACGAATGTGGTTTATTTAATTGACAAAATAAATACATTATGGATCGATCTTCGATGCCGTTATTGATGCCATCGGGAGCGATTGACGATAACAAATGTACTGATACTGTGCACTCAAGGAAACGCCGCCGCCGCTGCCGCCGCACAATTTTTCAAAAGGTAGGAACCATTTTACTTAAATATGTTTCATTTATATTATTTATATACAGACCAATTAATATCAAATGGGAAATAATAAACCGAACGAATAAATAATATATGGACGACTGAATTTAATACTAAACCGAGCGGCGTTAAAATATGTTTGCGGAAAATAAATTAGAGCTACTAGCGATAAATTATGAATCATTAAAAATCCTAAAATGAGCTACTACCAATAGGGAACAGTTAATCTAAGCTAGCAACTAAAATTCCAAGTCAAAACGCCGAATCAAAAACTAAATCGAGCGAAAAAAATACTGAGTGATCGAAAATAATACTAGATGATTGGACTATAAAACCGATTTGAGTTCATACATGAAGTACTTACTTCAAAAAATACCATTTTGTGATGTGTTTGTGAGCTGCGGTAATAATATCTTAACATACTGTGATACTATTTGGGTTAATATTTTTTCTATCCTAGCATATTATTCTTCTGAAAATAGCACACAGGATTCAGATCGGGGCCGGAGCGACCAAGCTACAACTCCTGTACAGCGCAGGAGTTCGGGTGCATTCGGACGCGTTCGTCGTTCGGACCTGCGGCAACCCGACTCGCACAGGTTAGGTTCGAAGTGGATGACGGGATCTAGTGAGCGGGCGAAGTAAGCGAACTAAGACCTCGCCATCCACTTCGTGCAAGGTCACTTTAAACCCTGCAGACAGGAATAGGAGCCTCGAAGAATCATATTAGGGTTCCATACTAAAAGAGTGTCAGATTCATATGTTTTATTGTAGGTAGGTAAATTAAACGTTTAAATTACGGCGGCAGTAAAACAGATAGCGATGTTGGCGATCCACGCCGCAATGTACAGCCATTTGAAATGGGGGCAATAACTTCCCGGTCGCGAATTTTTATTCCCTATTGCTACCCGGGGCAATCCATTGGGAGCGGTCGGGAATATTCCGGTCTATTTGGGTTAGTGAATAAGCACTATGCTAGTGGCAAGAGGTGATTCCGTTTTATTAATTAAATTCAATCTTCTTATAATAATTACATCAATTTCATGTTATTTTGTTTTAGTCAGCACCCTACTGTGATACTGATGACTTAGAATAGGGTAGTAAAAGTCGGTAGTTGGTAAGGAGATTTCGCCTAAATTCCGTATGATTTAATGCTAAAGTAGGGTTTAGTACGTTCTCAACTACAAAATATCAAATCGGAAACCTGTTGTACAGACGCCAGCAGGTCAAGCTATCCGGTCAAATTTTCCCAATCAACCTTGAACCGTATTCTTTACAAACAAGGTTGAAAATCTTCTAAGGAAATTTGACAGATTGTTGTAGCTTGATTTTTTGGCGTGTATACATAGGAGGAAGTCTGAAAAGGGCGCCATAGTAACTGAAAAGTTTTGTGGTTAACGGTTGACTTGGTATGTTTTTGTGGCATGTGATGCGGAGGAATGAAGAAAATGTCGTGAGGAAAGTTTTTAATAGGAATATAGAAGATGGCTATAAGATTAGAGGATGACCAAATCAACCAGCCAGAAAGAAGATATCGAGAAGTATGGAAGAAGAAGATATCGAGTCGAACCCAAATAAATTGGAATAAAGTCAGGAGAGAATATCCTCGTTATGAATACGGTATTTTGTTTTTAGTCCCATTTTATTTCTTTCCATGGCACGTTGACAGCTATTTATTAACTTGTAACTTTGTTAAAGCTAAAGTCTGGCATCCATTTGTTAAAATTAGCAGCACGCATAAATCAAATAGTTTCTCTTTTCATTTTAGACTGAAATCAGAGCACATTATAATTTCTTTAAGAGACCAATACAGAATGGCTGTTTTATGCATTTGCTCCTCGTCGGACTATTTCTTTTTCGTTCTGGTTCATGCTGGAAATGAACTGTCCTCAATAAACAGGTTCGTCTTGATATTAGATGACTATATTACTTACCATAACTTACCTAACGTCCACATGTGACTCTGAGAAGGTATTAAGATAATAATGTCATATTATCGTGAACTTACGGCGAACTTAGGGTGGATCAATCTGGCTCCATCAATAGATATCACCGAGTTATCCCAGCTCAGTCAGCGAAAGACTTTTTGCAGAACAGCCGAAAACAGTTTCGGAAAAGTATGTACCTTGACGCACTCCTTTTGATTCAATGTGTATAACCGTCTTACGTTTTTTTATTATAGTAACGTACCTACTTGATTGGAACTTAAATTGTTCTTTCAGTGCCTTGAGAGAGCATCATTTAGTTTCTTCCAAAGAATGTCATAAGAAAGCAGGTCAAAAGCATTCGACAGGTCTGACACTCCCTTCCGCACCGCTCAGAGCAGGAGAGGTCATAAAAAAAGGTCGAGGAAACAGGCGGAAACAGGTGTACTGCACTCTGTGTAGTATTTCACAGCGTGTGTTTAACCCCAATATCGCACTCTCCATTGACAAACTAGGCCGAAATCCAAACTGATTTTCGTACAATCCGACTTGTTTTGTTAATCTCTCCAACACCTTAGAGACCACAGTACCTAGTGATACGGGCCTTATTTTTATCGGTTACACTACCTATCGGTTTTATTCTTAACTACTGGCACTATTACAGTTTTCAACATATCGTGGCGTAAATACGTATGACTCATACTCAGTAAAACAATGCCAAGACACACGGTAAGTGGGGACCCGCGTACCGAAGATGCTCGATGCTGAGCCCATCGTGTCTTGGAGATATACCTCTTGACATGGACTGCGCGATTCGTACTATGTCTTTAGCAGCAATTCTCACTCCTTCAGCCCCCTTGGCCTTAACATTGATCGTCGCCTGCGACGGGCCTAACAACGACTTGGGTTGAAAATCATCTTTGAAAAGATTCGCTATTTCCTGGGCATCGCTCACACCGTCGACACACTCAGGCAGGCACTGGGTTTTTATTTGTGTTTTTCCAAAATGAGCGGAAATCTTTCTTCACATGAGTATATGTCAAGAGTTCAATGTTTAACATGTCTTCCCGGTCTTGGCACCATTTCAATCCCGATTTAAAAAAAATCTTCGCTTCACACATTTCATCATTATATCATCCAGTGGAGGGCCTGCCGTACCACGACCTTATTATAAACTTCTCTCGGGCAATACTGTGTGCCTTGCTAACATGTTTTTAACTTGTTGTTATAAACAACAACAGAAACGAATCGCTACATAACCGACTCCACGTAGTCTTGTTTGCCCTACACCAAGAGTGTAATTAAAGCACGCGTAGGCGCAGAGGGGCGAGGCGGCCCGCGAGCTGAGGAGCAGGTGGTTTTTATGATGCTTAGCCGTAAAGCCTTCTGCGACGATAAGCTCGCGTGAGATCGCCGGAGCGCCGCAACACCGGAGCCGTGATAATAACCATGCCTGCTGCATGTTGCATGCTTGCTGCATGCATGGTATATGCTTGGATGCATGTTTGCATGCATGGTCTATGCTTGGATGCATGTTTGCATGCTTCTTACATGGAAATAGATGAGTTTTTCAACTGTGATGGATATGAAATGTATGATGATTCTAACTGAAAACTTTCTAAGATACGATAGTTCTGTCTTTTAATGACTATCGACATGAAGTGTTTGACAAAAGACGATTCCGACTCTGAACTTTCTGCGATATGATGGTGCTCCTATTTAATTATTAAATTATGGATATGAAATTTATATCTAAAGATGATTCTGGCTTAAAAAATTATGAGTTTTGAACGTATGATAAATGAGTGTCAAACGATTTTCTCCGAAATAAAGTTTATGCTATCCGCTGTATTGCAAAATAATATTATGACATAAAAAGTTCTGCTATATTGGGTAGATCCCTTGTAGTTCTTCAATAGGCCAACAATTCATTGTACCTGCCTTCACTGTAACACAAAGCTTGACCTGCTAAAGTCATATACATATGTTGATAATAATTGGGTTGACTTGTGAGTTGTGACAGTCCAGCGGGACGGATCTGTGGCAAGGTCGCCAGCCGGAGGTCGACCGAGCCCAATTCCTTATTGTCCAGACAAAATACCGAATGGGAGACCTCACAAGGTGCGATTTGCTTTATTTTATGGATTGTTTCAAAATTGTTCATTCCTCAACTTTGCTATATACAGGCTGGGTTAATAATAATAATCATTTATTTCAGGTCCGTGACCCATATAATATTTTTACAAGTGCTTACACTTGCAAAAATATTAAAAAAAAATACCTAGTAAAAAAAACTGAGAAGCCACATCTTTGGAATTTACTTTAAAACAAAAATACCATCTAAATAATCTCTCCTGCGATCTCAGAATTACTCTAAACAAGCACGGAAATTATCGAATACTCATTGACATGATGATAAATGATTCCTCTAGCTGAAATCTGGGGCGAATGAAGGGTCCTTTGATGTTTGGCTTGAGGATTTTCAATGCGCCAGTACCAGCAGTTCTGTTTGTTAACGTGACCATTGAAGTGGAAGTGGGATATTGATGAATATATGTGATATAGCAGCCCGCCCCGGCTTCGCACGGGTATTTAACAATACACAAACATAAAAAACCGGCCAAGTGCGAGTCTTACTCGCACACAGGGTTCCATAGCCCCAAACAATATTTTGAACTGTCATTCATTAGTTAATAGTATTAGTTGGTAAACTTCTACTCAACCGCAAAACTAAAATGGTTTTTCATAGTATGTTAATGAAAAACAAAGTTACTGCTGCAGTTTGATGAAAAAGTCCCATATCTCAAAAACTAAACATCATATCTTATTGAAACCAATTTTCGTTGATAGTTTTTTTTACGTTCTACAATCCTAAATATTTTCAGAACTTTCCTCCTCTTACTTTAGAAATTAGAGGGGGACACATTTTACCACTTTGGAAGTGGCTCTAGCGCAAACTATTCAGTTTAGAAAAAAAATGATATTTTATATGAGTTTAGAAAAAAATGAAGACCTATCCATAGATAACCCACACGTAGGGGTATGATTAAAAAAAAATTTTGGTTTTCAGTTCTATATATGGGGAACCCCAAAATTTATGTTTTTTTTTCTATTTTTGTGTAAAAATCTGAATGCGGTTCAGAGAATACATCTACTTACCAAGTTTCAACAATATAGTTCTTATAGTTTCGGAAAAAAGTGGCTGTGACATACGGACGGACAGACAGACAGACAGACATGACGAATCTATAAGGGTTCCGTTTTTTGCCATTTGGCTACGGAACCCTAAAAACCCTTCTATTTGCGTCAGGTAACTAAAAAAAAAAATCTCTGTGGTTTGAAATTTTGTATGGTGTCTGGCAGTGGCGAAGGGTGAAAATTTTGAAAGGGGAAGCCGAAGAAACAAAATGAGAATTTAAAATTTAGTCTTTTTATTTTCGTTTTAGTCATCAGCGACCCCAAAAACCACGAAAATGTCACCCATGATAAAAATACCAAAAAAAATCTAAGGACCCGACTTGATCCTTTTTTTGTAACGATAAATGCACAGGAACTATTAACAAATAAAAATATAAGCTAAAAAACCTTTTTGAAACAAGCTTTTATAAAGCTGCACTGAAAAGAAGAAAATAAATCTTTGTAAATGAAAACGATATAGGATAATTTTCACAAATGCTTGTCACGTTTTGTTTTTAAAGCATTTACCATTCACTCGACAAGCTTCAGAAAACTATAGGAATTATGTTTATTTATAAAAGTGAACGCGTATATTTACAAAGTTTCATGTCTTTGCTACTAACCGTTGAGGAGTTCCCTGAGGAGCCTGTTCGTGAGGAGACCATCATGGCGATAGGATGAGTTCATGATACAAATCGTGATTATCTATCAAATTTGAACTCGATTGCAAAGTTTCGTGTCTGTGCTATAAAATGTTGAGGAGTGCCCTCGTGAGAAGACGATCCTGGCTGCAGGATGAGATCATGATATAATTCATGTTTGACCATCAGATATGAACGTGCATACAAATTTTCGTGGCTGTGCTATTAACCGTTGAAGAGTTCCATCGTGAGGAGACGATCCTGGTTGTAGGATGAGTTCATGATACAAATCGTGATTATCCATCAAATATGAACTCGTATGCAAAGTTTCGTATCTGTGCTATTAAACGTTGAGGAGTTCCCTCGTGAGGAGACGATCCTGACGGTAGGATGAGTTCATGATACAAATCGTGATTATCCCTCAAATATGAACTCGTATGCAATGTTTCGTATATGTGTTATTCACCGTTGAGGAGTTCCCTCGTGAGGAGACAATCCTGGCTGCAGGATTCAGTTATGTCTGTCATAAGAATGTATTGTTCTTAGAACCAAAAGGCGTGTGCAAAATTTCAGTTCAATCAGAGATCGGGAAGTGATTCTAATTTAGCTTTCTATACATAGAAACTTAGTCGTAACTCGATAAACTTCGGCTTACCTAGTTCCTACAAAACGCTGTTGATAGCCGCGAAGTCACGTGTCTGCGTCCATACGAATTTAGTTCTGAATGCTGACACCCGACCATCGGCTTACTGGCGCCACATGTTGCTTTCTTTGTTAACATTAAAAATTTTGGCACTTTTTTATGTTTTCAATCCTAAGATGTATTCAATGTCTATACTGTGAGGTGATACCTACAGATGTGTACATAATTTAGTATTTGACTTCAATAGACACTACGTATAGTGCCTTGTTCCCAAAGGGAAGCCGGTAGGAATCGGCTTATTAGGTGCCTTCGGGCCTGGTGTCTGGTTCTGTATGGTGTCGGACGTAAAGAATAGCACCATCCCATATCTTCCCGTGGGTGTCGTAAGAGGCGACTAAGGGACTTGCCAGAGAATGGGCAGCAGCGTTCTGTGGGCTTTTGTAACAACTGTACTGCGATCGCCAACCCGCCTGCCAAGCGTGGCGATTATGTCAAAACCCCCCCCTTATGTCAATGGCGACACTTGGGGGAGGTCTATGTCCTGCAATGGACGTCTTTTGGCTGAAATGATGAATGATGATGAACTAAAAAAAAATTATAAACAAAGTTTGAATATTCCCCTCCCGTACGGCCCGTACCCCAGTGACGCCTACATCGTATAAGGTGATGCCTAGCCAGCTGAGCGGGGTGAGCGGCGACCACGCAACTTTTTTCTAATACTTACATTTTTAAACTCCTGATATCTTTCGAATGGAATGTCCGAATTGAATAATTCAAAAAGTTATATAAAGGTATTGAAGCAGTCTTGAATATGAAGTAATTTATTTTGATAAGGATTAATACCAAGATACAAATACAGAGTCTTTTCTAACGGCGGCATTAAAATATTTTTTTTTTTAAATAAAAGAACACTTATTCTGGCATAAATATAATAGTTAGACATATGCTGTCGCGACACTTTTTGTAAATAATGATGTGTTCTGCAAAGTCGTAATACATTATTTTATTCTATCATCAATAGTTTTCGCAGCGCACGCGATGTAAAGAATATTTTAGGTAATTTTTATACACCTTGGGTTACATAATTGCAGTTTTAGTAAGGATCCCTAATTTTTTTGAAAATATAATATAGCCTATGTCACCCACGGATAGTGTAGCTTCCCAACAGTGAAAGAATTTTTCAAATCGGTTCAGTAGTTTCGGAGCCTATTCAATGCAAACAAACAAACAAACAATCAAATCTTTCCTCTTTATAATATTAGTTTAGATGAATGATGTGTGCGGACCCCCGTCATTCCCTTCGTGATAAGTTACTTTAAATGTTTGTAAAGTTAGTGTTTATAAAATAAAATATTTGTGGACTAAGTCGCTTGTGAAATAAATAGGATATGAAACGTTGGATAAAAACAAAAATTTTGTAAAACGATATTTGGTGAAACATTAGTGAACCCATAATAAGACTTATCTCAATATTAACAGACAGCTCAGCTTCTAACTTTCATTTGGAGATAGCCGATAAGATCAACAATATATAGAGTCGTGAGTCAATGCCGAGAATCTTCGGTCACCTTAGCTGTAATCTGTCAACGGATAAGCGCGACCCCACAGGTGGAAAAATGTTCATAGGTTGACGTACCCTGGATACAGTGAAAGACACTACCAACCTTTTAAGTGTTAATGATGTCTCTAGATGTTTGATGAGAGCAGCGGTGGCCCAGTGGTGGCAGCCCCGACTTACGAGCAGTAAGCCGTGGGTTCGAATACAGGCAGGCGCATTACTTTGTGTAATTTGTTTCATCACCGCTGCCCTCAAAAACGGTGCAGGAAAACATCATGAGGAAACCGGCATGTTCTAGGCCTAAAAATTCGAGGACATGTGACATCTACCAACCCGCACTGGGTCCGCGTGGTGGATTACAACCCACTCCCTCTCATTGAGAGGACGCCTGTATCCCAGCAGTGGGAACATTATAGGCTGATGATGATGATGTCTCTAGGGCTCAATAGCCTTGTATAGCTCGTGCTGACTCGGGAAAGAGATCTAAAATAAAAAACAGTAAGGATCCATCTCGTAGATAAGCAATAACAGCCACACAGGTCGAAGGTAGCTGCGGCTTGCCCGTGCGTGCGTTGATGAATAAGCAGTTTGACCCGGCTATCATTCGTGAGTCGTGGGTCTCTGACAGACCTTCAACCTTACCATGTCTGTGTAACTAAGGGTTATTGTGTTTACCAACAACTGAGTTGCGGAGGTCAGACACTCTATGTATGTTACTGGTGCTCAGCTGCATCCTGTAAACTTGACCGGAAGCCGTCCCCAATATTGTTGAAAAAAGGCTGAAAATAGGCTAATAAGGCTGATGACTACAACGACTACGACAAAATCTTTCACACGTTCATTCGATGTTTTCTGGTCTTCCTTCTTTTGCCAAATTGCAAAAGAAAGCAGACAGAAGACAAGACATAGGCAATTAGGTATACTCCAAAATGACGCACCTTCAACAGTCCGACACTACATCAGAATAGAAAAACCCGTTAGATAACGTTATCAAGTCGCGTTAGCATAAAGTCGGAGTTCGCGACTCATGACCCGTCTCTGTCTTTGATTGACCGCATGTAAACTCCAAAGAGTCTAACTATCAATTTTGTTTCTGACCTCCACATCTTAGTTAGTGCTGGAGAATACGATTCCCCTTGGTAACACTAGTTGTCAGACTTTCGGGCCACTATGACCACCTGTTACATTTATCACAGCATAAATGACAGCTGGCTCCAATGATTTTAACGCGCTTTCTGAGGCACGGAGGATACTCGGTATTTATTGACTGGTCCTTGACTAACGCTGCTTAATCTTGAAGATCTCTTGTGCGACTGTTATTACTTAGCCACGAAATCCTCTTTTTATTTAAAATCTTGTACACTTACGCTCAACATCATCAGCCTATACGATTTGTTAAACTCTGTCCGATCTACGAGGGTATTATTAGGTATCGAGATGAGATTATATCTATGTAGTCCTTTTTGAATAGCAAGTAAAAAAATACCCCGACAAAAATAAATTAAAATATACCAAAATGGGGAAACTGACATAGCAACACAAACTCCGGTCGATAAACAAACAATTGACGATCGAACATACTAGTGCCGAAGATGTTAGGTCCGATTTTAGGGAAATGGTGGTAATCTGGGCACAAAAATCGGGTTATTAGAATTCAATAATATGTTGCACTTTCATGTATATTTTAAGTTTCTTATTTTACTTATTTGGTAATGTCATTAGCATGCCTATACGCCCCTTTCGGAACGGACAGGGTTTTTTTAACATATTGTATAATAGCAGTTCACTGCTGGATGTATGCTCTACTGATCGCTGGCTTGTTAACTCGATCCTCGGCTTTCCGGCTAAGATGGAGGCCAGAAGGCCTGAGGGTCACCCAATACCAGGAGTCCGTATCCATAAGAGATTCCATCCTGTTTTTATATTAATTTTATCTGCAACACATAAACAAACTCTCATCAAACTCAATAACCACCAAATTATATTTTAAGATAATATTTCTAACTTCTTCTTGCTTAACAGCTACAGCTAAGGGACTGTACGGGCAAATCAATGGCTGGATGGCTGTGGAACATGACTCATGATTTTGTTTGACTATTATCATGTTTTACTGACTTATAATCAGCCGGCCACTTTGTTTTTATCGCTCAGCCCGAAGCACTGCAGTAATGCTAAAGCTAGAAAGTGAAATAGCTTACAGCCGACCACGAGAAGTGGTACCATTCTGACTACGCTACCAGTAATTAATTATGTTTACTCCGATTCGGTTGGTTAATGCCGGTGCGTTCCGATACTAACTGACAACAGATTTTTACATCCAGCCAGTCCGCCGACACGCGTCAGGCGGAGAACGCGCTTGTATTCGAATTTCAAAGTTCGGAAAATAAAACATCGCGATATTTTGACAGATGCTTAAAAAAAATTAAGTCTGTTTCTTTTATTTTTGTGATATAATTTGCGTTAAGTTTTCTAATATTTATAGCAATTTATTTTAGTACCTTTATTTTCGCGGGTGGATAATTCGCGATCTCAATACCGATAGATATATTTTCGCAGCAAGAGAATTTTATGCAATTGTATGTAAGTAATCCATAATTTCTACCTACTCATCAATAGATTTTAGTTGTTTTTTTCATTTTACCACGAATTTTTATTGAAACTATACCTACCTACTTACACCATTTTTATTTTCATTCATGATTTGCTTTTATTTATTTATAACAAATCCATTTACTATATTAGAGGTGTGAAATAATTGAATAACAAAAAAAAAAGAAAGGAGATGTTTGATTTTGGGCTACCACTATGTACACTACATAGATAAATAGGAAAAAAATAGAGGAATATCATAAAAATACTAAAAAAATAATTTTAAGAAGGGTATAGTCGTACAATAATTATCATTTGAAAAGTTTTTTACTACGATAACCCTATTTTTAGAGCAGCCATTACAGTTGTTTGACGTTTGACGATTTGTGACCGTTTTAAGAAGTGCCGTCTTTGAGTCTTTATTTGCATTGAGTTTGAATTGAACTTGTTGTTTTGTTCAACCAAACCAAACCAAAACCCGAGATTATCGAAATTCCAGTTGTTTTGTTTACTAAAGCAGTTATGACAATTACATTTGATTGTCGTGTATCGTAATACACGTCAATCAAATGTCATTGTCAAAATGACATTTTTCGCCTGCTGGTCACGTGCTGATCTGATCCACCATGTTGTGTTGCTCTCTTTGACCAAGTTAATTTGAATATACATTAAAACGAAGTGAAATTCAAGAAAATTGATAATAAAAAACGGTTACTGTATTATTTAGCAATATTTAATAGTGTACATAGTGCTAGCCCAGGCTCCATACATTTCTGGAACATCTCCTTTTAAAACAATTTACAGATTTACTGAAGCTATGCATATTATTTTGAACTCCTATTGTGATATGAATTCACGAATGCGATAAATAAACTATAACATTTCTTTGGATCATATTAAACTTATGCGATACAAGTTTATTACCAGAATGTAATAATTAAGGGATTGACTTTGACTGCTACTTTTGTAATATGCTAAGTAAGACTAATTAATGAAAATTACGCCTTGAACGATCGTAATTAAGTAATTACAATTCAAAAAACTTATGGCCAACTTTCTGCTAATATTGGGATTTTTGTTCCTTCCTTCAATTGCATGTTCAATTACAGCGTGGTTATAGACATTTATTTGTTAAATTCATATAATTAATAGACCACCTTCCTTTTATTAATTCCAGTTGAGAGTCTGGGGATCTGCTACACAGGGTTTCCTAGTAAGGACGCCAGTCTCTCACAATGGAACAGAATGTATATTATGCATTTTTGTTAAAATTATTTTGTATATTACATTTATATTTATAAAGTATAGGTAACTATGTGAACTTTTGTGAAGAGAGAAAATAAAGATATTGAATTGTATTGTATCTACACCCACGGTTTACTATGAAAGTGAATAAAAAACGCGATTTATCTAGGTAGGTACTTAGGGCTGAGTTTTTTCTTCTTAGCTAAGATATATTGCCCAATGCTGAAATCTTCAGTGTTTTATTCAGTCATATATTACATAGTGAGTGTAATATCATAATATGACAGTTTTTCCATGGAAAAGTGTATAAAAAACTACATCCATTCGCAGTTTAAAAAGTATAAAAATTAAATTTACCCTTCTATAGTTTTTATTTGTTTTGAACTAGATAATTATATTACTTGGAAATGGGACAAATAGAGATATATACTTTGTTATATCAACCTACTGCTAGCAGTGGAAAAAAGTTACTTTGTACATGCAATAAGTAGTACATTTATCAACTATCGCTTGGTTAAATATGATAAATAAATAATGATTACATAAAGTAAACAAATAACAACTGGTGACCCCAAATGTCGTAATGTGTGTCTCTTTATTGATATTATTATGGATGAAATGTAACTACTTTTTACTTAACGCCTTTTTAGCTGTTACCAATTTTATAATAATTAGCATTATTATTTATTGTTCTTTTCACACAAGAGAAAAACTGCAAAAGTAAACATTGTTGTCCAAGTACTTGGGTACGTACCGATGTTTGCCTAAAACATTTTTCAGTAAGTACATAATATATATAACATCACCCGTGCAAACCCCGAATGGGTAGGGCAGAGGTGTATCTAAAAGTACACCATACCACACAGAACAACACTTTTGTCTTTTTTGTACATAGGTTAAATAACAATATACATAAATCTTAAAAACGCGTAAAAACATACATATTATTATATACTTACCTCTCGTACGTTGCCTAAGTATTCCTAAGTAAGATTCCTTTTTTTAAATAGGTTCTAATATATTACCTGCTAAATATATACCAAACATCCCGTGAAAATATTATTCTTTCTCCTAACAAAATGGCAGAAGGTCAACCAGTAATCATTTTTGTTCCGTCCTGGATGTACTTTAGATATTTTTTTTTTTGCGTTTCTCCTGTGATTATTGTGTGCGTTTTGGAGGACTGTCTCTTGTAACTTTGTCGTTCAAAAAGTGCTGATTATTACTCGTACTTAGTAAGCAACGACTTATTTTCGGGGCTACGCTGTCGTCCCAAACTTAACGTACGTGGGACACTCAGAAAGTTTTGCGAAACTAAAAAAAATTGTTCTATACGTACATATATTTTTATTAAATCTTTTCAAAGTACTTTCCACCAGCCTCTATACAAAGATTCATGCGCCTAAACCAGTTTTCAAAACACTTTTTCCAGTCCGCCGCAGACACCTCGTTTACAGCCTGCTCGAACCCAGCCAGCGCATCTTCCGGCGACGAAAATTGTATCCCTTTGAGCTGATTTTTTATTTTTGGGAATAAAAAGAAGTCACACGGTGCTAGATCAGGGCTGTAAGGAGGGTGACCCAGGAGTTTGACTGGCGTGCTGTCCAGGAAGTCCCTCGTTTTGAGTGCGGTGTGCGCAGGTGCATTGTCGTGGTGGAGCAGTAGCCCGCGGAGCCCTGTGTTTGGTCGCTTGTTGCTTATAACAGAGAAAACTTCTGGCAAACATTTGGAAGTATACCATTCGGCATTAATGCTTCTTTGATCCCGTAAGGGAATTGATACCAAGTGGCCAGTCAAATTAAAAAAGCTAGCGATCAAAATCTTACCCCCGCTTCTAGATCGCTTCACTTTGGTAGGCGTTGGCTCATTTTGAAACACCCAAACAGTCGACTGGCGCTTGGTTTCTGGGTCGTATTGATAAATCCAGGACTCATCACCTGTAACGATGTCGTAAACACGCCGAGACGAGCCTGCTTCAAATTTGTTAAGCATATCACGGCACCATTCCACCCGGGCCTGCTTCTGAGCATCGGTGAGGTTGTGCGGCACCCAGCGTGATACTATCCTCCTCACGCGAAGATGGCTGTGTAGAATCTCGTGAACGCTTCCCGATCCAATCTTCAATATGTGTTGAATCTCCTGATATGTAATTCGCCTATTGTCTTGGATTAAATTTTTCACTGCTAGCACGTTTTCTTCGGTAACAGCCGTCAAAGGGCGACCGCTTCTTTCGTCATCCCCCAAAGTTGGTCGACCGCGCTTGAATTCGTTATACCAACGATACACGGTTGCCTTGGAAGGGCCTTCATCCATGAATGCCATTTGAAGTCTATCGTACGATTCATCCGGTTTCAGGCGACACTTGAAATCGTATAAAATCATAGCTCTAAAATGTTCCCGGCGCAGATCCATATTTCAGTGAGACACAATACTTTGAATTAACTCGCAAAAAATGTGGAGGGAAATTTTGAAATTGGAACTTACTTATTTTTACTTATAAATAATCATATTTTCGAAAAACATAATAACTGGCCAGTCTCCCATATATAAAAACTTTTTTTCGCAATACTTTCTGAGGGGCCTGGTACGTTACGTACTAACTTCAAATATTGTAAAACCCTTCGATCAATACAACCAAATGATTTTAAAACGATAACCATGGAGTTTCTTGCCGGTTCTTCTCCATAGGAAACGACCAACCCGAATCATGCACCTTTTCTCGACGTTTCATAATCATAAGTGCCCATGTAGGCCTATGTAAAATAAAATATTGATTTTGATTTTGAATAATTTGGTATTTTGTAGGACACATGAAAATTTTGGAATAGTTTAATCAAAAAAAAAAGAAAATCAAAATATTTTTATTTTACATGCCTACAGGGGCACTTATAAAACGTTGACAAAAAGGTGCTGAAAGGTGGTGTGATCCTCAAATATGTCAACGTCCTGCTGACTGGGATATGACGAAACGTTAATTAGTTGGCTAAGCACTTGTTGGGGTCGGCTCCGGGTCTAATCCATATGTAACTACTTATACCAGTGTTGTACGTGGATCGACTGCCTAGGTACCTACGCTGGCACTACTCCTGGGTCTAATGTATTTTTTTATACAAAATTAGTTGTGTTTTTAGATTTTTAAAACCTATCTCGGCGGATTTAGAACAACTGTACAAAATGTCATAAAAATCGGTTCTCATCTAAAAGATAGGTACGAACGAACAGACTTTGTTTTGTTTTATATTATACATAATTGACAGCTGTTGGTTACATCCCAAATGGGTAGGTTAGGAACAGCTGCATATTAAATAAGACTATAAAAACTTCTTCAACTTTTATTTCGAATCTTTCCATTTCCCAACTAATAAAAGCTTTACGGCTGTCTGAGTTTCACAAACTCAGACAGTACTGGAATCTGAACTGAAATCGTAACATGAAACGTATTTCCTTTATTCTCACAAGTTTTGGCAAGAAGTTGGGAGCTTAAGGAGGAAGATTTTGGGGGAAAAAACTCAAACGCATAGCAACAATTACGATTTATGTTATTAATTTCCCTTTATTCTAGATACTTAAATCACAATCATTACATAAAATATAATCTTTAAAAAAAAAATATGGGGGTCCCGCCCGCCAGAAAATTGTGTATACAAACTATAAAAAATAAAACCGTTTAAAAAACCGGCCAAGTGCCAGTCGGACTCGCGCACGAAGGGGTCCGTAACATTATTTAATGTTATAAAAATGAGAAAAAAAAACACTTTTTTGTATGGGAGCCCCCCTTATATATTTATTTTTTTATGTTTTTAGTATTTTTTGTTATAGCGTCAACAGAAATACATAATCTGTAGAAATTTCAACTGGCTAACTATCACGGTTCATAAGCCTGGTGACAGACGGTCGGACGAACGGACGGACGGACGGACGGATGGACGGACGGACGGATGGACGGACGGACGGACGGACGGACGGACGGACGGACGGATGGACGGACGGACGGACGGATGGACAGACGGACGGATGGATGGACGGACGGACCGACGACGGACGGACGGACCTACGGACGGACGGACCGACGGACGGACGGACAGCGAAGTCTCAGTAATAGGGTCCCAACATCACAACTATTCACTACTTATTTCTTGTTACTTTTATGTGCAATATACTTAATGCAGCTACAACTAGCACAATTTATATTTTTGCACCTTTTTATATAACTTACATCCGTAATTCTAGCCTACAACTGTCTCTAAGCCAAGGTAATTATTTAACAGGGATACATAACTCACGAATTAATCGAACTACCATGATACAAGATGTAGCGTAATATATAATTTTGTTTCTGTAATAACTAAGCCTGCTCACGAAGTGTTAAATGTAATAGACTTAGACTACAGACGATTTAAAGGTACCTTTTCTACTACCTCTACAAGTGTATTACAAAAGTAATTTTGTTATTGTAGTGTAGATTATTTAGCTAAGTTCTGGGCCGGCTCTTTAATTTATTAGTTAGATTCCTTCAAGATCTAAATAATGGAAATAAGTAGGTATTAACACGTTAAACGCCGTGGGGGACAACATATGGGCCTCACTTATTTAGTAAAAGGAGCCAGGTTAAAAATGCCCGATTGTTAAATTTTACGTATAAGTTTTTATTGCTTTAGGGGCTAGAAAATGTGCCAAATCACATGAAATAAATCGAAGAAAAGTAATTTGTGACTTTATTTTACCAAAATACTACTGTCAGTCAATAGTTGTCTCCCATGGCCCACGCGGAAATAAATCGCGTTGTTCGTTGGCGGGGGCCGCGGGGGTCGGGGTGTCGGTCATCCCCGCTCATGTCCTGCCGGCCGCCGCCCGTCTCGATACGCGATTCCTGCGCGCCCGCGCAGTGACCATTTGGACTACCTAGCTAACTACATTGATTACGTATCGATTCGAGTTTTGCTGTTTATTTGTTTACGTAAATTAAATTGTTTTTTATTGCATTTCATTCATTGCTTTATTATAATGGATGAGTTCGAAGATTTAGAAATAAATCAGGAAGATTTATCACAAATAGAAGAATTAGAAATCACCTTGTTGAATAATAGTTTCCATGTAAGCTCTGAAGAGGAAGACATAAATATCCATCCAGTTACTCGTAAACGTCGTCGTATTATGGTGATAGACAGTGAAGAGAGTGATGCCGAAGATCATGCAGTTCCAGATACCTCGGGAAACACTACGCCGTTTACACGCACATGGACACTACCAACAGGTAACCAGCGTCGAATTATACCTTTCACAGAAAATCCTGGTTTACCTACTAATCTCCGCTTAGCAATGACTAACAAATCGCCTGCTGATTTTTACTCTCTTTTGGTTCCCGATGATGTTTTTATGCAGATAGTAGAAGATACAAATCAGTTTGCTATTGATCGAATCACCGGGCGCTTGGCTTCAAAAGCAGCAAGAATTCGTAACTGGTCTCCTTCTAACGTGCATGAGATGAAAGGCTTTTTTGCATTGATTATTTTTATGGGATTGGTAAAACTTCCTAAGCTTTCTGATTATTGGTCAAAAGATGAAATAACAGGTCACCCGTTTGCAGCAACAATTATGTCCCGTAATCGCTTTGAACTGCTTCTTCAAATGCTTCATTTTTCCCGGCTTGACAATGCTCACAAGTCTGATAGGTTACATCGCGTCAGACACTTACTGGAGGTCATGAACACTAATTTTTCAAGGCATTATACTCCTGCCGAAGATATATGCATTGACGAAAGCGTTGTGCCATTCCGCGGCAGAATCATTTTCCGTCAATATAACAAACAGAAACGCCATAAATATGGCATAAAAGAGTTTAAATTATGCACTCTACCGGGGTATACTTATAAAATCAATATTTATGCGGGAAAAGAAAACGATCAAGTGAATACTACGCCGGCAAACGTTGTAATGTCACTTTGCAGTGGATTGTTGAACAAGGGTCACACGTTGTATACTGACAACTGGTATACGAGTATTGATTTAGCAAGGAATCTGTTGGAAAATGAAACACATCTAGTGGGTACTATTAGAAAAAATAGAAGGAATATACCAAAAGAGGTTGCTAATGCTAAACTGAAGACAGGTGAATATATAGCTAGAGAGAGCGAAGATGGAATTACTATCATGAAGTGGAAAGATAAAAGAGATGTACTTGTTCTTTCGACCAAACATTCCGACCGTTTCCAGACAATCACAAAGCGAGGAAAAGCGGTATTGAAGCCGAAAATCGTGCTAGACTATAATAAGGCAAAAGGAGCTGTCGATTTGTCCGACCAAATGGGGGCTTATTCCACGCCATTAAGGAAATCAGTAAAATGGTACAAAAAAGTTGCCATAAACTTGCTGTTGAACACTGCAGTTATCAATGCACTAGTATTATATAAAGCAGTAACTGGGACGAAAATCCAAATAGTTGAATTTAGGAAACAGGTGTTGAAGGGCCTGTTAATGAGAAGTGAAACCTCAAGTCAGGTTTCAAGACCAATAAGAATGAAGCATAAGCTTGCGAAGAAAGACGGCACAAGCAAAAATAGTCGACGAACATGTCTGCAGTGCTACAAAGACAATACTAAAGTAATGGGACGAGTATTAGCCAAAAACAAGACTAAAAAAGTTGTAACTTTTTGTGAAACCTGCCCTAACAAACCATTTCTTTGTTTTGATTGTTTCCATAAAACTCATTAAAATAATAGGTGTAGTAACGTTTATATTGATCTCAATCTAAAGTCTGATTTAATTTTGATTCATTTAAAATATGTAATAAATATACTTTAAATAAATAATTATTATATTTCTGATTTACAAACATGTAGTTTAATTCATCAAACTATCCCGGAAAAATTAAACCCTGGCAGCTATGTAGTACAACATTAACAGATTTTAACTATTTAAGTAAATAGTAAGAGTATACAGTATTTTACAACACATTATATAAATAGTAATATTATGGAAAAATATAAAATAACACATTATCATACATACTTTTTCCTTTAGAACTTTCAAACAAGTCTTGTCCCGAAATTATTTATCATATTTTTCTAAGTCATATTTTTTACTAAAAACCAAATACAATCTATTTGTTTGCAGGGCCGTGGGGGTCACGTCAAATACATATTAGCTTCATATCTGTGCCCGACGGCCCAATAGAGACGCTTAAAATCGCCTCTGACTCGCGGTCATATGTTGTCCCCCGCGGCCCAAACGAAACTATTGTATGTCGACCACACGGTGTCCCCCACGGCCCAAATAGAAAGACTGAAAAATTAAAGCGGCGTTCAACGTGTTAAATAAACTTACCCTACAATGCCTCAAACCAAACTGAAATGAAAACCTTAGAAATGTATATAAAATCTGCCACAAAAGTATTCCAAAACATTATCGTTTCAAGAATTAATTAAACGGAAAGGAGACATTGTCTTGCTTGCATAACTAACATACTTACTGAACGTAATTGCAGGTTGCAGGCTCGGTATATCGGAAAACTATTATGACAAAATAACCGCACAAAAACACGTGATTCGTACGCGTCGCAACTGACAGTATTTGCTTACCCACGCTCTACTTGCAATTTTCTTGTAATAACTTCTACTGAGATCATAATGTTTTGTAACTCCCGACTGTTGGGTACAGATTGTATAGCAGACTTGTTTATGGTTTAAATTGGCCACACCACAAATTTTCACTAACATAAATTATTGACCACGTAAACTTTGGAAATTAAAGTTGCTATTGCTACTTAAATTATTTGCATAAATACATACCTACTTTTATTGCTCCGTAATATACATAAAAGTGAAGAATCCACTAACATCCGTTGAAGAAGCTATTAAAATTGTTTTACAAAAGTTTTGCTTCTAATTCATATGGTAATTAGTGTAATTAGGAAGTATTTAGTAAAAAGATTATATCTTTCAACTGAACATGAACAAGTTAAACCAAAAACAAATACTGCTTACTTAGTTAAGTTACAAAAAAACATGTAAGTATAACATGTTCTCTCTTACAAGTCATACAACACAAAACAATGGATTGATATCCAATACATGTGTCCATCACAATTTTATTAACTTTCACATCCACCTATTACGTTTGAAACAAGTAAAAACAGAACACAAGTTAAGAACAAAGACACATTGCATGATGTGAAAAATTTTAATGATATAATTTATGGAAACAAAAGCCATGACGTGTGAAGTCATGGGTTCGGTCTGGATCTCTAGAATAAAAGTAAAAGGTACAAGTACATACTGCAGATGGTGTTCGATGAGATAAAGTGATAAAGTTTCGTGACGTATCGTGCATGCAGGAGTTTGTTTACATTCAACAGTTTTAGCCGGGTTTGGTCAACGACGCGTAAACTTATAAATAGTTCAACGATTTCTACGTGTATTACAGACGCATTCAGCCGATTGATTTGGTAGCAGTTAAACACTTAAAAGTTGTAACGTAAACGTACTTTGTAAGTACGTCCAGTGCATGTGCATACCTCATGAAGTATAAGTAGGTAAATAAATTAACATCGCTTTTGAGGTTTGATTTCTCGGTTTATTCCGATTTGATACCAAATACTAATACCACTGGTATTTGTTTCAAACACTGGTAGTAGAAACAAATACGAGTGGTATTAGTGGTATTAGAACGGAATAAATCGATTTTGGTTTCTTTATAAAAAGTAAGTAATCAAGTCTTCCACCATATTTTAGCCCAAACTACTCTTAAGAAATGGATTCAACCTTTTAACAAGACCTTTTAACTTCATAAACCTTGAGAAGTTGTATTTTGTAATTTGGAATGATAATGATGTAATTTAGGTCTTGGAATTTTGCAATGAGATCAAAGGCGGTAAATACTATACGAGAGTTTTATCTTGGCTAAAAAAGTGCTAAGTTTAATAAGTACCTACACAATAGACAATGATGTTTGAAATCAGGGCATTCAGTGTTGCATAGTCACACGATAAAATAGGATGAATAATAAGTTAGAAAAGGCCATAAACCAAAACTAAATTGAGGTTTCGTTTTTGGGGAAAACCAGAAGACTGACTTAAACCTGAAAATAAACAACAATGTCCATAAACTTGATCCACGAATCCTAGATCTGTGGATGAGTTACACAGATATATAAATATATAAATTGGTAATATGTAAAATCATACTAGTAGATTACTAACTGTGATTTATAAATTCTCACGAGTGAGAAATATCCAGATTATTAAATCTTATTTAGGTTTCTTTTTAAATGCGATTTTGAAATGTCACATGGTTCTGGTACGTAAAGCGTAGATTAATTAACCAATAAAAGTCATCAACACATACGTTGCTACTAGTGTGGAATTAATTACTCGTTCGTTACAGACCGCGTTGTTTTAGCTAGATCGTAAAACGTAAAAATATCGTGATAAGACCGTGATACTGAGTCATTTCTGCCTAGGTAACTACCGGTGTGTTTACTTTTCTGGAAAATTAGGTCACTTTTTTACTTTATTTTTATTTACATGAAAGGTCATGTCAACATATTTTTTCGTTTAAATTAGTCTACGCACGTAAGCCTCCGTGTCGGACACACTTTAAACATATTTAATGTTACAAAACAGTACTAAATTAAGTGTTATAAGTATTATGTTCTTTGTTCAGTGTAAATACAGAAATGTGTTATTTATTATCGAGGTGGGTACCTACTTGTCACCTAAGCTTAAATATATACTCAACACAATGTCAAATAAGCTCTTCACTCACGTAAATAACATCGCCACTTCACAATGTGCAACTGTACTTTTACCTAAGCATGTACAATTTTTTTTCGATGTGAAAACTTATTTGGCGGCACTTTTGTGATGGGTAAAAAATATAAAACTCGCGTCAGGACACGTGTCCTGATTGAAAATTCGTAAAGACGGATTGACATTAGGTTACGAAGGAATGGGGATGGAAACTGCGGAACTAATGGCGCTAGCATAGCTGGTTCCATGCATCGTCATTGGTTGAAAATCTGATAATGTCATTTTGTATTTCAAATTAGCTCGACCTCATTGGTCAGATTGAGACCCAGCTATAGTCGTGCCATCTACAATTACCTTTTAACGGTCTTCCCCATTTGAACTTTATGACATCTGTCATTGAGTTTGGGTTTCCAAAACTGGATAATTATCTTATGCACAAACAAAACCTTAGCCAAATGTAGGTGTGTATTGGAACAAAATTTAAGGTGTGTTCTCCTAAAAATAAAATATAAACAGGATTTCGGGCGCCTTGGAGCACACTAAAAATAGCCAGATAGTCAAATCGAAGGGATCGAACTTTTAATCTGCAGGGAGGTAGCTTTTTGATATAAATTTTCAATGAAACAAGCAAAATATACCCTTGAACATTTAAATTTATTTAAGCCAGTAGCTTAGGATTCTAGATTTTTCTTAAATTACATTTTTTGTGTTGTTATTAATTGCATCCTGTAAATTGAATTAAAAAATATAGGTTACTCAGCAAAAGGCTGTAAAATGAATTCGGTTTCTCCAAAGAGGTGAAATTCGTAAGACGGATTGTAATAGTTCTGAAGTGTTCAATTTTTAATGTAATATAAATTGTCATGTTTGTGTACCATAGCTCAATAAATGCATATTGTATTTTACCACATACATGATAGTACTTTTATACTGATAAATATAGCAATTCGTGGAAAATTATTCCCTAATCATTCCTAAATATCAAAAATGCACAACGTTAATATTCAAGTTTTCACTTCTGCCCGCACTCCCGGAGTGCAAATCGTATTTTTTTTTGTTTTAAACTTTGCCCCACAGGAATTTCTCCTGTATCGTGGGCGCGCGCACTTTTGTAAACGCGTTTACAAAAGTTTCAACTCACATACCTGTGGAGTACTCCAAACCCCACAAATAATATAAATTTAGATATTGAAAATGAAACACAAAGTTTGTATTTTGGGTACATCCAACGCCCAGTGATCGCAACGACCGTCCTCTACGGTGGATGACAGCGGAGTGCCCCCACCCACCTTGTCGGGGTTGCCCTCACCACTCGCTTTATGCACATATATTTTAAATCAGTATTTATATGATTTTATGACAGAATACCACAATACCTACACAAACAGCCAAACCCGGAACAACTATCTGTAAGCCATACAAATATTTGTTCCGTGCGGTGATCGAACCCGCGACACGCAGCGCAGCAGTCAATCGCTTAGCCACTGCGCCAACTGTGCCGCCGTGCCAACATGCCTGCTGTACTAATATTTTGTTCGATACAACAGGACAAACTGATATTCGTATCTTGGATTCTTCCGAAGTTCCGATTCGCTTAGTAGTCACGCAAATATCTATTTAGATTTCTAAGTACCACTTGTGAACACATAGGCTTTACGATCCGCTTTCCCGCCAACGAAGGATTAGTATTCTTTCTTTGTCCTGTCTCTCTGTCTCTCATGAATATTTCTTTTTTGTACAGCAATTTTACCGCGGTTTTTACATACGTTACATTCGATTTTCACGATGCATCAGGTATATAAAAAAAAATCGTAACGAAATATTAATTGCTTTCGTTTACAATCTCAAACGTATATTACACAATCCCCTTATATTTTAAGGTATTCAAAACTCCATTTTAGTATTCCAATCATGATCCACATTGTTTGGCGTCATGAATTAATTTTTTTGCGTAAAAAACATCTCATGCTTCTACGAAATTTCTATTTCCTCAAATGGCAGATGTTTAAAAATGTACATTCAATTCTAAGGAAATGCGGAAGCATTGGGCAAGTAATTAGGCTCATTGGCTTAATGAGACATTTCACTGAACCAGGGCCTCAAGTCTGCTATTACAATCGTGTCAGAATGGCCTATCACTGATTTCATAATTGTTGATTTTGACAAGTTTGGTAATCTACTAATATAATGGCGTCATTATGACTTCCCAATGGTTAATCACTGACAGTCCATTGAAAGACATGGCATAGAATGGTAATCTCGTACATAATGACGAATGAATGACTGACTTTAGCGGTAATCTGCTAAAATTTTGACAGTTCCTTTGACCACTGAACAACCATTAGAACGCCATTGAGCAGTCATTGCTTCCCTCACATTTATCTCAGACTGTTCGGAGTGCCAATTTGAATTGTTTACTAACAAGCGGCTTCTAAATACTTTGGTTATAGTTATTCGTTACGAGTATCGTGTTTGAAGTGTTTTTGTGGAATATTGAATGGAGACTATGTACTAATTACGAGCAAATATTTTCGAGTCTCGAGCTAGCCAATGCAGTGGATGTTAGAGAAAGAAGATTAGTTGGCGCAATGCAGAACTGCAGCAGACGTTTTCGAGCCCGTCGCATGACGAGAACGAGAACCTTTATTGATATTCCCGAGGCGGAATTTGTAAAAACGTTTTGCCTTGGAAAGGACTCAGTAAGGGGGTAAATTGAAGAACAGTAATAAGTATATAAAAGTTAAGACGTTTAGTTAAGTGGGGCTGTATAAAAGTAAATTGTTTTTTTGCAGGTGTTTGCTTGCAGCACGTGCTTCACATTATAGTCCAACAACTGCAGGCAAGATTGTGAATGAATGTTGCATATTGCACAATATTGCAAACATGGCAAGAGCACCATTGCCACCTGACGAAGTTTATGCAGAATAAGAGCACCATTGCCACCTGACGAAGTTTATGCAGAATAACTTGGCTTGCAACAGATATGTGATTTATATTCCACTATTTTGGAATTTAGTGGAGTTGGAATTTTAAATAATACTAGTATGTTAAAAAAACAACAGTTAAATTAGGTACTCTTTATTTCTCATAACTAAATATTTATTTAACAATGTTAAACTTGACTTAAAATCTGAAATGTAAATATAGTACGTAAAACTAAAAGACATTTTGTCATATTATATCTAGTAAAACAATTCCAAGCTACAATATCTAATGTATTATTAATAACAAATCAAAATCAGTCTTCATACAAAATAAAAAGATCTTCAATATTTTAATTATCATTTGAATAACAAATCAAATTTTACCTTACATTTAACTAAGCAGTCTTTTAATTTAGGAGGAAATTAATTATGCAGCACCTAATTATCAAGACCATCAAAGCGTGAATCGGTATCTTCTTGAAGGTTGGGCACTGCAGCAGGCTCTTGTTGACAAACTGTGGAGAAATGCATAAATTAAATTAGTAGGTATGTAATTTAAACCCACCTCAATATTCTAGTTGAGTGCGAAAATGCTTTAATTATTATTAAAATGATTTAACTCTGTTACAGATCCACAGTATTGCACAAAATATGATTTAAAATAAAAGAATACTCTTTTTAAAAAACATTGTTTCATTTAATTATTTATCAATACAGCCATTTGGAATCCACTGCTGGACATAGACTCCTCCTAATATAGATTTCATTTATCTTTAAATAATCTGTCAAAATTACCTCTTGCATACTTCAGAAAACTTTACGACTTAAAGATGTCAAATTCTGGCCGATGTACTACTACTGATTTGAGCATACACCTAACACAAGCTTTTAAGCTTAACTGGAGGGGTTATATTAAAATTTATATTGTATTGCTTTCAATGCTCCTTAATACTTATTGTGGGTATGTTTGTTGAACACACAATGAGTAGAAGTTCCGCTTTTGGGTAAAACCATTTCATATCAGTGAATAATCTGTAAATCTACAGTAATTACCTATTTTGGCACACAGTGTCCCATAAGGTGCGCCATTTTTTCTGTGGTGGAGCTCAGTCGATCAATGGCTGCAGCCAGTGTTGATAGCCTGAGCTTGTTTTAAAGTTGCCTCGGCATTCCTGGCTTCAATAGTGTCCAGCTTTAATTGACCAGCTTCAAGAGCTGCATGGTCTCTACCTATAAAAAAGGTATATTTTACTTATAAATTCATTGTAGAACTAAAAAAGTGCAAAAATCACAATAATGATACATTTATCATTGTAGAATGCGTAGAATATTATACTGATTTATGTACTTACTGTGGTGTCGGCGTTTTATTGGGGCACTGGAAAGTCCACCGATACGAGTTTAAAATTTGGGCGCACTCCATCCAATATCGTTTTAATAAACTTCGCCCTTCATTGGTGCGGCTGCAGTGGCCAAGCAGGTCTTGGTGGTTCTCTAATAAGTCAATTAGAGCCGAAATTTGCTCAATTAGCACCATTTTGTATTGCAATAAATCTTTTATAGATCATTTAGAACACTTGAAACTAAACCAAAACACCGGCCGCTAGAAATAATAAAAACAAATAAACGTCAGTACAGTAAACAGTAATGTCATATTTGACTTTGACAGCTAAACAGATAAAATATTGAGTTTTCCAATTTCACATTTAATGTTTTCTGCTATTTACAAACTTCTTACTACTTCAGATTGCTTATAACACCAATAAATAATATGTAAAAATGTATATAATTGAAATCTGGCATTAATAAATGTTCAAATTTAGTAGTAGTTTTTCGAAAATCATTTCTACTAACGGGTTTTATAATAATGGCAATACAACAATGTCATTATAACACCATTCTATTACGAGACCACTGACCAACCACTGACCGACCAATGATCGATCATTATGAATTAGCAGATTACGAACTTTTAGCAAAATGACAATGGGATCGTGTTGGAATGACGATATTTATAAAAATAGCAGACTTGAGGCCCAGGTCACTGGCTGTACGGGCGAGTGTACTACTCACAATCGTACTTACTTTGAGAACATCGCCGAACAAAGGACTTTGACTAATAACGTTTGACGACGAAAGCGCTGCGTGTCAGAGGGCTTTAAATATTCTTATATCATGCCTAATTGTGCCTATTTTGGGTATGGGGTCTCGGGAATTGCGTTAACTTTCCTTCATGTGTGCTCATGTTAGCAGCTGATCATGGATCATTTTCATGTGTACTTCAACTTGTATATGAATACTTATAATACTCGTTGACTGCACCATTAAGATTTCTAATCGGGCTTTATTATGCTAAATGTTCTATTGAGGAACTTCATCAGATGTTTTTTTAAACGATTTGATCGTATCGCATGCCATATAATATCGTAAAATCCGACATGTACGGTATATCCGTTATAATTTGCATAACAAAACGTTCATTTGAATCTATTATACTCTGAGCTACCGCTTTTGCAATTTTATTGAAAGAAGATTAGATACAAGGATACCTGTCTGACTATGATTTCAATTTCGAACTATCGATTTAAAACTACAAACTATAATAAAACATTTTACTACATTGAAAAAGGGTCCCGATAATATCCTATACATTAGATAAGAAACAATAGTGGTATAGTCGGTTGTTACACGTAAAGCTGTAAACGCCTAAGTCCTTGGCATCGATAAAAGTAAACCATGGCATGAAACAATACAAGCTACTCCTATGTTTTATAAAGATTAGTACAAATTATTATACGTCAAGTAAAATAATAACTTCAGGGGTAGAAGAAAATCGTCGTACAAACCTGGCTTAGGATAATCCAAACATTGATCTGTTTACAGCGTCCAATGACGCGAAAGCCTCGGTCACGGCCGCTCCGTCTTGTAATGTTTACATTTCCATATTTCTGTTTACAAAAACGGGTATAAATTCAGAAAATACGTAAACAATAGCGGGCCGAATAAACGGTTTGAACTGTACATGTTTAAAACAAGAGGAAACGCAAAACAAAGCGCATTTCCACTCTAATCTGATTGTCATCCCGCGCAATATTATGCGTAAACTAGGCTATTGCGGTCTCGTGGGCGATATACTAAATGGCTGGAACTGCTTGTGCTTGGGGAATTGTTGCAAAATTGATGAAATGCTATCTCATTAATTAGTATTAGGTATCCATGGTATGAATTAGACAAGCAATACTGAAAATAGAACTACTTACTCGTGTGTTCGTATGTGGTTCACTGTGGACAAGTTATTACTTATTAAGCGTGAACTTTGACCACTATGAAGAAATGCAGAATCGGCAAGACAATATTTAACGATCATAACATACGATTTTACATTAAGATTATCTGCAAACCGCATCGCTTCTCTTGCGTAGATGTTATCGTGAAAACACGTGCATTAACATAGTGCCTTAGTGTATTAATCTCGAGTTGCCATGGTTTCCTGCAGGCACGGTGTGTCAGACCGTCGGCTTGATTCCCTGATAAGTTTGCTAAATGATGCCAGTCTGTACAGTCACTAACAAAAGCTACACGAGTTATGATGTACGTTACTTGATTTTAGACAAGGTCGTCCAGGGCGTTATGCTCGACCTAACCCGCGATAGGCTTTTGTTTAATTTTATTGAAATTCAACTCGAATTGAGTCTAGAGGTTAAATCTGTTGCATGTTTTTGATATGTTTCAATTAATTAGCTAACAAAAGAACACGTCATAATGAATTCAACCTTGTACTTTACAAAAATCCATGTAATATCGTCATGTTCTTAATTTAAGTATTTTGATAAGGTAGAGGATACCACCTATATTTTAGCGGAATGTGACCGGAACGAGGCTGAGAGGAGTAAGTAACTTTTTCTTAGAAAAAAGTCTTAATTCGTTTGATGTTGGCACACCGACAGTGTTTAACAGTCATTTGGCTGCCCCCTTGTCCAGGACAGCCAAAAAAATAAAAAATTGTAATCTAAGGTGGTAAGCGTAGATAGACATGGAATGTAGGAGCATTCCTTGGGTGCCATGTTCATACCCTCTATAAACTAATAAAGAAAAGAAAAAGTATTTTCAAAACTAACTCAAATTATAAAGTTTCACGAGTCATCCGCAAAAAGTGTTTTGCCATCGACTATACATCAAGAGATCAAAGATAAGTGTTCCTATGGGCACAATGAGTCCATTCAACGAGTGGAGCGTATGTACCTAATAGGGGAGAGCATTTCAATGCACAATAATATTTGTGCCGAGAACCAGACGCAGACGTAACGTACCACAAACAAGATGAATTGCCAAAACACGATGATGGAGGACATCAGATCAAAATTTTTTTTGGTCTTTATAACATAACGCCACGCTATAATCTCCCTCCTCCCCCCTCTCTCTCTCTCTCTCTCTTTCCTCTCCTAAGGGTTAGACGGGGGTGTATCTAATAAAGTATTCCCAAATTGCGCCAGTTATTTAAGTCCCATGTAATAAGGGGCAAGTGTATTGTCATTGTCACAAATAGACTTCGGGGCTCCTACTGAGTACCTAATTCTGAATGGAAAACCCAAAAACAATGCCTGAACTGGGAATCGAATCCAGAATCCCATGCTTAGCAGTCGCACTGACCTGTTTAATGTTCAATGCATCCATCAGCACATTGTTTTGAGTGCGCGTTAAATTAAATATTTCCGTAAAAATGTTTTTTTCGCCCCAAATAAAATGCCATTTCCCAGCAATCATTTTAGCGTAGGGTTCCTAGTTTGATGTACAGAATGCTTGGTTATACTATCGGATATCCGAGATAAAAATATATCCGTAATCGTAACTGTATCCGTTTCACAAGTTTCGGCGAGTTTCGTCTAAAAAAAACGACATGTTTCGACAGGTTTTTGTTTCACATAATTAACATCTCTAAATAATTACTTACCTATATGACTGTTTATAATACCAAATGATAAGCTAGACTAGATAAAACCTATAAATAAAACCAAATTATTGGATAATATTTTGTGTTTATATTTTACTTCAATCTAATATCTGTTACCGAAACTATCCGAAACTGACGGATAATCCGAAACAATTATCCGTAACCGTATCCGAAATCGATAAAATTTTATTCCTATATCCATATCCGTATCCAGATCCAAAATATCATATCCATAACATCTCTGGTTAACGGCTTTGTGAAGGGTCCGTTTACACCTGTAAACGGAACGGACCCTAATATATGTAGTTTAAGACTTAATGCAAAATAAGTCACGACAAAGCTCATTCTTTCGAGTATAGGTACTACCAACTTGTTCTTTGGAATCGAAAGAATTTTTATAATAGGTAGTGGTACAACATGCTCAACATAATAATTGCATATTATTAGCAATCACGATGTTTGATACTCGCTAATCTTCGCTAGTAAACTTTTATCGACGCCGACGTTCAAATTGATAGAGATAATGCAACTTCAACGATGCATTCTCTGGGATGTCGTTTTTGTTTTCTATTCTTAACTTAAATGGTGTTAATGTTTTTTGCTCTCTTACTCTATTGACATAAAAATAAGAAGGACGCGGTATTTTGGTTCTTTTTAAATATGTCTTAATACCAATTTTTGTTATTATATCCTTGTCTTGCTCTTAATACAAGAGACGATACAACAAATTATTTATCAGAACATTATGTACTATTATTAGAAGTTACACATAATTCTCATGAAACTGTACGCCCCCTTATTCTTACAGTCCCATTTTCATCTCTCTTGCACAAATATGCACAAATATGATAATCGAATTTACACATATTCAAATTTGACCTTACACGAGACCAATATTAAAACCACTTCATAAAACTATGAAAAGGACAATTAAGCGGTCGATCACCGCACCATTATTTATATGTATAATTATACATATAAATAATTTATTATAGTAAGAAGGCATGATCAGCAACTGTCAACTTTTTCATACAAATGGTGATGACGAGATTACATTACACTTCATCAGTCACAGGTCATTCAACGCAAAACGTGATATTTACTTTCCCAATAACATTAATTAAAAATCATGTTTTTTAAGTCAATAATTTCCCCGAGGCAATTGAACTGAGTAAACTTGAAGGTTCACCCCGGAGAATGACCCCATCAGCAGATTTTATAAAATTGGCGGCACGACGACTGAAGAAAACAAGTTATTACGAATGCTTGAATAATGGATAGGCGCTATTAAAAGATACAAGTTCTAAAGAAACACAGACAAAAACATAATCAGACTAAAAAGAAAAACTTTAAATATGTTTAAATAATATCCTTAATTTTTTGTTTTGTATAATTAAATATCTAATTAAAACTATTGTTTTGTTAGGTTTTTTTCTTGAATTTAGTTGGTGTTGGTAATTAAAGTTATGCTACCGTATCATAACAACAATACCGAGTGTCGGTGAGGCAGGCACATCCGTCTCAACAAAACACGATTGGTAAACTGTAATTTGTGGTTAATCGTGATCTCTTGTTGAACTGTGAACAAATAAGTTTACAGGGATTTACATAAGAACTCCATAAATAGGTGGATGAGCTAGGAGGCATCACTTTCTGTACACCTACTTACATATTTACTTGTTGTTTGTGCCAAACGCGGTAAACCACATAATCAGATTAAAAGAGGAAAATGTATGCGGAATCATAAAGTATGTTAACCCTTTGTTTTGAATGACTATCTCATTCAAAACAATGTAATTTTGTTGCGATAGTATATTTTATAACGACACTGTTTCGCAATTAACGACTTGAAAGGCGCGTTTGCGGAGCGATGCGGCATGTGGCAAGTTCTATCTCCTCACAGAGCAAATATTTGTATGGCCTACAGATTTTATGTGTTTGAGAACCAGTACACTACCTAGTATTTCTATACACCGATCCCCGATACCCTCACGACAATAAAATAACATCAGGCCTGTAATCCCCGAAGGATTAGGCACTGATGTAGGTACTTTTAGGTATATTATATATTTCGAAAATATCATAAAACCCGTCTTCGCAGCGCCATCACTTGCTCATGATTGTATAGCCAAATCAACCTATAACGTTCCCACTGCTGTGACACGGGCCTGTACTCTGTGACACGGAGTTAGCTCTCTTGAACCTAGTGAGGGTTGGTGGATGTCACATTCATTATTCGAGTGTTCGGTTTCAGATCCATAGGTACTATGTTTTCGTTCACCGTTCATGTTCAATCAATGATTGTTCGTTCAATGATTGATGATCTTCATTATTAAAGGATGGAAACGCTTGCGTCATTCATTTGCAAAAATCAATAAGGGACCGATTGGCTTCATCGGATTTGATTGGATTCATACTATCGCACCTCATACAGATAATGGGACGAATAACACACAATATGATAAAACCGGATCGATATTTATGGTAAGTTTATTTATCAATAAAAGGGTAAAGCCCTTGTGTGCTCTGCACTCAGTCACTCGTTGCTTTTAAAAGCTTAGTTACAAATCAAAGTCAAGTATTTTCAGTCTCTGTAATTTCATTCAGTCAAAATTTGTCACAACTCTAATTATATTTTTGCCATTTAATGTTAAAAACACAAAACCTGAATATATATTTATTTATGTATTATATCATACATGTATATGTACATATACATGTATGATATAATACATAAATAAGTAGAAGTAGATAACTTCACTTTTGTTATTTAAAATTTTTGTGTAGTACACCACTAACTACCCACTTTTTTTGTTTTAATTCCATAATGTCCACCCAAAGGTTGTCTGAAACATATCGCTATCAGCGATAAGACCGCCGTTGTAACCATAAAATTATTAGTTTTGTAAGCCCGTTATGTTTAATTTTTGGTGTACAATAAGGTTTTATTCTAATCTCTGCAATAACACATAACATAACATCATCCCTGTAATCCCCGAAGGATTAGGCACCATCATTTCGCCAGTTATGTTTACGTCCCATGTAATAGGAGGCGAGCCTATTGCCATCAATTGGGCATAAGTCTAAAAACCCTGGCTGCATTAAGTCCGCCTTTATACAGTGTTCTTTATACTTGTGCATAAAGCTTTAATAAATAAATAACAATTAGTCCGACCTGTGAATCGAACTCGGGACCTCATGGTTAGCAGTAGCGATTCGACCACTAGCCTAACGAGCCAAAAAGTAATGATAAAAATGTTGAAAGAATTTCGCATTAATGCAATTGTAATTGTAATGTTAACACTGATTCCAATACTGTTATCAGGAGAAACAGGTTAATAACTTCGAAGTCATTGATACTTTGAAAGATAATAAATACATTTTTTTGTTCCACTAACACATAATTAGTTACAAGTTTCAGATAAAACGGTAATTAGCATTAATTGTTTGTTTGCTAGTAAGAGGAACAATTGTTTTTTTTATGAATGACGAATAACAGCTATTGAAAAAAATATATGATAAAAAAACCGGGTATTTTATTAAACAAGATGATGTTAACAAAAATATTTAACTATGATATTTATTTTGCAAAGGACTACATCCTGAAGCCAAACAAGACTAAATAATTTTTGTTTAAACCAAGGATTTAGTTATGCTAAATATGTACTACCGGGAAAGTGGGAATAGGCACACTTTTCAAACAAAATCCCGTGCACACGATGACCACATCTGTTTAACACCGTTACTCCTATTGGTCCGCACAAATAGTTTGTGGACCAATATTAATAAAACAAGAAATACGTGACCCTTTTTTTGAAATATGTTCTGTTTTAAAAAATTCTCAGGCTCTGATAATAATCCCAGATGTTTGACCAACGTTTTTCGACCAATAGGAATAAGACAAAAAAAGGGACCAAGGAATAGAAAGTTTCTAACTGTTTTAACGCTGCAAGCAAGGATAGTCCTTACCGTGGTCCGACACCCAGTTAGTTGATAGTACCTACTAGGTATTGGCCAAGAGATAAGCTAGCCAGCTATTCGCGGAACTGTAGTGCGGCATGCCAGGTGCTTTGAATATTTTTGTCGCTCGTTTATCTAACATACCGTAATTCATAGGTTATGATGTGATGTGAATGTTAGGGCTGTCTAATGTGACCTGTTTATAGCATCTAAAACTTGGTGATGGTTTTTCACCCACAGATTTAGCTACCTATGAACTTATGCTGCACTGCTCTACCCAGTTTTGGTTTATCAGAAATTCTGGTCAAGCCAATTTTTATTCCGGCAGTGGTTCCTAATTCTAATTGATGTGAATCAAGGTCTTTACTTGTTTTTTGAATAATCCTTAGGTATTTCATGCATCCAATATTGTACAGATTACAACTAATACAATATCTTTTGTAACAAACGGCTTTTGTAAGATTTTTATTATTTATATCATGTATATGATATTTATTTCATAAGTTAAGACTTTACAGAAGATAATAAAATAAAAATGAAATACAAATTAAATTAAAATATATAATTTAATTAAAATACGAAGGCACATTCTCCGGCAAATTGGTACCAGATACTATATCAGATACTATATCAGAAGTGGGATCGAATAGAAACAACGGTAGGTATGCTTGTTTCTTTTTAGGTCCGACTGTTGCAGAGCCCGAAATGAGGATAATTTTTCACTATTTACAATGAGACTGTTTCCTTCGGTATTAACACCAATATGGCGTGAATCTGAAACGCCAGACTGCTTTGTTAGTTTAGACGTTGCAAGCATAACTGCTGATTGTAGTATCCGGTACGGTACCCGGTACCTGGGTCTAGCGAAGAATTATAGGGGTTTTCAGACCAATAAGGTGTTTAAATTATGTTAACTTTTGATTCTCCCGCAACACTTCTTGTACTGAATACTTGAATCGTAGCAGCCCTATCAGTTACCTACATGTGCGTGGAATCCGCACAGAATTCTGATCAACAATTCAGTGCGTATTGTTTGAGCGCATGTGCATGCTAGAAAGCCACTGTTTTGTAACTAACGTGCGAATGCTTGCCATTAACATAGACATTATCCAGGTACTTATATATTCAGTGCAATACCTTCACTCCTTAAATTAATATTTATGTCTACATGTTATGCTCATAAATGTGAATCGGTATTAAGTAACTAATGTATCCTTTAAATTCTTCGTGTAGCCAATATGTTCAAATTGTTAATTAGTCTAAAACTTAACATATTTTGTTTGTCTTATTCGGTCTATATGTCTTTATTTCTCTTCTTATTTATTTCGAGTTACGAGGAGGTACTTACAGACAGCGTCAGTATTAGAATTAATCCTATACCCTCAAGTTATAACTTTATGTCAAAATCTAAAATAAAATATATTCTAAAATATATAAAACGCTTCCTATTTTATGGTTTCCGTAAATAGGATGTTACTTGTCTAGGGACCCGTTTTTGTAAGTAGGTAAAATATGTATATTATGTATGATAACTGTACATTATCAAAACAATCTTTGTAGTAAAATAAGATCAAAGTTTTATTTAATAATAACAAAAAAATATTATTAAAGTATTTAATTTTTCTTAAATATTACCAATATAATTATACCTACTAAAACAAAAAAGAAACATACTGTTTATTAAAATATATAATTCATTACAAAAAGTATATGTCAAGCTTATGATTTAAACCTCCAACATCATGCACTACAATAGTATAGGATTCCGCTATACAACGACCTTCTACGAGCTGGTTAATGGATGAAACTTATTTTATATTAAATTTAATATGTCAAAAAATATATTATGGGTTGCCTAAAAAATTTCAGTCATGTTTTTTTTTTTTTTTGAAACTTTTCACCGGTTTGGTTAATAGACAAATTCCATAGCAATCGAAAGTATAAAGCCCATAGAATATGCAAACGTTAGGTTTATTTTTAAGTTTGTCATCATCGTCATTTTTGTTGCATAGCTATCAAATCAAATCAAATCAAATCCATTTATTTGCCAGAATGTAGGTTTACACGATGGTGTGATTTTAAAACTAATAGTGGCCCCTTTACATTCTACCATTGCATATGGTGTGCAAATATTTAATATTAACCTTGGCCCTTTTTATTATTATACTGAGGTATGTAAATTGGTATTATAATAATTGTAAAAAATAATCATAAAATATACTAACAAATACTCTTCAGCATCAACAAATTAAGATGTCATGCATGCATGTAATTATAAATAAATTCATTAATTAATATTGATGTCAAAGCTATACCTATGTCAGTTCAAGTGATAAAGTTCAGTAAAATGTCAGATTTGAGCTTAAGAATAAATAAATAATTTTACATTGGAATTGATCATGTCATAAATAGTATACATTCGAACATCCACTCTTCTCAGGTATATATCAAATTTAGTTATTTTTGTTTCTCTCTCCGCAATCTGTCATGTATTCATTCAGACTATAATAGCATTTATCTTTTAACCACTGCGTTACCTTTCTTTTAAACATGGTCAACGGTAGATCTTTAAAAGCGTCCGGTAATTTGTTATATACCTTTACAGCATTTATGTACGAGTTGCTCTTATACAATTCGAGCCTGCATTGCTGTACACAGAGCTCATGTTTAAATTTATTTTTATTTCTAGGCGCTACATTTCTTTTGGTTACATCTTTGTGCTTAGTGAAATATTCCGGATGTTGTTTTACAAATAGGCATAATTCTCTAATGTACATACACGGTAATGGCAGAATATTAAACTTTTCAAACAAGGGCTTACAACTATCCATATACCAGACCCCACCTATTGCCCGTACACATTTTTTTTGAACTATAAACGCTTTTGTAATATCCACCGAATTGCCCCACAACAAGAGACCATAAGCCAGTACGGACGAAACGTATCCGTGATATGCACAAAGAGCAGCTTCTGTTGATACTGTAACTCTTACTCTTTTTATTGCGTAGACAAATCTGTCGAGTTTATCACAAACGTAATCGACGTGTGTTTTCCAGTCGCAATTCTGATCCAACATTATACCCAGAAATTTAGTACTTGCAACTTGTTCGACCCTTGTGTCATTATATTTAATATTTAACTTCAATGGATTTCTTTTATGGGTTTGGATCATTTTCGTTTTTTCCATATTAATTTGTAAGTTGTTAGTCTGTAACCAGTGTATTATATTGTCTAATGCATTGTTTATGTCTTGTTCGTATGTGTCTGCATTTTCACATTTCACAATGAGGGTTGTGTCATCGGCAAACAAGATTGTGTTATGGCAAGTGATATTTGGGAGATCATTAATATATATGAGGAATAGAAAAGATGCCAACACACAGCCCTGTGGCACTCCAAACTGATTTAGTCGATATTCACTTCTATATAAAACCTTTTTTTTATTGTGTATTTTAGCAATTTCCACACATTGTTTTCGGTCCTTTAGGTAATCTCTCAACCATTCGTTTGCTTTACCTCTTATTCCATATTTTTCTAGTTTGTGTAAGAGCAATTTGTGGTCTACAAAATCGAAAGCCTTACTCATATAGACTAGGAAAATTGCCGCAATTGGTACACCATCATTTATAGCCTGGCTGACGATTTTGATCAAATTGAAACATGCCAATGAAGTTGTACTATTCGGTCTAAACCCAAATTGCTCATCTTTAAGTATCCCAAGACTTGTTGCAAAGTCTTGAAGCCTTTTCAGCATAATTTTCTCAAAGATTTTTGAAATTATCGGTATAAGCGTCACTGGCCTATAATTATTCATGTCAGTTTTTTCTCCTTTTTTAAAAAGTGGCTTAACTACTGACTTTTTCAATATGTTTGGAAAGGTACCTTCTTCAAATGATAAGTTTATTAAATAACACAGCGGTTGACATAAATATGGTGCGCATAACTTAATCACATTGGTTGTTATGTCATCTACTCCTGCTGCGTTTGTGTTATTAAGATTCTTGATTGTTCGAAATATTTCCATCGCATCAGCAGGTTTGAGGAATATTGTCTGTTCGCTATTAGTTTCGATAGTTTTGTTTACTTCGGCTATATTATATTTAAAATTCTTGCTATTTGTCAATTGTATATAAAAGTCGTTAAATTTGTCACTTATCTCTTTAGGGTCTTCATATGTCTGCTTCTTGCTGATTATTCTATCAATTTGTGTTATTGTATTACTGTCACTAATGTTTTCATTAATCACTGCCCACGTGGCTTTACATTTATTTTTATTGGTGTCGATGTATTTCTTACTTTGCAGTTGTCTAGATTTATAAATGCACTTTTTGAGTATAAAGCTGTATGATTGATACTGTTTATTTGATTTCTTTTTGTTTGTTTTATTATGTTGTTGGTTGAGATAGAGAATCCGTTTTCTTATACAAGATCTTCTTATGCCCTTCGTCAGCCATTTAACGTTCCCTTTTTTATTTGATTTCTTTAATGTGTTTATTGGGAAACACAGATTGAAAAATAATTTAACTAGATCATGAAATTCAGTAAACGCTGCTTGCAAGTTTTTTTTTCATATACTTCTGTGAAGGTAAGAGCTGACATACAATTATAGAACTTATCCATGTTTTCTCTACTATAATCTCTGACTTTCTCATACCAGCTGTGTATTACAGCTGATTTAGTAGTTCTCAGCGATAGCGTTTGCCCTGTTTCGTGGTCCGACAAGGCAAGGTGATGCACCTCCGCTTTCACTTGCTTGATGTTGCTTGCAAACTGATCAAGACACGACAACTGTCTCGTTGGTGTATTGATATGCAAATCGAATTTAAAATTTTTAAACAGACTCTTCAACGCTTCGCTACTCTTGGTTGGCTTTAAGATGTCCAGGTTCCAGTCACCACAAAGAATAATTTTTCTATGTTTCTTCGTAAGGCTGGCTAGTAACTGTTCAAGTTTCTCAAGAAATATTCGTGGGTTACTATTAGGAGTTCTATATAAAACAATAATCATAATTTTATTTATTTCTACGCCACACCATTCAAAATTAAATTTACATGCCAGGTCATTAATATTAGGTCTTTACCTATGAAATTGCCGTTTTGTTTGAAAAAAGTTAAAGTATTTTTTCGAACTTATTTATTTCTTTTATTCAAAGTAATCACCCCTGCAATCAATGCATCTTTGCCAACGCTGTGGCAGTTTATGGATGCCCTTCTTGAAAAAATCTGCTGGACGGGAGACAACAAACTCTTCAAAGGCGTTTTGTACTGCCTCTCGGGAATTGAATTTTTTTCCCGCTAAAAAGTTGTCCAAATTTTGGAAAAAGTAATAGTCGGAAGGCGCAAGATCTGGTGAGTATGGCGGATGAGGGAGAGCTTCCAAACCCAACTCATGCAGCTTAGAGACGGTCTGTTGTGCAGTATGGGGCCGCGCGTTGTCGTGAAGTAGCAGTGGAGACGACCGATTGACCAAAGCTGGTTGCAGACGTGCGAGTTTCGCCATCATTGTGGTCAGTTCTTCAATGTACACATCTGCAGTAATGCTCTCGCCGTTTTGTAAAAAGCTATGATGAATCACACCAGCACTAGACCACCAAACTGTGACCATCACCTTTCTAGGGGTCATTTTTCGTTTTGCACATTGCTTTGGTACCGAACCAGGATCTAACCAACTTGCTGAGCGCTTTCGATTGTCAAAAAGAATCCATTTTTCGTCGCACGTAGCAATTCGGTTCAAAATTCCTTCATTTCTGTGCCTGTTAAGCAGCGCAAGGCAAGTCTCGACGCGTACGTTGCGCTGGCGATCGTTAAGTTCGTGGGGCACCCATCTATCAAGCTTTTTTATCTTGCCAATCTGTCGCAAATGGACCAATATTGTTTTAATGCTAACATCAAAAGCTGCTGCCAGCTCAGCTGTAGATTGAGTTTCATCAGCTTCAACAATCACCTTTAATTCATCATTGTTGACCAAAGTTTCCGGACGACCACGAGGTTCATTTTTCAAGTCAAAATTCCCATAACGGAACCGAGCAAACCAATAACGGGTTGTGCGTTCGTTTGTACAGTTCTCTCCGTAAACGTCGTTGATGTTACGGGTCGTTTGTGCCGCGTTGGTGCCACGACGGAACTCATATTCCATAATTACACGAAATTTCAAAGTATCCATTATGAGGAAAAATGTTGAAATGTAATGAAAATACAACGCTAATCAATAAACAAAAGACTGATTTTGTAAATAGAATGTCATATTTTTAAAACAAAATTAATTTGAATTTAGAACTCATAGCCAATCAAAACTTTTTTTTGTTTGAAAAAGTCTGTACTGCAATACGGCAATTTCATAGGTAAAGACCTATTATTATTGACGGCTTTATATTTTATATTATTATTTATCAGTATGCATACCCCTCCTCGTTTCGAGTCACGTGAATATTATGCCACCAATTTATAACCAGAAATTTTCAAAAGTATTTCTGTACCTTTTTTCTGAACGTTTCAGTTAAACACACCACATCTATTCTTGCACCTTTTTGCGACAACTCTTGGATTGCACACGTTAATTCTTCGGTTTTATTTATGGCGCCGGCAATGTACCTACTGGTGAAATATTCTAAAATTAAAATCCGGATTAGGAGCGAAAACAATTATTTGCTTGTGCTGGCAACAGTGTATCATATTGTGCACCTACACACGGTGTAACTTTTTTAAAATAATAAGGTATGGTTCCCTTCTTGTGAGTTCCGGTGGTAATCACCTCTAATTTACTCAAAACGGCAGCTATCTTAAATGTCGTTCAGTTGCTTCCTCCCATACAAATTACATATGTATAACTTCTTTTATTCTACAACAGATTTTAATTATTTTGTCATGTTTTTTCACTTAATACGTGCAAACATTAAAATAAACAGCCCGTTAACATACCTTCAACAGTTGAAAAGATGAAACAAACATTGGATCAAACCTTTGCGCAAGTATACCGGCTTCTTCAACCTAATTCACACACATGCTGCAAATAATACTTGTACAGTTCGTTATGGTACAGCGGTCAAGGTATCGATGTGCGATACACTTTCGTTGTGGAGTAGAGAAATTCTAGATGCGCCCGCGACGATATCGCGGAAATAGGAAACTTATTGGATTTGAAATCTGAGCCCCATGTCAAGATAGAATGTCTTTCCATTCGACTCACTTCTATAGCTATATGTATATAGGTTTTATAATGCTAGCATAGAGCAAAGATGGAGCAAATAATTTGGATGACCACAGCTGACATTGGCAATGTCAGGATATATATGTTCTGTAGCAATGTCAGTCTATGATATTATGATTCAACGTAATATTTTCACTAAAGTATTATTGGATTGTTTGCCAAAAATGGTATATAAAAACATTTTGGAATTATTTACATTGCAACAAATATTCGGCCGCTATTTCCATATAAGGCCGTGGATAATCGGCAACTGACCGATACCTATTACAGTTTGTTCACACAGCATATTTCAGGTATAATAAAAACAAATAGATTTTTTGAATCTGCCTATAAAATTAATTAATTTCATCTGGTATTGAACATAGAATACCTACAGACTGAATATTTTAACAGGACTAAGCCACTGCGGTAAAATTTTAGACAAAAAAACATACTTATTTTCAATCAATCCTGCAGGCAAACCCAGCTTATTTATTATGTTCTGCGTCCCTTCCAGCTACTATATTAGACGCAACAGTTACTTTTCCCGTAAACCGTAATTTAAAAGGTAGATAAAAATATACGTTTAGAAAAAACGCTTCATTGGGCGCAGTTAGTGAGTAGATTAAATGATAACATCGACAAGAAATATTACAAGCTGTTGCCGCCTCGTCTTGCATCTTCAATAGATGTTTCACTTTTACTCACCGATTAATATTGGCAGTGTCAATAGCCCATGAATGCGCGTTTCATCATTTAGCTACGGCAGTTTTGTGTTAAATGTAATTGTTATTTTTAATTGCTCTATAACTATTAAAGCGAAAGCTAGTTTTGATGAAATTTTGTGTAATGTTTGCTACTCCGACAGCACTAATCCGTAAATAATTAATCACAAGCAGACCATTAATCACTTCTTGAACTTAAGTGTCTTCCTAAATACCTTTGTACAGATTTTTTTATATTCTTACGTTCATTGTCTTTGTTACAGATAATGTCAAGAAAGAAGTCTATACTGATATCGTCGTTTATAACACTGGTATGTGTAGTAAACGCTGTGGTGCAGAATACTGCAACGGGCAATGAAATCGACTCGGCACTGAAGAAAGCACAGACCAGCACAGGAGGACCCTTGTATCCAAAAGCAACAGAAACTAGGGACTTACGGACACTAGATGGACTATGGAACTTCAGGAAATCTCCTACGGATCCCGAGACTGGGTATAAAGCTGGCTGGTTCGAACAGGATCTCGACAAGGTAATGTACCTAGTACCTCCGCATATAAAAAGTTCGATGATATCATACGCCTAAGGGGCATTACCACTAGACTCGTGCTTGTTTGTAGGTACAGATATTAATGTATTGCACGTTCGTTAAATGGCAAAGGGTTTTGGATTTGCAGGCATGCAAAGATTACGTAGATGTGTGTGTTTAGGGTGACCATCGCAATTACAGAATGTTAAACCCGCCATTGATTAGTATTTGATCAAAATGACCCCTAGAAATAACATACTGTAATACGAAATTAATTAACGGAAGGGAAAATCCCAAGACAAAAATAAGGTTAATTGGTTCTGGAATTATGGTCGATGATCATTAGTTTATTACAATCTTCACAACCACCTCCACTAAATCGCCAACAATGGCAACTTAATAGGCTTCGAAAATAAAGTATTCCGCCCCCGCGTGTGCCAGCCATTCAGGGCATTACTTATTTATTTTGGAAGTTTTGGAATACTTTGCTCTTTTTTTTCCATCAAGAATTTCTCAGAACTCCGTGAGTCTGAATTTGTGCCTCGTTGATGGCAATAAGCTCGCCCCCTATTATAATGGGACTTCAACATAACTGGCGAAATGTGGGTGTATTATTAGCCACGCCTCTTCCTAACCCCTCGGGGATGGTGTCGTGAGACATGATGTTATGTTATTTTTTGATCTCCCACATTTTTTTATTAGGATTTTGGCATGTTATAACTTGACAACATTCTTTGATTTAAAAGTTTCAAACAAAATATCAAATAATCATTCTCTAAAATATCGTGATAAATTCTTACTGCAGACCTGCCGACCTTGGCGCCTATGCCTTGTTTACCAATACAATATGTGTCGCTCGCTTTGTTAGATAATATTGTCCAAAAACTTGTTTGTCAACTACGTTTTGTTATTAGTTATTTAATTTAGAATCTTCATTATTATTCTGAATTACCATAAGTAATGTCATTAATTCAAGTTTAAACAGCCTTGAGCCTCTACAAGCCATTGGATTTTTATCTCGATGATAAAAATGTAACTATAAAATTCTTCACTTTGTTCTTCCAATACTTTTGTAATTACTGCTTCACTTTTGCACTTTCATTAATCTGCTCAAGCATGACGTATGAAAGATAACTTATGTGAAAAACGGTTTGTAATCCAAGTACTATAAATCACGTTCATTCTTTTCTGTATTATTTGCGATACGCTCGTCTTCTCGTCTACAATAATCGAGACATTTGACCCTGCACTCGTGCGAAATGGCACATCTTTTAGCACTTAATATATATAAATAAGTTTGTCCTTTAAATAAGAGATTTTTTGCGGTGGGTTTGCTCTTGACTCTAATCTAGGTCAAAGATGACAGAGACAAAGTCGACGATAGTACGAGGCAGTTTAACACTGTTCGTCGACGTTCTCTTGTTGTTATCCCAATTTATTTAGAGAATGTCTTCTTTTGCACCGTCCATCAATCATTCCGTCATCCCCTACGCGATCCCGTCATACTCATAACTTTCCTCACGACATTTAGGATGACATAACATTATTATTGAAGGACAAGGATTTAAATAAATACTTTTATTTGCCAAAACTGCATTTCCAACAAGTTTTTTTTTATTATAATAATTTAACATTTGGATAGACGAGTTAGAAATCTTAGGTATATCTAAGTCAAAGGTTGTTTTTCTCAACGTATCCGATGGCCGATAGACAGAAGATCAAATATGTTTGGCCCATAATTCAGATATGTTAGCTCTGCTTACCGATGTAGTTATAAGGTCACCAAGTACACAGAGAGGTTGTTTTAACGATGAACCTATAAGAGTCAATGGATCCTACGACTCATCCTGTCAGCCTAAATCGGAAATTCTTCAGTGCAACTCGTTTTTTTTTTATCCTATAGATATTGTCCCACTGCTAGGCAAAGGCTTTTCCTATAGCCTTCCATTCTTCTCTCAGTGCGGTTTTCTCTGGCCAATCTCTCATAAACGCGTCTTCAGGACAACTACTAACGATAAAACGTTTCCCCTACAGACCGGTCCCGTGATCACCATGCCGGTGCCATCATCATACAACGACGTTGGCGAGGACATAACCTTGCGCGACCATGTGGGGGTGGTGTGGTACGACCGGCGGTTCTACGTGCCAACCTGGTGGGGTGCTGCGGGGCAGAGAGTGTGGCTGCGGTTTAGCAGCGTACACTACGCTACTGAAGTGGTAAGTAACATCTACATACGAGCCTACGAGGATGACAATCTTCTACGTCCATCTTATAATAAACACACGGTAAATAGATCATGTAGATGATATTTAGAAGATCGCGGGCAAGACCTGTTTGAGGGTCGCAGACCTAGGAAGCATGTCACAAATGAGAGAAGGCCTATACTCAGAGAGGACGGAATGGTGATGATGTTGATGATGAAATTGATCAGCCAAACATCACGTTAATAAAGTTGTGGTGAGACTGGCTGTCCACGGTGCACTGGACAGTCACGATCGTTTTAGGTAGTTACGAGTTGGAAGTTAGGGGATTTGGAATACCTACACATAGAAATAATAAACGTACAACTTGGAGATACATCATCCGATTGCATGGTTAAGGCATGGTAAAGCACCAGTCTAAAGCAGACGTATACTAGATTCTAGTCTAAGCCAAGTAAGGCCACAATTGTAGGTAGGAGAAAAAGAAAAAGCGGTTTGGTAAGGGTACTTAACCTTACGTTTAAAATTATTTCAGATTACGAAAAAAATATTTTTTTTTTTGCTAATTATTCTAATTTGTGTTAAAAACTCATGTGACACATAATTCAGTAGCATGGGCATGGAAGTTCATGGGACATGGCTGACCTCCGCATTTTTGTTTCAAGGCAGGAATTGTCAATTCTGATCAAGTGAAATCTAAGGTGAGTGAGATTGAGACAGGTTTTATAGCTCCTGAACAATATATTTTCTAGTTGACTCTTCAAATTTTAATGTGAAAAAAATCCGTTTATATGTTTATTTTCTTTGTAAGTATTGTCTGTACCTACCACTGTCATGCCAAGTCCCTTTAAGGTGAAAAATAATAGTGAATTATTTCCACGAGATTATCGCAATAAAGGCAAATCTGTCAAAGAAGCGGCAAACAATAGGAATCACGTAAAATTATACTACAGAGAATTAGGATAATGTATTTAAAGTAGTTGTTATTATGTCTAGCGCGTACTTTTACATTATTCGAATGAGCACAGAAACAAATATACAGCCTAGGCGAACATTGTTGATTCAAAGGATTTGCGCTAAACGGACACTGTGAAGAGTTGTGGTTCTCACGATTAACATTAAACGGATTATATATTCGCTATTTCATCTTTTAGACGCATCCTTCTTGAGAAAATCCATGCCCAAAGAAGTGTTGAATTTTAAACAGTTGCTCAGCTCCACGAACGGTTGATTACGGACCCAAGTTATTTGTTGGCATACTTAAACCGTCATTTATGTATGAGTGCTTCTTTCTTATGGAAGCTTGGAAATTAGGACATTCTTCTATTCTAGATTTCAAACAGACTCAATGATATTCCCAGAGATATCATTTAGGTACTCGTAAAAGACCTTCGGGCGTGTATAAAAATTTAAATCTCTTTGTCTTTGCTGTTAATTTGTACAAGTTATGAAATAATTTCATATCTGCTTTTGATACCGTATAAAATTAGAAACGTGGGCAATGTCTCATTCTAATAAGAGAAGATAATCTTAATAACATAAAACAGGTCAAGTAGGTACAAAAAAGTAGGTTTAAAAACATGGTTGGCTGGTGTTATGTCTAAAATAGATTCATAAGTATTAATATTATGAACGATTCAAGATGATCTGGAGTTTCTTGAATAACAGATACCAAATAATACATAACAGCATCACACCTGTAATCCCCGGAGGGTTAGGCAGAGGTGTTGCCATTCGTGCACCCACATTTCGCCAGTTATGTTTAATTCCCATGTAATAGGGGGCGAGCCTATTGCCACCCAGCTCAACTCAACTCAATCAGCTGGGCACAAATCCAGACTTCGTGGCTGCTACTGATAAATCCCGACCTCAGAATCGAACCTAGAACCTCATGATCAGAAGTCGCGCTTGCCACTACAAGAGTACTTAACGAGGCAGTTACTAAATAATATACCTATAAGAAAGCACCAAAAAAAATATAGTGTAACCTGGCCTTGGCAACAAGAAAGGGAGGATCCAGCCCATTCCTGTGACCTCAGTAGTAGCCAGCCAGAGGTGTCGTGGTCACCCAGCCGCCTAACGACTGTCGGTAATTGGACAATTTGTCGTGCGACACCGGTCTCGCGAGTTCGCTCTCGTTTGACCCGACGGCCGACCACTAACATAGATTTAAAGCGAAACACACCTACTTCGGGAAACAGCAACAAGCCATCAATTATTTACTTTACACAGAACGCTTGCATGCAAATACAGTGCACCTGTTAAGTTGTTAACTCATTTAGTTAGTCGATCCGATTGATTGATGCGATTGATGCCGGTAATTCTGACTTTGCAATTAGGAGCTTTTGTCGAGAAGGATTAAAACCAGTTTCTGTAATGGAACGAAATGCATGCTGATGTCTTTGATTGAATGTCGGGGGACACACAACAGAGGTTTCGACTCTATCATATAATCTACATTTGACGACATACTACTATTCTACTAACAACTAGTATTCTTAGATTACCTCGTTGCTTAGTGATTGCCTTTTGCTTTCATTTTTTGTCTAACCTTTTTCTTCTACCTATAAACATTAATTACAGTAATAAAAAAAATTAAACACAGACAGCACTTTATCTACGCTACGAGCGTCTTAGTGCTTCAAATGTAGACAGTCTTCATTCATACGCCAATTGTACTAGAGGGCAATAAGAATCACTGACCTCACTTAACTGACATTACTCAATCAGCTTCCTGCCGACCGACTTGTCTAGTAGTCTCGTTATTTTCAGGTAGCTCTGTTGTGCTGGGAAAGTTTAAAGTAAAAATTTATTTTAGGAAGTATAATCCTGGGGAATAGGTAATAAAGCTTTCCGGAAGGTACAACATCTGCCGTGATCATGGACAAAGAAATCTGGTCAAAAGGATCCATATTCTTGTGCTTATTAATCAGATAAATGAATTAGATATTAATTTATCTTAGAATCGCCTTTAATCATCTCCACAATTCCTAAAGGTACCTCTGCAGATAGTCCTAATCCTACTAAATCAGCCCAGCACTTATCTAGTTCAAAATAAGCAAATGAAATGTCTTCCAAGTAGAAATTCTAGTGAAGTTGTAAATCACTGGCACGATGATTCATTCTGCAGATACAGTACCAAGCATCACAAACTGCTCTGTAGGCGATATACCTCATTACGATTACAATGATTTGTAAATCAACCACGACCCGACTTAGTAAGAGGTGCTATAAAGTGGTGTATAAAGGCGCAATTTGCAGGACAATGTCTCCAGAATATGGGTCGACGGCGAACAAATCTGACTAATATAAACAGATACAAATCATTCAGCGGTACGGACACCTAAGGGATTAAGTTCGTATTTAAACTAAATGGAAATGCAACCCGAGATTTATAAGGACAATGACGTTGATTTATATGTAGGACCCGAGTTTTCCGTATGCGTATAAAATAGGTACTTAAAGACGGAAAAATAACCAAATGTAAGAGGTAGTCCAGGAAGAACAGATTATTATTAGGAGATTAACCTAAACCACGATAATCTAAACCAACAATTTTGAAACTAGGTTCTCGTATGAGTAGTAACTTAAAAGATAAAATCTTTAGTTATACAAGGCCAAAGATTATGTTATCTGGAATTTGGTTTCTTAGTAGGTCATTTCAATTAAGAGAGTTGTTAATCCTTAATACTGCTTGAACACGATAGCCTTCAGTAGTTTTCTCGTAACAATGTCGTAAGGATAGGCGTTAATACTTATTTGGTAAAATACTCCTTTTCCCCTGGACGGCCTACATTACAAAATCCCAGTATAAAAATGAAGCTATTCATAATCGGTTGCCTTTTTCTACACGTAGTCTTTCAGTGTTTGTGAGGCAGTAGCATTTTTGTTCTGCTTAAATATCAAATCTATTTGCAGATCTAAAGAATTAAAAAAGATTACGATTTATGACATTTATTCCTCAAAAATAATACAATTCACTTAATATGAGATACATATAAGAATTACATAGTAAGAAGGTAAGTACTCGTAATTAAATAAGCTAATTCGTAGACACAATTTTTACTATGTTGGAAAAAAAGGATTACCACTCTTTCGTCCGCAAAATTAAAAGGTTTTTAGATTCTGATGATGATAAATAAAACAGGAACAGCTAAAGCTTTTAGTGATCCGCATACGTGGGACACTCAGAAAGTTTTGCGAAACTAAAAAAAATTGTTCTATACGTACATATATTTTTATTAAATCTTTTCAAAGTACTTTCCACCAGCCTCTATACAAAGATTCATGCGCCTAAACCAGTTTTCAAAACACTTTTTCCAGTCCGCCGCAGACACCTCGTTTACAGCCTGCTCGAACCCAGCCAGCGCATCTTCCGGCGACGAAAATTGTATCCCTTTGAGCTGATTTTTTATTTTTGGGAATAAAAAGAAGTCACACGGTGCTAGATCAGGGCTGTAAGGAGGGTGACCCAGGAGTTTGACTGGCGTGCTGTCCAGGAAGTCCCTCGTTTTGAGTGCGGTGTGCGCAGGTGCATTGTCGTGGTGGAGCAGTAGCCCGCGGAGCCCTGTGTTTGGTCGCTTGTTGCTTATAACAGAGAAAACTTCTGGCAAACATTTGGAAGTATACCATTCGGCATTAATGCTTCTTTGATCCCGTAAGGGAATTGATACCAAGTGGCCAGTCAAATTAAAAAAGCTAGCGATCAAAATCTTACCCCCGCTTCTAGATCGCTTCACTTTGGTAGGCGTTGGCTCATTTTGAAACACCCAAACAGTCGACTGGCGCTTGGTTTCTGGGTCGTATTGATAAATCCAGGACTCATCACCTGTAACGATGTCGTAAACACGCCGAGACGAGCCTGCTTCAAATTTGTTAAGCATATCACGGCACCATTCCACCCGGGCCTGCTTCTGAGCATCGGTGAGGTTGTGCGGCACCCAGCGTGATACTATCCTCCTCACGCGAAGATGGCTGTGTAGAATCTCGTGAACGCTTCCCGATCCAATCTTCAATATGTGTTGAATCTCCTGATATGTAATTCGCCTATTGTCTTGGATTAAATTTTTCACTGCTAGCACGTTTTCTTCGGTAACAGCCGTCAAAGGGCGACCGCTTCTTTCGTCATCCCCCAAAGTTGGTCGACCGCGCTTGAATTCGTTATACCAACGATACACGGTTGCCTTGGAAGGGCCTTCATCCATGAATGCCATTTGAAGTCTATCGTACGATTCATCCGGTTTCAGGCGACACTTGAAATCGTATAAAATCATAGCTCTAAAATGTTCCCGGCGCAGATCCATATTTCAGTGAGACACAATACTTTGAATTAACTCGCAAAAAATGTGGAGGGAAATTTTGAAATTGGAACTTACTTATTTTTACTTATAAATAATCATATTTTCGAAAAACATAATAACTGGCCAGTCTCCCATATATAAAAACTTTTTTTCGCAATACTTTCTGAGGGGCCTGGTACACCTTGTTTTATTTCACCACATCTTCGTCCATTGTTTCGACAAGCCACCCTCGCCTGATTGATGTGAAACTGAACTTTGGCCTTGGTATTATTATAAGGTTAAACGGTAATTCAGCGGTTCCGTCTAAGACTTTTAAATATGAATAAATTCTTATTGTACATTACAGTCACGACATTTACAAAAAGAATATTGTTTAGAGGATTGGTTCCCAACCTATGGTCCGCAAACCACACTGGTGGTCCGCAGGAGCTCAAATTATGGTCCGCGGAAGGTTACATCTAGAAACTTATGGTCCCTCTTAACAATAAAGACATCAAATGGGCCTTGGAAGGTTGGGAGCCACTGGTTTAGAGAGACTTGGGTTTTGGTTTGACATTTAGGAGTGGGTTTGCACTTCGAAGCGAAGGTGATGGCGTTAGTTGGACGTACGCACGGCGTAGACGCTGAGTGGGACTGCGTATATGCCCCACAGGCGTTGCATATGGCCACCACGCAGTTTCCACAGGGTGGCTATCACCCTGTGGAAACAGCCTAGGCCTCGAAGACGCTGCGTAGACCCGCGTACCACGTAGTCACCCCGTAGACACTGCCGCGTAGGCCCTCGATGACGTCGTCGCCACAAATTAAAACGAAAACAAAAAACTGTAAAGAAAAATCGAATCTTAAAAATAATCCCAAACTGAGACGTAAAATGATGAGAGCTCTCCGTTTGAGACGCAAACAATAATATTATCGATTGATTTGATTGACATTTTTGTGAATTAAATCAAACCTGAGAGCATTGTCATCCTAATTTAAAACAAACTCATCGTAACAGCTGTCTACGTGCTCTAAGCTTAAGATTCAGAATCATTTTTATTGCGATATTGACCTCACTTTAACGTAACAGAGTTTCGAAATAATAGAGCACGTATGTGTAATTATTTACTAGAATCCTGATAAAATCCCTTCAAAAAGGTTCAATGTAAGCCCTCTGTATAATGTTATAGGTACGTAAGTATGTGAGTACTCGTAAATCTTTCAGGAACATTTTTACGACACCCACGTGAGGTGAATGCGCCCAGCTTTTGTTCAAATTAACCGTGTATCCTTATCCTGGTAATGTTTTACTTATCTTTATTTTCTCAGATGGTAATTTATCGCATGCGTTAGTACTAAAACAGAACAGAATACAAAACATCACGCCTGTAGTTCTCGAAGGGTTAGGCAGAGGTGTACATAATAGAACGACATTCATTTCGCGAGTTATGTTTTAAGACCTATGTAATTAATATCAAATTATATACGATAAGTGTAATACCCTAAGTAGGGCGCGAGCCTATTGCCATCAAACAGGCACAAATCCAAACTCTGTGGCTGCTACTGAGAAATTCCTCCATGAACTCAGGACCTTGAGGTCCTCTGCCGCTCAGCTGCTCAGCTGCAGTCGCCCTTGCGACCACTCGACCAACGAAGCAGTCGAGAAAACTTTTGTATTAAAATAATTATACAGACCACTATTGATTCCGTTTAAAATTCGGTGTATTCCCGTTATCCCCACTGCGGTATCCCCTCCAGTGGGGCCAAAGACAAATCACAAAATCGTCGTTTCGTTGTCCCCACTACTCCGCCCCACTGGTGGTAGGGACCACTAGAAGGGTTAAGAAATTGCCAATGACACGTGGGAGATGAGAAAAAGGGATAAGGGGATAAGAGCCTCACAGACTACTAGGAGGCCAAAATCATAAAGAAGTACCATTGCATGCCGCATGATAATCGAAATATAGATTTGGTTGTGCGAGATTCCTAGCGGTGAGGTGGCAACGAACTACTAGGAGATCATAAAATGAAGGAATGAAACGAACCTTAATGATGGCGGCAGTGGGAATTAGTTTTATATATTAGATGTACTAAGTACCTACATCATCCATTAAAAGATAATAGTCTCATAGACTATATATGTATACTTCTAGTAGTATCATGAAGAGGTGTTACCTTCATGCATGCTGCATGCATGCTGCGATAATCGAAACATATGCAGATTTGGTTGTTTGAGATTCCTAGTTTAGTGGGACCACTGGCGGGGGACACGAGGAACAATTTTTAATTATTTTAATCGATTCCCGTTGTCCATCAGTGGGGACAAGGCCAGTGGGGGGGACAGCGGGAATACACCTAAAATTCCATTGTAAGTAATTAAGTAGGTTTTTGACAACTTTTTTTATTATTCGTCCTATAATTGCTAAGTTTATTTTCGATAGTGGAGCAACACAACTAAATAGGCCTTATCTTTGTACCGTTAATGTATTTACCTACACCTATGTATTTACCTTACGTAAACTTGGTCACAGCTTGATTCCAATACAGATACCGTGCTATTGAGCAATATCCGGAAACACTTTACACTTAGTATTATCATATCTAAGTAAGCGTCAATATAAACAGCTTACACCTTTAATGTTTTAGCAATAAAACGTTTAGCTTTTAGATGTTACGCAGCGATTCCAGGAAAAAAACAAGAATACGAAGGACTTATGAAAATGGAAAAGAAATGGAGGAGGCCTTTACCCAGTTGTGGGACAGAACAGACTTATAAAAAAGGAAAATAATGACGAGTGACACTAATACACTAATGATAATAAACGAGGTAGATTATTTCTATAAAGTAACAGCTTTACAACATAACATAACAGCAAAATTACAGTAGTAAGCCTTCAATCTTTATTTGTCTCTGTTAAAACAAATAACTGTTGCAAAAGTCATCACACAAATTCTGCCTATTACCTACTCGTACGTCCCGTTATTGTTTACCGTTGCTATAAATATAATAAAACAACATTATCGAAATTACATATTGTATCAAGTAAAGGCTTGGACTGTTAGGAGTAAGTTTTCTTCCCACGGATGTGGTAAGGTTAGACTCATAAGGGAAGAATAAAATGATAATGAGCTTGCAAATGATGTTCTCGATTAATGCGTGGTCCTCATATGACAAGGTCTGGATAAAGGAGACCATGACCTCTTGAGTTTGTTTCGGCTGTTTCTTCTCAGAGTAGTCAGGTACGAAACACCGGCCTCATCTAGTTTTAAAAAAAAAAGTGTAAAAATGTTTGTAACAACCTTTTTGCAAAAATAAACATCATTTCAATGGTAGGAAGTCTCAAGCAGAGAGCCATTTTTAACCAAAAGGCGCTTCGAAATTACCCTTTTCCAACAACTATCATTCTGTGGGAAATACACCTATGCCAATAGTTTTTGGTGTAAACGGCATTATTCCATGTAGGTATGTCGTTAAGCATGTGGCTCTGGGTTCACTTCCCAGGAAGTGTCATTTGGTTTTTCCATCAGGAATTTGTCAGTAGCAGCCACGGAGCCGGGATATGTGCCAAGTTGATGTCTATACTATAGACATCAACTTGTCACAAATCCCGGCTGGAGAAAGGTGTACCTAATAGGAAGCGTGCCTATAGAGTCTATAGGCTGCCTATAGTCTATGGTCTGCCTTCGGGGGAATAAATGCAGCACTTTGATTTCATTAGCTATGCCTAAAACCACCAGGTGCCATCAGTGTATATATTTAAACTTTGATTTGATAGGTTTATATCTCTGGAACGTTCCGCTTTTGAAGATTTTCTCTCACACAAAACTTATTAACCGTTTTTCTGCACAGACCGTCACTCACAACTTCCGAGCCGCTATTACGTTTGAACAGAACTATTGTATTGATACCAGCTATTGATTTATACAGGTTACATGTGTGGCTGCTATTTTTAAAATAAAATAAAATAAAATACCTAGCAGCAGTTAGTCAAGCCAGGCTTCATACAAACATTTTCCAACTCCTTTCTATGGAATCACGTCTCATTCTCACCCTTGCTTTCAGTTCGTAAACGGCAAGTCGGTGATGTACCACGAGATCGGCCACCTGCCCTTCGAGTCGGAGATTACAAACTACGTCAGCTTCAACAGCAGCAACCTGCTGACTGTGGTGGTTGATAACACGCTGCTGAGTGACACCGTGCCCCAGGGCGTTGTCAAGAGTATTTATGTCGGGTAAGTGTTCATTCTTCCCAATTTGGGGCGTTCACACGGAGATGTGGACTCCAGACCTAGAAAAATATAAAGGGTTACGTTATTAGGGATCTGCTTTACCTTAATTTTAAAGTATAAAATACTTGTCGCGAGTACCTACAATCCTACATACTTAATAGTCTTGATGGGACTTGGTCGTATTGCGACTAGTTAGGGCGCGTTCCCACTATGTCGTGACGAGAGATTATCGTGTCGTTTAAAGCGTCCGTCGTGGCTTTTGTATTTAAATGGAGGTGTTCACATATAGGACGACACGAATAACTGTCGTCCACGACTTTTTTCCAGTGACGACGGTGTAATGGGAACAGCTATAGACGACAATCGTACAATGATAAATTATTCGTCACGACATAGTGGGCACGCGCCGCCCGCAAGTCGCAATACGATAATTTTAGGATCACAAGGCAGTATCAGACTGCATTTGTTTTTAGCCGCATTGACAGTGGGATGTTGAAGTGTGATCGCAAATGTATACCACAAAATATCGTGCAGGATAGCACCATGCGAACGGCCGCTTAACGCATATTTTTCAAGTAAAACTCTATTATGATGGATTTTCTCCTTGCCAAAATTAAGATAAATACGAAAACATCAATGTTAGTAAACATACTCAGTTATAATGTGCATGAGTAAATGATTCACAACTAATGTACATTACAGACGAATATTTTGAGTGCAAAGATTTACTCGAATATTTGTTAATTTATGCAGCCAGAAATGAAAATGTAAATACATATCATTAAATATGTTCCCGGATAAGACATATCTGCTTACAATGCAAACATTTGCACCGACTGATGCGTTTAAAACAATAAAGATTGTTTACAATAAGTTCTAAATATACAAGCTAACAGCATTTTAAAGCATTCTGTCTGGGTATTTCGGGATCCATTAAAACGATCATGGTCAAAACAGAATTTTTTATTATTCAAGGCATATTCATGAAAGTCATGGTCTGTTATTTTGGTTCTTTTTTAGGGTTCCGTACCCAAAGGGTCAAACGGGACCCTATTACTGAGACTTCGCTGTCCGTCCGTCTGTCCGTCCGTCCGTCCGTCCGTTTGTCACCAGGCTGTATCTCATGAACCGTGATAGTTAGCCAGTTGAAATTTTCACAGATTATGTATTTCTGTTGATGCTATAACAACAAATACTAAAAACAGAATAAAATAAATATTTAAGGGAGGCTCCCATACAAAAAGTGATTTACAAAAAAGCGTTTTTATAAATAATTGTACGGAACCCTTCGTGCGCGAGTCCGACTCGCACTTGGCCGGTTTTTTTTATTATTCCGAAATTCTACAAAGTATAAGGTGTTTCGAACCGGCGACAAATCACCATGACATTAGACATACCTATCTCACCACCGCAAGTATCTACTTACGTGTACCATATACTACCCTTATTTGTAAGACGTCAATATCTTGCATTCAAGTTTACAGTATAATAATATATGTTTAAAACACAATTTTAGAATTAAGCTCTCATAATATAGTTACTGGTCAAATAAAAATAAACCATTACTTGCTACTACTTCTGGGTCCAGTTGAAAACCAGCGTCGGGCACTAGCTGCTCGGCAGTTTGCTGAACTGGGCCTATTTGGCGCAGCCGTGAGACACACAATATTATCTTTTTCAGTTTTAGTTCTAAGTTTTATGTTTTATTTTTTACTGTGTGCATTTGTGGCATGTGCCAAATAAATATGTTTTCTTTCTTCTTTACTTTTGATGAAATGGGGCAACTACAAATTAATTCTGCGTACATTCTTAAAATGTTTACTCTAAATACTTGGGTATCCGATATACGAGTACGAAAATAAAATGACGTCCACTGCTGGTTATAGGCCTCCCCCAAGTGTCGCCACATTGACATTTTGAGGGTTTTGCCATAATCGCCACGCTTGGCAGGCGGGTTGGCGATCACAGTGCGGTTGTTACAAAAGCACAGAGAAAGCTGCTGCCCATTCTCTGGCAAGTCCCTTAGTCGCCTCTTAAAACACCCACGGGAAGATATGGGATGGTGCTATTCTATACGTCCGACACCATACAGAATAAAATGTATCAAGCACTGAAAAAAATCGTATAATCCCAATGTATTAAGTAATTAGTTCATGTAGTGATCGAAATTAGTTTCCAAGTACAGTGATTGATGTAAAATTTTCACAGATGGTTCAAAAAGTGTAAATGGTTGTGGAGCCGCCTTCTTCTTCCAAAATACAGGTTCCAATATATCAAGCAGTGGCTTATGCAGTTAGTGAAAATCTTAATATAGTAGTTATATTTACTGATGGTAGGAGTACCATACAACATGGTAGAGTTGAATGATGGCTGATATATGCGTCATGTTCGTGAACGGGCGCTGTCAGTTGTGACTGTGTGGTCATCTCTTAGCTGCCACGGTTTATTTTAATTATTTTATTTCAAAACTTTATTTTCGAATTATTGATTTCGTCTTTTACTCTGGACGCTCTTAACTTGCCCGTATTTCTACATCGTTCTCACATACTAGTAATTCTCAACACGAATGATGTAACCAAGATTTTGTAACATATTTTGATTTAAAAGAGTGTCCATGGATTTTCTTGCCCATTCTTCTCCATAGAGATCTACGCTTTGGAATGGGCAACTACAGTACCTACTTTCACAAGTTATTATGTCTTGTGACTGGGACTGTAGCTTCGCATTTTTATTTTGTGTTTTTTCTTTCAAAAGTGCCTGTAGTGGTCTAATTGAAATAAATGCTTTGAGTTTTATTTATTTTATTCTCTTATAAATACGAGGCTAGGGTAATATTGCAAGGGATCCCAGCACACATAATCTTACGGGGCAACGAGAAGAAGGAGACTGATCGTCTGTCAAAGCTTGCAGTAGAGATGAATAGCGAAAAGACATACATACATTCCAGATTACCGGGAATAATTCGTGCCCTGGTTCGAAGATACACCAAGACCACGTTCTTGACACTAAAAAAAAGTTAGTTAAAGTTTGCTCTCCTAATGCGAAAGGTCGCATCACCTTATTGTGAAATATGCAACAGAATTGAAGATGTGCAACATTTGCTAATGGGAGTGTGTTAGGAGCAAAATTGAAAGGGAATCATTGCTTACAGAATTTAAATTAAACATTCTGAACGTTGGGCTAATCCAAAACAGTTTAGAAAACCCTAGATTGACGATTGCAAAGAGGTTGTATGGCTAAGTGAAAATACCAAGTCAATACTTTTAGTTCTGATACCGTAGTAAGTAGTAGATATTCCGATAAGGTACGATGGGGTTGGAATATCCGTACGGATTAAAACCCCCTTTTGTTAAAAGATTTAAAAAAAAACAGCCAGACCCGGAACAACTACCTGTAGTCATTACAAGTATTTGGTCCTTGCGGGAATCAAACCTGCGATAAGCAGCGCAGCAGCTAACTGCTCAGCCACTACCCTAATCGTACAGTCAAATTTTGGCTTGACTAAATTCAACTTTAGATACTGGCGTTTTAACCTCAGGCACTTTAGCTTATATTCTTTGTGTCTGTTTGTCAGACTATTATTTATATCTGAATAAATTTACGGCAGTCATTACAATGAAATATTTTCTTCTGCAGACCAAACAAAATCCGTCAAGAGCAACAGTACACATTTGACTTCTACAACTACGCTGGTATCCACCGGACCGTGTTCCTGTACTCAACGCCTGAAGTGTACATCGATGATGTCATAGTGAACACTGACATTCAAGGACTAACAGGTACACATCCAATCTTCTAGTTGAAATGATTGATCATTGTTAATTCTATTAGCGAAATGATTGATAGTTGTAAAATATGATACCTAGGTACCTACTCTTGGTATTCCCATTTACCTACATATAACAAAATTAATATATTATCGCCTTTGTTTCCGAAATTCATTATAGTTTGAAGACTTAATTACGTCTGTAGCTACGACTAATTTATTTGGAACTTACCTACTCCCATTTTTTTTGTTGCTAAAGAAACACTTCATGCTTGAACGATTAAATATTTCCTCATACTCGTACTAGTCAGTATTATCAGCATAGGAGCATTAAATAATTACCTAATAAAATGGTAGGTAATGAATATAACATACCATCATCCATTATTTAAGTTTAATTCGATACGAAAAGAAGACTTTATCAATATGCCTAGCAAACTGATTGATGACAATTGCAGTGGCAGTACCTAATGACAATGGCAGTAGCAAACGGAATGACTGAGTAGGGAAAATACACTAAAGGATTTTTTTGTAAGTATGAGTGTAGTCAACAAATGTTGAGTGAGCATATGCAGGAGGCCTGTGAGTTGGTGGACCTGATGAAGTACAATAGAGAGAGGTATGAGTCGCTGACTAACAATCTCACCTGTAGTTGTGCTGCCCCTCCGCCACCATTCATGTCACAGCATGTTGCTCCTACTGATTTACCCATTTTCAATCATACTAGCAAGTTTGTACCCCATCCAAGTCTTAGTGTATTCTGATAAATTAGGAACAGGTTTTGGATCTTCATTAAATAACCGGTCTAAACACACAGTAGTGAACCATTGTCACCATAAACTACATTTTAATGAGCGTATCAATAAAATTCAACATACACAATGGAATGTCCAGACCACAGTAGTACTTTTAATGGTAAATAGCTTGAATATATCTAAAAGGGATATAGTTAATGGTATCGCCACCCTACTTGAGTTAAGATTAGGCAAATTAATCTTAAATATGTGCATTGCCATATTCGGACAATTTACTTGATCAAGAGAATGTTTGTATTTCTAATTTAAATAACCTAATGCATATTTTATCATATCGTCATAGCGACCGTCTATTGTTTTTTGATACAATCAATTTTGTTAAAGATTGTGTATTGATTCGGGAACATATTTTTCTTCCCAAAAAGTCAACATTTCTGAAAAGTTAGGAGTCGCTGAGACAATAGACAATGTCTTTACTGACATTCCGTTAGAGTTTACGAAATCTCTCCCCTCTTCAGCGGAGTTAGCTGAAGGTCGTCTTAAAGAAAACTTTACAAAAGACATACCGAACTTTAAATTTAAACCAGTATTATTGCTACAATTAAAAACTTATTCAAAAGTCTCAATTTCAAAAGTCAACATTTTTTGGCTTCTCTTTTAGCATATTATATAATTATAGCTGTCCCGCGCAACTTCGTCTGCGTCAGATTTTCCACGTTTTCGCATTATTTTTTATTGCAGCTCCGCTCCTATACATCGCCATCTATTGAATACTTACTCAATCCAGTCATCAGATACCGCCATCTGTTAGAATCGTTTGGAGCTAACAGATAATTATGACTTAATTTGCAATAAAATAATATTGCGACTATAAATTGAGATGTAAGCTATTCTATCTTTCAAGTTGGATCAAAATGCACACGGTGTGCAAATTTGACGCCGACAAACAACGTGACACGTAATTTATATATATAGATACGCAGATGATTTAACTGAGACTAGGTTAAGTGATGAAACAGTATTAGAGGTTCTTTAAACTATTGGAGCCGACAAAAGAGTAGAGCCTGTTAATAATACTTTACTTTATCACCAGAATATAAATGGCTTCTTCGGCAAAATTTTAGACGTGGAAATGTTAGTTGATAAATACCACATGTATATTTTATGTTTCTGTGAAACTTGGTTAAAACCAGATAGGATGTTGTTTAATGTGAATAATTATTCAGTTGCCAGTGCGTACAACAGATCCTCAGTGGGTGGTGGGTGATACCCTGATACTTTGTAATAGCTGTCTCAGATATAAGAAAAGGAAGGAAATCACTGTTTACTCTGTTGATCGCTTATGTGAGGTAGCATGTGCAGAAGTTGAAGGTCATGCTGTCTTATTTGTCTATTGACCACCAGCACCAAACTTGTCTATATTGTTAATCACAATGGAAGAAATATTAAGTAAACTTTTCACAGATAATAAATTAGTTTTTGTTTGTGGTGACTTAAATATGATCCGTTAGTTAATTCACCAGAAAAATGTAAGCTTGTCTCATTGTTTAGATCATTCAATTTAAAATATTTATTTAATGAAGCGACTAGAATAACAATAACCTCCTCTTCATGCAAAGATAATGCATTTACTAATTGCATAGTAAAAGAGTCGTTATTAATTAGTGGCATTAGGTCTGCTGTCTGGTCTGTTCACTTGGTATCTTTTGAGTTAGACAAAAAGTTAAACTTAGTTTTATAAAACAATTCAATTAAGACCTGTATCTAAAAATAAATATAATTATTTTAATAATAATATTATTTAACTGATGTAGCCACAGCTAGGTTGGTATACTACGCTTGTTTCCACTGTATTACGAATATGTCTTATGGCATTCTGGTTTGGGGATCGGCAGTAGACGCTGATTCAATTTTCATATTGCAAAAGATCCCGGCGATCTATAAAACGGGACAAACGGTCCAGTTGGGTATGTCTAACTTCGAGAAAGGGTTGCGCCAAAGTTAACCTAAATTTTCAACTCCGATGATTGGAAATCCGAAAATGTTCTTCCTAAGATTTTTCTTCCTAACAATCACAGTTCCTAACTGTTCTGTCTCTAATGTTCATAATTCCGAAGCATTCAACTTCATAATGTCAGTAGCAATAAACATCTATTATACTTTTATTTATTTTCCTATATTTTCTCAACATAAACATCTTTTACACTATTATTCAAAGTCATATCTTTTTTGTTTAGATTTCATTTTATTCATAATACTCAGTATTATATACATTAATTTTGCGTAACTTGATTACTGCAAAGATATCCATAGGTTAGGTCAGGTTAGAACTGTGACCAACTACGCGCCAGCCGAGCGAGCGAAGCGAGCGGTGCTGCGGCAGCGTCCGGCGAGCGCTACCTCGAAATTGGTTGGATTTTTTCATAGTGCCCCCAAGACGACACTCTGACCTGAATTTCATTCATTTATGACAAAAATAAGTGAAACGACCTTTAATCATTCTAAACAGTTGGTTTTATGGTGGTTTTTATATTTACGTTATGTACAGCGTTTGCTCAACATTTAGAAGAAACCTTTCAACCCAACGAAAGCTCTGTAGAAATACATGAGAGTGTAAATTTATCACAAAACCAAAGAATCAAGCTTGTGACTCCTAAGGAAGTAATGAGAGAAATTCAAAACAACATTAGCTCAAAAAAGTCTCCCGGTTACGACCTCATCACAGGGGAAATTCTAAAACGCCTCCCACGCAAAGCCATAGTAAAGCTGACCAAACTAATAAATGCTTCATTTATCTTAAAATATGCACCTGAGCCATGGAAGGTTGCTGAAGTCATTATGATTGCGAAGCCTGGGAAACCTCCCCACGAAGCATCATCATACAGACCCATTTCTCTGTTACCCGTACTATCAAAGTTATTTGAAAAACTGTTATTAAAACGGATAAAACCAGTAATAGAAGATAAAAACCTAGTTCCAGATCACCAGTTTGGCTTCAGAGAAAAACACTCAACGTTAGACCAGGTACATAGAATAACCAATGTTATTGAAAAAACGCTAGAAAATAAAGAAGTCTGTGCTACCGTGTTCTTAGACGTCGCGCAAGCTTTTGACAAAGTTTGGCATGAGGGTCTCATATTTAAGCTCAGACGCATGCTACCAGAATTTGTAGATATCCTAGAGTCGTATTTAACTAAAAGAATGTTTAGAATACGCCAAGAGGACGCATATTCCGAGCTAAAAACCATAAAAGCTGGGGTGCCTCAAGGAAGTGTGCTTGGCCCAATTTTGTACTTGTTATACACTTGTGACATCCCAGAGCTGGAAAACAGCACCATAGCGACCTTTGCAGATGATACTGCTATTATGGCCACCGGATCAAGCCACAGAGAAGCAGTAGAGAAAGTTCAACTAGCTGTGAACAAAGTTTACGACTGGACACAAAAGTGGAAGATCAATCTGAATGAGTCAAAATCAGTTCACATTAACTTCACAAACAAACACAGTGACTACCACCCACTCTACATAAATGGTATGCAAATACCTTATGCTAATACAGCCAAATACCTTGGCATAACTCTCGACGCCAAGCTGCGTTGGAAAGCCCATATCAAAAAGAAAAAACAGGAACTCGATATTCGTTATAAACGTTTGCATTGGTTACTGGGAAGGAAATCCTGTTTATCAATACATAATAAGCTGATAATATACAAGCATATTCTGATGCCAATTTGGACGTATGGTATCCAACTTTGGGGCTGTACTAAGCCAACCAACGTCAAAATAATTCAACAGTTCCAAAATAAAGTACTCAGGGCTGCTGTAAATGCACCCTGGTACATAAGAAACGATGACCTCCACCGTGACCTCGACATGGAATTCGTCACCACCATCACACAAAAATTTGCTGAAGCCCACGAACACAGACTCCATCGACACGTGAATGTTGAGGCAATCCAGCTGTTAGACAACACAGGCATAGTGCGTAGACTAAAGAGAACTAAACCATTTGAATTAGTGTAGTGTAAGTGAATCAATAATAGTAACAATGTTGTGCTATTTATATAACACATGAACAAAGTGTTTTATCAATTTTACCAGACTCTAAGGAAGTGTTACGAACGTGTGTAAAAGTGCATACCTAATTATAGACACTATTCTTAGCATTAACATAATATATAACGTAGCATAATAAGTTAGATTTAAATTGTTTATTAGTCTTCTTAGGCTAGATTGCAATTAACTAGTAAGAACTTGGTTCTTACTAATAAGGGAAAAAAAAAAAATGTACAGCGTACCCCCAAATATTATTCATACCCTCAAATTAAAACTATAAATATCATCTTCTACCCACATATATTTTTTATTACCCTTGGTAAATGTTTATTTCTGAGTATGAGTGGAAATATTATGGTAATTATATTTAGGGATAAAAGCGTTATGACAAAAACAGTAGGAGTTTAAATATATTTACATAATTTTCGGAAACATGAGTGTTATTAACATCGCCGGTAGCACTACAAATAATATGAATGAAAACTTTAGGATATAATATGAATGAAAACTTTAGGATGAAAAATTTTAGGAAGTGTGATCATTCGGATTACAAATCATTAGGAAGAATAATTTCGGGTAAAGAACTTTAGGTGAGCCAATATGGACCCCGAGAAAGAGGTCAATCGTCGAATCCGACTCGGCTGGGCAGCGTTCGGGAAGTTGCGTGGTATCTTTTCGTCCAACTTACCGCAGGGTCTCAAGACGAAAGTCTATGACCAGAGTGTGTTGCCAATGATTATTATAGGTAATGGGCCTCATCAGAAATCACCCAAAGTGCAATGGAGGGGGCTATGCTCGGAACTTTCCTTGCATGATCAAATCAGAAATGAGGACATCCGCAAGAGAACTAAGGTACCGACGTAGCCCGAAGAATTGCCAAACTTAAGTGGCAGTGGGCAGGGCACATTGCTCGCAGAACGGATGGGCGATGGAGACGAAAAGTTGTGGAATGGCGACCGCAAACCGGAAGACGATGCGTTGAAAGGCCTCCCACTAGGTGAACCGATAACCTGGTGAAGGTTAAAGGGATTCGCTGGATGCGAGTCGCACGGGACCGGTCAATGTGGCGACACTTGGGGGGGGGCTATATCCAGCAGTGGACGTCTTACGGCAAAAATAATGACGATGATGATGATGAACCATGGAGTTTCTTGTCGGTTCTTCTCCATAGGAAACGACCAACCCGAACCATGCACCTTTTGTCGACGTTTTATAAGTGCCCATGTAGGCCAATGTAAAATAAAATATTACAGTGAGCCACCTAAATTTCTAACCACCATAAATCAAAAGTTTACTTTCGTAATAAACTTTTATCTAAAATACAGGAGAGGTAGGTTAGTTGACTATCTATTTGCATTTAAGTAATATACATTTTAGTGATACTATTCATGGAATAAGCATTTGCTTCGAAAATGATATTTGGCTCATTGTGCCCAGCTCCCGGTACACAGTAAACCGGGGGGGTCTGTAACAGTTAACCATGAAGTACACATTGAACATCATTGCTACTGGAAACAAGATCAATCATATTGTACGGATGTTTTTTTTTGTTGGAAATACTTCACAGATTCTTCCTTATGCGAACCTTTTCTTCTTATGACCTTTTTATGCTATAAACCAAATAAATGATTACTTAAACTTATTTCATAACATTTAACTACACGGTTTACCAACATGAAGTACACATTGAACTATGGCTCACTGTTAAACATAGCAAGTTGGTTAACTGTAGGACACACACTTGTTTAATGTTTTAAGTTAAGATAACTTTTATATTACTCACACTAAATATACAGTTAATACGTTAAAAAAAGCACGATAAGGGTATCTACAGAGCTAAGATATTAGAAAACTTGTAATAATAACAGAAACATGTAAAACTAAAAAATACTTTTTTTTTCTCCCGTTTTACACGGATAATCACAAAATTCCTCGCCACGCGGACGACGCTAATGCCAGCTCGCTACAAACTGGTAAGATGAGTGGGAGGCCGTAATAGGGTCTATATTGCTAAAAAGCGCGGCACTACAATGTCGCATTTCCAAAATATAGGCTTGGTTAACTGTGTACATATGGTTCACTGTTGAACATCTGACCCTACCTACTTACCTAATTTGTTAGTTTTGGAGTTTACCAGATTTTTTCGATTCCATCTTTTACAACGTCTATCTTAAATTCCAGGTTTCATAGTATACAACGTGACCCAGAAAGGCTCAACTTCCGACAAGGTCCGATGCTTAGTCCAGGTGTTCGACAAGAACGATACGCAAGTGACGGCATACAACGAGTGCGCTGGCCTCCTGGAGATCGGCAACGCCAAGTTTTGGTGGCCATACCTAATGCACCCCGAACCTGGATACTTGTATACAATTAAGGTAAAATATTGCAGCAGCATCGTCTATCATTCTTCTTCTTTTGTTTTGATACGGTCTATATAAGTACACTGTACTTACGTGTGAATAGCTCATGCTGTAAAATCACCCAGTTACCAATGTGGTTCATTTTTATCAAGGATGCTGGAATTGGTGAATATACTTTCATTTAAGCATTTGCTGCTCTTGAAGACTTATCCTAATCTAAGCAGCATTTTTTTTACATCAGACTTACCTATGTGACTTCGGGCATATAGTTTGGTTCATACTGTTGTATTAGTTTATTTACCCACTTCCTCATTCATCTTAAATGTGTCAGTACACACAGTGACCAATCAAGCTATACAAAACCAGTTTATGTGGAACTCTCACTGTACTGGAAATCTCTACAAAGCGAGGTCATGTTATGGATATGTATAGCTTCATGTGTCGCCGTGTGTACCTGATCCACTTGAGATATTCGAGAAAACTACTTCTCGTTAAAAAAATGCTTTTATTTTTATTAATCAGAAAGAGCGAAACCACGAGGTAACCGCAGGTATTTAACATAACTATACAAATTAAATTATGTTCCTTAAAGGAACATAATTTAATTTGTATAGTTAATTAATTTTCGAAAATGTTTTCTATTAACTTTTTAGACCTATGTATACTGATTATGCGTAGGAAGTTTCATTAAAATCTGTTCAGTCATTTCGGAAAATAACGACTTGAAAGTTTGTATGCAATGCCGTAGGGTATAAACGCTCTTAAATATTTATTTTATTCTGTTTTTAGTATTTGTTGTTATAGCATCAACAAAAATACATAATCTGTAGAAATTTCAACTGACTAACTATCACCGTTCATGAGATACACAGCCTGGTGACAGACGGACGGACGGACGGACAGCGAAGTCTCAGTAATAGGGTCCCGTTTCACCCTTTGGGTACGGAACCCTAATTAAGAAACAATGCGAAGTAAACAAATCATGTTCCGACATTCTCGCAGGCGGCGGTTGCGACTTGCGCGCGAATCATTTGTAAACGAAGCGTTACGAAAATTTCCGAATACCGCCGAAACCGTGGTCGGCTCGGCTGACTAGTCGGTCTCTTTACAACCTACTAATCGGCTAGTCGGCCAAAGTCATAGTCGGCACATCTCTAATGAATACCTATTGTTTTCTCGTGTATTTTTAACCAGTAACATAATATATTTTCTCTCCAGGCATCGCTGATAGGAGCCCAGGGCGAGGTGATCGACACCTACAGCCAGAAGATCGGCATCAGGACAGTCACGTGGTCCAACACCACCATCTATTTGAACGAGAAGCCTCTCTACTTGAAAGGATTCGGCATGCATGAAGATTCTGATGTAAGTCGGCTTTCAGTTATTCTTCTGCAACTAGTTTTGATAAGTTTCGATCGTTATTCATGTAAAATAGATAGGAAATGAAAATGTAAGCTTTTAAATATAAAAATATTCACTGTAATGAATATTATGTTTTGGGATATTAAATGGATTGATATGATAGGCAATATACTTACTAAATTTTGAGTATGAATCTGGATGGGTTATTAAGAGAAATGGAAGACCAAAGAAACGACGGATGGCCTGTGTGAAGGATGATATGCCAAGGAAGGAGGTCCCTGATGCGAGAAGTAAGGAAGAAGACCCGACCCCAAATAAATTGGAATAAGGGCAGGAGAATGATGATGACACTAAATAAACCTAATCTCTATTAAATCTTTTCGTGGTACCCGTTGTTTTAAAAGCTTCTATTTCATAGCTCAGAGGTAAAGGCTGGGACCCAGTCCTGTGGGTAAAGAACTTCAATCTCATCAAGTGGTTGGGCGCCAACGCGTTCAGAACATCCCACTACCCTTACGCTGAAGAAATCTACCAACTCGCAGACGAATACGGCATCATGATTATCGATGAATGTCCCAGCGTTGATACTGAGTAAGTATGATATGACTTTTGTAAAATATAATTAAAAGCTTTAATTGATTTTCATTGAGAGATACGGAACTTTCAAATAGGAATCTATAAAAATATCGTAATATTTTATTTGAAATAGGCAAACATACATAAAACGTCACAAAAAATTAGGATCACACACACGGTGTATCGGATTTGAAGCCCGAGTATTTTATTTGTTGCTAATAATTAAGAAATGCAAAATATTAAATGAAAAGTACCACGTTGGGCGCCAAAACAGAATTATTTCATGGAATATGTGCGATTCCTACCACTAACTCACAACTGTTTCCTATTTCGCAGTGGCTTCGCTGACACGTTGCTGGCGAAACACAAACAGTCGCTTACGGAGCTGATCCGCCGCGACAAGAACCACCCCAGCGTGATTATGTGGTCAATTTCCAACGAGCCTAGGTCTGCCAACAAATTGGCTGACAGATACTTCGGGTAAGTGCTGGAAATATTTCAACTCCACTGAGATATTACGTCGAACGTATTTTGCACTTAAGTATAAGATCCATTGATCATCAGTGGACCGCTATCACAATGTGATATGACAGTGAACAGCCATGTATTCAATAGAGAACAATTGATCCGAACCGCTCAACCGAACTCTGCTTCGCTAGACCTTTGAGATTTCTGGGCAGACTTGATTACTTCCTTTTTTAAGTTTTATATGTAATAAAAGGTATATTGAATACCTCTAATAAACCTAAGGTATTCAATACAGCTCGAAAAGTTTATGTAATGAACGACATCATCTATAAAGGGACAAAGTCATCATCATCATTGTTCTCGTGCCCTTATCCCAATTTATTTGGTGTTGGCGCAGAATGTCTTCTTCTTCCATACTTCTCAAGGACAAGGTACCTACAAAACTTTCTTAGCTAACAGGGAAGTGCTAATCATCATCATTCATCATTTCAGCCCAAAAACCGTCCACTGCTGGACATAGGCCTCCCCCAAGTGTCGTCACATTGACATTTTGGGGGGGTTTTGCCATAATCGCCACGCTTGGCAGGCGGTTTGGCGATCGCAGTACGGTTGTAACAAAAGCACATAGAACGCTGCTGTCGATTCTCTGTCAAGTCCCATAGTCGCCTCTTACTACACCCACGGGAAGATATGGGATGGTGTTATTCTTTACGTCCGACACCATAAAGAAGGGAAGTGCTAATAGCACGTTATTATTACTAGTCCATTTTGTCCTACTGCTCTGGCCAAAGGCTTGCCTCCAACTAAAAAACAAAAAAACCGACTACATTATTTTTGTTTTGACAAGGAGTATTTTTGTTTATTGTAGTATCGGATTTGATTATGAAAATTCTTGTATAGTGGTATAAATAATAGTCTTTACAAAGATTTAAAAATATTTATTGTAAAGATTCAATTTTCACTATGACACAGCTACTTTCCTCCTGTTCTCCTGAATCGGGTGATAAAAACTCAGTATGGTCGTCATCGTCACCAAGATGCGACGTTCGTAAATTCGTTGCTAATTTTTTGAGAGACCGCAGCCTTGCTTCCAATAATACATTATTTATGAAGCTTTTCGCCATAATGACTTCTTCTTCTGATTTTATGTTTCGCAGTTCTGAAGCTACATATTCCGCGTAAATATCAAACTCATCTCGGATCACTTTGTCGCCTTTCTTCTTTTTAGTTTCCATCATGATTTTATAGGATTTGTTTAGTTTATCTTCACTAACTCTTTTTCTTGAAGTGTTCCCCAAAATCATAGCTTGATAATCCTGTGTGCTTTCAAGCAGTTGATCCATTTCATCATTTGTTTCGAATTCTGACTTGCTCGATGATTGCGAATCTTGCGCGTCTGTCTGTAAAAAATGTGCTTTAATTTATTTCATCTCCACTTCTCTCAAAATCAAAAGTCTTTTATTCAAATTAGGCCGATAATCAGCACTTTTTGAACGTCAAAATTACAAGAGACAGTCAGACAGTCCCCAAAACGCTCGCCCTTCGCCACTTCCTAGTGTTTTAGCTGAGAAGAAGTGGCGGAACAAACTTCCCAACAACACATCTGTCTGTTAGGTTAGAAGAACTTCTACACAATAGTGCTCAAGTTTATATAAACAAAGAATCCATAACATCAAATTAATGTCACACGTCAGCTAGCACACACCAATAATAAAATATTAAAAAAAACTCAAGTATAATTGAAGCCTCCAGACATAAAGGGCGTGCCCGCTTACACGTGCATACAGACGACAAAAAAATAAAGTAAAATAAAAAAGGTAAATAAAAATTAAAGTAGATGAAGTTATATTAAAAGTAAGCTAATTTGGAGAAAGAACATAAACATTGTCTTGAGTTAACATAACCCAGCGACCAACTATTCTTATCGTTTAAATAGTCGTTAATGGAATAATAGGCCTTTGAACAAAGGATAGATTTTACTTTAGCTTTAAACGCATTAAATGGCAAGTCTAAAAAGGAAGATGGTAGCTTGCTGTAAAAGGTTATACCAAGCCCTTCGAATGAATTTGATCCTAATGAAGCCGGTGAAAGGGAGCACGTAGTTTATGCTTATTTCGAGTGTTTATGTTGTGAATATCACTGTTTTTACTGTATAAATGGATATTTTATCTAATATATAAAATGTTAGCGAAGATGAATAGTGAAGCCACCGTGAGAATACCAATCTCTTTAAAAAATCTCTCAGCAATACTCGTGCAACCAGCTGGTAATTTGCACGACCCGCGTTTTTGAAGAACGAATATATTTTGGATATCAGCGGCTTTGCCCCACAGCAGAATACCATAGGTCATAACACTGTAAAAATAACCAGAATACACTAACCGTGCTGTATCAACGTCAGTGTATTGTCTATTTTCTGACGGCGTTTGCGGCCAAACTAAGCCTCCCCGCTAGGCTGTGTGTGGACCCCATTCTAATTTTGAATCTACTGTTATACCCAGAAACACAGCTGAGTTTTAAGCTCTTCATTGCCGAGAACAATGTTGGGACCTAGATTTTTAACATTAGGTAAAGCGAATTACTTTTAGTGTTTTTGGCATTAAGAACAAGGTTATTTGTTGTGAACCAATCCGTGACCATTGATAGAGCGTTTACGTCTCTGCGCTGTTTACATGTCTATTCCAATCTACTTTAAAGATAAGAGAGGTATTATCTGCAAATAGTACAACGTCACAATTACCCTTCAAATAATATGATAATTCATTAATATAAACTAAGAATAAAAACGGTCCCAGTATTGAGCCTTGAGGTACACCTAGCTGAACAGGTAGCCCGGAAGATTTCGCGCCATTAACATCTACACAGTGGAATCTACTTTGTAAATACGAATCTATTACATTTAGGGCTTCATTTTGAATACCGTAATAACGTAGTTTCCGTAAAAGCGTGTCGTGGTGTACGTAATCAAAAGCTTTCGAGAGATCGCAGAAAACGCCGATTGCATTTTGCGCATTTTCCCATGCGTTAAATATGTGTTTCAACAAAGCAACCCCCGCATCTATAGTCGAACGACCTTTGGTAAAGCCATATTGATCGTTGTGAAGAAGGTTGTTTAGATTAAAATGTCCTAGCAACTGATTGAATATTAACTTTTCAAAATTTTTGCTAAATGCAGGTAAAATAGAAATTGGTCTGAAGTTACCAATATTATTCTTACTGCCTGATTTAAATAGAGCGATGACTTAACTGCTCTTCATAAGGTCAGGGAAAGTACCTAAATCAACGCATTTATTAAAAGTAACAGCAAGATAGGGGGCTAAGATTTCTATTATATTACTCAAATGTTTAATAGAAATGCCCAGTAATCACCTGTGTTTTTAGACTTAAGTGAATTAAAAACATTAACTATATCACGAGGTGTTACATGTTCAAAACTAAATACGAGACCACATTTAGGCACGCTACTATGCAAAAGGTTTTCAGCTTTAGACGGCGACGAACTTAAAGAGCGAGTCGTAGCTATAAGGTATGCTAGCAAAATACTCATTAAATGCCTCAGCTACGTCGGCTGGATTAATAACTAATTTGTTATCAATAGTGTTCGAATATTCGGATGCATATTTACCTAAAGTACGTTCTTTCCTGACAAAAGGTACAAAAGTATGGAAGCGGCTATTTAAATGCCAATTTTTGTCGCGGGATTGTGAAATTTCATAATTCTTTAGTAAGTATAAAATGTAGGTGAAGTGTTCAACACTGAGCCACCTAAATTTCTAACCACCATAACTCAAAAGTTTACTTTCGAAATAAAGTTTTATCTGAAATACAGGAGAGGTATGTTAGTTAACTACCGATTTGCATTTAAGAAATGTTACTTTTAGTGATACTATTCATAGAAAAAGCATTTTTTTCGAAAATGATATTTGACTCATAGTTTCCAGCCCCTGGTACACAGTAAACCGGGGGGGGTCTGTTACAGTTAACCATGAAGTACACACTGAACCAAAGAATGTTAAAATGGTATACACTCAGAAATAACTACACATTATGTTAGAAAAACTGTCTTTATTAAACAAATATAACAACGCCTGTTATTTTATAATCGAAATTATCGACCAATTTCCTGATTAAAATACAATTTGGTTTCTTATATTTGGAGAGAAATTAAAAGCTAATCATAAACAATAATTATTAACGTGTGAAAGGCTTTTTAACGTAAAATTATATTTTCTAATGTCCTCTAAAAAACATCCTTGCTACTAGAAACAAGATCAATAATATTGTAGGTACGAATGTTTTTTGACTGAGCCCAGATTTTACGAGGTCAAGAGCTGCCTTCACAGATTCTTCCGTATGCGATCCTTTTCTTCTTATGACCTTTTTAAGCTATAAAACAAATAAACGATTACTTAAACATTTATTGCAACGACTAGCTGTGTAAGGCCTACATTCTATTTTGAGCGGCTTTTTATTTAATGGCTTAAGGAAGCTAGCTATTAATCCACAGTGATCAGAAGATAAGTCACTTAACACTAATTAATTTTCGGCATGACAATCACAAAACATGTTGTCAAGTCAAGTCGACGAAGACGCTGTGATCCTTGTTGGCTCAAAAAACAAGTTAACTAAATTAAAAGGTCTAAACAGATTGAGAAGCTTGATACTTAATGGCGTAACTTCTAAATATTAACATTAAAATCTCCACATCAAAATTATATTTTTTATTACTTGATTTTAACTTATTAAGTGAATCCACCATTACAGATTCGAAACCAAGTAAATTTACCAGAACAGGGTCTTATTATAATGTATCGCTCGAGTTCAAAGCAAGACAACTCAATAGTGCGCTCAACGGAAAGATTAACTAAGTCTAAATGTTGTTTACATTTTAACTTGTTTGACACAAGAACTGAAGAGCGAATAGCATTTTTTGTACGACTTTCCTTTGTCTGACATCGAATTAAGGGGGGGAGGGGGTTGGGGGTAGAGGGGGGGAGGGTACAACCCCCCTTAAAAGGAAAAGTTGCGACACCCCCCCTTATTCGAGTTTTTTTTTAATTTTTAATTCTGAAGAAATTTGGTAAAAATCCAGAATTCTTTGGCAGGCGGAGGGAAGTGGAAGGGGCTGGGGGGAGAGGGGGTGTACCATCTTCTCTCCTGGCCCCACTCCCATTAAAAGGTAATGCACCGTTCTTGAGAAAAACCAATAATTGTAACATAACTTCAAAACATTTTTTATATCCCTAAAAAGCATAGTAGACGTAGCCTGATCTATTTCATTTGGCATCTGCCCTTATAGGTACTGTTAAAATAAAATATAATTATTTACGTAAATTTGTATAAAATAAAATGTTACCAAACATATGACAACTTAACCGCAGGTAAAACGAAATGTTCAATGGACAGAATTCTATAATATAATCTGTGGTAGGGATTGACTCAAATATTGCAAAAATAATTAATTTTCTATATTTCTTTTTCTCAAAAACTGCGCGTTTTCGCATATTGAAACTTTGCGTGTGTGCTAATAATAATGTAACCTTTCTGTAAAAAAAATATCAACCCCCAACTCAATGTCAGACAAAGGAAAACTGACCCCGCAGACTCTTCATGGGCTCTAAGAGCTTCTAAGTGTAATATTGAGTTGCGGGCCTTGCTTAGTTCTAGTTCCAATTCAAATATGCATCTTAAGGCCTGATCATATGTGTCACTACATTGGTCCATGTAGTTCAGCCAACTGATTCTTGAGATCAGTGTTCTTGTTTACAACTAATTCTATTTCCACCTCACTTTCTTCCCTTTCTTTTAGCATCTGATTGACTGTGCTTTGACTAGATTCTAGCTCTTTCAACATAGCCCTCAGTTTTTCCTCTAAGGATGCAGCTCTGCAGGTCAACATGTTGACAAGATAACGCCAGAGGCACCCTGAATTAAGAGAAGAAACAGCTAAGTGTGTGAAAGGAATAAGAGAGAGGGATAAGATGAAGAAATTAAGTATTTAGGACAACGTTTCATTTATTTTGTAAAAATTTTATAAAAGCTTTAAAAGTTAAGAAATGAATGCAAGTAATTGGTGATTAATTACATAATAATAAATATAACTTAATTGAGAAGAAAACAATAACGGGAATTAAACAAGGGAAAAAAAAACTGTTAGAATGATAGTTTGATTTCTGCTAATCAAATCGTTAACTGACACAAATAGTAAACTGACACGAATCCAGTAGTAAATTAGATAAAAGAGGTATCTATAAATGATTTAAAGTTTTTTTTTTATTATTATCTATAGGCCCGCGCTTGGCCACTATCTCACCTGATGGTAAGCGATGATGTGGTTGACGGTGAAGCACGCTTACCTAGAAGAAACCTATTCACTCTTGACTTAAAGACCCCGAAGATTGTAGCTATCGGGAAACACAGACTCCGGTAGGGAATTCCACTCCTTAGCGGTACGCATTATAAAAGTATTCCCAAAACGCTTAGTGCGTATGTGTGGGATGTCCACCAAGTACCAATGGCGCATCGCCTTACGTCTGGTAGTCCGATGATGAAACGGGCTAGCCGTAATCTGGATGATTTTAAAACTTATTATACTTTAACTTTCTATCCAGTACATTCTACTAGCTAAAAATGGTTGTTTAGGACATAGCTCGCGAGGACGAGCGGTATGATAGATAATGGGCACTATATGGTATGTTTAATATTTAGATTTACTTAAAGAATAGGCATAAATTAAAAGAAAAACACTTCCCAAGTGTGGTGGTGATTTCAAATCCATCCGTTGGATGACAGCTGACACATAATTATTGATTTTTCAGCGAAACAACTCACAAACAGGTTCTTATTATTTATGACGATATCTTACGAATTTCATAACATTATTATCTAAATATAGGTAGACGAAAATCATTATTTTTACCTTCGATCAATATTGATCGAAGATATATACAATTAAATTCTAACACAGTAACACGAAAATTTTTGACGATCGGCTGCCAGTGTTGCCAGCAAAAAAAAAACCGGTGAAGAAAACCGGCATGTCCTAGAATCATAAAATCGAAGACATGTACGCAGAGGACTGGAGGAGGCTGGTGGAATATTATTATTTTCCACCAGCGTGGGAAAATTATAGGCTGCTTGCGATTTTCAGTAAAATTATAGTTAATTGGTAACACCATCTTTTACGAACTAAACAAAATCGATAGCCTATTAAATACTATATTTTTGTGTAGGTATACTTTATATTTATTACTCCATGCAATTAAGACTTGCTCAACCGCTGTTTATACTTTATCTGTGGCGGCACACGGCACACCCTAATTATGTAAAATGGCGGCGCACAGCAACAGCTGATCGATTTATTGTGTTTTTGTCACATGAAATTTAGATGCTGCTTATATTTAGTAAATGAAACTGTCCATAACTACCTACATGGTTAATAAAACACTCGTGATAAAGTATTGTTAAACTCACATTCACACTCATTTTTTAATAACCCCTCCAATTCAACAGTTCCATCTAATAACTACAACACTATCATTCAATATTCTGTGTTGATTGAAAGAACAAATTATTTTGATGAATTCATTCAATGTTTTGATCTATCGAATTTTTAAAGAAGCAAAATAAGAAACTAACAATTAGGTACTTACTTGTTCCGATAACGTATCCATCGCTCTTGTGGTACCTCCCTTTACTAAAAACATTAGCGGCTCATACGCAAACCAGAAACTTTGCTTCACATCTTCAGCACCGCCTGCCTTTTTCGACGCATTAACTTTCTTTCGTTCTCTTGTGAATTGAGACCGTAAATTATGAATTTTCGTTTCAATAACCTCCCTTGACATGTCCATTTTTTCTGCAATTTCTTCCCATGAGGCACGTTTCTTGTTTTTATTCTTGTAATCATTATTCGCTGTATCCCATAAGCATTTGTTAGCCCGAAAAAGGTCTATAAGTCGCAATACCACATCATTTGTCCACATTGTAACACAATATTATCGCAAACACGTCATCACTCTATGACTTTCGTACCTCGACTGACTGGCTGTGGCTGCAATGACAATGGAATGGGATCGAATGACGGCGGTAAGGTCATACGATGTTGCTACACATGTCGTGCGAAGTTGGGCGACGTAACACGACGTCACTGGGGAGCGGGGACGGCCTGACGGCCATTGCGTGTGGGAACATTGTCCTCTAGTAAACTACGTGACCTATAATAAAAGATAATAGATTTTATGGTATCTTAATGTGCCGCCAAACAACTGCATTCTCTATTAAAGATATATTTAAATAATAGTATCTACTAATAAGTCCAATATTTAAACAACATAAATTTATATGATTCAGTTTCATTTATTTAACCCTTTCAGAGAAGTGGTGCGACACGTTAAATCTATGGATCTCTCAAGGCCAGTCACAATCGCTATTTCTGCTGGCGCTACCACTGACAAATCTGTGAGTATGGCAAGGAAAAACCTGATCACAGTATGATATCGGTATTTACTAAAGAACTTCAATCATGTTTCTGGCAACTTTAATAAAACAAGAACATGTTTATAACCAGGGTCGTCACTTGGACGTGATAAGTTTCAACCGCTACAACGGATGGTACGCCAACCCTGGCCAGACGCAACAGATCACCAACAACGTGGTAGAGGAGGCCACCAACTGGCACCGCATCCACAACAAGCCCATCATCATGACCGAGTACGGAGCCGACACCATCGAAGGCCTGCACTTTGTAAGTGTGACGTAGACAGTCATTTTGGCAGGTAAATGTACCACAAGACCTGGTTCGAGGTGGCGTGGGAAAAGAGTTCCTGTAAGGAATTTGGGGACGCCTTTGCCTATAAGTGGGATAGTATATGCTAAGAAGAAAGAAAAACTGTACCACTCTGCTAAGTTTCTAAAGTCGCTACCTCATCATCATCATCATCATTCTCTTGCCCTTATCCCAATTTATTTGGGGTCGGCGCAGTACGTCTTCTCCTTCCATACTTCTCTATTACTTGTCATCTCATGGGATACCTTCTTTCTTGCCATATCATTCTTCACACAGTCCATCCATCGTTTCTTTGATCTTCTTCTACCCATTATACCCATCCACATTCGTAATCAAAACTTTCCTTACGACATTTTCCTCATTCCTCCGCATCACATGCCCATACCACGACAACCGATTACCACACATCTTTTCAGTCACCGGCGCCACTTTCAGACTTCCTTTAATGTACTCATTCCTTATTCTATCCATTCGCGTAACACCACACATCCCCCTTAGCATTCTCATCTCAGCCACATGCAAATGCCTTTAATACATCCCTTTTGTGGCCCAACATTCTGATCCATACAAGACAGCAGGTCTAACCATTGTTTTATAAATCTTCCCCTTAAGTTTAGGGGGAATACGGGAGTCGCAGAGAGTTCCCGTGACCTGCCGCCATTTCATCCATCTGTAGCGACCAACAAAAAGCAACTTACTACAAAAAGTACTACAGCGCCATCTATGACACGACGGAAGAACTAACATCAATTTCCTACATCTCACATGCAAAGTTTACATCGACTTAAGAGTATATAGAAAAACCCGACTACAACTGTCGGGCAGTTGCCCGCCAGACATAACACCTGTCTGGCCGGAGGATCCTCCCTTTACAATGGAGTATTGAGGAACTTTACACCCTGTTCCTCATACCCCTAAACTGGTGACCCCGAAATAGACGTCAGCGCAGCCTTCGAGCAACGTGACGTCATCATCATCAACATAACTTCCCTCAAGCTTTCGAGCAGCGAGTCTCACAGCCAGCCAGCTTCCAACGGGTATTCCTGACCACCAGCATGCAGCGTAAGCGCATTCCTGGCCAGCACCCTCAGCCTCCCTTCAAGCGACCATGGCACAGCACACTGTACTTTAGGCCGGTCGAGAGCTTCTACCTCCCGGTCGACACCTCTCTAGCTGTCTGCCACATCGCGGCGCTGCACCACGTCCGACTCACTGGAGCAAACGCAGCGCCGGCCCCGACTCACTGGGGTTCGCCTCACCACCGCAGACTGTTCCGGCTCACCGTGAACAATGCGGCAAAGAGCTTATAAAAAAACTGGCATGGCAAAATACTACAAGACTCATTCGACTATCGACCTCCGGTCTCCGGGGGGGAGTGATGTAGCGACCAACAAAAAGCAACTTACTACAAAAAGTACTACAGCGCCATCTATGACACGACGGAAGAATTAACATCAATTTCCTACATCTCACATGCAAAGTTTACATCGACTTCAGAGTATATAGAAAAACCCAACTACAACAGTTGCCCGCCAGACATAACACCTGTCTGGTCGGAGGATCCTCCCTTTTCTAAGGAGTATCGAGGAGCTTTACACCCTGTTCCTCTTACCCCTAAACATCCAATGTTTATTCTGTGCTTTACACTACGATCTATCTCGCCATCGCTTTGCACGAGTGAACCGAGATATCGAAAGTCGGAGCAGACAGGAAGAAACGCGCCATCTATGACTCCAGGACTGGAGAGACTGCCGAAATCGCAGAACATGTATTTGGTTTTAGTTCTGCTGATTTTCAGGCCAACATTCTCCAGCTTCTGTTGCCATTTCTCCAATCTGCTCTGGATCTCTGGTCCATCTTCACTAACAAGAACAATGTCGTCGGCGAACAGCATGCACCAGGGTGCCTCTTCTTGTATGTCCGACGTCAAAGCGTCCATAATCAACAGGAAGAGATAGGGACTCAAAGCCGACCCTTGATGCAAGCCTACAGCCACACTGAACTCGTCGGTGTTGCCAGCAGCTGACCGGACGTAGGTACAAGATTGGCTGTACATAGCACGAATTAACTCTACATACTTCCCAGGCATACCTTTCTCTTTCAAGGCCCACCACAACACTTCCCGAGGTACCATATCATACGCTTTCTCTAGATCAATGAACACCATGTGCAAGTTCTTGTGCGCACGTCTGTACTTCTCACCTAATTGGCGGAGTGCAAAAGTGGCGTCCATTGTTCCTCGACCTGGCATAAATCCAAACAGATTTTGGCTAATCTCACTCTCCTCTCGCAATCTTTTCTCTATTACTTTCTCCCAAATTTTCATACTACATATGTGACATGAGCTTTATCACTCGATAGTTGTAGCAGTCCTGCCCAACACCTTTATTTTAAATATGGGCACTAGTGAACTATTGCACCATTCTTGTGGGATCGCTTCTTCACTCAACAACTTATTGAAAAATAAAGTCAGCGACATACATCCGTCTTCTTTTAAACACTTTCATACTTCCACTGGTATTTCATCAGGGCCCATGGCCTTTCCATTTTTCATACTTCGAACTTCATCCATGCTTATTTCCCTCACCATACCCATATTTACTTGTACCTCATTAAGCACACCGCTCTATTCATTATCTTCATTCATCAACTTTTCAAAATAAATCTTCCATCTCCCTTTTATTTCATAATCTTTAAACAGAACCTTACCAGCGCCATCTTTTACACACTTTATATGATTTATATCTCTCGTTCTCCTTTCTCTTGCTTTTGTAATCCGATGGAGCTCTTTCTGGCCTCTAGGACTGTTCAGTGAGTCATATAACTTCTCCTGCGCTAAGGCGCAGGAGAAGTTAAGGCTAAGGCCCTGGAAACTGCTGCTGCCTTTTTTGCCTTTCTCTTCCATTCTTTATAAATCCTCTTCTTTTCTACCTTCAAACTGTCGTTCCCGATTCCTACATCCTGCCATTCTTTAAACGTTATCTTCTTTTCTTTCAGACTCTTTTGTACCTCTTCATTTCACCACCATGTATCCTTATCTATCATACCTTTCCCTTTCGATTCTCCAAACTCATCTTTTGCTACTCTCCTTATACAGTCCGCCATCTCTTTCCAACATTCATTCACAGATTTTCCTTCCATATCCTTCATCTCAATCATCTTATCTACTACCTGGCTTTTAAACATACTTGCACATTCTTCTTTTTCTATCATACGCTATCTTGTTTTAGGTGGGAGCCGTTCTTTGTTTCCACTAGACGGGACACTAACTTTTACCTCCATTACGACCAATCTGTGTTGGGAGACTAACACAGATTGATCGTAATTGTCTTCGCCTGGCAGCACTTTACAGTTTACCTATAACGCATTTGAGGTTGTTCCGTTTGACCAAGAAATAGTCAATTTGCATTGCGTGGTGGCCACTTTTATAAGTAATGGGGTGTTCGTCTTTTTTCTTAAACCACGTATTCGTAATTGCCAGGTCGCCATACCCCTAGCCGCCATGCACTCTTTCATACCCATCCTTCACTCTTCCAATATTTATTTATTCCAACACCTATTAATATTAAATGTTGCGCCATGTCACAGGTAGGTACTTTTCCGGGTCTATTGTAATGTAGTGTTCCGCTCCTCGGTTATCTTAATTAATTATGTCAATGATAATATTTAATGTTTTGTATTTGTAACCAGGTCTAAAGGTCTGTTTTGTTACTTATATTACGACTACATTTTGTTAGTATTGTAATTTATTTATAGGATAGCATGCTGAAAGAAGTCAGTGAAATATGTGAAACCTTTTAATTTGTAAGACCATAATGTACCATATTTCATGCAAATAAAGAATCTTGAATCTTAAGAAAGCATTGCAGGTACCAATTTCACTGGACTAACCAAGTAGCTCGTTATTGCCAAAGGTGTTCCTTGGCTGCCTCTAATTGTGAACAAAATCATTGATATGAGTGTAACAATTGTTGCTATGCAATTTATTTGATAGTCTTCAATGTTGTTTCCCATCAGTACCCCGAGTACATCTGGTCGGAGGAGTACCAGTGTGTGTTGATCGCAGAACACTTCAAGGCATTTGATCACCTGCGGAAGGCGGGCTTCTTCGCTGGAGAGTTCATTTGGAATTTCGCTGACTTCAAAACACCGCAGTGTAAGTACACAATTATTCATTTTATTTGTGTCATCAGATGTGGTGGAACTATATGTATACCTACTAAAAAGATTTGGGACCTTTGAGATAGTAGATATGGGTGGAATTAAAAGGAGGCTGTACATGAGCTTTAGTAACCTATCCGTGGAGAATAGAATCGACATTTATTTATCGTACCCTTCCAAAATCAAAACAGATGTAGTCTCAGCCCAAAAAGTAAACCAATTAGAAAGATTTACAAGACAAACATATATTTGTGCATTACACACTATACAGCAAGAATAAAATATGGTGGGAAACAACAGAATACTGGCAGTTAACAGTTGTCTCAACTGTCTGCCTGATAATAAACAAGCCAAAATTACAACGACTCAACATCTTATCTTGAATTTGTCACTATTATATCAACACTAGACAAAAAACTATTTTTTCCAATGGTGTTGAGATTTTAACAATACTTTCAATATACTTACTATTTTTTTTTCACGGTAGAATGTTGGACAGTAACACAGAAAGAATTGAGATTGTCTTGTTATTACTTAGGGAGGGTAGGCAAAGGCCCTCAACGTCGTCGAGACCGCCAGCAGCCACACATTCGACACCTCAAGTGGTTGCGCTGTAAGCGACGATTCTTATCTTATCCATATTGAATGATGGATTTAGAACTAGGGTGGTGGACGAACTAACGAACTTGTCATGCCTGTGATCAGAATGCATGGTTTCTGCAAGACGGAATGAGTTGATTTGCATGGTTACAAAGTTCTACTAGATAAGACAATTATAGCAGCATCACTTTTTCCCAAAATATAGCCCTCGGTTTTCGTTGGTGTGGTTAAAGAGAATCTTTTGTGAAGACTCTGCAACAAGTTGCTACATTCTTGTTGTTAAAGCATGAACAAAAAAGGCCGATGCATCGTTTCTTGCATAGACTGAACTTTCTGATTTGTAATGGATGATACTAGTTAATTTTTAAACATTCCAATGAATATAAATCTTGTTATTCCAATTCCAGCGATAACCCGCGTGGGTGGCAACAAGAAGGGTATATTCACCCGTAACCGGCAACCGAAGGCGGCCGCGCATCTCCTGCGGTCTCGCTACCACGCGCTCGCGACTGCCGACTACGGGGTGCCCCTCCCTGAGACGACCTACTACATAAGTGACAAACAACCCGCGAAGCACGAAGAGTTGTAACCGGACCACTGCCATAACCACCAAATTGTTTATCATTATAGGTTTTACAAGTACATACAATGAAAATAAATAAGAGATTTGCGGATAACTTCGCGATTCTGTTCCGTTTTTTATGATCCGGGATATCTGGTTTGCCCTAAAACTGAGAATTTACCTACCTACTGCATTTTCTCTTTACACAGTCTGAATAATAAATCCTATTACCTGTAAGTGTAGAACGAATTAACCGCAAAGTAATCTCTAAATCAATAATTTCTTTAATTTACCTGGGTTTATATTTTCTAGTTCAAATGTCACACCAAACGAGCGAGCGACTGATATTTTAGTACTTGCTCCAAATGATTTTGTGCCACAAGTATGCGACCACGCATTGGTACTTAATAGCAGAGCTTAGCTCTAAATACTGTCAGTAAACATTAGTTTAATTAGTGCCTATGAATTATGTAAGATAACTCGACCAAACTGTAGACCTTGTTTTACCAGATGCCTTATGTATTTACATGGCCAAGCGCCATTAATAGTAGATAGAATGTATAATATAGGTACCTACCAAACACCTAAAATTTTCGACGGATATTTTTTCTAAATCCCCTATTTATTTAATTACCTTTACGTATTGTAAAGGTAATTAAATAAATACTAAAGGCTATTAAGGTTCTTTCAAAGAGACATGAATTTTAGTTTTTAAGTGTATTTCTCCATTTTCCTTCAAGCATTAAGGTTTTCTCTTGTCTGGCCCATCACCCATGAGTGGGCTAAAAGTCGCAGTAGAAACGACTTTTTGCCAATTCATATGTCCCATTGATGATTTGATGATTGATGTCTTAAGTACTGCTTACATATATGAAGTGGGTACCTACATATTAATTATTTACAGTAAGGCAACATGTAAAAAAAGAACTGCCTTATCTGAGAGGTTTGTTGTTCTACTAATCTGTTGTATTTTTGTAATAAAAAAATTATGGTACAATATTGTTATGAAAAAACCGATAGGTATGTAATTATTTTTATTTATATTCAATTTAATAATTAATTAATAAACATGTAAATATTTATTGTAACGCAAATAAAGTACAAAATAGTAGCGACCGTTATTTTATTTCCAAAAAAGTTATTTATTCAAAGCACGGACACTTACGGGATAATATTTTCCGTGATTATCAATTCACGGAATTAATAACTGAAGATGTCCCGGAAGTGACGGTGTAAGTTTAGTTATAAACCGTGAAAGCTTAGCACAGTGTCTTTTACTCAAATTAGGCTGAAAATTATTTTTTGTTTGCATGTCAATTACCTGCACGAGGCGGCAGCTCCTCGAGCCGCTAGCTGTGTGGCTCGGCAAGCCTCGACAATGTTCGGAGATAACGAGCACACGCAAATTGGCAAAGCGGTCGAATTGTAGTTACTAGCCCTTTACAGTCTTTGCCTATATTTTTTTATACTTTCTAGATGTGGTTTCATCAAGCATTATTAATTTCCCCATTATGAACAGGCGTAAATTGGCATTTAAACTCCTTTTTTTGAAAAATCATGGTAGTATTTATTATAACGCACTCAAAACATTGTGCTGATATCCATCAGCACAATGTTTTGAGTTTGCAAAAAATATCGAAATATCGATATTTTTCCATACAATTATCGATATATATTAATATCGTCGATATTTTTAATCGCGATATATCGATATTCGATATGTAAATTAGAGTATCGAATTCGTATCAAATTCGATATTTTTTAACGCTACTTAGTTTCGTGTTTAAAGTTATTAGAAACTCTTTGCATGCTCCTCGCGTATCGTTATCTTTCAAAATTCCCGTCACAATCTTTATGAAATGCAATAAAACAGTGAGACTAATATATTAACGAAAATACCAATACTATTAACCATATAGTTCGGTACGGGCCCCCAAAGGGGCTCGACGCGAAAACTTCTGCTGGCTTGGTATCGACCCCGAAAGGGGCTAGCAATTATGTCATTCGTCATCCTCATTATTTATGAAAATATTTAAGAGAGTTGGAGAAAAATCACATAATACAACGCTAACAACGCCATCAAAACTTCTGTATATAGCGCGCAAGTTTCTCAATTTACCCTTATAAAATTTAGGAGCATTAATACGGTCATCGCCATTTTGACGGCAGTGCTGGTCGAGTGCTGGAGGAGGTTGTGGTTTTCGAACATGCGAGCGAGCGATATATCGATATTTTTCACTCGATAATTATCGATACTGTTTAAAAATATCGATACGATAAATATCGATATATTTTTTTCACTTGCCCATCCCTACAGATGGATGCAGGTCCTGTAATCCAGTTTTAGTATGAATGCAAAAAATAGAAACTTAGCTAATGTATATGAGGCCCGGCTCGCTTTTTATAACTTAGCTGATATGACGTGTAAAAGTCATATCGCGTTTTTTTTAAACCATTTTTTACAGAAATAAGTATTATTTGATATTTATGATTATGGTATGACATAACCAGCTTAATCCGGTATGAAAGACTCGAAGCCGATCCCAACATAGTTGGGAATTAATGTAAGTAGTAGTATTCTACTCTTTGGTTGGGCAAAGGCTAGGCAGATGAATTTCTGTCTTTCCATAGATAACCCGGACAAGTAACCGGTACCGGCTGTGGTACCGGTCAAGATATAGGTACTAACTGGAATGAGTACGAGCAACTCAAATTTATTCAAAATTACGGGGTGTAAAAAGAACTTGCTGAAGCCGACACCTTTTTAGGGTTCCGTATCCAAATGGCAAAAAACGGAACTCTTATGGATTCGTCATGTCTGTCTGTCCGTCCGTATGTCACAGCCACTTTTTTCCGAAACTATAGGAACTATACACTTGGTAAGTAGATGTATTCTGTGAACCGCATTAAGATTTTCAAACAAAAATAGAAAAAAGACAATAAATTTTGGGGGTCCCCATACATAGAACTGAAACTTAACTTTTTTTTTTCATCAATCCCATATTTGCGGGTTATCTATGAATATGTCTTCAAAAATGATATTGAGGTTTCTAATATCATTTTTCTAAACTGAATAGTTAACTGAATAGACCCCCCCCCCCCTCTAATTTCTAAAGTAAGAAGGGGAAAATTCTGAAAATATTTAGGATTGTAGAACGCAAAAAAAACTATCAACGAAAATTGGTTTCAATAAAATATGATGTTTAGTTTTTGAGATATGGGACTTTTTCATCAAACTGCAGCAGTAACTTTGTTTTTGATTAACGTACTATGAAAAACAAATTTAGTTTTGCGGTTGTGTGGAAGTTTATTATTGACTGTTCAAAATATTGTTATTATATTGTTTGGGGATATAGAACCCTGTGTGAGTGTGTGCGAGTAAGACTCGCACTTGGCCAGATAAGGGGATAATGTAGGATCACCTACGTGGTAGCAAGGCGTATTCTTTACAATACTTTCAAGATCCCCGTTTATAGATTTAGAGCATTGTCACCCTAGTCGTAATTTGTAAACAAATTTAAAAGAACTTACCTGAAAAAAAGATTTTCCACGTCCAGCAAACCCCTCAGTATTACATCCATTCACACAACACAATTTTACCATATTTTAAGTGGAATTATGTACAATAAAAAACTTAGAAGCAAAAATACGAATTCCGCGCGAAAGTCTATTTTTTTTTTTTTTTTTTTTTTTCGCCCATCGGGCAGGCTATAGTTTTTCAACCATACTGCCTAGTCTTTCGTAGGTATTTTTTTCTTACGTTATAGGTTTAGTAAATCGTCTTTCGTTTTTTTAAATCATGTGTTTTTATTTTATTTTATGTCGATTGAGGTAAATGTCATGTCCATTTTAGTCAATTCCAGGTTTAGCGTCATTTCCATTAATTTCATGTCATTATCATGTTTTTTTTTTTTTTTTTAAATTTTGCCACAGTTTTGATTATACAAACAATAATAAAAAAATAATAATAACCATACGTTATATGTATATACATAGGAACAAGAATCAGAATCATTTAAATCTCACTTACAGTCTCTAATATGTATCTATACAAATATATATAAGTTGAAGCGTTCTTAAGCAACTCCTGTATGCACAGCGGGACCATATCAGGTTTTTTATAAATTTTTAGCAACTCATCCGACAACACAAGGCGCTGAATGTTGAAAGATGAACACTCAAAGAAGATATGATGTAGCGATTGAACTTTTTCTGATTGACAGTGATCACAATACGGTGATCTGACCATTTTGAGACGATGAAGATGATAATTTAATCTACAATGACCAAAGCGCATACGACAAATAATTGAATAAAATTTTCTATTTATAAATAAATAATTTTTGCAAAACCAAGGAACAGAGTTAATTTGAACATCAAGACTGTTAAACCAAGAACCTTTATTTTCAATATGTGTGCAGTGGTATGAATATTTGCCCCATGCCACACACATGCGTCGTCTTAAGAGACTAACTGCATCTGTGTATGGGATGGAAACACTCATATCAGTGCTAGGTATTAATTCTTCCAATTCAACAATTTTTTTGGCAAGAAAATCTGCTTTTTCGTTTCCTCTAACACCAATATGTGATGGGACCCATACAAAACGAACTTCAATATTTGACTGGGCTAATTCGACCCACAGTTGTTTTATTAAATGAATAATGTAATTAGTGTTGGCATGTAGTTTATTATTTGCCAAATTTTTCAGAACACTCATACTGTCACTTACTACAACCCATTTGCTATGTTCGAAATTGCTATTTTTAATATGTTTCAAAGCACTCAAAATTGCAACAGCTTCAGCTGTAAAAATACTAGCATTTCTATCAATTCTCCTACCGATACCTACGTTTGAAGACGGCTCATAGATGGCAAAAGACACAGCTCTATCATTCTTTGAACCATCAGTATACACAAATTTATGATCTGACCACTCTGACAACATTGCATAAACTTCCTCTTTTGAAGGCAAATCCTTTTTCTGGTTTAAAATAACACTAATAGCTGGAAATTTACTGCTGAAAGTTCCCTCGTAGCAAGGCAAGATATGCTTAGATCGATAAATGTTAATATTTTCAATAAAGTTTTTGAATTTTTTAAGTTGCTGTATTATATAAAAAGATTTTGTAGTAGTTTGCATAGCTAAATGCAACATATTGGCTAAAAGACTATTACCCAAAACACTATAAAGCTTCAAAAAAAACCTTTCTAGCAAGTAATCAAAACGAATGGCTAACGGTGGAACGTTACATTCAATCTGCAATGCATTTACAGGAGTGCTTCTGAACGCCCCAGTTATAATACGCAAACACTTGTTTTGCAAAATATTTAAACTATTTACATGTTTAGAGTCTGCAGCGAAGCAATAGAAACCATATTCAAAGTGACTACGAACTAAAGATTTGTACAATAATAACAAAATTTTAGGGTCTGCACCCCAATATGTACCACTCAAGGATCTCAAGATATTATAAGCTTTATTTGCTTTGCCAATAATATGTTTCATATAATTATTCCAAGACAAATTATGTGAAAAAATGACTCCCAAAAATTTTACATCCAAAGAACTGGATAGTGCGCAATTATTGTACAGCACATCAGGCATATTATGATTCTGTTTTCCAAATAGAACAACTTTGGACTTCAATGGGTTGACACTAAGATCAAGGTAAGAGAAATATTTATATAAATACATTAATGCAACATTCATTATTTCAACTACTTGTGAAACATTTTTCCCAGATGCATAGACCACTAAATCATCTGCAAACTGTAAGTTTTTAACATGAGACCCTAAAATTAAATTTAATCTACGTATATACAGTATAAATATGAAAGGTGATAAAATACCCCCTTGACAAACTCCTTTATACGATAGTCTAGGACCATAAAGGTGTCTGTTAAATTTTACAAAGACTTCCCTATTGCAAAGAATTTTTTTTAACCAATTTAGTATTTTTCCAGGGATACCTATCTGTGATAACTCATTACATAGAATGTCTATATTCACACTATTAAATGCACCTGCAATATCAAAAAATACTCCAACCAAATTTTCATTTTCCATTAAAGACTTATGAATATCAAGCTGTAATTGACAAATACTTTCCCTAGCAGAACGATTCCTACGAAAACCAAATTGGTTTGATGGTAAGATACAATTTTTTTCAATATAAAACTCTAAACGTTGTTTTAACAACTGCTCGAATAATTTACCAACACAAGAAGTAAGAGCTATAGGACGGTAAGAATCAGGACACATTTTAGGCTTATCTGGTTTTAGAACAGGTACAAGGCAATCCACCTTCCAGTTATGAGGTATAATATCATTTGCCCATAGTAAGTTCAGGAGTTGTAAAAATATTTTTAAACTAGTAATGCTAAGTTTTTTAAAAAGTATGTATGGGATTCCATCAAGACCATAAGCGGTATCTCTTCTGGAATATATGGCCGATATTAATTCTTGCAATGAAAAAGGACTAAGAAGAAAACTATTGCTGGGATTAGTACTGGTTGTGTATGAAGATTTTGAGTCATGTGATGCGAAGTCTGGTGTGTATTTCTTAAGAAAATCTAAAACCCATGCATCATCTTCAAGAGCATTAAAATTGAATGTTTTATTATACTTCCGCATAAATTTCCATATGACAGATAATGGCGTAGTCCTATTGAATGTTTCACAAAGAGCAAACCAACTTTTTTGTCTTTCCAATTTTAGAATAAGTTTTTTAACTGCTCGAAGCCTTTTAAATTGCAGATAACTTTCATCTGATGGATTATTTTTAAAATATATGTATGCATTTTTGAAATTTAATACGGCTTCTGTGCATTTTTGATTCCACCAAGGAAGTAAACGTCCTTTGAAATTATTTACAAAACATGAGCGATTGACAGAATTTGTCCTACTATTCAAATGATTACTATTTTCTATGGAATTTACGGCTGCTGTACGTAAAATGCTACAAAATTGGAGATATGTATCACAAAGACTTAAATTATCAACTTTAAATTCTAGTAACAATTCATCAACACAACTGCTATACTTTTGCCAATCCACCAATTTATAATTTGGATAAATGGGCAAATGTTTCGCGTTAGAACATTTGCTGTATGTATTACTATTGTTAATATTGCTAATCACTACTTTTATGATTATAGGAATGTGATAACTACTACCAAGAGGACAATCATGTACGTTCCATTCACAATTGAGGGATAAAGACGAAGAGACTAACGTCAAATCCAGCGCGTTAGGACGCCAAGTTAAAGAGCCAACTGTTGTTGCATGACCATTATTGAGCAGAACCAAATCATTATCGTCTATTACATCCAAAATGTTTCGACCTCGTACAGAGTCAGAGCCACAGCCCCAAGAGGTGTGATGAGCATTAAAGTCACCAGCAAATATAAATGGTCCAGGAATAGATTTTATTAATAGATCAAGATTTTCTTTTTTGAATGCTGGATTACAATTCAAAGGACTATAAAAACTGACTATGCTTATCTCCTTGTTATTTACTTTTATTCTAATACAAATGTTTTGTAATGAGTTATCAAAGAAGGTATTAATTTTAGAGTAGGTAATAGTATTGTGAATAATTATTGCAACTCCATTATGTTTGTTACCGGTATCATTTCTCTCAATATTATAATTTTTTATTTTAAAAATTTGATCAGGTTTAAGCCATGTTTCACTGATAATTGCTATATGTATATTGTGTCTATAAAGAAAATCGATAAATAAATGTTTATTACTATTTAAACTTTGAGCATTCCACTGTACGATATTTAATTCTGAAAAATCCATCAACAGGTTGAAGAAAATTTATTACTGAACGTCGTTTTCAGGGCTTCTTTAATAGAAAGTGAATTAATAGGTGCATCTTTATTGCTTATTATTTTAGTGAGTGTTTCAACTAAAGTATTTATAAATTTATCTGATTTCATGAGATTACTAATCTGAGTGTCTAGATTACGTGCTGTTAAAGCTGGGAAAGTATTTACATTAAAAAGATCTGAATATGTAGCATTTCTAGTTTTTATTTTATTTTCTTCCACCTTTTGTTTTTTAATTGGACATGCTGAAGAGATTGCAATATGATTGCCATTACAATTTGCACACTTAGCATCCTTCGGATCAACGACACATGTTTTGAAATTGTGATGTTCAGTACATATTGAACAAACTTCAGTATTACGACAAAATTTAGCTATATGCCCATAACGCAGGCATTTAAGGCATTGTTTTACTGGTGGAACATATTTGTTCACCTCGTGACGCCATGAGTCCAAATAAATATAAGTTGGCAAAATACTGGATGCAAATGTCACAGCGACAGTCTGCGTGGGGGCAAAAGATATTCTACCTCCATCACCTCTGATCCTGCGCATGAAACGCCTTACCTGTATAACATTCTTTGAACTGCCGATTAAAGAAAATATCTCTTTATTGGACATATCTACTGGGACTGAAGTAAGAACTCCAGTGACCTCTGTATCACCAGCAGGGATAGATGCTTTTAAAGAAAGCTGATCTAATAGTTTTTTGTTTTTTATAAACATATTTGCATTATTTGGTAAGTCGAATGTGACACCGACCTTGTATTTATTAATTGTGCGCAAGTGCATCACACCAGACACTCCGTGTTCTCGTATGCCCTTGGAGAGGGCCATACGATCTTTGTCGTTGAAAAACCTTTTCTCGTCCATATGAGTAAGAAAAACGATGAACTCTGCCTGTTTCGTTTCTTCGCTGTACTTACGCGTATACCCCTTTACCTTGTAAATGGCATACTTAGGCTCCTTATCAGTAGCATCTTTAAATTTATTATTTTGGTATGCCGACGACGACACTGTGGACTCTGCCGTGTCAGAGTCCGAAGATTCTTGTGAAGTCTGCTTCAGATCCGGAGGAATTTCCAGCTCATCCTTCCTCCGCCTTTTTTTCCCCATTTTTTTGCCCTTTTTAACACTTATTCAACTTAGTACAACCGAATTAACAAGTTATTATTATAAATATTTACAGAATTATATTAAATAAACCCAAAAAGTAAAATTATTTTAAAAAGCGCGCCTTTCCACTTCAACCGTTTCCCGCCTTTCGCGCGAAAGTCTATCGGCTATATTTTTTTTATTTAGTGACATATATATGTTGCCATTCGGAAATAATTTAGTTCATAAATGTTTCACAAATAATTGAATTTAATGATTATATTTTACATTTAGAATTTGAATATTAATTCCGTTACGATTTATGTACACAGTTAAGCTACGTGATTACCGATTTCTTTTTACTTTATTTTTCTACGCTTTTACTGGCAATTGCAAGACAAGGACACAATCAACCCTAGTAGCTATCTCGCTCTAAAGTTTTTTCTCCCTTTAGTTAGCATAGACTTCGTATTTAAACTAATACGAACTCTTCCTGTTTGAGAGAAAATTCATTTTTTTTATTGTTATATTAATTAACGGTTTTTTGTTACTGACCTTTTGTTTGTGCTCATTCCAGTTGGTTTTTAAGTTCCTTGGTTCCTCTTGATACAATTGAATGAAATGTCACGTCAAGACAACGTCAACGTCAAAACACGTGTTTTTGTTTTTGAGTATGTAAACAAGTTTTCAGGATTTAAAAAACAATAATTAAAGAAAAAGACCTTAAAATAAAATATTAATTATGAGTTGCATACAATGTGAACAACTCCCCAAATACAAATGTCCTGTATGCAGAGAGCCTTAGTAAGTACAATACTGTTAATGTGAAGTAAAACTTTAACGAAACCGAAAATTATCTTAACTTTATAACTATGTTATAGCTGTTCAGTGCCGTGCTATAAGAATCACAAACAGACAACTTGTTGTCCCCCACCAGAACAACCAAAGGATAAAAATGATTCAAATGATAAAGAAAGAGAATATGACTATCCCACAGAAGACACAGTGCCACTTGAAAAATTAAAACTATTAGGTAAGTCTTAGATCTAGGCTTACAAACTAATTAAGTCTAAGTAGGTTAGCATAATCAGTTTTAACATTCCCACAGCTGGGACACGCCTCCTCACTGTAATGGGGTAGCCTATGTAGATTAAAATTCCTTTATCAAATTTATTTATAAGTCTTCCATAGTGTACTTGCTTTTGTCTAATTGTAATTGATAGAAATCTTATGGTGTAGCCTCTATCTCATCAGCACTGCGTTTTATTTTATTATGAGTATGAACAAATCATTTGCAATATATTCAAGTACAATAGTATAATGCCACTTGATCAATAATTTTGAGAATTATAAAAATATTATTTAGTTTACTGATTTAAACCATCGATTTACAGAGCAATCTACTGATTTGAAGAAATGTATGGAGAATCCCCATGTGAGAGAAATATTGGAGTTACTGGATAAGTCGCCATATCCAGATGAATTGATGAAGGAGTACATGCAAGAGCCTATCTTCACAGAATTTGTTGATGCTTGTTTGAAAGTTGTACAGCCACAAGATGACAATGATAAATAATAAACAAGTTTAGCGTATTTTCAACTTTGATTTCAATCAATTGGTCCAAGTCCACTGCATCGTGGCTAGGCACTTAGCAATAGGCAGGGATATACCCTGCCTGTAATCATGTTTGGAATGTGATTAAAAAGGTTTCTTCAAGGATTTATTGAAGCCATTAAAATCTACTTATTGCAGCTTTACTCATGAATTTAAAAAAAAAACCTTTAAAAACCAAAAATAAAATGATCCAAGCGTCATAGGGTCGGGGCACCCTTTGGTTTGTGCTAAAGGGCCTACTTAGCGGTCCTCAGACGCTACAATGCTTAGATTAATTTATATTTAGTTCATTAAACATTTTTTGTGCGGGGTGTTCTTAAATTTTAAATTTAATTTTATCTCATGTTTTTAAACTTATATTAATTTTTCTTATATCATCATCTTTCTGCCCTTGTCCCATTTTATTTGGGGTCAGCGCAACACGTCTCTTTCCTCCAGTCTCCTCTGTCATTCGTCATGCTATCATTTACTCCTTTTTCCTTCATATCATTTTTCACACAATCCATCCATCTAATCTTTGAATAGAATAAGAATAGAGTAATATTTATTCGCTTAAAAACATGGTATAAAAAGATGGTAAAATACAAACAATAACTAGAGCAACATGTTTTTGCTTAACAGTGATAAGCGTACAAATTTACACAAGCATATTTTTAACATTTACTGTCTAAGAAGTCTTTTACACTATAAAAACTATGACTACACAACCATTCATGCAATTTATTTTTAAATAATCTCAGATTCAACGCCTTGAGATTACTTGGTATCTTATTATATAAACGCACACACATAAATATGGAACTTTTATTATATTTAGCCATTCTTGGAAGGATATCTAGCACGAGCCTGTGAGGGTCTCGTCGGTTACGAGGATATAATTCATCTGCCGTACTAAATAGTTCCTTATGTTTTCTCACAAACATGCAAGTTTCATATATGTAAAGACACGGTAGCGGTAACAAGCCAAGCTTTTTAAATATCGGTCTACAGGATTCGTCAGGTCTTTCTCTCCCTCTCCATTCATCCACATTAATCACTCTTTTAGTCACATGTGTTCCATCCCTCCTCATCACATGTCCATACCAAGACAGACGACTCCCTTTCATCTTTTCTGGAACAGGCGCCAATTTAAAACTTCCTCTTATATTTTTCTAACTTTTTCCATTTTAGTCACTCCACACATACATCTCAACATTCTCATCTCTGCTGCATGCAATCTTTTTTTATCTGTCTTCTTCACTGCCCAGCATTCCGATCTATACAGTACGACAGGTCGTATCACGGACTTATATATTTTTCCTTTAACTTGAGGGGAATCCTTGGGTCTCAAGTTGTTCCAATTACCTGTCGCCATTTCATCCATCCTGAGTTGATCTGGTGCGTTTCGTCCCGGTCTACATCGCCATCTCCTTAGACAAGCGACCCGAGGTACCGAAAATCGGAGCAGATCGGTATACGCGTTCCGGCAAGGGCTATAGGCACTGGACTGGAGAGACCGCCGAAATCACAAAACAAGTTTTCTTTTTGGTTCTACTTAATTTCCAACATTCTCCAGTATTTGCCACCGCACCTCCAATCTGCTCTGGATCTCTAGGCCACTCTCGGCAACTAGCACTATGTCATCAGCAAACAGCATACACCAGGGAGCCTCTTTCTGAATGTCCGATGTAAAAGCGTCCATATTCTTAATTATTCCTATAATTATTAGTTTAAGATTTATGTTTAGCAAAAGGTTTGTCTAAGGTTTATGTTTTTTGTTTTAGCTGTTATAACCATATCTGCAATATTGTATGTAAGCCTGTAATAATAGTGTATGTGTTTTTTTTAATAAATAAATATCCCGCTGTCAAGACCTAAACAAATAAAAAAACAGTGATTAAAAAATCAAAAATTTATTTCAAGTAACACGCAAATTGTTTCACAAAAAAAATACATGCTTAATTTATTTAATTATTCTCCAATCAACGCAGCTCTTAAGTAATTTTCAAATTCTATTGATTTTTGTTTCTCTTCTTCAATTTGTGTTTCAAGCTGTTTGACAGCTTCCGCACAGTTGTTAAATTTGGATATGCTTACATCCTTTTGCTTTATACTTTCATCAACTAATGTGCGATCCTTGTCTTCTAACATTAGATAATCTAGTGAATCTGTTTCTATTTTGCGACGTTTAGCCTCGACGTAAAAGTCAATATCATCTTCATATTCCAAAGCTTTATGCTTCATTTCATTTATAACTTTTACTTCATGCAACCAAAGTCCATTTCGATAATCTTCCAAAACAGATTTCTCATAAACAGCAAACCTATTTTCAAAATTATTCAGTCTGCTGATCTTTTCGTAAATGATTATATTCATAAAGTCTACAAGATTATAGTGAGCAAAATATTTGTTGAAATCCTCACAGGGCATGCTTATATTTGAGAGTTCCTTTGGTAGCACAGCTACTATTCTACATAACACTTCTTCAGGGTTCTCAAACCAACCAATCTGATTGCAGTAGCTACTCATTTGCTCTTGCATGCTTATTGCGTTCACGGGCTTAAAATCCGATGAAGGATCGGGCAATTTTAATTGACTCATAATTCTTTTGATTGCCAACACATTATCAGAGGTCTTTGCACTACTCGGTATAAACTCATAAGGTTTCGGGTAAGGAGATGTGCTGTCCAAGTATGGCTGAAACTCTAATGGAAATAATGAATAATTGAACAAATCCTCATTTGTGATGACTTTAGTTAGATTGTCCACAGCTGTGTTGTAACACATGATCAATTTGTATAAATCTCTTATAACGAAATTCATGCGGCTATCGTTTGCCAGTCTTAATCTACACCATATCTCATTGCCAAGGTATCTTTGACAAATAGATTTCAAGTGATCTATTTCCAATGGTGGGGTTTGTGGGAATTTTTTCGCCAACCATTTCATAGCGCTCTTAGAGGATGCATTCAATGATTCGTAAACATTCTGGGAATCTATTACGAACGTCTTGTACCCTGATATGACATTATTCTGTACAAGATTTGACAATAAGACTTCTAAGCGTTGCTGAAAACGTTCCATTTTTGGAACTATGACGGCGACTGGAACTATCTGGTATGGGTATTTGTGCTTGAGTGTAGCTGTTATTGTTTCCACAACATCATTATCATGTCCAGTGGCATAAAACAATACAGCATTAGCACCTTCAATAGCCTCATTAACATTCATATCTTTACCAGTCAAACTAACAGATATAGCAAAATCCATCAAATGATTCCAAGAGTGTTTCCCAACATGTATAAGTGTATTAGACTCTTCATGTTGCTTTCTGTCACTGAAAACATCCAATATCCATTTTTCAATGTTAATCTTTTTGTATAACCATTTCATTGCACCGGGAGATACCAGAGTTACTTTCCAAAAGAAACATTTATCATAAGGATAGCTAATTTGTTTCATACGCTTCAACAGAGGTGATCTTATTATTTCCATGATGTTATATGGTTCCGGGGTTGGTAACTGTCTAAGTTCTCCTGTAAATTTGTAGCCCCTGTGAACAGCATTCATATTCTTTAATGTGGCATTTTCAACTAATCGTCTCAAATATGATGCTTCTTCCAACGGAGTTTTACGAGTTAGCCATACTGGTGTATCTTCTAGTAGATTCCGCCTTTTAACATTTCTAGTATATTGTTTCCTCCATACATGAAACCATTTTTTCATTATACGCTGTGTTAAAAATATCTCAGCTTTTAATTCAGACTCAGATATCTCATGAGACAAATTCAGCAATATTTCATCAGTCACTGTATTCGCAAACCGCATCAAATTGTTAAACTTTTCCAATTCTTCTTGCAATATATTTTTTACAGTTGATTCATTTACTTCACTAACAAGTTCTTGAACAAGATCCGCTGATTCTCTATCAACTCTTTCTCTAAACCTCTTTTCTTCTTCAGCTTTTCGTTTTAGTTCAGCTTTCTTTTCTTCTTCTATTTTTTTCTTTAATTCTTCTTGTATCCTTTGCTCTTCTTTTTTACGTTTTTCCTCCTGCAATCTGAGCTCCTCTTGCTTTCGTCGAGCTTCTTCTTGCTTTTTTCGTGCTTCTTCTTTGCGCCTTTCTTCTTCTTGCCGTCGCATTTCTTGTTTTCTCATTTCCTCCTCTCTTTTATTTTTTTCTTGCAGTTGCCTTTCCTCTTCCTGCCTGATTCTTTCGGCATTAAGACGTTGAATCTCGGCCTGCTTTTGATCTTCGTCCTCATTTTGGTTAAATTCGAAAACGGCAGGATTTTCGGTGGTTGCTATTGAATTTAATATATTATCAGCCACTGTCTGTGCTTTATTTTTGGTTTGAAATATTGAATAGCTTTTAGCGTCTGAGCCATTCGGCGGGATAATTGCACTTTTGAAAAGGCTTCCTGGCGACAACTTGCTAGTTGTAGCTTCACCGTTAGCAAATATTGACTGTGGCTTTGCCTGATCTTCTGCATTACCAGATTTTGCAAACACATTAGTAACTTCTGGCTGCTTTGCAAAAGTACCAAATATATTACTAGGACTTGGTTTGTCTTCACCTGATGGCGGGGCAGGCTTAGCAAATATATTACCGCGATTTTCCAAAGCAACTGTACTATCGGGTTTGGAAAACAGATCAGTTTTAGCACCAGAGAATATACTTTTATTAGTAAATAATGCAGGTTTATCCGTCGTTTTTTCTTCCTTTGCTGCAAACACATTTTTGGGCATAGTGCTTGTAAATAAATTCGTTGAAGGCTTTGTTGAAATAGGTTGTGCGAAAACAGCATTGCTTTCTGGTTTCTTGAATAAATTATCGGCTGGTTTCAATCCCTTAAAAAGAGGTTGTGGGTTTTGATTTTGATTTTTATCATTATTTATTATTCCAAATATGTTATTAGTTTCTGGAACTGCATTACTTCGTTCGAATAGGCGTTTAACTGTTTCTTTTCCAGTAAATAAATTGGAAACAACTGTTTCTTGAGGTTTAGAAAATGAGAATATCGTTTTCGTATCATTATTGAACATTTTTTCAGGTGAATTTTTAATGATATCAGTGGATGCAACTGTAATAGCTGGTTTGAATAAAAATTGATTTGTCCCACTTGATGTGGTTTGTGGTTTAAAAATGGTGGATGGCGGTAAGATTTCTGGAGCACTAAATTTATGTTTCGGGCTTGAAGTTATTACATCAGGTTTAGCAAAAACGTTCATTTTACTTTCTGGTGCTTTCTCAGCCACATATATTGGTCTTCCCCCTTGAGATAATCTTTGAATCTCCGTTTTCAGTGATGATATATCTTTGTTGCTATCATTTAAAGTATTGTAGCCTTGATCATCGGCGGTCAAAGCACTTTCTTTTAATCTGCCATCCGAGTTAAAACTCGTGTACAGAATGTGCCGGCTGTATCCAGCATCTGGGAGTTGTCCGCCAGCAATAATTTCGCCAACCGTCAGGTTCCTTTTAGATTCGATAAGTTGTATAGCTCTTGCTGTGGGATAAGGATCGCTGTCTTCTATAAACTGATTTCTGTCTAGTATGATTGTTATTTCACCATCACAGTCCTCAGTTCTGGCGAGTCGGAGTCCATAGTGATTGATAAACGATTTCAAATTTTCTATAGTTTCAAAAGCAAGGCAATTCATCACTTCTTCCGCAGGGTAGCGAGAGCCCCCCCTCGGGGCGTACGCTTTGACTATTCTAGCGAGGGCCCGCGCACGCACGTCGTTGAAGTACCGCAGCAGAATACACGCTTGCAGGTAGGTCGCCTCCTCCCTCACCAGTCGGAAGAATCTCACGTAGTTGTTGTTGTCTATAGCGTTGAAAACCTTGATGGCGAAGATTATAGGTCCAGACTTCTGGATTTCTATAGGCAGCTGTTTGATCTGTGATAACAATAACATAATTATAAGTTTTTGTTCTCTAAATCCGATAACTTTAAAAGAGACTGAAGTAAAAGCAATTCGTACCTCCCACCAAAAGTTAGCGTCACCCAGGTTGAGTAGCGCGACATATCCTCTGAACTCAGCTTCCCTAGGTTTTTGTTCGGGGCCAACATCAGCATACATATGTTTTAACGTTTGCAGGCACTTGGTAAGATTATCGGTGTTTAACTTCTGATCGAACTGCGTGTGTTCGAGGTCAGCGAGGCGCGCTGCACAGTGCGCATGAAATCGTGCGCACATTTCCACCAAGCGAATTGACTCTGAAAATAAGAATAATTGTACATGGCACTGCAATGATGGGAAAATTAGAGAAATTCTAATGTTTTAAGCTTACCTGCACAACACAGAGCCTGCTGTGTTATGTCCTTCCTGATACCGCGAAATCGATCCCACATGAAATGGAACCAATCTGCCAACGAGACCTGAAAAATGAAGCATCATAATAATTAGAGATCGGATATACGGATGCATTTTTACCTAAGTTTGAGTGTTGACTATGGAGCGCGCGTCAGTATGGGCAAAGGAGTTTATTTAAAAAATAAAAACTAGTCTAGTTACTTTTTCGATTAGCTCCAAATGAATTATGCCCAGACATATTTACCATTTTGTTTTAGCATTCGACATTTCAACACAAAAATACGAATTCAAATAGTTGTTGTATTTTTTTCCTTGTTATTTTCAACAAACTTACCAGGTTTTAAATAAATTTAAAATACTCGTTACGATATTTTGAGTACTACATTTTTCAACTAAAGAATTATTAAATTTCGCAATCCCGCGACAAAAATTGGAATTTAAATAGCCGCTTCCATACTTTTGTACCTTTTGCCAGGAAAGAACGTACTTTAGGTAAATATGCATCCGAATATCCGATCACTAATCATAATATATTATTGTTTTGCCATATCAAACAAAATGAGCAGAACTGATAACTAAAACAAGATTGTAGTTTTATCATATTTCTTCTGCCTGGATTAATTATAAGTGATTTCTCATCGTCCACCTCACCAGTCCCACAGCCTATCAATTTTTTCTCGTTTTCACTCTGCAATAGCGATCATTGACCCATTCACATTTATTCAAATTCTTAGTTTCAAAAACGATAATCGACATAATATTGTGATCCTTATTTAGCGACACTAGCTAATGGTGTTAGAATACAGTGTTTTTTTTTCAAAATCAATTGGTTCGGTTCCTGGCTAGGAATATTGATTTAAAAAAAAAATAATGATGTTTTAATTTTCATCAAAATCGGGCTCCAGACTCCTTTAAGCATTTTACGCTATTCCTCATAGTTTCGAACTTGGCCATCCACGCTCACTTGGAAAATACACCCTGTATACATGTAATAGTTTCAGCCCATCAAGTAAATATAAAAAAAAAAATCTAACCTATATCCTCAACATTGTTTTAATTTTTTTTAAATGCACCCGTTGGAAGCCAGGCCGGGTTGTTACCTGAGAATTTAAATATCAGTGACCTGTCGTTTGGTATCGGCGATCTCATGCAGCAGGTATGCGCAGGTGCGCATAAGCACGGCCGGGGGCCGCAGCTCGTAGCACATCGGCATCTCCTGGTCGGCTGAACTGCGGCTGTACTGCTTCACTGCGCGCCACGGCTCCAACTCACCGTCAGAATCCAACACGGTTTCTAGGGTCATCACCTGGAATAGAATAACATGTTTAAAAAAAACGTATGTTAATAACAGGTTACACTTCCCAAACATTCTGTATCAAATTCCAATGGGGCAATGGCACATTTACTGTAAATTGATGCCTTAAGCCGCAAATTAGGAGGAGCGTTTCTGGTGCGTACAGTGGAGCGAAACATGGGCAGTTCAATTAAATGCCTGGCTGCATGCTGCCAAAAACGCTTCTTCGAATTTCAAACACTTTCAGTGCTAAGCTAAGCACGTTTCGAATAATAATTTGTTCGTGTGCCCACAACCCACCTCCCGAGTCGTCATTATACGTAGCTATTAAGACTTGTACATACAAGTAATAATGATTTTTTTAAACTTGGCATGAAATACTCGTGTAAGATCCAAATCAAAGTGGTCTCACCTGATGTTCTGCTTGTCTATGCAATAACTCCTTTTCTGGGCACATATCTTGACAGGTACCAATAGTAGCACCACCTACTTTGATGCGGGATCCAGCACCACCCCAGGCTCTCAAAATCCTAAAATAAAACAAAACCACCATTGTAAAAATAGATTCATTGTAAAAGAGTGTGTTTATGAATATATTCTTATACACAAACATTTTTCTTTAAAATAAACATTTGATACAAAACGTTTCATGTAACAAACTATTAGTATTATAGTAAAATTAAATCCTCCATCGGACAAATATCGTAATAGCGAAAAAAATATTAACTGCCCCATACATTTGGGTCGAAAACGGAAACGAAACATGTTCAGTTTGATGGTCTGTAGCACACCCTTAAGTATGTATATACCCTTTCCGTTACAACCTGTATACTTACATAGATACTAATACACATTGAAATAAAATAGACTAATAAATATTATAACAAATACCAATTGTATAAGTATCAATTGTACATTGTTCGATCAGTCTTTCAGACTATTAGCAGATGAGAGGGTTTGGATGGTGTGTTGGGCGCTACTCCCTTTAGTCTGCCTTATCTTTACTAAGTCAATCTTCGCACTGACTGTTCTGGTAAAAAATGACCGCTTTTTTAATCGACGGATTCTTTCTGGAATAGTAAGCTGCCCCGTAAGCTTATTTGGCTGCTGATACCATGTGTACTTCTCTCCACGTTGACCAAGGGAATATTGAGGATTTCATGTATATCTGTTGTTTTAATAAACCAAACTCAAACAAATATCTAACGCACCATGCGTTGGATATTTGTTTGAGTATGTAATTTTTTGCCCTTTGCACAATGATTATGTTGGGGGCACTGGCTGATCCCCAAAGTTGGATGCCATATGTCCAGATTGGTTTTAGAATAGTCTTGTAAATGAGGACTTTGCTGTCTATCACTAGTTTTGAATTTCTCCCCAAGAGTCAGAAGGGACCTCTGTATTTCAGGTTAATTTCTTCTCTTTTTTTGTTTTGACATGTTTCCTCCATGTGAGCCTGCGGATGCAAGCCTAAATGCTTCACAGACTCGTGATGTGGGAGTTGACTGCCGTTTAGGGTGACCGGGTACAGGCATTTTTGCAGAGGGTAAGTGTGAGGTGTACAGACTTGGACACGCTGGCAGCAATTCGCCATTTGGCTAGCTATTCTTCTGTCTCATTTAAGCTGGTTTGCTTTGTCTTTTGTTTGATATGCGAGATGCTTGTGTTGCACATTTGTGCGAAGCAAGTTGGGCAGTGTTATCTGACAAAGGTGGCAGTTGTGATGTCAGAGATCTGTTGTAGGTCGGACGTAAACAGGGTATACAGCACTCCGAGAACCGATCCCTGTGGTACTCCTGCGGATCCCGATGTAGATTGATTTTATCGTACTTGTAAAATTCTATTTGTAATGTAGGATTTCAAAACACCATAGAATGTGTTTGGTAGTAGGGTTTTTATCTTGACAAGCAATCCTTTTTGCCAGACACTGTGAAAGGCTTGTTGTATGCCCAGAAAAGCAGCCAAGCAGTACACCTTTTGCTCAAAGAACTATCTGATCGTTCTGCACACTCTATGGACTTGTTCTATGGTAGCATGTTGTTTCGAAATGTGATTTGGTGATCCGGGACAATGGACTTCTCATTGAGAACATGTAACATTCTATGCAGGGGGCATTGGGGGTCAGTCGCCTCTTGGGAAGCCAGTATTCGCCAAGCTGGTATAAATTGGAGTTTATTCTAATGTACCGAACCCGTAATTATAAATTTAACGCCCAAATTAAATAAGGTTGTACCAAGGTGATGTAGTGATCCGTCACCTTACTGGAAAGGGTGGTTAAACACTTAAAAGATGAATAGATTATATTAATGAAACTATACGTGAGAGGACCTGAATTTTACATTTTAACTAGAAGTTATTAGCACAATAAATGATGTGATAATTACTTGTCTCTTGCTTCCAGAATACGCCATTGTTCATCAGGGTTGAGGGATACTTTGAAGCGTAGTTGGTGCAGTTCTGTGGCTGCCTCCGTGGTGTTCAGGGTCGTTTGAGTAGTCACCACTGTTACTGGAGCTTCAATGACACTTGCTGGTTGAGATCTAATCAAAAAAAAAAGAAAACTATTAAAATTTTTTGATTGATTGGCTTGACAACATGGATGTCTGTCCTGAGAATTAGAGCGAAGTATTGCAGAAACATGCAGAATGGGTCGAATGGAGGGAGGGCTTTGCCCAGCAGTGGGAATAATAATAACGAAGCAATGGATTGCTGTTATCAGTGTTAACAGTTTTAGGAATATAACATCAAATTCAAGGCATATTTGTGTTTTAATCTTTGATATGAAAGTGGATCCACGCAATCCCGATTTACAGAACACGGATTCAGAACAAAACGACATCACGCGTTTTTTTTTAGATGACTTTAATTCACGGATCCACATTCTGGCATACCAAAGGTTAAGCACAACATGGTAACAAAACACTTACACAGCCTTCTTTTTCTCACGTATTGGAAGTTTCTTCTTTACAGGTGTTTGTTTTACAGGTCTGGCTTGTACCCTTAATTTTGACGGAGGAGTTTTGGGTTCAGGTTCAACATCCATGGCTAACAACAAACTAATACATTAAAACAATCACTTTAACCAAAATTGTGTATAAATAGATGACAGATTTTGTGAACTCAACATACATTTCTGACGAGTGACTCTGTATGCTGGTGCTCCACCCATCGCTGACAATTCCTCTTCCACATCAGAATCAGGCACCCAGTCTGGATCATCTTCTTTCCTACTGCTGCGTCTACGTCTGAATATCAGAAATAATGGCAAAAATTATACTTCCAAAACTATTCCAACTACAATTCATCAAAGCTTGTTGTTACACTATGCTATGTTTTACACTTAACAAAACAAGTTAATGAAAAGGAACAAACTAGCTGCTCCTCGATGGTTTCACCCACCGCTTAGCTCCTGAGGGTCATCGCAAGTTTATAATCATAGTTTATAACCTTCTTCGAGAATTGAGCAACCAAATCGCAAAAAGGATATTTTCAAATCTGACTTGTAGATCCAAAGATTAGCACAATCACACAAAGAAAGTCTTCAGCTTTATTATATTAGTACAGATTTATGTATAACACATTACAAAATAGTGAATACTTACACCTTCATCTTACTGCGAGTGACATCAAACATGAATCCATCATAAGCACCAGCATTGAGCACAGCCCGTTCAGAAGAGCTTGGTTGATCATATTCAATGATACACATGTGACGCTTTGGAAACAATCTTATCTTCTGAACACGTCCAAACTTGCTGAAGTGCTTTTTAGCTGCAGTGGCATCAAATAGAGAGTCTGGGACATTTGAGCACCTAAAATTACAAAATTAGCATGTTTGACAACAGGTTGAATGTAACTACGTTTATCAAATACCAGCAACCTTTTCAAAACATTAAAAATAAAAGTTTTCCAAAGCATTTGATCTTTATTGTGCTCATTATTTAAACAACTGTTTTATTTAATAATTCTAATAAATTTTATTAGAATTCTATGGCGTGGCATTTTATCACGTTATTGTGCCGATATAACGTTAATACTTATGTTTGGTTGGGGGTATGTAAACAACAAAAATAACTTACGTGACGGATGTTTTAGGATTGACGATAACATCCTGTAATGGACTCTTCAGTTTTTTGCGAGGACTTGTAGCGGACTGCATGTTTATTTCCCCTGCTTGTTCCTTCAAAACACCATCAGAAGGTTGTTATTTATGTCGCTTCAAGTTCAATCACACACGAGGTCATAGCATCTGTGTTGTTGTATTACAAGAAGGTAAGGAAATATTAGAGTTCAAGCTAAGAAAATAAGGAATTTTAATGTTTTTAATTTCAGAATGTTTAACTATACTGAAGAGAAGACGCACGAAAAACTGGACACATTATCAAAATTAAATCATTGAACGTTGGACATTTGTTTGACAGAAACGTTTTTGACAACGGTGAGTGATGTGCGTGTACTACGAAGGCATAGATGAATAAGCTGTAGAGTTGGCATGGACTCTTTCCTTTGCCAAAGTACATTGGCCATTAGACCATGGACGTCATGTCATTTTCTGTCACAGGCTCTCTAAAGTTGGTCAATTGTGCAGATTTCTGTAGTAAAAAATGATCTGCTACTTCAAATCTGCTTTTCTTCGTGTGGGTATGTAGCAATAAGATGCATGCCTGCATGTCTGATTGTCAAATTCCCATAGCGTACTGTATGTGTTTACCTCGCCATCCGCAAAAAGTAGCAGAAAATGTTTGGTGATTCGCTCTTTGCTGCTTCCATAGCTTATTACTCTACGTGCGATAAGAATTATATTTTTGTGTAAGGTTTACGTTTACAATAAATAACAATGTTATGTTTTGTAGCTATACAAAACATAACATTGTTATTTATTGTAAACGTAATCCTTATAAATTATTTTTATAGCACACAACAACAATAACAATGCAGTTTCATTTAGTCGATTTCATAAAAATAAGGCGATTTAAAGAGAGTGATGCTTGTTTATGTTACCGCATTTGCTTTTTTTACCAAAATAAAAACTGGTTTTCCCTTTGAATGGATCTTTAGAAATGATCTGTTTCAGTAATTACCCGGTAGATGTCGTCAGTGATATATTATACAAAACTTTTCGATAAATAACGAGGTAAGAAAATAACTGTTTTTTTTTTGTGTTATTCTAATCTTTATTTATATGTATGCCTTTTGGGTGCGCCAAAGTTAACCTTTTCAACTCCGATAATTGGAATTCCGAAAATGTTCTTCCTAACATTTTTCCTAACAATCATAATTACTAACTACTCTGTCTCTAATGTTCATAAATCCGAAGCATTCAACTTCATAATGTCAGTAGCAATAAACATCTATTATAATTTTATTTTTTTTCCTATATTTTCTCAACTTATCCATCTTTTACACTATTATTCAAAGTCATATCTTTTTTGTTTAGATTTCTTTTTATTCATAATAATCAGTAATAAATACATTAATTTTGCGTAACTTAATTACTGCAAAGATATCCATACGTTAGGTTAGGTTAAAACTATGACCAACTACGCGCGAGCCGAGCGAGCGGTGCCGCGGCAGCGGCCGTCGAGCGCTACCTCGAAATTTTTCGCCAAATTTTTTTTCATAGTGAAGGCGTTTCGTTGCCCAAGACGACACTCTGACCTGAATTTCATTCATCATTGTCATCATTTCAGCCGAAAGACGTCCACTGCTGGACATAGGCCTCCCGAATGTGTTGCCAAATTGGCATAAGGTTTTGCCGTAATCGCCACGCTTGGCAGGCGGGTTGGCGATCGCAGTGCGATTGATACAAAAATACAGAGAACGCCCATTCTCTGTCAAGTCCCTTAGTCGCCTCTTACGACACCCACGGGAAGATATGGGATGGTGCTATTCTTTACGTCCGACACCATACAGAGCACTTTACGTCCGACACCACCACCACCGAATTTCATTCATTTAAGACAAAAATCAGTGAAACGACCTATAATCATTCTAAACAGTTGGTTTTATGGTGATTTTTTATATTTACGTTTTGTAAAGCATACCTCCAAATAATAATCATACCCTCAAATTAAAACTATAAATATCATCTTCTACCCACATATATTTTTTATTACACTTGGTAAATGTTTCTTTCTGAGTATGAGTGAAAATATTGTGGTAATTATGTTTAGGGATAAAAGCGTTATGACAAAAAACAGTAGGAGTTTAAATATATTTACATTAATGATATTATTAATTACAATTTTCGGAAACATGAGTGTTATGAACATCGCCGGTAGCGCTACAAATAGTATGAATGAAAACTTTAGGATGAAAAATTTTAGGAAGTGTGATCATTCGGATTACAAATCATTAGGAAGAACAATTTCGGGTAAAGAACTTTAGATGAGCCAATATGGACCCATGACTTTTACTACTGCCAATAACACCTATTTCTTCTGATTTGATCTTTTTTATTTCTGAATAGCAAGCGATCTCTGCACATTACACCATGCTAAACAGCCAGGGCCAAACCTGACAGGTAAGTTTTAAAATTTTCAAATACTACGTTCTTCGTTTTTAGAGTTCCGTACCCAAAGAGTCAAACGGGACCCTATTACTGAGACTTCGCTGTCCGTCCGTCCATCCGGCCGTCCGTCCGTCTGTCACCAGGCTGTATCTCATGAACCGTGACACAAGATTATGTATCACTGTTGATGCTATAACAACAAATACTAAAAACAGAATAAAATAAATATTTAAGGGGGGCTCCCATACAAACAAGTGATTTTTTTGCTCGTTTTTCGCCCTTTTATAAAAAATCGGCAAAGGGCGAGTCAGACGCGCGCACATAGGGTTCCGTAACATTATTTATAAAAACGAGGAAAAAAATAACACTTTTTTGTATGGGAGCCCCCTTAAATATTTAATTTATTCTGTTTTTAGTATTTGTTGTTATAGCATCAACAGAAATACATAATCTGTAGAAATTTCAACTGGCTAACTATCACGGTTCATGAGATACAGCCTGGTGAAAGACGGACGGACGGACGCACAAAAGGGATTACTCCCATAGTCAGCATTGGGTGGAACAAGGCTGTCCATGATGATGATAAAGGTATTTGCAATAAAGTTGACAGGATAGTTGGCTAAAGGTTAATACACACAATACGCTAGCGTAATAAACTTTCTAAATTTTAATGTGTTAATGTAACTTATGATAAGTGCATTTTGTTATTATTTTTATGGTTAATAAAGATACTTGAAAATGAAAAATGAAATGAATACACATTGTAAGCGACGACGTGGGCTGCATTGTAAAAATCCACGTGTTGGATTGAGGTTGACATTTCCTGCATACTATTGCATTACGAACCCGAAAATTAAACCCTGCAAAGCATTCCATTGACGTACATAGGTACTACGTCCATACCCATTTCAAACGCAGATATACCGCAGATACCCATTTTTACAGACGCCCTTGGCTGATTTAGTTTCGCTGTTCAGGAATCACAATACTCTTTGAAAACAGCATAAGAAATCATTGTTATAAATTGGTCTCCGCGTAACATTTTAAATACTGTTTATTCCTACATATTTTCTTTAAAAAACGAAAAACACTATTTTTTAACCCACTTGGCCACTACCAAAAGTTATACGTTGTTGAAATGGTAACAATGTAAAAATAATGCATTTCAAAAAGTTGTATAAGATATTACAACTTACAAATAAAAATGGGAAAATTAAAAAATATTTTCAGCAAAAAATTAAACCGACTTGAAAAAACGACAGTGTTTTCTTGAAGTCGATTATTTAATGTGCAAAAAAGTTTTTTAGTTCCTCGTCAAGGTTTATTTTGTTGTTGTGTCATCTATGTGTATGAGTGTGACTTTGTCTAAGCAGTCTAAGGATAGACGTAGGTCGTTATTTCTCCTACGGGAAAAATGAGAAATGTGTGTGATGATGATGATGTCTCTCTGTTACGGACAGATTGCGGACTGGCTGCTTATACCGCACACTGAAGCATTCCTACATTTATATTCATACACGCCTCTCCAAAATGATCAATTCCTTTTTAACCGACTTCAAAAAAAAGGAGGTTCAAGTTCGACTGTATGTATTTTTGTTATATATGTTCACCGATTTCTCCGCCAATTGATAACCGATTTTCATTTTTTTTTTATATTCGGTCGTGTATACTCTGAGATGGTCCCATTGTCACCAAGTCAGAATCTGATGTTGGGATCCCGGGGGAATCGAGAGCAACCCTCACACTTTATAGGCACACAATGTTTATCATGTACTTTCTAACGCAATTCAGATATTTGTGCTTGGTAATCATCATCTCATGTTGCAGATCTGATGATGGAAGGTATAAGTCAGGATCTGACGATGGGATCCCAGGAAAAATAAGAGCAACCCTCCATTTTTTTGGGCATTGTTTGAAACAGTATACTTTCTATTGTGGTCCCATTGTCAGGACCTGATGATGGGATCCTGGAGAAATCGAATAGGCATAATGCTTGGTAATCACCATCTTATGGGGCTTAGCTGATGATGAAAAGACTAAAGACTTAAGTTGGGATCTGATGATGGAATCCTAGGAAACTCAAGAGCAATCCTCAAAGGAGATGTTTGATTTTGGGCTACCACTATGTACACTACATAGATAAATAGGAAAAAAATAGAGGAATATCATAAAAATACTAAAAAAATAATTTTAAGAAGGGTATAGTCGTATAATAATTATCATTTGAAAAGTTTTTTACTAAGATAACCCTATTTTTAGAGCAGCCATGACAGTTGTTTGACGTTTGACGACTTGTGACTATTTTAAGAAATGCCGTCTTTGAGTCTTTATTTGCATTGAGTTTGAATTGAACTTGTTGTTTTGTTTAACCAAACCAAACCAAACCCGAGATTATCGAAATTCCAGTTGTTTTGTTTACTATAGCAGTTATGACAATTACATTTAATTGTCGTGTATCGTAATACACGTCAATCAAATGTCATTGTTAAAATGACATTTTTCGCCTGCTGATCACGTGCTGATCTGATCCACCATGTTGTGTTGCTCTCTTTGACCAAGTTAATTTGAATATACATTAAAACGAAGTGAAATTAAAGAAAATTGATACTAAAAAACGGTTATTGTATTATTTAGCAATATTTACATATAGTGTACATAGTGCTAGCCCAGGCTCCATACATTTCTGGAACATCTCCTTTTATGGACACTTACAATGTTTTTTTTTTTAACTGACTTCCAAAAGGAAAAGGTTATGCGTTGGTCTGAATGTTTTGTGTGTATGTTCAGCGATATCTTTGCCAATTATAAACCAATTTCAACGTCTTTTTTTTGTTTGACAGAATATTATTTCACGGTAGTCCCGTTTAAATTTGATGAAGAACTGAAGATCTAATGCTGATCTCTTCGCAGATATACAATGGAACTCTTTAAGACGGCAAGTCTGTCGAGATTGCTGCAATCGCTTGGATGTTTATTGTTTGCACAATATCATTACATCACGCCTGTAGTACGTTCTGAGGGAGTTCGCAGATGTGTACCTACAGTACACCTACATTTCATGGTTAGGTATGTTAAGTTCCATCTTATTGGGGATAAGCCTACTACTCTATTTATATTTGAATAGAATATTATATTACAACTAAAAATAGAAAAATAAAACAAAGACACAAAAGTCGGTTATACTTTTGTTTTATGGATTCAGTTTTTTGCCACCGACTTCTGAAGCCAAAGTTATTTTTCACCTTTTTGTGTTTTTGGAGTCGATTTGAATTTTGCAAAAAAGTTTTTGGTAAGAGTAATCTACTCTTTGATGCAACCTTTAGGCTTGTTCACTTTTGGTCCCAAGGCCCACAGAACTTTTTAAAGAGTAGAGATGAGTTTTACAAGCAACATAGGCTGAATGGCTGATAAAACAGGCTCTAAACAAGTGTGCGGCAGTCTAAGATCATATTATGTGACGACAATTGTGGCGGTGACCGCGGATGATGTAACCACATTCCGTCGCGCAGAACTCGCCGTAGTTCCGGATCATGCCGGATGTACCTGTCACTTTCTAACTCCGCAACGTTGTTTTGGCAATTTTTGGCCCACTAGGCTATCAATGTTTTCTAGGCAAATCGTGTTCCTGCCTCAGGCATTGTAAGTGCTCTTGACTTCTTGTGACAAAGGACCACTTGTATTTGACCACCAAATGACACATGCACATTCTCTGATCTGGTTTCCACGACCGTTTCTATTATTCTTGCTGCTGCCCTACTGTACCTTAAGTAGCCAAGCTCGGTCACTCCCGAACCTGAAAGCTAGTCGCTTGGCACTTTTTGTCTTATTAGAATGGGCATCATCTTGCCATGTAACGCGTACTCTGTACTTGTACCAAAACTGTTGCCAAGCACGTAGACGTCCGCTGCAGTGTCTTTATTAGGGGAAATAATGAGCCTGATTTCTTTTAATAGGCCATCATAAACCTCCTATCATTAAACAGGTTCAGCAATTTGCTCTATTTCTTTCGGTACGCTCTAGTGATACTCTGAATTTGCTCGCAGGTAACTATTTTGAGTTTATAGCAAGGCTGGGCCACATGTGGGATTGAAAGTATATTTGATCAAAATTATCTTTCCTGTCTTCAAGAGTACTTTAGTGTTTCCTAAGACCATTCATATTGACTATGGGTAAGCAGTAACCATTAAAACTGAGGGAATACTTAAGTATTCCAAATCATTCACAGTCGCTTTTTGGCAATATTATGTTTGCACCCTAACCTATCTTAGTCAATTATGTCGGTAAACTTTTCAGAAAATACTGTATTGGTTTCTTGCATAGACATCACAATTCAAAAGTCGGTAGGTGCAACCTCTCAAATCTGTCTGAAGAATTACACTTCGTTTATCGAGTTCAACGCTCATCAACAAGCAATATAAATATGATAATCCATAATTGGAGTAGGAGCTGTTTAGGCGTTCCAATGGTGCGGAGTGCGGTGAATCACCTCGTTGCGTGACGTCATCGCTATAAATTCGGGTGTCACATTCCGTTGGCAGGCGCATGCGGTTATATAAAAGAAAGTGGCGCGGCCGCGCGGCGACCTTGCTCGGTGAAAGGCGTGGCGCAAGTGGCACAGCCGGAACTCGCTCTTCCCACGGACCGATCCCGCGCCTCTCGCCCGCCATGCCGTTATGCGCTCGCGCAACTTTCGGTAACCGGTTTGATGTTAGCGAAAAAAAATGCACTAGGCACGCTTGGACCCGTGCCAGTTTAGAGGATTCAAAGCGGTGGACATAAAACACGGAATGTTGCAAATGATCTGTATATCTACGTGAAAATTTGTTCGGAATCGGAGCTATCTTCTGCGTCTTTTATCTAAGAAAATCGGTGAAAAGACCAATGTCACGAAAATCACGCGGTCTAATCATATCGTTTCCCTTTTTTCTTCGACAAAATTTTTCTGAGTTGTTTAGGTGCATTGCTATAAAATATCTCTTGCTCTCTTTAAAAGGTTTAACAGAAAATCTTGGCAGATAGTTATATTGGTAGGTAATAGAAGGGCTTTAACTTCTCCAGATCCAAGTCCTAGGACAACCTATAGCCTAAACTTGAAGGCATCATTTTTAATTTATAAATAAATCGATAAAACGCTTTCGCCTGAGGATGTCGATATTACCTCCTTACTTAAATTGAACCTTCACAGATATAATAGTCAATGAGAGAAATCTGCAGCGACCTTGGGCTATTGCGAAATGCTCAATGAAAGGTAATTTTGTGGTGATGACAAAGACTTGTTATATACCTTGATGATACTGAAATCTTTATTTTGGTAACACGCGTCTCATCTGCCTAGTTTTTTTCCAACTTTATTGGGGTTGGCTTTCAGTCTTACCGGATGTAGCTGAATACCAGTATTTAACATGGAGCGACTACCTATCTGACCTCCACAACCTAGTTAGTACTTCCCTGGGTAATACGATACCCCTTGGTAAGACTAGTTGTCAGACTGTCGGGCCACTAACTACCTGTAACGACTGTCAAAGATCTATAAATAAACGACAACCGGGACCAACGCCTTAACGTGCTTTCCGAGGCATGGAGGGAACTCGGTATGTAAAGATGGTCACAGACCTCACTCACACGACTCATCCACAGACCGACCTTGGCAAGCGCGGCTTAACCTTGATCGACCAGTGCGGCTGTTACTATTTAGCCACGAACTCCTTGCTAGCTTGGTAACACGTTTAGTGACTATGATTTGTGTGCAGTTTATACCCTGCTTTATTTTTCAAATGTTTCCTGAGAAAGTGACTTAAGATTTTGGATGTTATTGCTCGAAATCTTGTTGGGTAAAACGATTTTCTTTCCCCCGAATGTCGAAGTATATAGTTCAGCAACTGATTTCCAGGCAAGGAAGGTATGGTATGAAAGTATCTAATTGTCTAGAAAAATATGAGTCTTCGATACAATTAGTAGAAGAAGTAAGAAGGATTACATTTTCGCACTCTGAAATATATTTTATGAGCTTTTACTCTATAATTAACGTGGATACGTCATACGAGCATTGATACCTCCTGTACTGGACCTTAAGTTACAGCTTAAGTAACCTACCATCTAAAACTTTGCAACACTTCTAAAAAAAAGTAAATGAAAATAGACTTCCATCAAGTCTCGTAACTATTCAAGAACAAAAAGCCGTCACTGTTCACGATTCTTCGTCACGTTTCCCTGCTTAGACTATACCCAGACAATACGATAGATACGTTTAGAAACTGATAGTTTACTAAAATGTTAGTGACAAACAGTATAGCCAATTTCAGAGAACTAAGCTGTCCATGGAGTTTCTTGCCCATTCTTCTCCATAGAGATCTACGCCTTGAAATGGGCAACTACAGTACTTTCACAGTTATTATGTCTTGTGACTGGGACTGTAGCTTCATTTTCAAAAGTACCTGTAACTGGCTTACTTGAAATAAATGATTTTGATTTGATTTTAATGTATAGGGATTTACTCGTATACTAGAATCTAGAAAATCGTGAAGTTCCAAATTATTCCAATGATCTAATCACCGACACTTATGGGGAAAACATGCAAGGACACATGATGTTGGGCACATAATGCACATGGATACAAAAGGACATTACATGTCTCCCTGAGGAATGCGAATCCAGCAAGCCTTTTGATTAAAACTCACAATCCTCAGAATGCATTTTTCGCAGCGAATAATTAATTAACATTTTTATTTCAAGAAGGCTGTATTCGCGTATGTTTCGAACGAGGAGGCTTGTGATTGTGCAAGTGAGACAGAATATAGCGATGTTCGTAGTCGTGTTGGCCTAGAATTCAGACAATTTCCGATTGCCACGGTCGGTCCGGGCGGGGAGGCGGCATCGCCTAGCAACTGATAGACGCGATCGGCGCACACGCTTACTTGTGAGGAAAATTGACTTTATATTGACCCAGCAGCTTGTTTCTTTCGCAAACATAATAGGCAGTAAGTGAAACTTGCGTCCTTTTAAAAGGGCATTGCAAAAAGATGGTGCTACAATTCGATCAACGAGGTAACGATTTGAGGTTGAAATGTGGAATATCGTGTGGGAACCGGTTACAAAACATGCGATGTAGGTAGTTGCACAGTCTACCCTTAACATACCTTACCCTCGTTTAGTTACAGCAGAGGTGGCTCCACTATGGATCAGACGAACTAACGGTAAAGACAATTTACAGCTTGAAACTTTACAGCTCGCACAAGGTCGATTGAAATGAAGAAACAAACAATTATTTGAAATGGGCTTATATCAGCATAATGTTGATTTCATTCAAGATATAGGACAATTTATCACTACAATACACTTTCTGATAATATTATCTAATCAAGGCAGACAATGATACAAGATCGAAAAGGCTAATTTAGTAGTACGAATGTCCTTAATAAATAATCTAGGATCAGCATGACGAAAATATCCAAAAAAATCGGCTTAAATCTAGAATTAGGTTTGCAATGCATCTCAAATTCGCCGCCATGTGCTACAAGACTTTGCACATGGCAAATAACTCCTTGTATAATATATTTTTTGATATTATTCAAACGGATGTGGTTTCAACATGTGTTCTATTATCATCATCTGTGTCCGTAACTTGGGTGGGAGATATTGAAGGGTGACTGTTGAAGTTCTATCTGTAGTGAGAGGTTCACCTGCTTCAGTGGAGGCTTGGAACAATACGGAGCGAACGACACGTGCGGTGCGGCGGCCGCGAACCCGGATGCGGCCGGATGACGTAACGCAGCCTTCACTCCCACCCCCCCAAGCCCCCGGACCGCGCACGCTCCGCGACAACCTCCCCCCTTACTGCACCCACCTCTTCGTGTCTGGTCGACCGTCTGAGCCGACATTGCCGCGCTTTGATCTCATGTTAGCCTGTCTTGTCAATGCTCTACTTATTTAATTAATCCCTTATACGGCGTTAGAGGAGCGATAGTCGGTTCCTGGGTGTAACTATCTCAGAATAGACACAATATACAGTTAGATACATTTCCTCTGATTATGGTGAGATAGATTGCTATCTGGTAGATACTGAAGGGGTGAACATTAACATTGCTGGGTTTGGAGGTTTGTGCTTTTGGTGCATGCATTTTGACATTGAAAAGATAATGATAACGATTGAAATGCAATGTAAGTAACGTGCTATCCGTTACCCCTAACCGAAGGTAACTAGCATAACTTTCAACCTTCTTAAAGAACTCATAAAAACCTCAAGGAACTATATTTCTATTAGCTGCCCATCAAAAAGATTAAAGTTAGTAGCTCAATATTTTACGTGGCGACGGTAGTCCGCCAGAAAATTATTCCGAGTCTAATTAGCGAACATGCCTCGAAATATTATTATTATTTGAAATTATAAAGTAACGTCGGCTACCGTCACGGTCTGAGGCCGGCACGTCGACATCCTACACTCTGCTTTTAATTATTTTTTAGAGTTTTCATTTCATTTTATGATCGAACTTTATTTGAACATAAAGTTTTAAAATCCTGTGTGTGTTTTAGACAATATTAGCACCATACTGTTCAAAACTAAAAAGTAAATAGAAAATGTCTATTATGTTTCTCATAAATTTAATTGCTTAGCAGAGAACGGATGTGCTTTAGCGACGAATACGAATATCCTCACCTCACAGAATACATTAATGTGTTAATTTACACAGTTGATAACTAATTAAGTAAAATTTACAAAACTTGTTTCTTTTTTCGATGTAAGTTACATAACATTGCGGTAGGACGCTTCCCGACTCGCATTTCCTGGTTTGTTTACCACATCCCGATAGATAAGTCTTTCATATGACGATTAAGTATGTTATAATAAATAACTAATAATGATATCGTGACATCGTATAGCTTCCTAGAACGTATAGCGTATAACGAAGTTTTAAACGAAACTCAATAAAACTAATTTCCATCAAGAATTACTCAATAGCAGCCACAAAGTCTGGATTTGTGCCCGTTAGTTAGCAATAGGCTCGACCCCTATTAAACTTAACTGGCGAAATGTGGGTGTACTGTTAGGTAACTCTGCCTAACCCTTCGAGGATTACAGGGTGAAGATAAGTTAATGTCAAAAAACTCAATAGCTCTATAAAAAGCAATATTTCTAGAACAAAAAACGCACCACATGCAGCAAGTGACAGTAGGACAACGACGTTCTGTGACTACATAATGAGCATTACCTATACTGAAATAAAAACAACCTTGTGTGTGATCACACTGATCACAGTGAAATGGGAACATCAGTCCATCACGCAACCACTGTGAATCATAGCAGCCCGCTGCCGCACAAAGAGCAGAGGTGAGTCAAACCTAGGGTTACTATCATTCTGGATAAAACCGGATTTAACACAGACTTGAAGGCAGTTCAAGTTTATTTTTTGTGTAGCCTCAAGGATGTCGGGTATCCATATGTAGACGTGTTACTGCTGATACAAAGGAAAAAATGCGCTGCGTATTTAGGTATAGCGTAATTATATGCATTAGCCATTTTGCATCTTCTTTACATAGTATAAAACGAAGTCGCTTTCCCCCATCTGTACCTACGCTTAGATCTTATTTTGATGCGGTTTTCATCAATCGACAGAAAGATTCAAGAGGAAGGTTTATATGTATAATTTTATTTATCCCTGATCAGCAGGTAGTTTCTATAAGTGTCATTCCTTCGCCTAGCTAAATATATCTGGTAATTTTTTCTTAAGACTAAGAGATGATTAATTTCCGGTATGCGTAGCATGACCACTTTTATTTTTATTCGACGAAGAAATGAAGAATAGGTCACTTCTATACAAAGTGACGTTGCGTTAGTTTTTTTGTTGTCCATACAAATCTGTCATAATGGTATTCATTTCCTCGGTGGCCATGCTACACGTGTTGTCATCTTATAGCTATACAATGCGCGCTTAAATTACGTCCAGCGACCAGTACTGAATTATTCTAACTCAATAAAACTGCAGATTATCCTAATCGAAAATCATTTTACTGGACCCTCTAACAGAGCATTATGAATCGTATCATTATTATCATGTTGTCACTCTCCCTGAAGTGACAACACCACACGATGAAACAAACGACACGTTAATCAGCTTCCGCCTTACCGGGAAATTAAGTTCGGCACTAATAAACAACAATACCCGTCTGACATCATTTTATTTACGCTGAACTTCTAAAAAGAGGCGCAATTCTAGAACATTATTCTGTTACTTGTCCATTCCTTCGAACTGATCGGTATGACTGCCACGTTTAATTACATTCTAATTAAAAACGAAGTTAGTATTAGCGTGTACAAAAAACAACAAAGTTCGTTCTATAATAGCCAATTAATATAGCCTCGGAGCACTGCGTCGGTCGAGATGAAACTCCTGATACGATCTCATCGTTGTGAGACCGTGGCTTAGCCGCGAATCCAGCGAACTATGTTAAACTAATGAAAGTTAACATACAATCTTGCATCTCAGGTCGCAATACATTGATACATTTCTTTGTAGTCATATTTTAATAACACCATAGAAAGGGGCTATGAAAAATGAAAAGGTAAGAGGTTTAAAAACGTCGAATATGATAAGTTTTTGCGCGGTCGCGGTAGATCCCAGCTTACAATGTAAAGCGGCGGCATTCCTCAAGGCCGGTCGTTCCTTCCTCGTAGATATCACGTAGTTGTTATGTCGAACACATATTGAATCTAAATTACTGGATTCATCGTCTGATAGATGTTGTTTTGCGCGAAAATAGAAGCGTTGAAAAATAGCTTAGTTCTAACTTTTGCCTAAAACGCATTTGAATCAACGGTAATAAAACTTGTTGTAACCTTTCCAAAAACTTTCTACATGATATTTTCCAAAAAAAACAACTTTTCCTTTTCCAAAATGATTCTCTTTTCAACAGATATGTTTGATAAAATGATGACTAGGTATTTGCTGTGTTAGTATAAATGAAAATAATGATTATGATTGAGCACTATAAAATAAAAGTTTGAAGTTTTTGGCTTTGGCAAACGAGGATCATTTATGGTGGTGAGTGGACGCCTATGTCATCTACATTACCTGAAACATTGCAGATCTATTTGAAATTCACTTACAAAAGCCTAATTTTATTATTTACATTATTTACAAACTACAATTAGACATAAAATAATTATAAAATATGTAGGTACAAGTAAGTATCAAAATTACAGGCCGCCACAAATTTGTCCACATCGCATCAACAGGAAAAGTGCCCAGAAGGCTGGCCGAATTGCCACGTTGGATGGCAATGCGGCCAGCAAAGCCTAATTGAAATGAAGTCTTGTTCATTCCTAGTGTAAAGTTCAATCGTCCGAGGTTAATATAAATCCTCCGTGCCGTTGCATATCAGTAAATCAATACATTACTGGGGTTCGACAACGTGCTTATAGCGACGTAAATCTAATATCCTGGCTAGTCTGCATGCCAATGTCTATAGAGCCAGTCCAATGGGACAGATCGTGCCCGGGCAACCTCTACCAATGCAATGCTGTGATATTGGGTGAATCGTGCCATACAGGGCTGCCTAGATCACACTAGTCTACCTAATAATATTCATATTCGTCGTAGCTGTGAGTCAAACAATATTTATTGTTCAATTTTAAGTTTTTTTTTTTGTATATTCCTTTTTATACTGTGTGTACTTATGGCATGTACCGAATAACGTTTTTCTTTCTTTCTCTATTCAAAATTAGAAATATTAAGTCCCACGGTCCCAAGACCTCAAGTCTGAAGTCTGTGTCCACTATGATTTCTTAATTAGCAATGTAGTATTAAAAAACTGTGTCGGAATACAAAGTTTTATAGCAGGGTAATGTTTTGTAGGCAAGTAATACTTGTAAGTTTTCTTAGAAATAAAATTACTAGCCATCATTTCGACTCACGAACCCCACGTGACACCGTGTTGTTAGTTTCCATTTTATAAATTCGCAATGTGATCATTTATATAAAATGTCTGATGATCTAATTAATATTACAATCGACGTAGCTACACATTCGTATGTACAAATACATTTTAAAACACTAGGGTTACAAACTGTCTGTATTTTGATAAAGTTATCGACACGACCATCGGGCAATGTTATTATTGCGCATGCCTAGAAACAATTACAATGGGAAAAAGCGAGTTTTAAGGAGGTTTGGTTTCATGACGTTCAGTCATCACAATCTTGTTTATTTTTCTTAATATTCAGTTAAAAGTTGGCTTATGCATAATGCTGTTGTAAAGTGAGACAAAGAGCACGCATTATTTCAGAGTTTTGTCTTCTGGAAATTCATTCTATGACGATCATCCCCAAGGTATTGTAGTACTGATGTATCAATAAAAAAAATATTGATACATCAGTACTATTTGGTTTATTTGAAGATGAAGGGCTGTAATCGCACTGTGACATTTCTCAGCCCATAAAAGACAGCAGCTTAGTTTATACCGTAGACACATCGTCTTTTGGACCTTTAGCAGCAACGTCTGTGGAAAACAAATGCATTTTCCCAAAACAAAGGTGAATTTATAAAGGTGCCATTAACCTGAGAATATCAAGATGTTTAAAAGCAATGAAGAGTCAATATTATCTCAGAGCGAGAGCCTAATTGACATCTAGTCTCCGACGACGACTCCGAAAAAGCCATGTCGTCTACTGTCTCAGCTTCTGTAATCTCATTAGTCATTTGGACAATGTCAGGCAGCCCTGCTGGTATTTGCCAGAGCAATGGCAGCAACGGTACCCGGCCTCCGCGGCGGTTAAGGGCGAGCCCTGAATGCCGTCCGACTAGTTTCTCCTTTGCGCGAGGAATGTCACCTACATGCTATACATCTTACGGGATTTCATTTGTTAAGTACTACCCTAGGCCTGATGCAGTTCCTATATACCTCCGCATTACGAACTCTAACTGCCTTATCTGACCTCCACAGCCCAGAATCAGTAGATAACAACATACTACTACGAATATTCCCAGTTTATGTAGACCTCCTGACAGTTTGTGCGCAGGCACAGGTGCACTCATTCCCTCACTCTCATAGTCTGATGGGACGGCAATCCGACACGACCGGAAAGAGGTCACGCGCAGGACCAACGGCTTAACTTGCTTCCCGAGGCACGGCAGTATCATACCGTCAACTTCCAAACTCCGGGCTACTACTGAGAAATTCGTAATGGAAAAACCCAATAGCACTTTTTGCCCGACCTAGGAACCGAATCCAATACCCCACGCTCAACAGTCGCGCTTGCGACCACGAGACCAACGGGGCAGTGGGTCCCAGTTTATTTATTATGTATTCGGTTATGCAAGACGTTTTACATAATAGAATATAATGTGGCTAATTCCCCAAAATTACTCCTAAACGCCTCTTCGCATCGTTTTGCGTCGTTTAATTTAGAAACATTTCGTACAGTCATTTTCCATAAGTACGCTTGCATATGAATATGCAACCGTTGGTATTTTTAGTCTTAACAAGTGATAAGAATGGCGGCATGCGGTATATTCAGTGACAATACGATCTGGTTTCTGAAGTGGCTGCGAGGCTTGCACGCGCCGTGTAGAGAAATCGATGTCTCAACCCACAGCAGGCTGTTGCTAAGCAGCTTCACCTTCGATACATTTTAGGTCGATATCATTTTACCTTTTAAATATTAAAAATCAATAAAACTGGTCCTGACCACATAATTATACGATATAAGAGAAATAATCAGTTTTTGATTTTCTTTAGCTTCTTTGACTTTGAAAGCTAAAGTATTTTGAATACATTGGTTTAAATAATCCATGGCGATATATGTGTATGTCCTACATAATGTTAGAATTAATACATTACATATTATTGTAAAATATTTTGTGAATGTTCTTTGAATTGGTGATACATACCTAACACAACATATTTACAGCGACCAAAGTGGCATCAGGTCTTATTTTGAACAAATTCGTAAGCACCGATATATTTACTGTAGGCAAGCAAAAATAATTTGTTCTAAATATAATGTTAGATTTGGCATGTGTAATATAGTATAGTATAACGTGACGTAAGCAGTGCACATGAGATGCTTGCCCGTGAGTCGGTGAATGATGGCAAGTTTGCGCACAAGACATAATGCGCGCGCTCCGTGACGAATCCAATATGGCCGTTTGGCGCGGTTTGGCGGTCATTCACCCGCACCCGGCCGAATCTTGGATCCACGCAACGCTACGTTTTGACAACTTACAGATAACATTAAAATTATTTTTAAACATGGAGAGATATAACTGTTCTAATAATTTTGATACAGAGTTAATTAAATGAGCCAACCTTCATAGATCCGTAATTACTTACACTTATTTTATTTCCTGTAACGACGATACAGTAGATATTCGGTATTTTTCCATTACGAGTACGTAGGTATAGTAGGTATAGGCCCCCCGACGTACTCGTAAAACGACTTATTTTCTCTGCTATGATTCTTCTCCACGACCAAAAGCTTAAAAAAACCATACAGTTATCCGATCAAAAATGTCTGTTCCTTTTAACAATTTACTTTACTGGATGGGAATAAGTTTCAAAACTAGTATCCGGGCGGGATAAACAAAAATAAATAAGATTGACACAAAACACATCGATGACAAATAGCATAGGCAAGTCTTTCAAAACAAAAATAAATAAGACTTGTGACTTCTTGGAAGGAATGCGGCGGGGGCAGGGTGTTGAACAACCGTTAAAGCCAATGCGAGGGCCGATGACGTCACCAGCGCCCTCCCCGAGAGTGACTCACGCTGGACGCCCGGAGTGGCGGAGGATTTGAAAGTGCCCGCAGCATACGCAGTGTCTAGTTAAAGATATGAGAATGAGAGTAAGGCAAATATTAAGTAACACATTGAGGATGTTAAAAACACGAAATATTGGTTACGAATACAGACTTAAAATCGAACTATTCTTAAAGGTGTGCAGTAAGTGTCAGGTAGCGTGTTGTATGACGGAATGGAAAATTCCCCAAATATGAAATCCAATACACCTCCACCATACTCATCAGGCAAGTTCTTAGTGAAGAAAAAAACAGTATTTTCATTGATTCCTAACTGTTACCTTTTGTTAAACCATAATAAGGGTCTAGCATCCAAAGTTATTAATCCTGGTTAGCGAAATAATCAAGAATCACCTGATCAAGAATGACTTTCCTCTTGCACCTATACCATGGGACGTAAATTTAACTAGCGCAATCTAAGAGAACTATAATTATAGGTACACCTCTGCTTACCCTACAGTCCACATTACAGGCGTGATGATATGATACGTGTTACTTTCAAATCCTTATTGGTTTAAACTAAGAGTACCAATCAAATATTGGTTCATAAGGTTGCCAGAATACTCCTATATTTCAGGAGAATTGGGGTCACTTCCTGAAAACGAATTAGAATCGATTCAACGCCTTACGCATTTTATCACCTCTGAAAGGTTACATCATCAAATATTTAATGCATTTAAAGTACCAGCTGTTTTACAATTAATCGCATCTACTTTTTAATTAAATTTGTCGTCGACTGGTTGAAACTTCGCGAGACCAGAGGGCTGGCTCTTTCTTCGGGATTAGCATTGCCATTCAACGTGGCAATGCTGCCAGTCTTCTGGGCACGTTTCCGGATGACAGGGGTGTGGAGGAGTATTTTGACACCTAAGCGTCCTGTTGTTTTTAAGTTAGTTTATATTTTGTTAGTTCATTTAGGTAAATAATAGGTCTTTACCTATGAAATTGCCGTATTGCAGTACAGACTTTTTCAAACAAAAAAAAGTTTTGATTGGCTATGAGTTCTAAATTCAAATTAATTTTGTTTTAAAAATATGACATTCTATTTACAAAATCAGTCTTTTGTTTATTGATAAGCGTTGTATTTTCATTACATTTCAACATTTTTCCTCATAATGGATACTTTGAAATTTCGTGTAATTATGGAATATGAGTTCCGTCGTGGCACCAACGCGGCACAAACGACCCGTAACATCAACGACGTTTACGGAGAGAACTGTACAAACGAACGCACAACCCGTTATTGGTTTGCTCGGTTCCGTTCTGGGAATTTTGACTTGAAAAATGAACCTCGTGGTCGTCCGGAAACTTTGGTCAACAATGATGAATTAAAGGTGATTGTTGAAGCTGATGAAACTCAATCTACAGCTGAGCTGGCAGCAGCTTTTGATGTTAGCATTAAAACAATATTGGTCCATTTGCGACAGATTGGCAAGATAAAAAAGCTTGATAGATGGGTGCCCCACGAACTTAACGATCGCCAGCGCAACGTACGCGTCGAGACTTGCCTTGCGCTGCTTAACAGGCACAGAAATGAAGGAATTTTGAACCGAATTGTTACGTGCGACGAAAAATGGATTCTTTTTGACAATCGAAAGCGCTCAGCAAGTTGGTTAGATCCTGGTTCGGTACCAAAGCAATGTGCAAAACGAAAAATGACCCCTAGAAAGGTGATGGTCACAGTTTGGTGGTCTAGTGCTGGTGTGATTCATCATAGCTTTTTACAAAACGGCGAGAGCATTACTGCAGATGTGTACATTGAAGAACTGACCACAATGATGGCGAAACTCGCACGTCTGCAACCAGCTTTGGTCAATCGGTCGTCTCCACTGCTACTTCACGACAACGCGCGGCCCCATACTGCACAACAGACCGTCTCTAAGCTGCATGAGTTGGGTTTGGAAGCTCTCCCTCATCCGCCATACTCACCAGATCTTGCGCCTTCCGACTATTACTTTTTCCAAAATTTGGACAACTTTTTAGCGGGAAAAAAATTCAATTCCCGAGAGGCAGTACAAAACGCCTTTGAAGAGTTTGTTGTCTCCCGTCCAGCTGAATTTTTCAAGAAGGGCATCCATAAACTGCCACAGCGTTGGCAAAGATGCATTGATTGCAGGGGTGATTACTTTGAATAAAAGAAATAAATAAGTTCGAAAAAAAAATACTTTAACTTTTTTCAAACAAAACGGCAATTTCATAGGTAAAGACCTAATATTTAGTTTTAGTAAATAATTAATATAAGAAAGTTTGTAAATTAACAACTTTCAGGACTGAAAAAAAAACTTTCAGAACTGGAAATTACTATCAAACCCTAATCTACGATTATTATCAATAATAAACATGTGTTTAAATTATAAAAATCGGTGTCAATAAAAGTTCTGGGTGTTTATGGGTTGTGTGTGAATAAATAAATAAATACATAATGCAGTTTGCATAAAAAATGCATCTATGCAATTTTTGGCTCAAATACGTAACTTTGATTTCCTAGATTTCAGAACAATATATTTTAAATCCATTGCTTTTTTGCAAAATATGAAAATATGTTGTAGCCATCACCATTGTTCCTAATAAAAGATTTCAACGAGATGATATTTTGATATTTCGTTTTTTTTTTAATCATTCTCTTCATGAGTACTAAGCACATAAGGGGTCCTTTAATAATATGTGAGGTTTGAACAGGGAGGGAGTGTCTGAAAAAATCACGAGTCCTCACGATGGGAGGGGGGGGGGATATAGGACAATCAAGTGTATTTTTGGTAAAGTGGTAAAATATTTTGATCAGTAACCCTTTGACAAGCGAATTTGTGTCATAAAAATCCGTATTTTGTTTGTTTTAAATCTTAATTTTTTATTCTTTTATTATTTTTAAGAAGGATTCTAAAACTATCTGATCTTAACAATACTGGCTCCTGAAATACAGGTACTCTAACCTAGCACTTGAGCCAGGGTCTCACGAAACTGTAACCTGTTTATATGGCAATAAAGAAATTTATTATTCATTTGTTTACAATGATAAAAAAATGGTTGGCCTAAAACCTCACGTCGTATCATCAAGGGCTATTAAAGTTGCTTAAAAAGCCTCACATAATTAAAAGACGAACCCCTTACTCAGACGTTACTTAAGTATCTGTAGGACTTCGTAGCAAAATTATTGTACACTGCACATATCTACTACATACTCGTATGTACTTAAATCTAAAATTAATATCGAACGAAGTACCTACCTTTCAGGAAAATAATTCTACAATCTACAAATTATGATCCATGACTATGAATAGCCTAGGTTTCTCAACAAGGCCACAGTCAAAATTAGATCCTCCTTCGAAAGTTCCGCAATTCTTACGCGACCACTTGTAATCATTCACCACTTCACGATACACAAATACCCACGCAATCTTCCTAGTACATTGCTGATTTGCCTACAACATAGTTCGAAAATCTCAATACTGAGTGATCAATGAATATCGATGAACAAAATAATGTCATGGTCGGAAATTTAAAAAACAACACACGGATGCTGTGAAACCAGATTTGTGGGCAGGTGTGAGTCATAGGCCGATATATTGATTGTACACCAAAAGATTATTTTATTTGGCTCTGTCCACTTTGTCGCATATTTTAGCTAGCCGCTGCACCCACGTTGAATAGTTTTGAAACTGTGAACTAGATGCTTCCAACGACGTAAATTCTATAAAAATATAGTGAGTGATTTGTAAAACAAGGAGAACAGCTTATGGACTAATTAAAATAACATGTCTTAAAGAATCAGGCTATCAACTTATGATATCGCTACTTAGCATTAGATTACGCTAATTCTAATTACCTTGTTCTTTATCTATTGTTAAATTTATATTGTATTGTTATCCTCATGAATGACGTCTTAAAACATTTGTTTTATTTTCCTTTATGTTACAAATTCTATTCGCTAAGATTAGGGCATCCTTTACGAAGACAAACAAATAAACATACTTGAACAAAGATTCGCTCTCCGATGTTAATCCCATAAAATATTCAAGATAACAACTGAACAAGCGGAGAGAAGTGTTGATCTATTTCGCTTCAGGTATAATGTTGTTCGTAGCGAGTATCGTTTGTTTGTTGCGCGGGCGCACCCGACGCCGGTGACTCAGGGGGCGGTACCAAGGGCGCTACGCCCTGTCCCGCCCCGCGCCCCGCCCAGCCAGCCATGATTTTGCCGCGCTTTTTTTTTCAATCAGATCATGTCCGCGTCATTCTTAATGTGTTGCCAAACACTGGTGTAGTCACGTCAATGACTTGCTCCACCGAACAAGCATTCATCATCATATCGTGAGTCGTGATACTTACATTTGTCTGAAGTTTTTTTTTCTTATCTGTTCACGCGTGTTCTATTAAGAACTGTGAAGTCAAGCTCTTAGAACTGTGCATTCTGCCTCTTTGGAACATTGATGCGCAAGAGGCTTGATGAGCTGTCTTTGTTCAAGTAAGTTGTTATAAGTTTTTATTACCTTGACTCAATCTTATCACTGTTAGCTACTTAAGTAAGCGAATGGGTATTTAGATATCTAAGCACATCATGTGCGTCAAAGCTTGGTTTTCGGAACACGTGGCATGCCTTTTACTGTTGCTGTTGATAGCAGTTCTTACATTATGTACATAAACTTAAGTGCGTTTTATTATCAATGTAGCCCCTTAATGCTACGTTATTTTTTGACTTGTTGTTGGGTTGCTCGTCTGTCGAAGACAGGAAACCAAAACAGTGCATATAAACACCATTCAGTCATCGCATTACATTGTACATTGATTTTCGGAGCAGTACCTACCTACCAATCTATTTAAGCTATCGGATCATCATAGGTACAGCTATGTCATCAGTAATACCAAACTCTTAATCATGCTTTATTGTAGATAGGTGTTCTAGAACTTTAATAACCTCATGAAAATAATGAAAGATATACCTATAATAACAGTCTGCCAAAAACCACAAGGTTACATGTTGATGACGGGTCATTAGATTATATATATTTTTAGCAATGACCCTCCCTCATTGAGCGTCTGTACTTCCTCAAGGATGTTATCACAGATACCTATGTATAAGGTATCAAAAATCAAAATCAAAATACAAGGAAAATTAACTGTCGTAACCAAATAATGTAGAAATAATAATTAGGTGTCGAGTAGGTATGGAATCGGTCATGGAAGGTCATACCCAATTGTAGACTACTCTGTCAAAAAGTTTCCATAAATCTCCCTCAAACAAAAGAGGTCCACCATCAGTCAACTACTATCATCATCATCTGCCTAGCCTTTTCCCAACAATGTTGGGGTCGGCTTCTAGTCTGACCGGATGCAGCTGACTACCAGTATTTTAGATGAAGCGACTGCCTATCTGAGAGCAGCGGTGGCCCAGTGGTGGCAGCCCCGACTTACGAGCAGTAAGCCGTGGGTTCAAACCCAGGCAGGCGCATTTTTTTGTGTAATTTATTTAATCACTGCTGCCCTCAAAAACGGCGAAGGAAAACATCGTGAGGAAACCCGAATAATAATCTACTGGGCACTATCGCACTGGGCCCGCGTGGTGGATTACAGCCCACTCCCTCTCATTGAGAGGAGGCCTGTGTCCCAGCAGTGGGAACATTATAGGCTGATGATGATGATGATGATGACTGCCTATCTGACCCCCACAACCCACTTAGTACTGGGTAATAGGATACCACCACCACCCTCACATACGAGTTACAAAATGAAAATTCCAAGTTAATCATTTTAATCATAGAGTATTCGCTCTCGTTATTAAAGAGATAAGTATCGGATTGTTCACGATGTTTGAAGCAAGAGAACGTTGTTAGCGATATGAAACGTGTAATAAATTGAGTACCGCTAGAGTTTCAGTTATGTCTGCGATGGACGATATACGCTCACCTCTCGCTGTGTGGCATTATTACGTGGTTTTTAGAACTTTCATACTGTGAAGACTGTGAAGACAGGCTTTTTAAGATTTGAAACATTTTTTGTAAAGTGTTGAGAGTAATTTTGAGATATACTATTTATAGAAAAAACGCTGATAAAATTCTTAGTTGAATTTCTGAATAAAATATCTTCGACACGCGTTCCACTTTTTTTACAACTTCCAATTAACGATTTGAATCTTGCTTCTGATAACATACAAAACATATCTAAAGCTAACAGATAATACTTTCAAGTTTATTTATAAAAACAAAGACAAAGGTTTACAATTGACAACTACCAGGATTAACCTTACATAGACTACAGAACAGACCTTCATCATCATCATCTGAGGCTTAACAGCGTACGATGCCTTAGAACCGTAGGGCCCATATCAGCCCTTTAAGTTTTCTTGTCGGTCGTAAGGATAGCCACACGCAACGTTTAGTGACCCCAGTAAGTTATTAATAGAGCAAGGGTAGAAACTAAAACAAATAAAATAACCTACACTTATAGCAGCCTTTAACATACCATCAAAAAAGTCCTCAATGCTATCAACTTTTGATGTGCCCAAGAAACTGGTGGCATTGCCACTTGTATAGCAATGCTTAGGCGTTTGGCCAAGGTAAAAGCCAGCCCTAGGGTCACGGAAACGTCAACATAGGTTTCGATAACGGAATGGTTGATTCTATTATCCGTCCTTTGGTATTCATCAACAAAATTGACATAATGACGATGGTTTGATAGCGTTCAAATCCAGTGATTTTCAGATTCATAAAGGTGCATTTTGAACCACACAATTCCAGAACTATTTTGTAAGAGAGAATCAAATATTCAATCAGAATACCTCCCTAACTGGAAAATAAAACCAACATCAGCGTAATGTTGATTTTATTTTTTATATAAATTGTTGGGTTCTAATCAAACAGATTCCCAAAAACCCTTGGTAACCAAAACATCACCTTGACAATTTCATGAAGAGACAAAAACTTAATTTATAAATAAAATAAATGGACGATGGCGACGTCTGCAGTAAGATTGTTGTGTTACCGTGTCAAACCGGATTGCTCCAAAAGTAAATATTTTCGATGAGTCTGTAACCGGTTACCGTGATAGACGCTGATTGGAAATTAAATTCTGCTTAGCGATATCCTAGATTGAGGCCCCCATGATTCATAGACAGTGTAACAGCATATTATATGCAGGAATAAGGCAATTATTTTTACCGTCTTGAGATGAGAAAGCTGCAAGGAATGTTACTATGTTTTGACCACCAATAAGTTGCTAAACTGAAAATTAAACTAATAGAAACCAAAAAAATATGTTTAATAAACATTTTGTCGAAAGGGTTTGCTGCGATTTGGATTGAAAATCACAATTTGTTTCCGAAAGCGATTAAAATAGCTATAAATCTATAGCTGAATCAGACAACAAGAAATATGAATTTAAAGAAAATTCGTATTGATTTAAACTTTCATTGCATAGATAGTAAATTCATTGAAGTTTGCACTTAGGCATATACTTAATCATGTTTTAACCTTTACAAATCATAGGTACAACATAAGTGTAACAAAAAATAGCAACTGACCCAAACCCTACGTAGCAGCTACGCAGATGCTACAGCTGCTACGCAGAAATTAAATGTTACATAAATAATGTCATTATAACGTTCTACATAAACCTGCAACCAATATATCAACCCCCAACATGCCACATTATAAAAGACAATTAGGTAACGCTTTGAGGAGTATTTTGTTATTTTTTGAGGCTACGCGTTTTTCGTAGCTGCTACGAGTCTACGACGTAGCACAATTTTTAATATTTATTTTGTCATCAATATTTTTTGTCTGTTATTAGAATACTATTTAATTTTTGTGATTTTTTATTTAAATTAGTGTATGTTTGAAACGTTTACCTTGTTTTACATCGCCAGTAGCCATGCATTACGCTACAGAATGGTTTAGAAATTAGCATTATTTTACTGAAGAGTTTGGTCACTATTTTAACTTAGAATCGAGCTGTTATATTGAGTAAGTAACTGAAACTTGTTCTATTTTGACAAGTTTTAATTGATATATTTCAAACATAATTATGCCGTTTCGTTTTATTAAAATTCGTACTTTTTTCTTACCAAGATAGATCAAGACCAAGTAAGTCATGATTTATGTTAGTGTAGCTACCAAATACTTATTTCCACGGGGTTTTCCTAGCGTCACGGAAATTTAAACTACATAGACGTGTGAAAACTACATAGTTTTGAAATATACTAAAATAAGAACTCATCGGTATTCCAGCCATGTAAATCAGATAAAGACTTGGAAATTAAAACGTCATGATGTTATTTTTAACACATTGTTTGTGATAAATACCGGCACGTAATCAACTGATTAACTATTCATTGGAATCTCTATTCTAATTTATCTGTAGTATTACTGAGATTAAATCTAAAATTGATAAAAGCTGAGAAAAAAAAACTTTTATATTATTCATCAACCTTCAGAAAATGGGACGCGATGTTTAACCTTAGATAAATAATTCAACGAGCGTGTTCATTTAATCGTTTTAAAATAAAAGTCACACGTACAGCTAATCAATGGTTTTTGATGAGACGGTGTCGGACTAGAGAATGTGGTCAATGTGCGATAACTGACCATCTTAGGGCAATAGGGCTGATGCTTACGTGTCAATGTAAAAAAAAACATAACAAATATAACATCACGCCTGTAATTTCCGAAGGGTTAAGCAGAGATGTTTCTAATAGTACACTTATATTTCCCCAGTTATGTTTAAGTAGTCCCGTGTAAGAGGGGGTGAGCCTATTGGCATCAACCGAGCACGAATCCAGACTCCGTGGCGGCTACAGAGAAATTTCTGATGGAAAATCCCAATATTATTTGATATTATTTTCTATATGTACTTCCAAAATGAATGGTGGTGTTGGGGTGTGGAGGTAGGATGTCATGGTATCCAGTGCGGTTGTGGAGGTCAGATAGGCAGTCGATCAATATAAAATACTGGTATTCAGCTGCATCCGGTTAGATCAGAAGCCGACTGAACAAGAACATATGTAGTTGGGAAATGGATAGGCAGCCGATGACTTTAGAAATGAAAGATTATTTTCAGGATGGTTCTTATGTGCTTTCGGTAAAGTAGACGAAATAAATAACTATTTTGTCAGTTTCTGTTCACTCGTGTTTTTTCCTATCTTAATAACTTTTGTGATGAGCTTAATTTCAATACCTACATTTTTGTTTGTTTGTTAAAAAATCTCTACCTTCTAATAGAAAAATCACGTATGTATTCGTGTGTCAAGCTTATTTATTCCAACTGCATTGTAATAATTTCAGAAATGCCAAAGAACCCATTTTGATCTTTGAGTGCTACTTCTAACATTATCACTACCTCACTCACTCCTACTAGATAGATTGAGGTTCATGAGCGTCAGCCCTGTAACATCAAACCGGAATGAGGTAGGAACAGGTACTCAGCCTTATGATGGCCGGGGCGTGTGCTCGGGTGTCGCATGTCGTGTCATTTGTTATGCCGTCGCATCAATGGGCCAGCCTTCATTGCTAATGTAAATTAACCAAACTGATCACTTGTGTACTATAATTTGAACTTACTAATGTTTTGATTTGGGCGACCGTTTGTTTTAATTTGATTAAATTCCAGTAAAATTATGTTGGTTAATCCTGTGTGAATTCAGCTGCATCCGGTTAGATCAGAAACCGACCTGAACATATGTAGTTGGGAAATGGAAATCCGATGACTTTAGAAATGAGAGATTATTTACAGGATGGTTCGGTAAAGTAGACGAAATAAATAACTATTTTGCCGCTTTATCAGTTTCTGTTCACTCGTGTTTTTTCTTGTCTTAATTACTTCTTTGGATGAGCAATTCGGCTTAATTCAATAGCTAAATTTTTGTTTGTTTGTAAAAAAATCTCTACATAGAAAAATCACGTTTGTATTCGTGTATCTTTCAAGGTTATTTATTCCAACTGCATTGAAATAATTTCAGGAATGTCAAAAGGACCCATGTTGATCTTATTGACCTTTTAATTTCTTCAATGCGCTTTAAGCGCTACTTCTACCATTACCACTACCCAAAGAGATTGAGGTGCATGAGTGTCAGCCCTGTAACATCAAACTGGAATGTAGTAGGAACAGGTACTCAGCCTTATGATGGCCGGGGCGTGTGCTCGGGTGTCGTGCAGTCATTTGTTATGCCGTCGCATCAATGGGCCAGCCTTCATTGCTAATGTAAATTAACCAAACTGATCACTTGTGTTCTAATAATTTGTACTTACCTACTAATGTTTTGATTTGGGCGACCGTTTGTTTTAATTTGATTAAATTCCAGTAAAATTATGTTGGTTAATCCTGTGTGAATTGCTTAAGAATGATGTAACGTCAAATTCATATTATAAAACCGGATAAAAATTTGGATTTATCAAAACCAACGCCATTGATTTACTGCTAAAAATCAAAACAATTTTGGAAATGAACTGTCCACTGAAGTGGAAAAGTAGTCTAGGTCTAGGAGAAGGTCCTGGGTTTTTCAATCAGTAATTTCTCAGTGGCAACCCGTAGTCAGGACCTGGATTATTTGATTTATTATATGGGACCCAAACCTAAGTGGCTAAATGTGGGTGTGTAAACACACCTCTGCCTTACCCTTTGAACACTACATCATCATCATCTGCCTAGCCTTTTCCCAACTAGTTACTACTATGTTGCTACTTTACATGGAGCGACTCCTATCTGACCTCCACAACCCAGCTAATACAGGGTAATATCACACCCCGTGGTAAGATGGTTGCATGCCTTTCAGGCCACTGACTTCTGATCTTCTGATCTTCGGGGACTTAGTGTTATGTTATTTTATTTAAATCACTGGAACAGGCTCAACATGATTTTTAAGGCCTGCAGAAGTTTAAAATTGGCTAAATAAGGTTATTATAACATGGCTTGTCAGGTTATTGGCTTTCCATTATAGCATTTAGTATGCTGAGTCAGCATTGAGCAATGAACACGCACCTCAAAGTTGTCGTGACTTTATTTATTTATTTTGAGACACCTTCAACCTCTCTCCAATCATAGTTCTTCAGATTGCTATTTAATTACTTACTTTAAAATAAGAATTATTTTATTTGTTTTATGAATCATGCTTGTAAACTCAATCAACCCGTATATCGAATGGCATCTTTTCGATAGGTCCCTATTCTAAGCGCGTTTTTGATTGAGTGCTTGGTCGGTAACTTTCTCCAGCCAGCGATTCCGACGGCCATAGACAAGGCAGACGCTATGGCGCCAGATTTATGAATGAGAATGGACAATTATTCTTTCTACAACCAGTTCGGTTATGGTTATTTCATTCATTATAAGAGGTCGTTTGATGTTTTGAATTCGTTTTTCATGTCTCAAACCATTTGAAAAGTTTTGTAAGTCGATGTAATAAGTTAGATTGGGAGCGAAACTTAAATTTGCCTGTATCTTAAAGCTTGAGTCCAAATCTATTTGGACTCAAACTTTAGAACAGATAGAAAGAAAGTAGAGAAATATTTCTTTCTGTCTATCGAAAATATGCCTGTAAGTAATGATAGCTGTATACTATAGGAATAACTATTTTATACTAAGCATTGTTTGTTCTATACATAATTTAAAATGATGATGTACAATAAAGAGAATTATAATACCAATAATTTTCAACAGTAAGGGAACTAAATCAATTGAAATAAGTAACAATAAAGCTCTAGAAGTCGACTTTCCATTTGAATTAATTCTCGTAAAATAATTGTTCCTTTTAATTACTGTGGAAGACATTAATACTCAACGGGCCTAACCGAGAGTAATTACCGTCAAGAATGGAAATAAATTAAAACTTAAGCTTTACGAGTTTACACCGTTAAATGTCATAGAAAGCGGCTCCGGCGGCGGTAGAAGCGAAGTGTGATTCAAAAATTCAATTATATTTTTACCACCGACGCAATGACCAGTAGTTGTGGCAAACGAGAGCCAGTCCACAGGTGTGGAGACATTCATCAGTCGCAGATAGATATTCGGACGACGAAGTCGCAAGTTCACAAAGTTGCGCGCCGAAAAGAGTGAACGGCTAGTGGCGGCACCACCGCAAGCGATTGGTGCACAATTCGAGGGGAAAACGCCCGCGTCGATGAAACATATTCGCGAGACGCTAATTTTTCAGAGGCGAACTGGCGAACGTGTGTCCCCCACCACCCACCACCGTATGACAGTGACCCAAATGGAGCGCCGGCGCAGTCAGTTCCGTGAGCGCGCGCAAGGCTGGTCGACGTTCGTGCGCGCGCGCCCCCTGGCACGCGAGCTCCTATTCGCTGTCGTTTAGTGTGATTTACGATCGGATATTACTGTGCACAATGCAGTGAGTGAACACCGGCCGGATCGCCGTGCTTGTGCCGACATGACCCGTGTGGATGCTGAACCCCCCCACTCCTCCCTTAGGTAAGAAGCAAAAAATAAAATTACACCTGCAAATCTGACGTCAGAATGATGTTTAGCAAAATGGCAGTAAAATTTCGAATAAGCATCAATTTTGAGAAATGGAAAGTGTTTGTACCGAGATGATCAGCGTGGCGGCGTCGCTGGACAAGGTGATGAGTCAGCCGCATCTCGAATTTTCCTCGTGCACGAATAGTGGCATTGTCATAGAGGGGGTGTTGGCGCGCCGGGCGGCGGCGGCGGCGTCGCTCGCTGCAGCGCCGCGCCACCTCACGCCAGCGCCGCCTGGCAACAGGTATCTAAGCCTATCAGCAGGCACAGCCGCACAGCCGCCGTCTGCGCGCCGGAGCCGGCGACTCTCTCGGCTTCGCGCAAGCTGCAAGCTAACGGAATCGGATTCCTCGCGGCCGAAATTCCGCCGAGGACGTTCACGCCGCGACCGACTGAAATAAATCGCTCGTTTAACACAAATAGCACGACATTGTCGTCGCATTGACAGACCGACGAGCATTTCCGCTTCTCTTTTTATCTGCCTCTCTCGCTTACTGGAACCACTAAAAGAAGCGCTTCCTCTGACGTAAGCGAGTCTTCCGTCATACATAATTCTATCGGTTTATTTTATTTACGATTCCAAACACTGACTGTTTATCGATGAATGTAATTTGACTCACATATGTATGCTTGACCACGAATCGTGGAAGGAAATTTGACTCTAATATGAGTTAGGTATTTTATTGACGTTCAATAGGTCCCTATGGTGAACCTACTTCAAAAGACTTTAAGTAGGTAGTAACAATACACATACTTAAGAATAATCGCGATACAATAACAATCTATAAATTATACTATAATACAAATTATCATGGTTGATAAAGCAATATTTGCTAGCGCCACGTTAAAAATCAAATGCTACGACATGTGGGCAAAGGGATTTTCTAAAATCTTGCCATGGATGTGAGCCAAGTAATAAATGCAACATGAACAGTTGAAGATCTAGGGGCGAAAACCACAGAAACAACCAGCCGTGTAACATGTGAACGATATAGCACCTATCACACATGTGACGTCAGAAGCACGATTGCGCCCGCGCCGCGATCCGAGCGCTGAACTTTGCGACATTGTCACTGATAACGACAATTTATTGACTAATTCCGAATATGGATAGAGATAAATATTACCAATTAAAGAAGTTTTCCTTTAGGAAACAATTGCAAATAATACTTGATCACAAAACAACGCTGAAATAAAAAAACTCTTTAAAATTAGGCAAAATCATTTCACCACCTACTTTTATTGCTAACCTGATTATTAGCGATAAAAATAGGTGGTGAACTAGGCTAAATACTTTAAAATAAACATTGATTCGAAGCCTTAAAACCAACTTAAATGTAAGAAAAATAAACAATATAAGATGAATAAATCATCTTCATGTCACTCAAAAAGGTCTACAATTTGTTGAATGCCGCAAACATTTGGGCGGGTTATTTCTGGGCAAGCAACAAAAAGCTATAAGTTTTATAAATCATCGGAGGTTATCGTGAGGTCCCCGGAGGAGGGCGATCGCCTCTGAGCTTCAAGTCGGGACCTGTCGCGAGCGCATAATGCCAAACAATTACTCATCTGTCCAGAACAAAGAAATTCTGAGTTCAGGTGTCCTTTGTTATTATCAAAGCGTAACAAACAATTTCAGGTACTTTCCGTGATCATAAACATTCTTGATTACCGTATCTTTTATTGTTTTTTTTTTTAATTTCTAACAAATAAATGAAGTCTTCCAGAATCCGAGAATAGCTTTATATCTGCCAATCCTTTTTCGATTAACCACAAGAAACTAAATGAAAAAAGATTTCGAATTGAACATGGCAACCATGAATAAAAGTGTTTCGATTGAGTGCAATATTGTCCGTAGAAGGGTTGGCTGTGTGCCTGGTCCCTCGACAATGAGTCACATAGCCGGTTCCGATGGCTTTGACCAACGTTTGCCTTTTGCACATTAGACCTACGTGTCTCGCACACTGCTTGCATACACATACATAAATGAATGTAGAGTTACATAACGATGCTCCATAATATGTTTATATTCGTGTAGTATGTATGTAGTTTTCATTTTGGTGTTTCTGAAAAAACTGGTGTTTAATTTAGAACTCAATGAAGTTTCAGTGGCTTTATTTTATCCAAAAACTATCGATTTCATGAACATAAAACAACATTTGTTATTCGTTTCTCCTTGCTTCATGTCCGTCTTTATTTTGGCTTTGGTATTTCAGCTATATCGCAGAGACATCTGAAATATTGTAGTGCGTAGTAACGAAATTCGAATCGTTATTAAAATATTATTACATGAACTCAACATCACCAATATAAATAGTACTGACATACCTTGATGTATTAGGTAAACGTTACCTACTTTTATACATATAGTTGGTTGGTATGCGAAGAACTTACTGGTACAACATGTTTTCGCAGCGTTTTTCCTTTTTACCTATTCTGCAAATGTTTGATGGCTTTGCACATGGCCTTGGAATTTGTTCAGCGCCTACTGATGAGTTGCTAACTATGGACTTAGATAGTGTTTTGTGTACGAATAAGCTGATTTAATGATTTTTAAATTTTGTGAGCTAAATTTGCACAACAAGTAGATACCTAATGCTGGATGAGATTTCTTTAGAAATAAGCATCACCTTTGTACCTATTTTCTGTTTCTTTATTCTTTTCTGTATTATGGGTGTATATAAAATAAAAAAAAAAAAACAATGAAGAAAAAAACAATTTGATTTTAAACTTTGTGGAAGACAGAGTAAATTTTTAATGACGCACGATTAACAAAATTAACGTAACAATTAATTCTCTGAATACAGTTGGATACATACATTATACTAATTATCTATCAACTGGTTTCAGTCCACACACTCACTCGTTATTTTATGTGTTGGCAGCTAGGCCACATATCAATCTCATTTTGTTGCATTTGATGAATTTAATGCGCTAGAAATGACGTGTTAAACATACCTCCACAATCTTTGTTCTTTATTGCAAGTCTCGGATCTGCAAGTTGATACATCAAACGAATCGAAAAATACATTATTTATATAACGTTGAGATGCATACATCGATAATATTTTATTTATAGACGCATTGAGTATCGAGAAAGTAACATCACGTAAAGAATAAAGTTTGCGGTAAAACCCTGACATAGAGCATCGAGAGACTCAATTTATTCTATGATTAACATAGACTGTTTGTCTGGATTTCAAAGAACTTTTCGATATTATTTGCTTTTTTACGGCAGTTTTCCTCCTATTAATTAATTACCATTCTGAATTTTCCACATGAGCCTAACAAAAAGAAAAACAGAATATTTCAATCACATTTATATTCAATTTTAGGACAAGTAGGCACCTATCTAACTTCGAGCGCATAATTATTTAGGCAAGACGGCTGCGCACTGAGCAGGAACTTTAAACATTATTAATATGATAACAGATTTATAATGAAAGATGTGCTACCGTATTACCACCTGCCAAAACGAGTGCGTTATTGTAATAACACTCTATAATAGCGTCCACACAGTGTTGGCGACGACAATTAGTTTCGTTTTACGCAATATCACCTGCTGAAAGTGCGCAGTGTGGATTCAAATTACAAACAAGTTTGACAATGTATGTGTGCTACATTATCAGAGTTATTTGTTGAACGTAAAAATACATTTTGTTGGCCAACTTTGTATGTGTCTTGTTTAGAAATTCGGAATTTTCTAAGCAAACCTTACAAAAACTGAAAAGAATGCGTACTAAGTGGTTTAAAAATGTTAATTTTGGTTACGCTTTTTGCCGTTTTAAAATATTGTAAATTCTAGGATAATCTGGTACCCTGAGGTAAGCTGATTCTACTCATTCTCAATTCTTAGAAGACCACTTATCCGTCTGAATCGTTTAAAGCCTTCTCAACATGGTGCCTCTCTCTTGAATTCCTTTTTTAATGTTCTCACAATGTTTATGTCGTAAATTTTTTGGAGTCATCCGCTCTTAAATAGAACATGTTTTCGCAGTATTCTGGATAATACTGTAAAGAAGGAAGCACAATATGGGTTAATGTGGACAGGCGCACGGCGCAAGCGCTGGGCGCGGGAGTCGGCGCGTGATTCAGTGGTGCTGACGTGGGCAGTGCTGCGTCAGCGCACGTCACCACCACGCGATTGTCAGTATCGTCACTAATATATTTAGAATGGAATGTGGAAAAATGTTCAATACAAACAGCCGTTACGCCTATAAGTTTCCGGACCACGTTGGCGCAATTCCAGGGACTTTCTTAATTATATCGGTATTTCATCACACTATCATCATACCTGGTGCTGCATGTTTTGATCACATTTTGGCATTCACTTTATTAAAATATAGAGCAAATAAAACTACTCCAAATACTTTGGAGCAATTTATCGACTTTACATTCCACGTCTCGTATTAGAAAATTGTTTTTTTTTTTCAAGCCTGCCAAGCTAAATCGATATTTGCAAGATAAGCCAACTTTCAATCCTGTTGAAAAACTTTGGTGCCCCAATTTAATATCTAATCCAAGACATTTTTGCTTCATTTATGCTATCTATTAATACCGAGAACTACCATCACTATCACTTTCACCAAAATAAAGGCTGAAATGCAATGAATCTAGACTCTTGGTATGGTTTTTGTAATCAATTCAATGTTTCGGAACGGCTCGACGGTTGCCAAGACAGCGGCTCTGAGATCATTTTATTTCATTGTTTTCCCGACGTCAGTAACTCAGTAAGGAACACTATAAATACAACGTGGTTCGCTCAACCTATCTAATCAGTTAACGAACTGTAACGAAGAGGCGTCAAGAATTTCTTGATTACTTGATTGAGGACATTAAAACTGAATTTAAGAAACAGCAAACTAAGACATTATAAAACGACTTAAATACTTACCTATTCGTCATTTCAAATTGACTGTACAAAAAATATCTTAATATTTCAATATTAAGTTTTTTCGTGTGTGTTGCGTTAGGTCGATGACAAAACTTGGAATCCTGAGCTATGACGTCAGAGACTAGTGCACATTGCCATTATCATGTATATGAATTATCCATTCATGATGTAATGTGTACGCATGAAGTCATTCTGTTTTACACTTCCGTGTCGAATTGTCATCAACCTAGAATATTCCAAATCTAAGTTTCAATTCACTGATTTTAATTATTTTATCTTTGTTAGTGTCTCATTCATTATCTACTTCTTCCGTTCCTTGAAGTCTGTCCGGTGCCCAGGAATTGCTCATCAACAAGTTGGTCATGGTACGGACTTGTCTCAACTTGTCCAGCTAACCCATTGACTTGGCTTGACAACAGGCTCTCCATACAATCATACATACATGTGTCACTACGAATCGAATCCCAGTCGTACACTATTATGAATTTAAATCCTCATTTACCATAAAAAGGACAAATTATTCTCAAGAAAGACTGTAGAAATAAATCATTTAGACTGTGGTCAATAAATCATCAGCATGTGCATCACACAATCTAAAAGAGACACGAGTATAGAAGCAATTTAATCGTAAAGTCAGCGAAATGGTGTCGTAAACAACATTATTATAACACGCGAGTGACAATAATAGACTAGCATTGAGTGTTCCCAAATTACATTAGAGTGTGTACAGAGCGGGGCGCCAACTAACTCCCACCTACTGACATGATACCGACAAATATAAACAATTTATCATACACTACGCTCGTGTTAGCTACTCATCCAAATTCAGCTTAAACAAATTCTCTCTTTCTATCTAACTAAAGTCACACCCAGCTGGACACAGGTCTCTTCTGAAGAAGTTTGTGTCCAAATGAAGCCGGGGTGAGTGACCGTAGTGGCTCTTTCGCTCCAGTGAATGACGCTGTTGCCATCCCGACAATTACATCACCCAAGTCTTGTTGTGGTTGGTAAGGGACACCGTGTTAAATATTTTTAATGATTAAGCTCCCGGGATCCTGTGGGTCGTTTAAATCACTGTTTTGATCCCACCATGGGGCAAAAGCTGATTACCAAACTGCTTGGTAGCTTTTGCACTATGGACTCTGCTAGAAAACTTAATCGGGAAATGAGTGATACAGGCACCTATTGTAGCTGATGTGACACGAACTACATTTTGTCAACTGTTCGACGTCATTGAAATCTATTATAATTTTTATATTTTTTTTTTATTTGACATGTGTTTGCTCTTGACTCTAGTCTAGCAGTTTTCTATTACAAGAAAACTGCCTGTGATTTGTGGCTATATGGACATTTTACTTCTTTATTTTTTGCTTCTGTTCAACTAAAAGTATTAATCACTAATAGTGTGCAAAGAATATGTTTGAAAAGCAAAAGACAAAATAGGATGGTAATTTGCAATCATGTTGGTAGCAAAATTAGTGTTAAACAAACTCAGCATCTTTCTGAATTTGAAAAACCCGAATATTGGAATCGTTAAATGAATTATTTATTTCACGTTCAGTGCTAAATAAAATAATCGTTTTTCATCGCATACATAATGGCGTTCAGAATGTTTTTTGAATAGCTGATGGCGATTATCCATTCAAATGCCAGGCACCGCAATAAAATACTTTCCCACAGATTGTCCATTGATAATGTCACGTTACGTCTAATCGTTCCAAATGGTTTGCCAAGTATGGTCCACCTCGTTATTGGAATTGTTGACCATACCATGCGTCATGACCGCGGTCCAAAATGGAAGCCTTTGTCAAATATTTTGATTGAAGACTGTCGTCACAGTTACATCATCTCAAGTCGTTAGAATGTATTACATTGCAAGTATTAACTTGAAAGTCACGTCAAAATTACTGCAAAACGTTCAGTTGCAAACTTAACTTTTCGTAATCTGGTATAATCATACATTTCTACCATGAATACACTCTTATTTCCATAAAATCAGATAGCTATAAAACCTGGCTACTGCAAATCGATCTCAATAAGATAACAGAATATAAGAATGCTTAGTTATACAGCAGTGTGCGTGCATTTAAAGTAATTATCTTTTTATGTGGTCGATGGCTCGCTGCGCCGGCGCTGGCGTTCCCTCAGGAATGCTGCGCCGAACTAGTTTAACAGCTGAGCGTGATGTAACGATAACCGTTGTGTTATCTGGTATTTTTGTCATCGTACGTCATTCACACGGAGGTGGATCGCGATTTGTAGAGATACGGAAAGTTCCATTGTAGAGTTTGTTTGAATTAAGTAGGTATGTCGTTCAAGAGATATTTTCTAGACCCTCCAGATGTTAAAAATATTCGCGACGGAGTCTGATATATCCATGAAGAACAAAAGAAATGACCGTAAAGTCCCCATTTATTTATGATAATTCGTCAGATAAGTGTAGCACGTCGACTGATATAGAAAGGTCTTAGCGTAGCGCCTTGATAAAAACCAAGTGCTTTCTGTTTGCTCCTTATCTGCTCTTTAACAAACACAATTTCGCCTACTGATACCATTACAATGATATCAAGGACTTTTTGAATTCCAAAATACCTGATTAATTGTCATTTCTTTAGATAAGCTTAAGATAGCCGGCATTCTTTTTCTGGCGCGACGGGCCTTTCGTCCTACCGCGGCCCACGGCCCAGCTGACGTTGACGTAACTCGTGACACGAGTCCACGACATTATCGGCTCGTTGACATAACGATAACCCACACAGAAGTAGTTTAGCGTACACAAACACGAAGCTACGCGTGTGTGCTAGCTAGGCCGTAGGTGTGCGCCCGCGCCTGCCGCCATTCAACTGCGCTATCATCAAACAGTCATCATCATTCGAAATAAACGCGTAGGCCTGGAGGTGATTCTTACACATTTATTATAGAAAAATGGTTGTGTATCAGGAAATCGTGCTAATGATAGATAATATTTATTCCGGTCATTATTTGATTGCGTGTTCACATTCACACATTTCAGAAAAAAAAACCATAAATTAAAAAAAAATAAGAGTGAAGTATTTGCCAATAATCGTGCATCTTGAGTCCTGAAAAAGGCTGTATTCTACGTATTTGAGGTGATATGGTTAACGAATATATTTCCATATGTTTTTTGCAATAAAACGAAAACGTATCAGTTACTTTTGCCCACGCTGATCATAAACCCGATAGGAAAGGGTTAGGTACCACGTAGGCGGCAGCCTAACGATTTGCCATTGCCATAATATTTAACCATATTTTTATCAATGTCAGTTTTAAAGCGTGTATTTGTTATTTTTCCATTATACTTTCATGTAAATCTTTGCAAACCTTGAAATATAGACCGTAGCTGATATGGTTGAAGCTGCGAATGAATGTTTCATTCGCGTTTGCGTAATACGCTTAGGTAAACATGCGTTATTCATGCCTGCCTTGATCTAGCCTAGTGTTAGCCTTTTTGGAATGAAGGTGAACTGATATAGTTGCTTAGAAATAGGGTCACATTCAAGGAGCAGCGGTGGCCCAGTGGTAGCAGCTCCGACTTACGAGCAGTAAGCCATGGGTTCGAACCCAAGCAGGCGCACTACTTTGTGTAATTTATTTCATCAGCGCTGCCCTCAAAAACGGTGACGTAAAACATCGTGAGGAAACCGGCATATCCTAGAACTAAAAATTAGAAGACTACCATATACCAACCCCCACAGGGCCCGCGTGGTGAATTACAGCCCACTCCCTCTTATAGAGGGGAGGCCTGTGTCCCAGCAGTGGGAACATTATAGGCTGATGATGATGATGAGAGTCACTTTCACACACATTCAATGATACTTCAATTACATACTTAATATTAATTGTCCCCGCGTTTTCCACCCATAACGAGCTCCTTTAATATCTCTCATTGAAATGTAAGCCACATTCCAGGCTAGGAGCCTGTGACCATGGTGACTCAATAGTTAGTAAACAGTCATTCAAAACAATTCTACTAACTTAACATATTCTTAGAAACATTACGTCAAGTACAAAAAGCCTTGATGGGCCGTAAGATTATCTCACTGATTATTGTTGTTTTTATTTATTTTTAGTTCTAATAAACGTACTTAACGTTTATCAGAGAATTGGGGTTTTTTGCTTTTTATCAACGACCTCATTGTCAGATTTAAGAGGACGTTTCTGAATGGACTGAAAGTTTTTAAAATTACATATCAGGGCCATGGGGTCTTAATGCCCCCCACCTTGTGTTTCGGGATATCACCAAGTTGGTCGACTCCTCACGTGACCAGAGGACTTGCCTTTTTTAGGCCAAAAAATCAGCATTGCCACCCGACGTGGCAATGCGGCCAGATTTCTGTGCTCTTTTCCTGTTGACAGCGAAATGGACGAATTTTTTGACGCCCTGTAATTTTGATACTTGTACATATTTTATTATTAGTCTATTTGTAGTTTGTAAAAATGTAATAATAAATCTACAAACTTACAAAAAAATCTATACAGTATACCTATACAGTGTATAGATAGTGTACATGTATGACAGTGTACATGTGCCTTACTATAGGTTATTTTAATTTACTACTTTTTTATCTTTATGATCTACGAACCTATAATTTTAATATTATTTAGCAAAAATACATATCCGATGAAATGCAATCTTTTCAATTTAAACATCGTGAAGTAGATGTCATACGATACTATTTAAAATAATTACTTACCACACGGACAAAGTCTATCTCTTTAGTGTCAAATTACATTATACATATTTACTTAGTTTGTTTAATAATGTCAGGGAGTGGTTTTAATGCTAACTTGCTAAACTGCGAAGATAAAGTCCTATTGAAATTTTATTTATTTCGCACTGTTAAAAACCCCAAAAGGAAAACACATGTCCTACTTGAGTCACATGTAATGTACAGGTGACATCATGCAGTTATTGGGCTATGTGTGAGTGATTAAATTCACACATGGTTGAGTGCGCGCGCGCCACATCACCGCTGCTGCGCCACCGCCGCGCCGCGCCGCCTCCCGCACCGCTCACTCGCGCTTCCCCGAAGACAAGAATTATTCATAAGGAAACATTAATTGTGGAATAATTATTGTCTCATTAAAACTCTAAACAAAACACACAACTCCCAAAATAAGTAATCTCTTTAATCAACTCTTTGAACAATTCATGGTTGCTACGCATTACATTTTAATGATTTCATGAATTTTTAACCGAATTATGAATAGCAACATCGTAACGGTATGAAATAGATGTGGAGTAAACTACTTTTATTAATTTCTAGTACCTTGATAAATCTGTGAACAGCAGTTTACAGCTTCTAATTTTGCAGTGAGAAAATTTCTAGATTTCTTAAACATTTCCTTCAAAAAGGTAATAAAAAAACTCTTTGTTTCAGATTACCTGACGGAAATCATCTTTCATAGCAGTGAGCCTTATCCTGACCTTGCATAAGGTTGCAACTGGGTGAGAATGCAGATATACAAAATGGCGTAAATACAAACAAATGGCACGTTTATGGGGGCATGATATTCGACATCAGCCTTCAGTTTCGAATGAAGACAAAACGACAGTACTACTATACAGTAGGTAGGAGCCCTTTAGAATGAGCATAATGCTATAAATAAGTCGATCATGCTTTGAATAATAAATCATAATGCAGAGGCGACAGACGGGAGGACATGGACGCGCGGAGGTTATGCCGAATTCTGGGAAGCAATCGGGCGAGCAACCGCAGGGTTAACGATACCACGCGCTGCGCCCGCGCATCGCACGTCACACAAAGCGAATTGTTTCCAGAAATATTGAAACTAACATCCCACACACGCCTATTTATACAAGGTATCTTCCTGTCTCCCATTTTCTTTCTCTTTATTTAACTACGATAATATTTAGGAAGCCTAATTAACATAATTAATGTTAGAAACTAACAGGAAGCCATGGAAGTAATAATAAGACAAGGAAAATTTTCATAAATATTTAACTATTAAACTAAATGACCCATGAACATTGTTATCTTAACGTTCAAAGCGTGTAGCGTTACGCTGTCTTCATAAAATATTTCTATCTCGGCTGTAGGAATATAAATAACAGTTTTGAACTGTCTTATTTGCAAATGAGTGGCCCACATGCCACACAATCACTAATAGAACCGAAGTGATAAATATTTCTAGTTGGCTTTGTGATGCGACTTCGTTGGAATTATGTGATTCATAATTCCCGGATGCACGCTCAATAAATATTCATTAATTAATTTGAGGCACCGCACACCTACATTGACCTCATTGACACCATCTATCGTAGTAGTTCCGCGAATATCAACCTACATATTTCTGGTCCGAGCTTCAACATTGAAAAGGGTGTCAAACAAGGCGACCCACTCTCACCTAAACTGTTTACAAGCGCACTGCAGGAGGTTTTCAACAAGCTGCCTGCTTCGTGGCGGTCACGAGGCGTACATGTTAGCGGCCATCAGCTAACAAACCTCCGCTTTGCTGATGACATTGTGTTGTTCTCCACATCTGCTTCTGAACTTGAAGAAATGCTCCAAGATCTGAGCACAGCAAGTCTTGAGGTTGGACTTTCAATGAACAGATCCAAAACCCAGGTGTCATGACCAACAGCACGAAACGTAGAGTCGAGGTAGATGGGCATGTGCTGCAATATGTCGATGAGTATACATACTTGGGCCAGATAGTGTCTTTTAAAAATAGGCAAGACAAGGAAGTTGAACGTAGAGTCCAAAATGCTTGGAAGTCCTTCTGGGCCCTAAAAGAACACTTGAAGGGAAGTCTCCCAATGACACTTAAAAGAAAACTCATCGATATGTGCATCCTGCCCGTCCTAACCTACGGTGCGCAAAGCTGGTCACTAACTGAACAACAGAAGTCCAAACTCAAGATTTGCCAGCGGGCAATGGAGCGTAGCATAATAGGTGTGAAGCGTACAGATCGCGTTAGGAACACCACTCTGCGTTCCATAACTCAAGTTGCAGATGTCGGAGAAAAAACAGCCAAGCTAAAGTGGGAGTGGGCTGGCCACGTAGCTCGAATGCACCCAGAGAGGTGGGCAAGGATCGTCACTCACTGGAAGCCTGACGGAGGAAATCGCCGTCGAGGTAGACCGCGGCGAAGGTGGTGTGACGATCTAATCTTGTTTGCCGGGCGATCATGGCCAGATATCGCACAGGATAGAGACATTTGGAAGGAGAAAGGGGAGGCCTTTGCCCAGCAGTGGGACACATGAGAGGCTAAGAAAAAAAAAAAAAAAAAAAAAAAAATTGAGGCAACGCTTAGCGATAAATAATAATGTTTGAAACTAAGTTAGTGGCACCATCGTGATGCACGTTGCTTGTTTATGTGATAGGTATTATAAATAATAACAATTTGGAATTTTATAGGGATATTACATGGGACTTTAACATAGGTAATTGGCGAAATGTGAGTGCACTATTAGGTGCACTTCTGCCTAAACCTTCGGGGATTGCAGGCGTGATGTTATAGTATAAAACGAAAAATAGTTTCTTTAGGGTTTTTTTACAGATTTCCAAAAACTATTAACCCTAACACCTAATAACCGAGGCCTATTCAAGTGAACGCTGAAATACGACAAGCCTACTCACGATTACGGTCTATCATATTCAGTTGACCCATATCAAAATCCAAAAAATGTGTATTGTAGAATGTAAGGAGCATTGCCTTTAAATCCTGAAGCTAAACATTATATACCTTCTTGGTACTTATAACTTGATGAGGTCCAATGCCTCGCTCTTAATCGATCCGAAATCAAATCGTAGTTGAATGCCAATAAAATGGCGATCGGCACCATTCAACGTTCTCAAATGAAACGAGCGAGGGTCAACTGAGCGGCGAGATGATAAAAACTGGCGTAAAATATAATGGCGGCGGCGGCTAGGTATTGTGATGACGTGGTGTGGGCGGGTCAACGACACCTGACTCATGTCCTGTGCTGTGCCGCACTCGCCCAAGACATTCGCTGTGTAAATGATAAGTAGCGAAATATTATTTGAAATACACTTAAGTTTTAACCAGCTACTCACTTTTTTGTAATGGCCGTCGATACTACAAGGGATCAGTTTTTTCAGGTCAGTTATTGGAAAAGATCGATAATATTTTGAACATTTGGTGTCTTCCGACCTTTTTGGACATTGTACTAACTTAATATAATATAATTATAGCTAATCGTAGGTAGACTAAAGACTAAAGTGTTTCTTTTGTTAAATCACAAATCATATTAAAGGTTAATACACTAGAAATTAATCAGAGACCACAGCAATTAATAAGCTGCACCTACTCGGAAGTGAACTGCATAAAATATATTAATCACCACTCGACCTCATTCTGTGAAGCACTGACCTGAGGACAGTTATGAAATAGAGGTAATAATTAAACAGATAAACACAAGGAAAATTATGGATCTATTTATATTTCAGAGTTGAGACTGGTTGGCCGAAATGAGTAATAGCTCGGATCTCACTCTGCAGCTTTCGTTTTAGAGGTCGTCCATATATTGACTCAAATAAACAACGAACTTGTCGCTACTTGTTTGGGTTGACTACATAATACGGTTGATTTTCATCAAGTTTGTCGAATCATTTAAATATTAATGAGTTTCTATTCGAAATTTCAATCTTTTAACATTGTAGGGTAGGGTTTTCACTGTTTTCTATAGTTGATTAGTCGTTCTAAACGTAAATAAGTGAGTCAACAGAGTCATAACAACATTAGTTTGAAGAATTCCCATGTTATTATCCCTAAAAACTGCAAATTGAAAATTACCATGACTAGTCAACAGCTATTTGACTCACGGCAAACACAAGTATCTAAATAATGACGTACACTATATTTATGTAGGTAGTTCGTATTTTGCACAAAAGTGCATAAAACTTATAAAGACCATTAAGTGATATCAATCAAAAAGTCTTAGGTAAAAACTGGATCCATAAATTCGGTACGATCTCAAAAATGATTACATTAATTAGACCCTAATCACAGGCCCGGGGTTTATAAAGGCACAGGCGTTGGTAGGTGTGGTGGCACCCACGGACTATATTAGGTAGGGTCTCTCGGTCCCAACCGCGTCTGATTAATTCTGTCTTGAAAAAACCTTAAATATGCAGATTGCAAATTATATTTCCGATTGCAATAATGCACTGCTATAAAATTTTGAGCTGGATGAGAGTGGCCGAGGATCGTGCTCAGTGGCTTGTCATGGGAGAGGCCTATGTCCAGCAGTGGACGAGTACAGGCTGATGATGATGATATAAAATTTTGCGTAGCCATTTCATTTCATTTCATTTCAATGGCCATACCTTCACCTAAACCTTATTGATTATCTCTCAAAATATTATTTTAAGTAAAGGTAGTGTAGTACAGGACTATTCATTCATAGTCCTGATTTCGTAATTAAGTTTTAGTTAAAGCAAGGAATCGTTACGCAACTTTGTTTTCATAACATTCACGTCAGTCGCAGGTATTTCTATTGTGTCTCTACTATTATAAAACACAGAAGAATAACAAACTTGTCTCGTTTTTGTTATTATAGATCTTAGAGGCGAAATTGAAAGCAGACATCATGTCTTAGAAGTTCGTAAACCCCACTAGAGAAGAGTTTATTGAGAGATTTTAATTTTTTTTTTTTAAATCTCATCTGGTAATTTTCGTCAAAATCGATTGCAGTAATATTATTTAAATAAAATATAAAATCAAACCAAATGCTTACAACTCTGAAATTACAGTAGTTTGACCAATAAATGATTTTATCCCGACATAGGACCTACATTGCTACGGCGTAGCATGCGCCTACGAAGTTTGTGGTCGGGAATAAGGACTCTTTTTCCATCAGGATTTGAGGATTAGTCTTTTAGTAATCAATAATCGAATCTTTATTTAGGCATTTAGTAAAAAACGTTTCATGTTTTAAGATTTTAGACACTGAACTGAAGTTAGATCGTTTTGCATATACACAAATTCTACGTTGTTAGTTTTAAAAACTAAGATTTATAAGGATGAAGACTTTACACTTTTCAGAAACTTTTACTGCAAAAGTTCTACACATGTCAAGTAGAATGCAATTCAATAAAGTTATTAAGTTATTGCTATCATACTACCTTCATAGATATAACAATATTACTTTGAAATGATATGACAGAACTATTCGAACAAACACAAAAGTTTCCTGTAGAAACTACCTACTTTTAAGTGTTTAGTATCGCTTTATTTCATATAACTGCTATTGATGTTTGTTATCTATAAAAATATTTTACTTTTTGTGGCTACCGACTGCCGTACCTATCTAATTTCCACGAAATAGGAGCGGACTGTCGACTGGTAGCGCGGTTGGGCCTGCGCCGACGCCGGCCGACGACGGCAGCACAAGCTGACGTCACGGCACCCAAGTTGCATCCGCCATTTTGATAATAAAATGGATAATAATTACCGCCTATCCAACAAGCCACGGTCGATATATTTTTACTCATACACAACAGGTATAATAACCACATGTCTTAGAGCTTACACATAATTTTCCGACATTAACTAATACTTTTCCTTTCTTGAAAGAAGGTTTTTCTAGGGAGTTGCACGTCGAACAATCTTAGTATATAATTCGAAGTAGTAACTAAGTATTGTCCGTATAATCAGCTCATCAAATGTATGAAACTATAGTTTATCCTCCTCAATTTGTGAACATCTCATAACTGGGAGGAAAATACCGTTTTAATTTACCTACCTCTCAATTAAACCGCGCAAAATACTGCAGGCTTAGTGCTTTATCTCGCTCGGTAGGGAATCGCTCGAGCACGACCACATTAGCATTTATCTATTCGTGCTAGACGCCAGACGGCTTCTTATTACCTATATAATTGAGTAATTGAAATGGGCGTTAACATCTCGTGTTGCACTTCATAATAATTCATATACAAAATATGAGCAAATGAAATGTTTGCTTTTAGAGAGGTTTTTGGACATGTACTCCATAAAAACAAAAAAACAAAAGAGAATATGATGCAAATACAATTTAAAGAGAATGAAACTCCTAAAATAAAGTGTTTATTAAGAATAACTAAGGCTCATACATAAACGTATGAACAATAGAACTTATTTAGTCAAATATACATGAATACATGCCCGTATGTCATTCACAAGATTACGTCGAAAGGTCGTCACGCTGAAATCGTGTTGTTGCCGACGCGACGACAGCGCCGCGCAGCGGAGTGCGTGCGACGTTCACAGTGGTTCAGACGACTTGTTCCCGCCAAAACAGTCGCAGGCTGTGGCGCGAAGGCTCGTGATTGGTCGGCTCGGGCGGCGGCGGCGGCGCGCGCGCAAGGCCGCCGGTTTTCCCGCGAACAATGCCAAATGGTGCATTTGTCAAGGTGAGTTCGTTCACCGCCGACGCCGGGCGCCGCGCGCTCCTCCGCCGGACATTCGCCACAGCATTCGCTCGCTTCGCGCCGATCGAAGGTCGACGGAAGGCAAGCAAGCGCTTATTTCACTCCGCACCGAATCTACATCCATTAGCATCCGCTCTTTATTACAGGTGAATAACTTGTTTTATATTTTAAAATATTTTTTACACGTATGCTTTGACTTCAATTTAATTAAATAATAGCACTTGATGTAGATAGTTGTACTGTCATAATTGTTGTATCCTTAGTGAAGTTTAAATTATCATTGTGTTCATGAGTGTAATACGTGTTAGTTTTTTCATACTTTTTATGTGAAACTGTAATATAACAGCAAGTGCGAAGACAGAAGACCGAAGAAGGAAGAAAGAAGAGCGGTATCAAGTGCTACGCCCGGACGAACTTCCCAGCTCGGCCGACATACACGGGTCGGTGGGATCTTCGTCCGTTTGTATCGCTTATACGTTTTATTCAACAAACAGCGTTGGATTAAAGACACGCAGAAGCACAAAATACACCACACCTTGAAGATTGCTTGCTGACTATACAAGATTGGAAGGAACAAATAACTTTGCTTGCATCTCATATCTGTGTACGTGTTTTTTACTTTCCATAAATTTTTCAGCCCATATTTTGTATCTTGTTGATGACGTTGCCACGTTGTAAAAATACCGCAATTAACTGTTTGACTGTACATCCGGATCTGTGTATTGGTAGTTTAGTAGTTAAAGTGACTGACCATCTTGGTTTTCATGTGTGTCCATCTTAGTAGAAAGGTAGGAATAAACATTAAAACCGGAATAAAGCAATCGTTCGTCTTCATACTTATATTTTGATTAGGTATTGTAACAAAAATGTTCATTAGAAGTGTAATAGGGTTTATTTCACCACCTCCGGAAATAAATTTTTTGTCTGGCAGATGGGGAAAATAGTTTTATACAATTGCCTGTTCTATAATACGTATTTTTTATTTTTAGTAAGTACATTCTCCGTCCGGAGACTGTGAAACAGGTCCTGCAGCCTGTAGATTTGTAAAAGCAATGTAATTTTAACCTTTGATTTCAGCACTTCAGGTATCTGTAGTTTAAAGATGTTTTAAGTACTGAAACGATTATTTTAAAACTAAAATTATGTTTGCATGTATATTTTTGGACAAGCTTTTCTTGTTTATTTTTTTTACATTAGGTACAAACTAAGGATGTATGTTCTAATGTATATTTGTAATGATTATGTAAGTAACTAAATTAGTGTTAGATGTTTCAACATTTCATTGTAATTAAATGTTTCAACATTTCCTTGAATTACTGGGACAAATAGATCAGGCGATATGTTTAAGTACGTTAAGCGATAGTGGATATCTATCGCTTTCTTTCTTATACTTTTACGCGAATAGATCGATTTTCTAGAATTAATAGGTAAATGCATTTAATAATGATTCTACTTACTCTTATTAAACACTTAACAAATACCTATAAACTTATACCTTTAGGGTGTGACAGTGGTTTATAATAATTATTATTTTTTAGCTTCTTAGCTGTTTTGTCAAAGATCAACTGACAAGAAGACTTGCAGCAGAGGCTTAACAGGCTAGAGATCCATTTGTAATTGTTGTTGTAGTTTGAATTATGTTTGGAGAAAAACTGACATTCGAATATCTAAGTATTTCAGCAAAATCCACTAACAAAAACTCCATTTGTAACATTCACATTTGTTTGACACTCCATTTGTTTGCACAGAAATTATTCGTATACCAGAGCTTGCTGCGACCAAATTATGAAACAGGTCCGTATTCTTATCGATAGAATATCCAATTCAATTTCCATGTCATGTAAAATCTCCTTTGTAAAATTTATATTATATAATAATATTTAGGAAAGTAAAGTGTTGTCTTGAATAAGCTACTACTGTAACTTCACACACACACACATAATTTTTCCATGAATTATAAAAAGAAGTAAAAGGTGGTTGATGGTTGATGATGCAGGTGATGATGGCAAAAGGCTCGTCTCTGTTATAGAGTGGGCCGTAATCCACCACTCAGGTCTAGTGTATATCGGTGGGTGTCACTTATCACTTGTCAACCGGGCACTAATCCAGACTTCGTGGTTGCTACTGAGAAATTCCTGTTGGAAAAACCCAATAACACTTTGCCCTACCCGGGAATTGAACCCAGGACCTCATGCTCAGCAATATGTTAAATAGTAGGGCATACCAATTTCAAATGTTTCTTTATTGAGAGCAGCGGTGAATGTGATGCGATGTATGAAGAGTACGCCTGCTTTGGATCGAACCCAGCCTTTAAATAGTTACCAGTACAACTGAACCAACACTAAAGTTCTTTTATAGTTAAACCTAAAAAAAAAAGGAAAAAGACAAGCAAGCGTTCTAATGAAAAATAGTGTCCCTCCGCGCGGAAGAAGAGCAACAGTGCTTTCATACCCCCTCCATGGTATCGTTCAATGTTTAACGCAACCTTGTTGGAAGTCGTATAAGAAGTTTCACTTCAAAAAAATCTTGCAAGTTTTTTTTTAATTTACCTGGCTGGTAAGAAAGAAGTGTATACATACATCCTACTAACATTCTTCCTAGTAGTTCACATCCTACACAAGTGTTTGATATTATTGTATTATTTTATGAAGGTAGGTAGGTACCTACTGCATATCTACTGTTCTACATTTAGTCAAAGATTATCTCTCTTGGTACAACATGAACATGATATGAGTTGATACGTGCCACTGACTTGTTGACCTGCTTACTTGTTTTGCATTATCATCGTTGTTTTACTGTTTGATGTTTGATCGAACTTCCAGCCAAAGTTGATGCGATTTGCGACGCAGAGGAAAACAATACGAATTTAGGTACGTGCAAAAACTAAAATGTTGGTTTTCATCAACTTGTGCAAGTTCATTTAATCATTCATTAATCATTCAATCATCATATTCCTGCCTTTTTCCCATGTTATTTGGGGTCGGCGCAACACGTTTTTTTCTTCCATTCTCCTGTCATTCGTCACGCTATCATTAACTCCTTTTTGCTTCATATCATTTCGAAATGAAGTAAATAAATAAAATAAATAAAAAGTATTTATTGAAAAAATCGCCACACTTGGCAGGCGGGTTGGCGATCGCAGTACGGTTGTTATAAAAACACAGAGAACGCATGGGCGTTCTCTGTGTTGTAAGAGGCGACTAAGGGACATGCCAGAGTATGGACTCTGGCATGTCCCTTAGTCGCCTCTTACGACACCCACGGGAAGATATGGGATGATGCTATTCTTTATGTCCGACACCATACAGAGCCTATTCTATTCTATGAATCGAGCCTTATCAGACTGTCAGTTTAGGGCTCACTAGTAACAACACTATGTTAACTGGTTTTAGGTAATATCATCTCTTGTGTATACTTGTACCTGAATACTCAAAAATTTATTGAAAAAATATCCTATGTTTATATTTTAGGAGCTGTAACACAGTATTATTTTTACACACTAAGCCATGGTCACTCTATCGAAACTTTCAAAACGTATTGAGGATTGATATTCTGAAAAAAATAATGTGTTTTTGCCTATTATTGGTAGTAGTTCTACACATTAGGTGTTGGTTACAAAAAAAACAGTCGCTATTACTTACTTTCTTCGATAGCTAATCACGTCTAATTTCTACGCGATACCGTAATTACAGCACCCAAAAATATAAACCTAGGACATTTTTGTGTATTTTTACATTGTTTGACAAATCCAAATCTTGGTTTTACAAAAAAATCAGACCTCTGCGATGCTTTTTCAGCGAGATATCGGCGATAACGTATTTTTCACCGTTTCGATGGCGATGGCGGGGCCATGGGGTTTGTGTTATAGCTGCCAAAATACACTGTGTAAATCCTCATCACGAAGCCGTCAACAAAGCATTCTGTAAATGAAACTAAGTAACTTAACGCAAAAATTATTGCTGGGAAACGACTTTTTTTTTGGCGGGTGTAAAATCATATTTTGTAGTAGAACTCAATGTAACGCACTAAAACATTGTGCTGATGGACGGATTGAATAGTACGGGGGTCGTGGAGGTGTTTAAAGTAAAAATCTTACAATAAAAACTTATATTAAAAAAAAAAAACTTGTCAAAAAGTTGGAACTTTGACCCCTAATATCTCCTAATAACTAGAAGGTTCCCAGGTATGGTGTAGAAGAAAAAAAATATCGCAATGACGGGGAGAACCAGTGCCTTTCGGCTTTGTTAAGAGGTGTTTTACACTCTTTATAAACCTAGGATTTTTCATTGTATTTTTCCAAATTTTGAAAAATTCAAATCTGCGTTTTACAAAAAACTTCAGACGTCGGCGATCCGTTTTCAGCGAGATATCGGCGATAATGTGTTTGTCACCGCTTCGATGGGTTTAGTCTTACAGCAACTAAAATATAAACCTAGGATTTTTTTCTAAATTTTTTACAAATTCAATCTGTTAATTACCTGAATTTTAGGTCTCTGCAGCTTTCTTGTCTTTAAAGATCTCCGTGGCAACGCGGTTCTTTGCGTTTCAATGGCGCGACCACGTTCAAACCTTTAACTTTGACACATTTATGGATCAACTTTTACAAATTATTACAAAATAACGGCATAGTCTTTTAAAAAAAATTATAACACCCCTCTTTTTTGGTCGGGGGTTAAAAAACGCCATGGCCGCGCGGTCCAAACGGACACCATTATTTTCTCTAATTAATTATTGTTTAGCCGAATATTTATAAGTATGTCCGAAACTACAATGGCATACTTTTAAGATGGCAAAATTTTATTTGGCACAATTACCTTTGGCAAAGTTAAAATTCCGTATAATTTCGTTTAGCATGACGTTTATTTAAAGCGACAATTATTTGGTACAATTTCTGAAGAGTGCAAAATTACACCCACGTACTTATTTTAAAATGTTTTTATTAAATCTGGGATCGGACTCGATTTTTTCATAATTACCTATGTGCTGTCTGCCTATAGATATGCTATAGATATGAATGTCGATGGATGGACAGGGAGACGAAGGCCAACGAAAACATGGATGGATGGTGTGAGGAATGATATGAAAGAGCAAGGAGTAAACGTTGCTGTGACGTCTAACAGGGGAGAATGGATGAAGAAAACGTATTGTGCCGACCCCAAGTAGAATGGGACAAGGGCAGGAAGATGATGATGACAAATGTGCTGCCTGCCTTTGTCCTGTTCTATTGCACCAGCGAAATACGTAAGTAGGTATTGCAGCTGCATATCAAAATAATTCTTCGTATTATTTTGATATTCAGCTACCTAGTACCTACCTTTTGGATGACACCTTTTTTCTTTGTCTAGCCTACTTCTCTAGCGAAGGGTGAATTCGGAGGGAGGGAGTTCAGGGCCAGGGGGGTCACACATACCCAAACGACACGCATAGTAATACGGCTATGCTGTTAATTAGATGATGCACCAATTTCATCATCATCATCATTTCAGCCGAAAGACGTCCACTGCTGGACATAGGCCTCCCCCAAGTGTCGCTAGATTGACCGGTCCCGTGCGACTCGCATCCAGCGGATCCCCACAACTTTCACCAGGTCATCCGTCCACCTAGTGGGAGGCCTTCCAACGCAACGTCTCACGGTCCCGTAAGTAATCACTGGCAACACACACTGGTCATAGACTTTCGTCTTGAGACACTGCGGTAAGTTGGACGAGAAGATACCACGCAGCTTCCCGAACGCTGCCCAGCCGAGTCGGATTCGACGATTGACCTCTTTCTCGAAGTTAGACCTACCCAACTGGACCGTTTGTCCCAGGTAGACATAATCGTCTAATTTGAACAATTTGATGCACCAATTTGATCATTGCAAATTAATTTTTTAATTCAATTATATCTACTTGGCAGTTTTATACCAAACTTATACCTACTAATGCAGTCACGAAATTGTTAAACTTGCATAGGAGGTGCACACCGCGACACATCAAGCTATACATTTTCAGTATAACATGGCCTCGCTTTGTATAGATTTCCCGTACAATAAGAGATCCGCTTAAACTGGTTTTGTATAGCTTGATTGGTCGCCGTGCGTACAATATATACCACTAATAGACACCACCCCATCAGTAGCCGCGTTAAGTTAGGAAGCCTGCAGACTACCTTAATTTTTGTCAAATCTTTCACAACCACAATACAAGGTTGTTGTTTTGCATCCTCGTCAAAATCCAGACTGTTCATTTTTGTCAGACCTGGTCATTAAAAAATGCTGCTTTTTGTTGTTGTTTAATTAAAATCAGTATTTCAGAATAACCCCCTTACCGTGGATCAGGGAATAAGAAATAATCGAATAAACATTTGAGATTGTTTGTATGTTTGGAAGCGCAGTTATAGGGCGAGGATTGGACGGGTCGCGTTTAGAACACGGGTGGTTCACACTTACCGATTTCCTTAGATTAGACAAAAAAAAAATACTTACATAACCATTTTATTATTGACTCGGATCGAGAATCATGGGCATAGTTACCTCCTAGATTTTGACGAGGATACAAAACAACGACTTGTATGTGTTCAGTAACATATAGTTTGGAATTACGTGGGCCCGCCGCGCCGTACCGTGCCTAGCTACGTAGGTATCGTATAATAGGCCTAATATACAATACCTACAAGACCTAATTCATTTTGCATTCACTTAGTTCTTAAACTTTCGGCATGAGCACTAAATCCTGTTTAAGTTAAAGAACGAATGCACAAAAATAACCTAAAACTAATCGAGGGATGGAAGCGACAGGGTAGCACGCGAAATTTAAATTTTCTTAGTTTTGTTGTAATTTGCAGGTTAGTTTCAGGCTGTATGTTGAACAAATAAACTATTCTGCGGGATTAGGCAAAAGAATACGGAGCTACGCAAAAAGTCTACAAAAATTTAGCATGACTTCACTCGAAAGACGAAGAGATAACATAGATTTAATTTTTATTTTCTTTTTAAAATACTGCAGAGTAAAATAGACACTCCCCAGCAGTAAAGTAAGTTTAATTTTAATTTACCTACCTCACAACTATCCGCGTCACTTCATAAAACTATTACGTCCCCCATTCCGCAAACCTGTATCAGGATCCAACTCTCCCATCTCCTCTGGCTTCAGAACTATTTCGTATTTGTTGGCATTACTGTTTGAATGGTCGAAAGAAAATCTAACTCATCTTAGGTGGAGTGCTAAATCCATCGAGCTCTCTGCTGCTGGCTTGCTTCCTTTCTCTTAAATCCTTAACTTTTCTGTATAAATGGTCACAGAGTCCTATTTCTATGTAAATTGACAAACAAAAAACCTAACATATACCCGACGCAATGGCCCAATAAAGAGGCTAAGTGCGGAAACAGCCCAGCTAACCTAACCTAACATATAAACGACGCGAAGTGGAAAAAAAATCCACTTCCTGAATTCGTTTGTTGAGCTTTTCTCCGTGCGACGAAAACTTACTCCTTGTTTGGATGAACAAACAAAAACCTGCAAAATCCAAATTGAAGTGGTTTTCAAATCGACGCGACGGGATGAGTTTCCAATTAAATCCGATCTCGGGATCGGTGGAGACAAACCCGTTTTCTCAACTATTTATCCCTGCCTGACTCGAAGTCTGATAAGGCCCATGACTCTGTCTTCTATCTGGCCCTCCCGTAGTCTTTCGGGAAATCTTTTCCCGCACTACCTCGGGCCAGCCCACGCGGTAAGCGTCCAGATCGTCTCGCCACCTTTGGCACTCATTGTGTGGAGACTCGGCCAGCGAGCATCTTGCATGCGAATAGCCCATGGAACTTCCATGGGTTTTCCATTAAGTTTTTCTCACTAGCAACTGGACTTCCTAGAGTTAATTTTTTTGCACGGTTGTTGGAATTTCTCTATAACAATCAATTCTTTGGGTATAAAGGTGTGATCTAATTTGTTTTTTTGTACAATATTTAATACTGCGAATGAATTCTCTGGCCGACGGCTTGGTAACGATAACGCAGTACCCAGACGGGCAAATAAAGTAATGACACGCTATTTTTGTTAAACAGAGCCTATAAATAATTCAGCGCGTCTTGTCAATTTTATAACCTGTATCATACACATTGCGAGTTCACTTACGCTGGCAACAAATAAAGTAACAAAATCAGCGTTGCTTTCGTATGAGTTATAAATAGATGATGCGTGTCGTACCGACGACCAACGTATCTTGTTAGTCAGCCCATTATTTCGCGACTGCGTCATAGGTACTAGCTCAACGAAGACTCACTAGATTCTTCCCAAACAGTGCACCTGTTTACGAGCAATTATTAATACTGTGAGAAATAGTCTAAATTCAGACCATACTATGACGTCAATGAATCACTTTTTAGGTTGCAATTTTAGGTAGATGTGTAAATGAAAAGCAAAAGTTTTAAACAAATCAATATTATTTCCAATAAATTTATCAGTACATCCACATTGAATGCATTTTAATTTTTACTCAATAAAATACAACATAAAGTCTTCGACAGCATGAACTAAACATAAGAACGATTATAAGATATAATTTATTTACAATAAGGTGGTTTAAACACAAAATAAAACATTGAACATAACAAAAATCAGTGCAACAATAAAATAATAAATATTTATAGACAGTGGACTTCAACGTGGTAGAGTTATAATAATTCTAAGGATATAATTATTCAATCGTTAGTTACACAAGTTTGTTACAAAATTATCTATTGGCCTCACATCACAGAGCTAAGCGATCTCGAGGGTCAACCATAACGTGAACTGGCTCGCCGAGACGCTCGAGTGCCGCTGAGATGCGTCTCTCATATATCATAAACATACTCTCTCGCGCACAATCAACTCAAAATGTTCCTCTCAACAAACTAATAGTGGCACGATAACATTAAAACCAAAACAAAACGTGTACAAGCACGGGGTCAACTCGACCTGTGACTCTCAACTAAAATGCGTCACTGCTACGTAATATTGTCAAAACCTGCAAAACATCAGAGCTGCGCGTAAATGCGTCCACGACAGACGAAGGGTCCATACAGACTTAACTTGTAAAAAAGCTCTATAACTGTAAAAAACGTAGGAGCTCAAATCGTCATGCAATCAACTCTATGTCGATTCTAAAGACTAGAAAAATGCAAACCATTCGAAGAAACCTAACGTCCGTGTCCGTCGACGTATAAATGCCCAAACCGTACACCGTGATACCTAACAATGATATGTGTAGCTCCCGAAGCGATGTAACGATAGCTCTGCTGCGGCCGCGAGTCCGTGATGCCCAAGTATACCATAATAAAAAGATGAACACACTATCAATTATTACCTAAAATATTCAACAAGGGAAATCAGCTGATTCGAGTAGTCACCAAATGTCGCTCGGCTGAGAATTTCGATAGCTCTCATACAACAATAATTACTATAACTTAGGACAGTCGTTAGGCCTTAAAATTTAAAATGTACAGTTATTTATTATGGCAGATATCAACAATCAATTTATACTATATCGATACGATACTGACACTTTTTACAGAAACAATACTAAGTTATATACACTCATGCGATAACAACGTGCACCGACCCTCGCGGCGTGATCACGCCTCCTCGCTAGCAAATGGCACTTTCATACAAGCTCCCGCTACTATTTGTTCTACACCGTCGACTCGCCAGCGTCGGGACCGAGGGTGCACAATAAACCAACTCTATCGTAATATAATATATATTCTAAATTACTCTAATCCATAAATATACCGGAACCCCCGGCCGGCGATCGCGAACAAGAAGCAGCGCATATAATATTCATATTCGAAACGAGGTACCGGCGGGCCGAGTCGCGAGCTCCGGTCCGGTGCGACACGCACTCCCGCGGCCACAGAGAGCACCGGGACAGTGAGCAAAGAGTCTCGCGGCCGGCGGGGCTAGGCGAACCCGGGCGGGTCCCACGTGGCCGTCCATCAGGACGCGTGCGGCAGCAGCAGCAGGTACAGCGCCGCCGCCAGCAGCGGCACGAACAGCGCCAGCGCGTGGCGCAGCGAGACGCGCGCCGGCTTGTGCTGCAGCGCCGCCAGCGCCGCCGCCAGCCGCGCGCGCTCGCCGCACACCTCGGCCCAGCGCTCCTTGGCGCGCACCAGCTCCTCCTCCAGCGCGTGCAGCGAGCCGTTGTGCAGCGTCACCTGCAGGCGCGAGCTGTCGTCCAGCCGCACGTACGAGCTGCCCGCGCCCTCCAGCTCCGCGCTCTCCTCGACCTCGACGGCCGCGTCCTCGTCGCGGTTGATCTCGGTGACGGCGGAGTCCGTCTCCTCGTCGTCGTCGTCGTAGTCGAGGCGGAACATCTCGTCGATCTCGGCGGAGATCTTGCCTGCGTCGATGCTCCGCTCGGGCGCTTCGAGCGGCTCGTCCGGCGCGGCTTCCGTCTCCACGGCCTTGTCCTGCGTGGAGCGCTCCCTGACGGTGGAGGTGCGTAGTCTCTCGATCTGCTGCTCTTTGGCGAGTATTTCGGCGCGCAGATTGCCGACGACGGCGGTGAGATCGTCGAAATCGGCACGCGTCGGCCGGAACGCGAGCTCGGCTTGCATGACGGCGGCACTGGACGCCAGTCGCTGGATTTCGGCGAGGTTCGATTCTTCTGCTACCGTCGAACGGTTGAGTTGCGCCTAGAATCATAAATAAAGTTATTGTAGTGCTTAAAATCAAATTTTGATAAGCCCCCTTACTGAAAATTAGCCCAGTTGTCACCATCAGCACATGGAGAGGGCCACAAGGTCTAATTAAACCGCCTTCCCCCCTGTTAGGGCACAACCCTGAGGAACTAAACAGCCCCCAACATAATATTGCATGTGGTACCTGCAGGCCAGCGATGCGAGCGCGGTAGTTGGCGGCGTCGTCGGGCTCGAGCGCGGGCGGGTCGTGCGCGTCAGGCTGCGCGGCGAGCAGCTCATCGCGCGCGGCCCGCAGCTGCTTGTTGTCGGCGGCGGCCGCGCTCAGGCGCTCGCGCAACACCTTGATCTCCTCGTTCAGACCCGCCATCACGCGCAGAATGTTCGCGTACTCCACGCCCGCTTTGCTCTGACAAATATATTATTTGTTACATGTATGCGTCTTTTTTATTTTACCCATACGTATCATATGAGTTTATTGAATTGAATTATCATGATTATATCATACCAAGCGGTTGCATCTTTACCGCTACTTTTAAGATTTTTGCAGAAAGCAGTAATAACTAAAAACCAATCAACACATTATGTCTGGTAAAAATTGTGCAACACTGAAAACTGCAATGTTAATTAACGATGCTACAGGCAATTAACCGTCGTAATTTCTGTAATTCAAATTATTATTATTGCGCGGTAGTTCTTTTACCTGACTTCACAATTTGAGTCATTGCACTGATGGGACAGACATCCATATAAAATGTACCTTAACGACGTGTTAAGAACATTTAGTTGGTGATCAAGTGGCTGGGAGCAGTGCATGAGGAGTGGGCGGGGCTTGCAGTGTGGCCGCCTGCCTGACTCACCGCCGCGCGCTCGCAATAAAGAACAAAGCATCACACGAACTACCGCGCCGTGAAATTGTGCATTAACATACATAATAACACGCTCGTATCGTGCACCGCCCTTTACTTGGGTATTGAGGATTTATAGAAAAATAAAACATTTATCAGCAACCAGTATACATTATTTACAGGATGGTATAAGATAGTACAACAAAGGAGTTCATCAACTGTTTATTATCTGACTACTGTGATGAGTCAACCTTTTTAAACTGACAAACAAGAAAATTCCAACGTTATTTAAGTTGATTGGTCTCCTTTTGCCATATATACAACAAGGAAGTACCCCTTCTGGTACAGGGTAATCGCTGACCAGCTTACAAATCATACATGATGTACTCTACCGGCCCTTATCTACTAGACACATTGAGATGTATGCTTATTCCAGAGAGCTTGCTGAGCTCTGGTAGACGGTGATGAGAATATACTGAGCAGATTTAATCCATTTTAGGAGGATGTTAATGTTAGGTTTTGAACTGCTCTCGTAAAACCAATTTGCAACCAAATGCCTTCGAAACCGGATAATACTTTTGGAAACTTATTGTTTAATCGAAATCGCCGACAAAAAAAGGTAAGTGAATTAGGCTGACATTTATTTACTAGGCATTAAAGATAAACGAAGTAATTAGTAGAAAGTTACAACGGAAGGCGGAACGAAGCGTCTTCCGCTATGACAAGGCATAATTAGTCGTATTTTACTTCCGAATAAAATAAGCGAAAACATCGCTGAATTACTGAGTCTACAAACAAGTACAACAAAATCTCTCAGCAAGTCAAGAAAAAATGTTTCTCGAACATTTGAGACTGCGACGTCAAAACAAGCAGATTTACGTTCCAATCCGAGGTCTTGTCTGAAACGATGATTCACGCAAGCGTTCCGAGGCCGAGTCAAGCCCCAAACAAGCGTGGTATGTGCAAAAATTAATACGTTTTTATAAGAACTAATTCATGCTAACTTGTGCCGGATATGGTGTGGCACTGAATGATCTATGCTGTTTGTCCTTATGGGATTTAACATATTGTAGGCCTGAGAACTGGAATGACACTACAGAACAAAAATGTTTCACAAGTATTTGGAGACTTAAATCGTAACTAATATCTATATAGTATATATTATAATATATCCATCCATACTAATATTATAAATGCGAAAGTAACTCGTTTGTTTGTTTGTTACCTTTTCACGACTAAACGGCTGACGATATTGTAATGAAATTTAGCAAGGAGATACATTATATTCTGGGGAAGGACATAGGCTATTTTTTTACACACACATTCATTTATAAATGCGAAAGTAAGTTTGTTTGTTATCTATTCACGCCTAAACCTAAACCACTATACCGTTCATCCTGAAATTTTGCATATACGATGTCAGGTGTACAGAAACGGACATAGGGTACCTTTCATCCCGAAAAAAAGTAATGTTTCCAAGAAAAACAGCAATAACGTTCTTATGATAACAGAGAGCGCCACATGTCCGAGCCGGTTGTCGAATTCTAAATTTACGCGAGCGAAGTTGCGGGCAAAAGCTACTTAAAATATAATTAGATTTTCATTAAAGCTGGACTATCTAGCCAAATAACAGCAGATAATAAGAGAAGAGGCCTATACTCAACAAGTCAGCAGTGGCAAGTAATGATGATGATGATGATTAGGAAAGCAATAACTACTAAGTATAGTGCCCTGCTGGTGCAGGGCCGGTTTTTTTGCTTTGTGAGATCCACCTGACCCATCTCACAAAGCAAAAAAACCGGCCAAGTGAGAGTCAGACTCACGCACGAAGGGTTCCGTACCATTATTTATAAAAACGAAACTTTTTTGTATGGGAGCCCCCCTTAAATATTTATTTTATTCTGTTTTTAGTATTTGTTGTTATAGCATCAACAGAAATACATAATCTGTGAAAATTTCAACTGGCTAACTATCACGGTTCATGAGATACAGCCTGGTGACAGACGGACGGACGGACGGACGGACAGCGAAGTCTCAGTAATAGGGTCCCGTTTGACCCTTTGAGTACGGAACCCTAAAAAGAGGCAAATGGGTCAGGTAATGCTGGCGACTGACTGTACAACAAACCAATATTTTACTGGAGTATACAAGCTGTTGTTTTGTACCCTCGTCAAATTCAAGGAGGTAACTATGCAAATGATTCTCAATCCGAATCAATAATAATAGGAAGTAAATGGCAAGTATTTTTTTTTTTTATATGCGGAAATCGGTAAGTGACAACCACCCGTGTTTTAAACGCTGCCCGTCTGCTCCTCGCCCTACCACGCTTCAATAACAATCGCAAACGTTTATTAGATAATTTCTTATTCCTTAAACCACGTTAAGGGGGTTTTTCTGAAATACTGACAAACTTGAACAACAACACAAAACAGCGTTTATTAATAATTAACTAGGTATCGTAATTTAAATTGATTATTTATGTCTTTTGTGACATCCTCCTGAATTTTGACAAGGATGCAAAACAACACCTTGTATATTGTTGCACCAGATCATCCCCAGCAGCACTATCACAATAAATTGAGTGTTAGACAACAATCTACTCTAATGTTCATAAGAAAATGTCATAATGACCGCCTAAAATAGTCATATCATTGCTAGTAACAGTTGCATTAAAGATGGGCAGAGGCAATCAAGAACGGTTCTGGAGGCAGCTTGTACCGAGCGGCTCACACTGCAAGAGACCGCATGGCTTGGTGACGTATCATAAGTGGTCGCGATCCTTAGAAGTGAGGGAACGACGAAGATGAACAGTTGCATTCAGATACCATTTCATTACTGCCATCTTCCTGACACAATGCGATTGTAAATTTTTTCGCACTCCAAAGTATATTTCCAACTAGCTGTCCGGCGCAATTTCGTTTGCGTCACATTTTCCCCGTTTTCGCAACATTTTTCATTGCTGCTCCGCTCTTATTGGTCGTAGCGTGATGATATATAGCCTATAGCTTTCCTCGATAAATGGGCTATCTAACACTGAAAGAATTTTTCAAATCGGCCCAGTAGTTTCGGAGCCTATTCAATGCAAACAAACATATCTTTCCTTTTTATAATATTAGTTTAGAAGTTTAGATTATAATATTAGTTTAGACTAACAGCTTGTAGTTAAAGTGCAGATCGATACCAGTGAGCGTTCTCTCTATCACTTATACCCATGTGGCAGTCTCTTTTTAATATTTACGCCGGACAACTCAGTCCTCCTAACTATGTTAGGAGTACGATTTGAGTTACGGTTGTCTTAGTTAGGGCTGTACTGTACAAAAACGGTCGACGACAGGCTGCTGTGGCGTAGCTTGGGAAATGCCTATGTCCAGCAGTAGTCTACGATTAGGTCATGCACCCGTTCTTGCAATTACACGGTTCTTTCAAGCTGTGTTTGCATGCCCTAACTACGATATGTTGATTCAAAAATTACTACACGACGCAACAAGTCCCACTTCCCCGAAGAAGTGAAACTTCGTAATATGGAAATGAGTTTTATACCCCCTCCATGGTAGCGTTAAACGTTTAACGCAACCTTGATCACCCATCCATGTACTGACCTGGGTAACCGTCGCTTAACCTTGATCACCCATCCACAAAATATAATTTACGCTATAGCACAAAGAGAACCACGCTCGCGCTGGCCTGTTTGCAGGTATACTACGCGCATGCGTTCGAGTGCCACGGATTCACTCTCGCTCTGTCTCTTCCTATTACCCGTCCATGGTAGTGTTAAACGTTTAACGCAACCTTGTTGGAAGACGCATAAGAAGTTTCACTTCAATACATTGTAACAAACTACTCACAGGTGATTCTTCTCTAGTACTGGATTCACTGTAGGTGGAGTTGGCGTTATTGTCTGCGTGCAGCTCGCCGTCCAATGGGCTCGGACAGTCTTCATGGCCGGGGTCTAAAACAGACACATTTTTTTTTATGGTAACGACAATATAACTGCGCTACCTCAATGTTAGTGACAGTTTTAAGAATTTCGTAGAAGTTACAGTTAACAGTAAAAATTATAATAAGTAGGCGATAAAATGCAGTTTTAGAAAAATCGGGGGAAAGACGTGAGTATTACAGCTAATAGTCTGTTTTTTAATCTCGCGGCAAATGACAGATGCAAGTGTTAAATTTACAAATAATGCTGTCAGCACTTTTGTGCAGTGTTGTACCTACGATATCCGTTTGTTATATAATCCGATAATCGTAACTTTATAAAGCTCAGTACAGATTATGAGCAAAGTCAGAGAAAAGTCATAAACTAAATTTAACATAAAATGTTAAATTTCATGGTCTTCCTTTTATTTAAGATGCTATGATTTGTGGAAAAAAATAATCCTTCAGATTAACCCTTTCGACAGTTATCGTAAAATAACCGTTTTTATTTTTTACATTTAGCGGGTTCGATTTCCGGTTCAGTCAGGCCAATATTTGAATGAAGTCCATATAATTTTCAAAATCAAAATGAAGTCTACTTACAGTAAAACTATCCATAGCCAATCTTTAAGGTACTTTCCTTCCGAGAGGCATAGCCGTGGGACGCCCTGTATATCTACCTTATTAATTTTGTATTATTACGTTTTAAGTACCTACACATATTTTCAGGATAACTGATTATAAAAAAACGATACTTAATATTATTAACGTGAATTTCCGATTGTGGCACATCACTATTTAAGAATTGCAAAAAACTAAACTGGTATTGTCAGTTTTGTCCGCGGGATTATCAAACAGACTACGGTATAAGTTAAGATACTACTCCAGCATGTACCAGTGTTCCAGTGAAGTACGGCGGTTTAACGCGTATGTTACAGTCACAAACACCATTAACATGATATATACACTTAGCAACTTTTAAAAGTGATTCTCCCCTACTGTTTTGATAGAAAATTTACACACTGCACATACTGTTGCAGATCCATATTATTGTGAAATAGATCTTACTTTAATTTAAAGTTGCAATTATTATTTTAAATTAAGGTAAATGTGTGTATATTCGTGGATGTACATTCTGCTATTCAGGAATGTACCGGGTACAATTCTGACCAGTTGATCATCCGCAGATACTAGACTACATGATCGGGGCGAAAGATACGTCCTTCGCTTCCCGACGAAGTATTACTCCGTGTTCTACGACAATGCCTACCATGATTGAGCCGCGACTGCTTTTCATCGTCAGTACATGAGTCAGGCTCACCAGTCTTCTCTTCTTCGCTACCGCTGACTCCGCCCTCTTCGTTATTCTCCTTTTCTGTGAGCAAATAATATTGATATTAATAAAGTAAGACTGATGAAGATTAGCATTATTAGAGTATGAATGTGGATGGGTATAAGGGTAGAGGAAGACCAAAGAAACGATGGATGGACTGTGTGAAAAATTATATGGCAAGAAAGGAGGTATCTCATGAGATGACAAGTAATAGAGAGGTATGGAAGAAGAAGACGTACTGCGCCGACCCCAAATGAAGTGGGATAAGGGCAAGAAAATGATGATGATTTGAAGATTAGCAGATGTCCTATAGAGGCATGTTTAATGGCAACAAAGCTATAATGGATGTGAAAACATCCTCCACGAACCCTACATGCATTTTTTCTCCGTGTTATTGCGATCATGTTTTCTTCTGGACCATACCTGGTAACCTCCGAGTTACGCAGATATTGGAGGTCAAAGTTCCAAATTATTCACAGGTTCCATACTATAAGTTTTCTTGGCTTTAGTGAGTCCCGTATGTGTCAAGCTCGACAATCTCACTCCATTTATCTTTATGATTTAGTAACTCAATTCACTAAATTAAATTAAAATATTGCAAATTTTGGTATTAACTCACCTTTGCTTTCGTCATTATAAATATTATTTGTCTTTAATATTAATTCGAACTCCTTCGCTGACTTTCCTTCGGCTGTTATTGCTTGTATTCCGACCTGAACAAAATAAATAATGAAGTAAGTTTACTGTATTTATTCAGATTAGGTAGGTAAACTTAAAAGAATGTGTAGTCAACCGTTGTGAGAGGTCAGATGCCTATTTGACCTCCATAACCGCAACAAATCGCTCCATATAACATACTGGCATTCAGCTAGCATTTGGTTAAACTTGGAAGTCGATCACAACTTAGTTGGTAAAGGCTAGGCAGATGATACTCTAGGTATGAGGGAGCAATTGTTTAAATGGGTTTATTTTGTAAGCGTGGACGTGTCGTGTGGCTCCGTCGGAATTGTGACGTGACAAACGTCATGAGGAGCACCTTGTCTCCTTTACCTGGTCGTCGCTCCGCACGTTTCAGTATGATAAGAGATAAAAACACATTTAACTCGAGTTTCAAGATGAAGAGAACGTAAGAGCGAGCGAAGCGAGCCGGGCCTCGGATGTAAGTATGATGTTTGTGTGTATAGGTCCATGCAGGTAAAACCGTGGGGCGGGCACTAATCAAAAACTCACTACTAAACCGATTTTGATAAAACATTTTGCTCTCTGCATGTATTAGAGAATGATCTCTCTTTGGCGGTCACGCTGGCCGGGCGAGTCACGTAAGAAAATTTTAATGCTAGTAAACGATGGTTATATTTTTTATTTTTTATTAAGGGCTTGAGTAGAACACCCGACTAGCAACCTCTACTAGGGTTGTGGTCATGCCCACCGTGCCCACAACGGTGGATCCGCGCCTGATGATGTGTGTGTACCTTGTTGAGCAGTGGTTGCGGCAACAGCAGTTTGATGTAGTCAGGCAGCGCGCGCACGGCGTCCTTGAGCGGCCCGTTGGCGCCGCGCTTCGCTTTCTGCAGCTTGTTGCTGTCCGTACTCAGCACCAACATCTTCGCCTCACCGTTTTGTACTGAATACTGGAAAATTGATTGTAAAACGGTCCATTTTAGAGAAACAGCTATAATCGCTATCGATTAGTGGCATATATATCGCATGTCCTCTAAAAACTTTCATATCACTAAAATATTAGGTTTCGTCTTGTGTTGTAGTCATTTCATTATACATCCATTTCCATCCTTCCATTTCTTTATTTTCATTATCCAAGATTGTAATGTTTTTGAGGGTGCCAATACCAAAAATTTTAAACCAAAGATGGCGGGCGTAAAGAATAAAAAGTTGTTCTAGAAAAATTTGGACATAATTATGTTAAATACATGTCAAAAGTAAGGACGACGAATCCCAGTGTGGTAAATATGTTAGACTTACAGCGATCGGCAGCTGGTTGCGCACGGCCAGCTCTCGCTCCTCGGCCGTGGCGATGGCCAGTCGCGCCGCGCACATCTTGCGCTCACACCGCGCTGCCAGCTTCTGTACACGGAACACCACATCGTATTAATAAAGAGAATAATACTTGGACGCTACAGAATGGGCGGATCAGTACTGAAGAAGAAGAATAAAGAGAACACAAAAAAGAGAAGTTATAAATAGAGGATTAGTTTGTATGGAAGTCCTTAATTTTTACCGGTAGGAAATTCCAAAGAGTACACAGTTTCTTACAGTATCTTTTAAAATCCTTTCTTCTTTGCCTTTAGTTAAGGTAGTGCTGGGCGGGAGCCCTTCGAGTCCATAAAGGAAGCTTGACGCGACATCTATATCGCCACATACGAACTACACTGACGTATCCTGCATCACACATTGAACGTTTTTCATGCGATCAACATGTCGTATACAGAAACCCAACACATAACAACCGTCTGGTCGGACGATCCTCTCTTTTGTATGGAAGATGAGGAAGTTGCCAGCCAGTTTCGTGGTCGTCCTAATCTGTAGAGTATATGTACCTGTAGCTCGGCGAGCGCGTTGTTAGCGGTGAGGCGCAGCGCGTAGTTGTGTTGGTGCAGCGACGCCACCTCGCGACTGCGGCGCTCCAGCGTCTCCTCCAGCGCCAGCCTCTGTTCGTGCGCCGCGCGGAGACTCTCCTGCGCCACTTCCTGCAAATAACATACGCTTTCATTAGGACACATGGCTAGGAAGAACTTCTTTCAAAATAAATAAGTCTACTCACAAATGCACTTTGAATGACTGAAGACACTTTGAGTGGGCTGAAATCAACCACGCGGGCCCATGCTGTGTATTGGTAGATGTCACATGTCTTTGAATTTTTTGTGGTAAGAGATGCCGGTTTCCTCACTATGTTTTCCTAGACCATTTTGAAAGCAGAGCTTTTTTCATGACAATTGAGTAATAAAAGTTTGTACCTGGTAGTTCCTCTTGTCGGTGATGAGCTGCGCGAGCTGGTAGTCGTCGGGCTGCTTGCCGATGGCCAGCAACGTCTCCAGCTTGTGCACGCGCATGAGCAGACGCTGCTCGCCCACGAACAGCTCCCAGCTGGCGCCCGCCTCCGCGCGCGTGCGCTCCACGCACTCGCGCAGCGTGCGCAGTCGCGTCTCCAGGGACGCTTCACGCTGGATCGCTTCCTGGGTCAATCAAGTATATAAATAGATTATTTAAACTGGTGGTATTCAGCTGTATCCGATTAGACTGGAAGCCAACCCCAACAGAGTTGAGAAAAGGTTAGGCACATGATGATTCTTTTAACTGGAACAGTGTAGGGAAATCCGAATCTACAACGGTGCCGTCGGCTTCACCGGGAGTATTGCTCCGGGAGCTCGCGGAGAGGTAGCGCCTTAAGAGATGCCTACACGGAAACATTAAAGGAAACATTAGCTAATTTTTCAGGAAAATAAATCTAATCCTAACGATTGATTGATTTTAGTTTGGTCACCCAGTTTAGAAAGTTTTTATTTGGCTTAAGAACCAGATTTTCCCCAATATTTGACATCACTACTTAATTTAAATGACGAACCCGTCATTGGACAATAACTTCCAATCTACTAGTATGTGCAGAAATTAGATGTGTTCTCGAATTTCGCCTTATGTACTTGATTTTTAAGATTGAATAAATGTAATAATCAACACTGAACTCTAGTTACAATAAGAATAGACACACAATCACAATCAAGATAACATTACCTGAACAAAATTATTAAGCTGATACAATTCTTTGAGGTCCAGCGGTGTGGTCATAGTGGGGTTGAACGAGAGCTTCGCTTCCTTTCCATCTGGGTGATATAGCTTGAGCAGGGCAACGACTGGCGGGAACGTATTCTGTCATTGAATAGGATACACATTATTATCTTATCGAAGTATTCTGATATGAAGAACGGAAGTTGACAATTTTTGGTGTGTGTTGTGCTCAGCCATACTCATAGATATATTAATGTAGTGTTTTTTTATTTGTTTATTTGGGTTTCTTCGTTGGGCTAGTGGTCGCGAGCGCGTCTGCTGAGTTCAGCATGAGGTTCGATTCCCAGGTCTAGCAAAGTTTTATTGGGTTTTTCCATCTGGAATTTCTCAGTAGCAGCCAGTGTGGTTTTGTACTCGGTTGATGGCAATAAGTTTGCCATCTTTACATTCTTACTTTAAACCAAATCTCAAATAAATAATATATAATGAATTTTGGATATACATTTAGGTACACCTCTGCCTAACCCTACGGAGATTACAGTCGTGATGTTATGTTATATGAATTTTTCATTATATTTGACAGAACAGTATCTATACTGGGCGTTACTAGGTCAGTACATTATATTGACCTTTCATATCACTTGTGCCATATCCTCGAATGATAGATCGAAGGTAAACGCACCATAATTCACAAATTGTTATGACACGCCTGGTGTGTCCTCTTATAAACATCGAATGCATTTCAAACAGAAACAAAGACCTTCAATTCATATTATTAATCCAGAGATTAAACCTAAGAACTTGCGGTTTATTGTAGTACTAACGCCATCGGTAAACATTACTAACTTCTGTGCAAGATATTCGCATTTAAGGAATACATTTTCAAAAAATCTTTCTTAGGGGCCGACACATATCTGACGGAAGATACGACGCGCATCATCGGTCGCGAAACGCCAGAACAGGCAAATAGATAGTGAAACTTCCAACCTTAAACACAACCGATGATGCGTTAGTACGTCGATAATACTAACGACGATACGCCCAACGCATTTTCCGTCAGATATGTACCGACCCTTAGTGCTCAGCTTCTTTATAAATGGGACTCTAGTGCAAAATTGTATGGTGGTAGACCCAACGGTTTATGCTGTGCGTTATCTGTTAGTGGATTTAGGGAGATTATAAAGTAGATTAGACTAAAAAAAACATATTGCGCCGACCCCAAGTAATATGGTACAAGGGCAGGAAAATGATGATGAGAGACTTTTTTTGAAGCAATAATGTCAACAATAAGATTAATCCCGGATTTTAAACTACCCTGAACTTGAAAAAGAAGATGTGTCGTTTACACTAAAATCTCTCACTTCAAGTACAAACAGGTCTTAGTAAAAAATACTGACGAATCATCTTGAGCGCATCTAATTAATTTATAATCACAACACGATGTTACCGAGAGGCTGATCTAAGATCTCAAGAATACAAACCGGTTGAGCAACTTTTATACAAGTTGTATAAATGTATTTGTCAAAACTTTATATCACGGGAAAAAACTGAGTGACTAGATTTTTTCGTCTATGAAAGGAATTCAGACGCCTTGTGATGCGACGAACTATACAAATCGGAACGTCAGAGCGCTAATAAAAGCAATCCACACGTGCCATTGTCGAAAATACATTTATTCGGCAAAGGCTATTGAGTTTTTGTTTTAATTCAGAGATTTCTTCTCTTACTAAGTTTTGCAAGTTTCACGCAAACAGAACCGAGGGCTAGACGACTGACTCAAGATTAGACAACACAAAAAAGAACACAGTTGTTGACAGTGCACGGCCTAAACTGCTGCCGTGTGGAGTACTGTAAAATTTTGCACGAGAGAATGATAAAGTAATGAAAAAGAGAATGAAAGGGGTTAAATAAAGTATGAAGCTTATAAATGCAAAGATAATGTTACATTGGCATACCGTTACAACCACAGCCTGCATTGAAGCAGTTAAACCTACCGAGCACAGTGGACTAGCTTACGGTGAGGTTAACATGCAGCGACCGCAATCGTTTATACAATAAATTGATTCACGTTTGTGGGCATCACGAACAACAGATGTTCGGATTGCTGTCGAATCATCCGTAACACAGGGCTATGTGTAATGGAAACACGAATAAGCAAGCCAATGGAGTACTTAGGCCTTTTCCCATTTGACATCAACACTAGGTGTCAAAATTCGATACGCGGTTTATTTATTCTCAATAAACAAAAAAAAATACACAAAATCCCACTTACACAATTTGTACAATTAACACGAAAATGACGTGCGTAATTAGACAAACGCTTGCGTTGCTCCATTCGGGGCATTTCCGAAAAAAAACCAACTACTATGCACAATATTACCGGACTGGTCTGCCTTACGTCCGCGGCATCACTCCATTTACTATCTACTCAGCTTCCACTTACCTTCTCAGAATTGCCGGCATTCTCCACGACTGGTATGCCGAACTGCACCACGTCACCGGAGAACACTTCGTGCGGCTCTTGCTCCGTCGATATGGAGCACCGATTGTTATTGATGAACGTGCCATTGCTGCTCTGATTGTCCTGTAAACAATACAACAAGCACGTCATACAACGAATACCTGTGTAGAACAACAAACGCGTTGTTTATAAACAGAGGATTCAGTTATTTTGAACTAGCTTTAGAATTAGTTTCATCGCCAACAATCCTGGTGATTTTCAGTAGTGTTCAGGTATTTAAATATAACAGTAAAAAAAACAGTTGTCACGATTAATGTGCCCCAAATTTATGCTTCACGATACTAAGTAACTGTTTAATTTCGATAGCAACTTTAATAGCATTTTTATGGCTTAAATATAAAAAATTGTTTAAGATATAAGCGTTTCGTATTAAAATATTATACCAGTGTAAAAAACTTTTAGCAAACGTTTTTACCTTCCGAAATAAGCCAAAGGATTAACATATCTTGTGTTTGCTTGTTGTGGGGTTTATAAGGATAAAACCATAGTTATTCTATTCTATTGTTATGCTTAAAAGGCATAATGCCTAAATAGGTGATCGCTGAAATATGTTTTATTAGGAAATGTATACTGTAGCGTAGTTCTATAATAAATAGCATATCTTGAGCCGATAATTAAAACGTCACAAACGCGGCAGAACCTGCTTATTTCGATTTACATACTAAAAGACAAGTTCAAAATCTGTTTCATCTAATTTCGTATTTAAATATATTCGAGCTTAGCTTTAGAATTCCTTGTGTTTTGTCTGTTCCGTTTTCGGGTTATCCTTAAAAGATGCATTAGTTACAAATTAGCTGGCGGTTGTTTGACCTCGAAGATAGCCTTGTGGAGTTTGATTCAATCTAGGAAAACGGCAGATAAATAATCTGAATGCCTACTTGGATCTACGGAACCAATGATATTTGTTTCTATTTAACACACACAAGATTTTTTTTAAGCCGTTTATCGATCGTTATAATGAATTGTATCGTGCGGTATTTGTATTCAATGTTAATAATGTTGTTCGTTTGCAGTTGCATTGCAGTAGCTTTAATTAGCTCCAGATATACTCATATGTTACTGTAAAAGTCGAATGCCAGAGTATTTTAAAATTATCTGGTAGTAAGCGTTAAGAACAGGTGTGGCTTAAAAAAAGCAATTAACTTGGACAGTTTTATACATATTCATGATAAATACTTAAAATCAGATATGTATCAGTTATCGACTATTCATGACTATGGTAAAGGCTGTGATTCACAGTTCTACTAGGAATCTTATCTAAGCCATGTAGGTATACGAGTAAAAGCCTTATAAATCAACTCATTACATATTAACCTAATAAATAATTTATATTACTTCCGAGAGCTATCGTATATCTATATCGTATAGGAATCGCTTGTAAATTACGAACAAGTTGGGTTTTTCCAGTAACATAAATTAATGATACATGAATGCACTGTGCAAATGTACAATATGAAATCAACGTATCAGCAATTAATTAGGAATAAAAAATAAAATATTGGTCGTTCTTACTAAGCCTGCGACGCAATTATTACAATCATTTCTAACTTAAAAATAAATTAAGTTAGAATCATATTAGTTTTGCTTTTATTCAGCAACGATGGCTTTATTTACAATTATTTAAATAAAGTTTATTTTTGATGATGATATATTTGATAAGATACAAAGAACAGTGTGCCAGCAAATAATAATATCATTTTCCAATCAACAGAAACGAATAGCAAATTGTGGAGTTTAGCATCAGGCAGTATTATCGAGGCATGATCAGCTGATCACCCTTAGTGTCTTCATTTTTTACAACTCATTGTGGATTTTTACGGCGCAACGATCAACGTTACGCAAACAATTCAGACGTTTGTAGGCAAACAACCTCTAAAACCGGAGACGCAGTTCGGTAAACGGAATTACCATGAAGACAAGCGTCCATAGAAATCGCCTGTGGGCGGAAACGGTGAGAGCCGTGCTCGAATTACTAGGCTCCAACACGTAACCAGTACAAGGTTCTTTTATAACATAATGTGGGATGAGTTGACTTTTTCGTAACGCTCGTAATATTCATAACAACTAATTTGGTTATACTTATTACTGTTGTGAACTGCTATTGTGACTTTGTTTCAGAACGTGTCGTGAGACTTTCGGTCGGAAATGAACGGTTCTACATACTTATGTAAATGTGATGCTGTTCTTATGTTGAATCTTAATTATGCACTTAAATAAGGAATATTTATGTCTTTTCACTAATTTTCTTATTTCTTTCTTACTTGTTTTTAACAGCACTTGAGTAGACTGACCCGATAGATAGGAACGAGGCATCGTATCCGTCTGTTTATACGGATTACGTATGTTAATATAAATGGGCAAAGCCGCGGCCTACTCTAATGTCACATAAATCGGACTGGCTCAGTTGGAAAACTGTTCCAACGCAACATCGGACAAGGTGTCGAGAAAAAATCAAAGTGCCTCACGTAGCTTCTTCTTCCTATACCAATTACTTGTTTGGTTATTTAAAACGTAAATGAAGCATTCCAGCAATACTTAAACATTGATAGATAGCAAGCATTTTCAATTCATATTAAAAATGGTAAAGTGCACAACACAAGGTAAATATTTCCGAATAAATTATGACGAACAAGGGTTTAAATAAATAACTAAAATTTTTAGAGCGCAAAGTCAAAATGAACTGCTAGTGACCGATACAAAAACAATAAAAGTCCTAAATTCATTGGAAAACCTTTCTTACGAGTCGTGGAATTCAAGCATTTGAACAAAAACTTGCGTAAACTTCCTTGCCGAGAAAATACGACCTTAAAAAGCTAACACACACAACACCGTTTTATTAACTACATATATCAGTATTTAATTAACTAAGACACTTTTATAATCAACTGAGAACACCCTTTTTAGAACAAAGAGCACGACGTCAACCATGCATTTGGCCCTAATTTGATCTAATAGTTGGGTGACGATAAAGTCATCGTCTATTTCATAGAGTTGAATGAATGATACTTATCGCTAAATACAATTCAATTTCGACACTCTCAAATTTAAGGTATAAGTTTATCTCAAACGCAAGAAACACCTACATTTGCCCTCAATAGAAGTATTTAACCATAGCCTCCATAACCTCTCCATCTGTCACAGCTAGTACTGTTATGGAAAGAACTTCGCAAACCTGACTGACGACAATTGATCAATCAGTACTATAAAGAGCTGGCTCCTTTGTTCTATTGTTCAGGGTGATCTCAGCAACTACTGAACCGATTTTAATGGTTTCTTATTAATGAATTACTCAAATGCTTAAGTTTTGCGCGTAATATTGTTGCACTAGCTTGTCAATACGGTAACTAATGAGATGAGTCGAGGATAAATGAAGCTAATGCCCTCGTCTCACATAAAAGAACTATAATCGTTTTCTGAAACATTGTACAGCGTATAGAGAAGTTTCTTTAGCTAGTCAAAGGTACTTAGATACTATGACATTTCACATGCAGTTTCGCTTAGTAGTAGGTACTATAATGATAGTGTTCAACGCAACTGGCCAGTAATAGCACAAATGTGAGTAACAATTGGACGTAAGTTGGTACAGCGTACGTAGCAGCAATTTGTGGGACTCACCACAAGGTAAAAGTGGCCCTTGTCGTAATAGAGCGTGGCATGATGTCGAGACAACACTCGGCATTCGAATATCGTGTTGGTCGGGCTCGGCGTCGCTCGGTACACGTTGCGTCCAATCTGAAACATAACAAACATTCTGTGAATGCAACACGAGCATAAGATCCATCAGATAACAGAAGCTTCCTCAATTATCACAAAATATTTTAAGAATTCCACTGTTTCGACATTCTACACCCATTTATACAGCGAATCATTTATTTTATCTAACGTTCACACACAAAATAATAGTAATATTTACGTTTTTGGTATTAAACATTGAGGGAAACTGCCCTTCGAAAGTGGGTTACAAATTCGTATCGGAAAGCAGGTTACAACGATGGTTGTAAGCGAAGAATGGCAACCTAATTATCTGTAACTGCTCCGTACGTCAGGACAGATCGAAATAGATTGATCTGTGTATCAACATGTTATTTGTGTGTGAATTAAAACCGTACTATGTAGATCAATGGATCTCTTGCTCACGACACGACATAGATGAAAAGCGAGCATCGTTAACAAAGATTTATTTATCTTTGATTATATGACATCAAGACCGCGCCTTTGTTTTAGTATCCAAGTGCGTGTTTACTGTCCACTAATGAAGTTTTACCCTTTTTCCTATTACTAATTACGTGGCGTCACGAGCCTCGGTGGGAGGCAGAAAAATAGGAAAAAAAACATCAAGCAGTACTTATTTAAGACTTAGTCAACCACAAAGTCTAGTCAAGTTTGCCATTTGCCAATACCTGATGGTGGACATGCATGTAATAATTATAATACCTTCGCCTTCTAGTCAAGCGCATGTGTAAACGAATGCTTTGCATAATTCATGTGTGATTAATTCGAATCATGTTTTGCATTATTACGTCCATAACATAATTAGTATAATTACTCAGATGCACGCACTACTTATAGGTTATTGATTTACTACTCGAACTACGACGGACCAATGAGCCCATTAAATGTTGTTTATGTAGATTCATGATTTAATCCATAGTTTGATTGTTGGCTTGGATTTTGGCGCCTTTACTGAGTGATATGGAGTTACTACGGGCCATAAACGGCAGCTTCCAGCCCTATCTTATTATCATAATTTTGCGATCGCCAAATGCTTTCTCTGCCAAACTCGCGCAATAGCATTTACATATCTATGTGCTGTATGAAACCGTTTTTGGCCAAATAGTGCTGTTTATACAAGTACCAGGTAAGTTTCCTATCTGCTATCGTTTGAGTTTACACAAGAGGACCTCACAATCGTCTGCAATATGAATCAATTTTATTGGTAAGATAAAGCGTAAAAAACACAATGAGTCACATGATACTCGAACATGAGCTATTGTTAATTGTTTTAATAATAGTAAAACTTGGGACAAAAGCTTCCTGTACAATAAAACAAAACTGATAAGTATCGGCTTCCTTACAAGCGCACTAGCAGATGTGTACTCAGAAATAGCACAATTTAATCTCATTAAATTTAATTGCCAATGCACAATTGTGGTCGTCTCAAGCACCTCGGGTCAGGCTGAGTCAGGCGTGCTCGGCCGTACTCAGGCGCATATACCCATACCCTCGACAGACAACCACGCGCCTGGACTGAATACAAACTAAATTATGGATAAATGCAATGATTTGAGTGTGACGCGATTGTCAATTGAGTTTTATTTTAATGTTTCAATTGACTTGGACGAAAGAGATGTTTGTTTGTCTTCTCGTCCAGGAATATCTGAATAAAAGTATTCATTCAGAAAAAATGGTATGCTCATTTGTTTCAATTATCGTTTTTTTGGCTGATATCACGAATCTTATTAATTTTGTGGCGCATACAGGGACGATATACGTAAAGATGGTACGCTTGGAATTCCAGAGACAGGCCCGCCTAAATTGAGATGACGACCTATTGAAACGTCATGGAGGAATGGGCATAAACAATAGTCAATAGAGCCCTTTCATGAACGTTTGAAAGCTCGACGTGTGTTCATGTCTTCTGGAAGGTTTAATTTGTATCCTGCCAGTCATTGCCCCTGCAAAATTATTACGATGCTGACCTACCAACATATAAATTTTTGGTAAAAAAAAACAGAGTATATTGACGATTCGATATTTGGAAATTAACTCTAGTCACTGGGACTGGCAATGTTTCTAGATCGTCATTCGGTTTACGAGGCGGAAAAGTCTTCCAGCTTGATAGAGCTACGATCCATGAGGGAAGTAAGGGCATTAGTACCTTGTTATTTTGCGTGAGGAATTGAGAGCGGAATTACTGATTAAGAAGGCCTGACCTAAGACTACAAACAGCTATTTGGCGACATTACGACTTTAGCAAAGTCTCTAGCAAGAGGCTAGTACAATTAATATTTGATTTTCGTTATCTAACACACGGCAGTTATAAACGCGGCACCGTGGATCTTGGATCACAGATTCAATGGGACTGGCGATTTTTCGACGTGGGAGACCGGCATTCGGCTAACGAGGCGCTAAAGTCTTCCAGACGGATACAGCTACGACCTACGACGATCTAAAATAGGGGAAGCGAGTCGAGGATGTTTGAAGAAAGTGGGGACCTTGGTATTTTGCGTGAGGTTTTGAGAGCGGCATGATTGATTAAGAAGGCCTGACTCTAGACTACAAACAGCTATTAGGCGACATTGCGACCTTAGCCAAGTCCCTAGCAAGAGGCTAGTACATTTTATATGTGGTTTATGAGACGTCCGTTCCGATCTGTTATCTTACACACGGCAGCGATTAATAAAGGCGGCACCGTGGATCTTGGATGACAGATTCACTGGTTCTGGCGGTTTTTTGACGTGGAACACCGTCATTCTGTTATCGAGGCGGAAAAATCTTCCAGATGATTATAGCTGCGACCCACGATCTCAAGAAGAGAGTGCGGGTTGAGGATGGTTAAGGAAAGTGAGGGGCTTCGTACCTTGGTATTAAGCGTGGGGGAGCTTAGGAGAGGCATGACTGATTGAGCTTGACTTATGCCTGCGAATGATGGGACATTGAGACTATTTGGGCAAGAAGCTGCAGTATTTTATACCTATGTGGTTTCTAGTGGATGGGTAGAAGGGTAGAGGAAGACCAAAGAAACGATGGATGGATTGTGTGAAGGATGATATGGCAAGAAAGGAGGTATCTAATGAGATGACAAGTAATAGAGAAGTATGGAAGAAGAAGACATGCTGCGCCGACCCCAAATAAATTGGGATAAGGGCAAGAGAATGATGATGGTTTCTCGAAGCCGGTCTTATACATAGCAGCTGTTAATTATGCCGTCGCCGTGGATCTTAGATCACAGATTTGCCAAGGTGGTAGACACATTTTGCATCTTGGTGTGGGATATATTATGACGCAAGGGGTCTTAGTAGTGCCAGGGCTGCGGGTTGTTCGAAAGAGATACCATGGCCCTGGAACATAAAGGGCTAAGAAGGAACGTGGATGGGTTTTAGTCAGTCAAGTCTGACACTCTCTTCCGCTCCGCCCAGAGTGGGAGAAGTCATTTGAGGATTTCTCATCATAAAAATAAAAAAAGGGGTCTTAGTAGAATAGCTCTTGAGCTAATATAGTAAGCAAAATCATATAACTTTCTTTAATGACATATTTTGCTTGGTGTCTCCCTTGCAGACATCAGTGGAAGAAGGGGTAGATGATATGATATTTTGGATGTAAAAAGTTTATGGGCCGGATAATTGCAGACTTATTTTGAAAAGCATGGTTTTGGTAATTTTTTTGAAGTGTTAAAAAAGATTAAAAGAATTTACCTTCGAGATACAGTATGGATAATAAATACCTCTTTTTGATATACACACATTATATTCCTGGCATCAGACTGCAGCATTTCAGATTTGTAATATTATATTTCCTATTGTTGTTATACCTAGCCTTGCTGTAGCTTATGTTTTTGTTCCGAAATAAACTTTTATTATTATTTATTATCTCCTTTATTCATCTTTTATTATTGGTTTTTTCCTTAACCTGTATATCATGTATAGTTTTTATCCCTGTTTATTATTTTGCCAGCAACAAGGTTGTGGAGGGCTGATAGGTAGTACCCTTGTTATATACATGAATTCAGCTGCATGCAGTAATTATATAAAGTATTACCCAACAAAGTTGGAGAAGGTATGCTGATGATGGTGTACATTACCTTGACACATTAAAAACATGGACTAAATGTTAATATTAGTTTTTTTTTTTACACGCCTAGCAACATGCCAAGACATTATCTGTGAGAAGTGAAGTGTTTCATTCTAAATATTAAACTTGTTTTGTTTAAAATGGTAGTTTTTTTATCCTACAATATTAGGACAAGTCATCTTTACATGAGATAAATAAGAAGAAATAATCAATTTTCATCCAGATAAAGGTTTTATCTTAGTATCTAGTTTGAGCAACAGATTAAGATAAAAGTGAGAATTGTTTTTTGAATTACCCAGTAAGTAACTATATGAAAAACATTGTATAACTTATGACCCCACTGATAGATTTCTTTGTTGTTTTAAGGCCGATTAGATAGTGCCAATTTTAAATAAGAAAAAAAGACATTGATATAATATGTCAGAAAAAGATTTTTTTTTGTTCCAAATTAATTTCTATAATATTTTCATGCTACTAAAGATTGACTTTTACAGCAATAGAGTACTAAGAAAGAAACCAATAGCTGCAATGGTTTCCCTATCTTAGCATTCCATTTAATCATTCATATTAAGTCTGAACAATCATTAGACCTTTAAAAGGGCTATACTTAGTTGGATAGTTCAAATAAATGTGCATGCTGAGCACAAAATCTTAATTCAAACAATAAAAATGTAATACTTATTTTCTCCTTGAGTAATCCTTTTTTATTCTACCTGAAGTTTTCAAGGAACTAAACATTTTTTGTTATAATATTACGATTTAATTTACACGTATTTCATATTTGCATGCTAATAGTTACAGAACAACCTTGCAAGCATTACAACATCGTCATTTACACCTCACGCTCAGTCCAAATGTTGTGGGAAACTTACATTCTTACCATGTAATAGTATTGTAAGTTATTTTGATTTGCCTTTTTTGAAGGTAGACACAGTATATTGATGTTATCTTACCCTCTTTTCTCTCAAAATTCAAGTAGGCTATGGATACTCCCAGAAAGTGATCTAAATGACTTATAGTGTATCTATAGTACCGAGACACTATATTGAATGATGTGGAAAATTACTACATTACTGACTATTGTCAATTTAATCAACTTTCATACCAACTAGAGAACAATACAAAATTACTTGTATTGATATCAGAATACATTGGCTAAGTAAATATTATGTCTGTGGCTACAACTGGCACATACTCTAGTTGCTATTCTATTATTTTATCTACTTATACAATGCCAAGTCTCACCAATTGACATAAGTACTCTAATTACTGGTCAAAATTAACACATTTTAAATACACACAGCTCTCACAAACATTACTTTGTTCATCTACCCTAAATTAAAAAATAATTACTTGGGCATAGCAACATGACATGTCAGCCTGTTCAAACATTTGTTACATTCCAACAGGAAACTATTTACCTTTACAGGTTGCTCCAACGTGACGCGACGTTCTTCGAACGGCAGTGAGTTTGAGTGAGGAATGAAGATAGCCCTGGGTGCACCATCCTGGTTGTTTTGAGACTCTGGCCCAGGTGTCCAGTTGTGGTCAATACTTTTGATAGTATTATTCATGTTTGACATGTTTGGTTTGCTTTCTTGCTCTTTGCTATCACCATCGCACACACTGCTCCTCAGAGTCAGCATTCGTGCCTCGTACGTTATTTAACGAGTAACACATCGATGATCGAAACCTAAATCTATTCACTTGCTGCAAGGTGAAAGGTGAGCACTGATCACTGCCATTTTGGAGGCTAAACACTGTTTCAAATTAAATGGATTCAAAATGTTACAATTGATTATATGTTCTAAATATCGAGACAATTATGCAAACACCATTATTTATGAAACTTGATTCCTTTCGTCGACGTAGGTATCAACGAACGATGTACAAAAAAATCAAAATCTGGAAGAAATTTATTATTAAATGCTAGCTATTATTTATTTTTGCATAGTAAAAAGAGTTTACGCGTAGTTGAGTATTGTAGAAATATATTATTTTCAGGGCGTCAATCAAAATTATCATTTGAGGAACTTACGAAATGGGCGCACGATTCGGACATTTGTTTTGTTGAATTAGAGGAACGCTTAGTTCATTGGTTGACAAAAACACTCAATAAATCGACTAAATCTTAAAGTTTTGGTTCGAAAATTGAAAGTGTCCAGCTTATGTGCGGTCAAGTCGGGTTCATTGTTCTAAATTAATTTCTTCAATTTTATAATTCATAATTCTCTCATTTTAACTTCTAGTGCCAGCCAGAAATCATGCAAACTGGTTTTTGCATAAAAAACCGTAAATTTTCGACTGCTGGCGAGTAACAAAAATTGATGTCCTCAACTCCTCAAAATAAAAATATTGCGAGACATATCTCAAAATTATAATCTCATTCAGATACACACCAAAATAATTTTAAAATATATTACCACTTAGAATCGATTTCATTTTGCGGAATTGAAAAAGAGGCAATGTTTCCAGAGTGAAATAAAAATGCAATCTTGGGAGGTTTCTGCCTTGGTAATACTGATGGAATTTTCGCTTTCTCACTTCCACTAAGGCAATTTTATATCTTCTATCTTTAATTTTCAAAAATAGCTTTATTCCAAACTAGATGGCGCTTTGCCAGTAAATGTCTACAGAAGAAAGAAAATCGAAACTTCATGTTGTATTGGATTGGTGGGTGAGTTTGAGCCATTGCAACGAAAACGGTTTTCTGCCTTGGGTCTTGTGTGAAGTGTGATTGTAGAGTGTGTGATATTTATTTCAGACAAAAGTGGAATTTTAAGTGTTTTTGTGTTCCGTAAGTATATTTTGCTTTACTTCTCAGTTATATACGTACACCTAAACGTAAACCGAACAAAAATATATGCGTAGAGCTTGTCTGATGTAGACGTTCAATATGGCCGTTCTTTTATAATATTCGTTAAATGTTTATTCGTAATTTAGCAGCAACCGTTTGGATAACGAGTTCAAACTCCAATTATAACTACAGAACATCGAAATTTCATAAGATTCGTGAATTCGTTGATGTGGCAAAATGACAGTAACCCTATTGGTTTTGACGTTTAATTTCTGAGTCATTTTACTGCATTCTCGTTCTAAGCTGTTTTTTTACTCAATTTCATGTAATTGCATTCATACCCAATCTACAATCTAGGATATATTGCCTAATAACTTTAGTGATAGCTACTTCGATTTAAAATGCTAAGCAAAACAACAATGCAGTGAAATTACATAAATCTACGAATTCCTGGTCACATAAATAATGGTTCCAGAATTAAAGTGGTACAGTCGGTGCATTAAAGTTAATCTCAAGAACTTTTTATCAACCAGAAACAGAACTTATTGCTTGAGACATAGAGTAAAAGTTACTATAGTTTTTCTGAAGTTGGGACAGATAAAAACATTACTAGTTTATCTGTTAAAAGTAATTTATGTTTTATTTTTATTAAAGATGAGAAGAGCTAATTATCTAGACATACGTATTTAAAAAAAATCTGCATTTGGTACAATCCGACCGCAGCAACATTTTCTTGGGGGTTTACAATAACACACATTATTTCCTTTTTAACCTTGAATGTGGGTTAGGTTAGGTTGAATTGTTGAATAAGCAATAATTATAAAACACCAGCACACTTACTACTGACGAAGTTCATTAAACGCCACATTATGGCTTCATTTCTGCAACTTACCAAAATGCCTTTATTTTAGTTTTGCCCTTGACATAGAAGCCATACTTAATTTTGATTAGCCTCAAATTACATGTTCACAGTTTAGTATTTTAAAATATATTCTATGAAGCCAGTGGTTTTTAAGTTGATTTAAGCACATGTAATTTAATTAATTAAAATATCAATCTTTGTTTTTGTCTCTAATTTGTAGATTTGATTCAATTGTTTTTGATTTTTCACATGACACACTCGTCCAATGAAGAACATCAAATTTTCAAGAAATTCCTGTCTTTTGAATTGTTACTGATTTAAGTCCCTTAACTGTTTCACAAAATCCCTATTCAAATGACATAATAGGAAGTTATAGCTAGAAATAACTCATTACTAATCGTTAGCAATAAATTAATTTCATAAGTCTTAATAGGTACTATCTACTTGAACAAATCAATCAATTTGTCACCCATTCACTTGATAATCTAAAATGAGTGTGTGATTGGAGCAGTAACCCACATTTTAGTATAACATGCAAAATAAAGGCTTTGTTGTTGTGAATAAGAGACTGCATGAGACTGCATGGCTTGGAGACATATCACATGTGGTTGCAATGCTCAGCAGTGAGGAAATGGTGAAGAGGAAGTTGTGAATACCCAGCCCAATCTATACTAATATAATTAAGCTGAAGAGTTTGTTTGTTCTTTTCCTTGAATTGTTGTATTTGAAAAATTCTTACAGGTTGATTAAAGACTTTTTCCCATCTCACAACAACCTTTAGAAGCCAAGCAAAAATAAATAAAAACCTCAGAAACAGCAGGTGGAACTGCATGGTGCAGCTGTAATATAAGACAGTACAATATCCTGAACTATTTGGCTCCTAGAACCAAAGAACAAAATAATATGGTTGGGTCTCTTCACAAATAAATTACTTATCCATCTAAAGTGTTTGTAAATACAATGACTATGACATTAATGTGTGTGAATGTGCTAGATATCCTTGAATAATCAAAAATGAAACTAGAACTTCTGTTTGCTAGTCTAGCATTTTATACTTGTAGGTCATTGACATTAATGATAAATGTCAACAACCTCTCTTATTTTTTGGGATGCATATTTTCAATCATAACTTAAAAATTATCTAATGAAACTATTCAATATCATATTTTAATGATATATTAGCACTTTGATTTGAGATTCATTTTCAATTTATGGATGCACCTATAATAATGTACATGAAATATGCGCTTTGTATGTAGAGTTGCAGACCACCTCATATACAAAACAATACTGCCGATCTGGGATCGGAATATGCAGAGTATATTTGCCTAAACTTCAAGGTGGTAGGCAAATATACTCTACCTATTCCAATCTCTGCTGATGATACAACACAAAAATTTTAAAATAATAGTATTGTATTGCAAAAATGTAGTCTTTGTCAAAATCCTTATTGCTAACAGTTGTTAAGTTTAAGCTTCTGTAAAGTATTTTCCTTGCCTGTCAAGTACATTTAGTCAGGGTTAAATAAATAAAACACCTTACAAGAACTTATAAGCATGATTGTTATGTTCCAAATGTGGATACTTATACATAATATTTTTGTAGATGACTCACTAAGTTTATGTTAATGTTGTCAGTGATGTAATGTAACCTTTAATCTGCCTTCCTCGTGTCTTAATTTATTTCATCACATTAATATGTTGGCAACAATTTCTGTGACAGCTGTTTTTGCAAATATTTATGGTTATAATAAACATGAAATGGTTTTTTACATCATTAGTGCAATCTCTTCAGATTGGTAAAAGGCTAGGCAGATTATAGTGCAATCTCTTTAGATAATTATGCATAATTTTTGCAATATTTGTTTCTCATTTTGAAAATGCTTAGTTGGTAAATTAGAATGCAAACTTAACTAGAAAATTCTGCATCTCAATGAAACGGGGCTAAAAAGCGTAACTATTACTAATACCAATGAACATTTAAAAAAAAAGTGACTAACAATTGTCTACCTTTTATTAATTTCAAACATTGCTGCAAGACATATTTGTTATGTCATTGAAACTTCCTCAACACTAGCTGAGAAACATGACAAGTAGTGTGTAAACAAAACTATTGTGATTGTACACAGGTGTTATAATGGCAACGGCGTTCCTGCCGTCGCCCGCGTGAATAAGTGAGACTCTAGTGCAGTGAACCAACCGGGCCCGCCGCCTCAAGCGCCACCCGACCACGATGAAAATGGTGTTGTCACAACGGCAACGAGAGGAGCTGTGAGTAACAATGAACATTTTATTATTGTAACATTATGTTACGGATTATAGAACAGACTGGAAGGCGCCTACTCCGTCAATCCGTGCCGCGTACTGTATTCAAAAACATAAACAATCATCTCCATACCTGCCTCTCTTACCATCCGCCTAATAATATGGCTTACGTGAAAAAATTATAACATTGTTGGGCAAAATATTCCCTCCTTTCTGTCAGAGGCAGAAAATAATAAGTAAAAACAGCGAGATGTTTCTTCTAAAAAATGGGTCCAACAAACATTGGAGGTTTCTGGTTCCTCACTTCTAAACGTGTTCGGGCCCTCTGTTTTGTTCTGTATTCTGTGTAATTTACGGTATAGTGTCAGTTCACGCAAGTTTAACACACTTTCAACCTCTCACTTTTGTCTCTACAATCAGTGAGAAGTAAACATTCTATACGATAAGCTCAAAATGTATATTCAGTTTTAGAACATACCGAAACGTCTGCTTTTTCGAGCCTTTGGCAGTCACTTTTTAATCAATTTTATGTCGTTCTGTAAGTCGGTCGTCATTAGTAGAAGTTTGGGAACATTGAGACCTGTTGCCAACACATAAAATATCAGTTACTCAAAATATTACCACTGTCATGAAAAGAGACACTTTAATTTATACTGATACCGAAAGAATGATACGTATGAAACTATCTTATCATGTCATCAATTAATGGATATTAATTTATTCACTAGGCTTATCTCTATTATTATTATTATTTGAAAAGATTCAGTATTCGCGAATACCAGATATTTGCAGTTTTATCGTAAGAAGTTGTATTGAGCATTAAATAAGGCGCTCTCGAAGAATGAAGATTAAATACGCATACGCACCTGCACAGAGTTGCCTCGCTCCTGACTTTTCATCAGATAGAAACGAACATTAATTCTACGGTTCAAGGCGAGGTCATATAAGAAACAATTTGTTCGCAGAATAGATCTTTAAATTGGTTAGAAATCCAGAGTAGAAAGCTGTTGCACTTAGAAATGTATAATTATTTCTTTTTGCATTGTTTCTGATGCAGTTCATTAGGTGTAGCATTTTGTGAGCATTCGTTTACGAATATTTGCTCTTTAATAGGCGATCTAGCTAACAGATCATTACAAAATCAATGCATTATAACGTTGCCTGATTTCAATAGTGGATGGAGCATTGTCTTCAGAATATACAATTGCGTTTTAGAACAGCAGAATTGAGTTTCAATGAATTCGGTCAAGCAAATAGTTGCGGCGGCAACAAGGTCGTCGCTGCTAACGCAATGTTACCAATACTCTACTAGAAACTTTCTGAATTTGGTATTAATTACAATATCCTGTCAAAACATATAACAGAAATCCACACGAGTAACGTCCATTTGTGTACCTATATTGTTTGACAGGCTGTATAGACTTGCCTCTACCACCTCTGGGGAATTATCCTTTACAAAATCTCTAAATATTGTGTGCAACTGTGATACTAAACTTGAGAAGTAAAATTTTACATGAAAACTTTCTATGACTTAGTTACAAATCCATCCAGTGATAGTGACATGATAATCTAATCGATGTTAATCTTACCAAGCTGAAACTGACAGACGTGTTCTAAAACTTGTTCTATAATGATGTATGAAGTGCAAAGTCACAAGTCCTTAGAGCACACCGATCACCTGAACATTTCAATTTCTCGATAGCATCATCGTTGTTTGAGTAACCATATTTTAACTTAAACTAAGTACAGACTTCCTTCCGCGAAGCTAACTGTCTAGTGTTGCCTATTACTGAGTCCCTCCCTTGTCGTTATAACCGGATAACGCCTATCGATTTTAACGCATATAGTTTTCGCAAATTCAAAGTTACTAGTTATTATTGATCGTATCAAAAGTAATTGTAATTTAGTTTCTAATTATATTCCTGTCAGCATGTACTAATCGGATACTAGGTAGTTCCAAAAAGTGCACCTAACTGATGGTTTACCATTGTTGTTACCTATAAAGTAAGCTCCATTAATACTTGAATCCCATACAAGGAGTACCATCGGTACACAGTCGACCTGCGTGCCTGCCGACCTTTGAAAGTGACAGTTGCTCTTAAAACGCAATGTCGTTGACCCCGCGTCGCCGTTGGCGCCTTCCTCGACTTAATGCTTGTGTGCAGCTTTCATCGTGAACCTAGAAATCCCATCATTGTTATACGATTATATTGATGTTGCAATTGCAAATAACGGCTCACCTGCGCTAACACTGATTGCTGTTTTCAAAGAAACTTTATCACACTAATAGGTATTCAATCTGAGATTAAATTAGATTATAAGCAGGCAGTTTGTCGTTCGAACAAGTGTATGGTTTATATATGGTCGTAGCTGAAATTAAACCCTGATCTGATCAAGTCAATCTGCTTTAGTGTCCAATCTAAATCGCTCTTGTTGGTCGACCAAAGTATTGGGAAACAGATCATTGAGCAGAAACCAGGGGGTAACCTTTAAGAGTATAGGTTACTGCATAATATACCGTCGGCCGTGAACTAATGACCTAAAATACCCTAGCGTTCCTTATACCCTTTAACTCGCTTCACACGAAGTGAAAGGCGAGCTGAGATCTAATTCGCGATACTTCTACAAAGATGTGGTCATGCTGTTCACACGCTATTGTTATACAAGTGCAAACAACACGTCCGAATTCTACGCGTCCATGTTATGTAAGTTCAGTATACAAATGGGATTAGGTTGATTAAAGCTACGAAAGTGAATACTTCAATCCCAATATGATAGATGCCTTGCCTGTTCATCATCATCATCATCATTTCAGCCCAAAAAACGTCCACTGCTGGACATAGGCCTCCCCCAAGTGTCGCCACATTGGCAGTTTGGGGGGTTTTACCATAATCGCCACGCTTGGCAGGCGGGTTGGCGATCGCAGTACGGTTGTTACAAAAGCACAGAGAACGCTGCTGCCCATTCTTGTTACTTATTCTTGTCATTGTTACTGTTGCTTCGTTAAATTATTCGCATGAGACGCGTGGTTTGAAAATAACCGACTTACAAAGTGATACTTCTTTGCTGTTGGTGATCTAATGGTCTACTAGTCCGCGTTCGGTTTGAATCTACTGCGTCGAATCGGGGTCATTGAACGCGTCTGTTGATTAAAAATAACGATCACAAATTAAAACACCAGCAGGCATATTTCGCTAAATGGACATGCTCTTACCGTTGAAGATTGCAGCACTTTGTGTAACTACGCTGTTGCTGTTATTCGGGTCGATCGTTGTTCCAGTAAATGTTTACGAACTCATTGTGAAGGTGTATATTGTATTTAATATTATTATGGCTTTACATAATGTACGATATTTAAAAAAATATTAAACATGCCTCCATTATTCTTAACCTGTGACTTAAATTGTATGTCTAAATCCTTTTAATTAACATGTTATGTTCTAATTACGAAGCTCACAACAATAAAATTTAATTTTGAGCAAGAAACTTGCTCTAGGCATTTGAAACTAAAACAGAGAAAGTACCTTTTGAACATAAAATGCATGTTGCGATTATAATATTATTTAAATTAGAATGATAAGAATCTTTAAACACCCGCTATTCAAGACCTCCTATTGGCTCCGAATAAACGAGGTCGTATCGAGAGTTGCCTTACATTTTGTGCACCCAAATAAAAAACCGCTTGCGTCATAGGTATCTCGTTATTACCATAATCGATCAAGATCATAATCTCTGTTACATAAATGTCTAGATGAGTTAGAAAGTTGTTATTTAGGATGTAGATAACTGAAAAGTGATTTGGTCATTTGGTTCAAATACTGTGACAGTTGACAGGCAGACTTGAGGATGCATAAACAAAAAACATTTACCACGTGAGCGCCGTTCCCAAAATAATCTACTTTTCTCGAATTAGTATAACCTGGCCTTGAGTGTGGATTTCGTGGATGTTAGGCATGTCCGTACGACACGTTATGTGTACCTACGTCATGGCATTCAGTACGAAACATCCCGCTAGGCTATGAGAGATCGTGACTCATACATTATTGTGATCAAAATACGCCTGCATCAATGTCAACCTGCTCACTGCTTTTATTGGTGCAATCTGACGCTGACCAAGGCTAACGTCACTCAAAATTGGAATCAACATTTCAGTTTTGATTACAAATATATTTTTAAGTTAACCAGTACCTATTGTAATTAACTAATTAAAGTTCCAGTCGATGTGTTGATAAAAAGTAAGACCACCATGCTACCAAGTAACCGGCTATATTAGTGACGAAATAATGCAAGGTAAAATGTTGTTTCGGTGTGGTGAAAATATGGCAAATGAAAAAAAGTCCAAAAGAGGACAATAGCAATAAGTTATTTTGTAAATCGGCAAAAGGTAGTTCGGTAAAATAATACCTATGACACATGATACTTCGAACATCTCGTATCGATGAAATCGTAAAAGCGTGCGCGTAATGTAGACAAATCATCATTCAAAACAACAAAGTGATCATGGGGAATTTAAGCCATTGTTAGGTTGAAGACCCGTTGTCCATCCGCTATACTGCTCTTGGCTGTGAATCGCAAGTAATGCAGTCTTCGCCCGGTCGCTACTCTTCCGCAAACAAGCTGCTATGTCAGGAATTTTCCAATTTCTTTCCACCAAAGTCACGCATCCCAAAAATCATCTTAAACTTCAGAAGATCCCATACCATAAAGTTCTCATGATTGTTTCCGAAACTGTTTATGCCAAATTGCCAAAGGCAGAGATAACATCAATGGGAAAGTTACAACGAAGAATACACGTTCTTAATTATCACGACAGGTACTTTATTGTCATTCAGTCAGTTTGGTACTTGTACCTTTGTTATTTAGAAACACGAAATACACACAAATAATCAACAATTAATTCTATTCGTGCTCTAATGGACGTTCTCAGACAAATCGACTTTACGATTCATGGAGAAATTTGAAATCTAATTAAGCAGAGCATTCACCTGCTTACTCTAAAGGATTTGAACGTCCGGTCACGAATGTAATTAAATTACTATGTAGAAACTGCCTCGGGAACTTCACTATGTCAACTATTTTATTTTACATTGGTTTCTTTTATGGTTTCTTAGCAATTTACTACGCCTGTTGTTTTCCATTGGCTGTAACCTTTCCCCCTGGTAAATATCAAGTTGATGGTATTTTCACCCCTGAAACGTTTAGGTTTTCCCGGTATTTAATTTGCCATTCGACCCTTTTTTGTTGCTAGTAATGAAACCAACGTTAAATTAGACGCTTTTTGGAAATTACACGAGGGTCTTTCACTGGGGTTGTGAAATAATCCAACTTTACACTTTAATAAAGTTTGTGATGTTTCTCTTTTACTAGCGTAACGTCGTAACTCACTTCGCCTCTAATTGGCTCTAATGCAATAACTGAGTAGCTTTGTTCTGTATAAAATATCATACATAATATGTATGAGCTCGCAGTTGCAAAGCTTACAACTAAATTAGTACTCTTCTTCATAATGCAGACTGAAAGTTTGGCTATAGGAGATGAGTTAATATTCAATACATCTTCCTGGCATCATTCAACGCATCATCTGTATATATAACATTCATTCAATGACGAAGTAAAAATGGACGTTCAAAGCCTCTGGGGAAGTTAATTTCACGAAGCTCTTAGAAAAGGGATTCGCAATGACGCAGTATCGCTCTGACGTAGCCGGCGCCTCGAGGGGGCGAACTGCGATCGATACGCCAAGTCGCGTGGGCGGCCTCCCCTTCATCCCTGCTGCGAGAAAAACTATTATCAACTTTACTCCTATACTAATAAACATAAGTATTTCCTTGGCAAACATGAAAATGAATATGACAGAAAATACCATTGAGTAGGTGCTACGCCTACCCCTTCTCAATTAAAGTTTATCGTATTTAATGTGAAGCGAAAGATGTGTCTACCTACACCATTGCTATATTAACTTTTATAAATAATCCCTTGAGAACATTAAGACCTACTTATAATATGAACTGAACCGTATATTCTTGTGAAAAGTTGCCTCCCCTGTGTCTGTCTATCATATCAGACCGGACAATTGCCTGATGTTTAACAAGGATGCACAAAAACAAAGCAGTAAAAACTTGAAATTTTCACCGAAAAATGAACAAATCGATAATAAGTTGTCTACGTTGCTTAGACAGTAGCTTAGACGCTTACATTTCAAGTCACGACTGCATATGCAAATTGTTGCTTGTTACGTGTTCTTCATACCGATACGGTGAACACAGTGCGGTTTCTTCAACACTTTTAACATCGTTCCGCTTCGTTACATACATCCCGTTGTTTCCATCATTGGTGATCCCGTTACGCCGAATGCACCATTTCACAATATTTCAGGGTTGAACAATCGATTGTTGATCATGCAATTATCCGTTGCATAATACTGCTGATTGACTCTGAAAACGATTTAATTTTTGTTCCTAGCTATCCTACCATACTTTTTTTTTGGAATTTTGTGAATGTTCTGGTCATCATTTGAAGCTTCTGTACACGGTTTCGCTCGCGTGGTACTCAGATAAAAATTAGCCTATATAGAATATAGGCCTATATCCAGAATAATGCACCAAATGGTGAAATAAATGCAAATAGGTGCCGTAGTCCCGGATATTACCGCATACATACAAGCTCAAAAAATACGCAATCTCACATATTATTAACTAAAGAAGTATAGATTGATGATAGTTGCTGTCCGCGTAACTATTCAAAAAAATGAAAAAGCAAAACTTATAAGGACTAAAGAAAATGCAAAACGGCACTGTGAATGGTGTGAATAAGATTAACATCTGCACTTGAAATTAAAACATGTGTGTCACTGTCAATGGAACAACATTAGCAGTAACTTGATACAATTATGGTAGGAATTCAGGATTACCATACTCGAGGCTGAAAGATACAGAATGTCCAAGCCAAGTTAATGTAATTTTCCTAAGTCTAGCACAATATCTACAAAGGTCAACGAAGATTTGAAATGTGTGTGTATGTCGTAATGTTTACAGTGTTATTTACTAGATATTTAAAATGGAGAACGACCCAGCATGAAACCTCTAGTCCATCGCTTGAATGTCATGCTGTAAATTTGAATTTTCTATGCAAATTGCTGCATTTTGTGCTTTAAATCATGAAACAATAAGCTCGGCGTATGACTCAACACTTGGAAGCCGCGTCGAAATTAATCAGCAAGTTGTAGTAGGAAAAGCATCGGTTTTTCCTGTCAGCGTATCAAGTAACTTTTGAATAGGAAAAAAATACTCATCAATTCATTTGCCTCGTTTTCCGGTATCGTCCTTTGTCACTGACTAACTATCCATCTAAACTCAAACATTTATTCGATCTAAAGTTGTTCAATAAATCATGACATACTAACGTTACTTAATGTTTGTTATGTCGATGAAGTCACGATAGGTACGATCACTTTTGTCATGAATACAGATTTGCATTAACATTAACACGGGCCATTAATATTCCCTGTTATCGACTGACGTGACGTATTTGTTACGATGGTCCGTTGTTTCATGTTCCAATACAAACTCACTGTCGGCTCATACCCCGTACTCCTCTGTGTCAATATTTCTTGTTCTATCAAATAATGCTAATCTATTCGCCCATAAAAATGTCTCGTGGAACAACATGTGCATATGTGGAACGAGTCTATTATCAAGCCTATTATTCAAAGTGCCTAACAATCAACGATACCTGTTTAGATTACCAATAGGCAATAGAATGTCACGTAATATCGATGGTAATCAGAGTATCAGACCACCATGCAAATTCAGCTTTTTTGCTGTCGAATAAATTATTGCCGAGGACGTCATTAACGTTCATTCAAGAGCTTTTTCTGGCTTCAGAGTCCAATGCACAAATTTAGATAATGGCTTTTACAGCAATAGTAAGTTCTTGTCCTATGGCGTTTTATAAACATGTCTGCTGAGGCTAGTACCACTTGTCCCTGCAATCAGAGTTATAATGTCGGAAATGTATCGTGAAAGTTATTTTCTCAGGCAGTCCCAGATCGGTCCGCGCCTCTAGCTCTACGCACGAAACCACTTTCGCTGTGTCCCAACATTGCTACTGAACTCTGTTCAAGATCGGAGTCACCGGCGGAAGGTTCAATCTTGCCTCGAGTGTTGACTATGTTTGGTCATAGTATTATTTCATTTTTGAAGCATTATCATCAATCAATCATCTTAACGACCAAACACCGTACAACTATTTTAACTCTGGTACTAAATCATACGCCCCCAAGGAAAAGTATAACGAATTATACTGAATGACCAGCAATATCGCAACCAACTGATGTTACACTTGTGTTATGCTTACGTTCCAACCTGTGTCGCTTAATCTTTTCACTTAGGCAGAATAAGCGATACGTGTAACTTGTAACTTGATTGCTCCCACGCGAACAATAGGGACACACCCAAGACTGATTGTCTTTGGGATCGATTCGGTTTCTCCTCGCTGATATCGAAGCTTGACATAGTAATCAAGCAAGAAATAATCTCTATTCAACAGAAACGTGTAGATGAAACGCTTCACTCGATATCGCCTTTTCAACGTTTTCGCCAAATTCCAAGCAACAAGAAAGTATTGGCAATCGACGCTTTAATGGTCAGGATTATCGGTTGCATAAGCGCAATAATCGAATTATGCACTTCACCGCGGATAGGAAGTCATTGAGTCGGCAATACAATGTGTATTGTATGTTTTTTTAAAGAACACGTAAAATGACGTAAGACTCGAACACGACACTTGGTGCCTGTTTTCTAAATAAAATAAGCGAGTTTGTCCACCACGCAACGAGGTCTCCCTCATACATGCACACTCACTGAACAAATAAGCTCTCTGACATAAAAGACGACATAAATCGAAGTGTGGACCGTATATAGGTTTATCTGTATAACACTGAGTCACTGTCTGTTCATGATTATTTAACTTTATATGGTATTTGTAAATTGTACAATATGTAAATAAATGTAAAGCAGCTGTTATTGATTTGAATCGTAATAAACGCTGCTTCGGTTTATAACCTTATGACGTCATTGGTCAGCCAAATTCAGAATATTGCATTTATTGTGTTACACTACTACTACACTACATTGACGATCATCAATTTCACTTTTTAACTGCTTAATAAAACTAGACTGCGTTTAATGAGGGAAACATGAAGCAGATCTCTCATAAACCTTTACGTCATACAACAATTTACGTACTGCAGAATCCCTTCAATAAAATTTACATTTATACGTTCAATGCAAATGACTACCAACAAAGTACTGCTTAATAGGCAAATTGAACCTATGCACCAAGCTTTCTTAGAAAGTTTGTGTGGGCGGTTCGTTTAATCCTCAGTACGTTCCCCACCTGATTTGTCGTCGAAGTTTATTAATTAGCAGGTGTATTTACACCCAGATTAAACTATAAATAAAATCCCATCAACTGCCAACTTTAAATATTTTTTGAGTGCCTCTGCTTTGTAAGTTTTCTCTCCACTTTCAAGGACAGTTCTAATTTTAAGATTTTATGATTAAAATCATAGAAAAAGATTCTTGAAAGTTGTGTTGAAGAAGAAACTAACACTTGATGTTTCCCACATAGGCTTTTGATAAGGTAAGCTGCAAAGATCAGGAACCTAAAACTAGGATAATTATTCACCAAAGTTTTTGATTTCCATAAGAGCAAGTAAAAACCATTAGGTACATAATTATAATATTATTAGACAAAACACGGCTATAGCGAACTAAGAAAATAAAGTGATGGGTGCCACAAGGATGTGTCCTAGGTCCAGTTATTTCTCAACTTGGAGACTTATTAGGTTTTATAACATTATATTGGTGTTTTTTAAAACAAATTACTTAACGTCTTTATTTTGTCAATAAAATGAATGAGTCCAGCTCCATCATTTTAACATCTTCAGATGACTCATTGTTATTTTATTAGACTTGAATATTGGTTTCCAATATCCCAAATTCCAGTTTCTTTAAATAAATTATTTATAAATTGTCAAGACTATTTCGTTATTGATGTAACCTTACCTAATACGTTTATTTTTCTTTATCGGATGACCTCATCATCGATTGAACACACATTGTGTGTCGTGTGATTTGAACCGATGTCAAAAACAATAATTGTGACTGTATCAATAAGCTGAAGTGAAGAAACTTAATAAGTTTGAACAGTGTCCTTATAAAGAAGTCCTCCATTCAGCAGTGTATAGGTACTCTAGTTTGTAATTGTAAGTCAAAATTATAGATGTGATATTCTAATAAACGTAGCGTGAGCATTAAGGTTCCGTGTCAACCAGTCCACACTTTTAACCCAGGAAGTTAGTGCACGCACCCTTTAAGTCATTCATCTACTTACTGATCATTTGGAGGTTCTATTCTAAACCCTAACAAGTGTTTCTAGTGAACACCACATTGGCGACATATGTATAGCGCAAACGTAGGACAGCGTCAAATGCAAAACGTTGTATGGTCAACCCGTAAATGAACAGCTGCTCCTATATGATTATCAAACTCACCAGCATTCGATGCAATTTGGCTGTTACCAACGATTGACAGATGCGGTTGGTCACATGAAACAATGTACGGAGCAAGGGATCTAATACTGCGGTCACCAACCTGCTAGCCTTGCGTTCTAACTAAGAGCAATACCTCCTTTTTGCGATAAGCCAGCTGTAAACGTACGCTACTATTATTATACATTTATTTATTTATTTCATTAACATGTGTAACGTTAGTATAGTTGATGACTTTGTATGCTGGAATAACTGATAGTAACTCGAATCACAGCAATTGCAGAATCTTATACTGAATAATTTTTACAGGGTACTTTTTATCTGTTGTTAAATACGTAGTATAGATAAACGGAAAAGTACCTACCTATCGTGGGCTCGTGACGTCATGGTCACAGCGACAAGGGCAGCTTATCGAATTGGAGCAAGTTCGATGTCTTTGTTATCTTTCTCTATCAGGAAGGTGCGTGATCGAAATTAACAAAATCATTTGAAGAGTAATAGGGAAGCATGAAAGAAGGAGGACCAAGGAAACGATGAATGGATTTTGTTAGGAATGATATGAAGGAAAAAGGAGTAAAGCATAGCGTGAGTCACGCTATCCTTTTCTCCTATTTTTCCGTCACGCTGCGGCAGGAAGATAATGATGAGAGAAGTATAAAAGAAGAAGACCATATGCTGCGCCAACACCAAAAGATAAGGAATAGAGAATAATGATGATGATTTGACGGTCTATTTACGCTATTCTTTTGCAAACATAGATTTCTGACAACATCTGAAAAAGCTATCTTCTAAACTGAAACAGTTGAAAGTGTTAGATTTTGTTTAATTAACCGATCTTCCTTTGTATACTGATAAAGCAAGGTTAGTAATTTGAATTACTGCGTAGTACTGCGTAAATTTCGTTAGATTTAGCAACTTAACGTTTACAAGTAATTAGTGGCTGACCTGTAGTCTAATTAAACGATAACATTGACAAATCGTGTGGGTTTCCCTTGACATTTGATACGTGCACACATTTAGACCATTCAGTAAACCGGAAACTGAAAGCAATGAGCTGAAGTAGACTGGTATCAGGTATCTCTACTAACAACATAAAGGCAGCAAAAACACAGCGCTCTTATCGATCAAGGAATTGTTTAACCTTGAAATAGAAAACGCATAATGCGACAAATGAATAATACTTGACAACCAAAACTCAAACGAATATCACCCTGTTATGAATATGACTAACTCGTTGGTTTAGTGGTCGCAAGTGCGACTGCCAAACATGAGGTCCTGGGTTCGATTCCCAGGTCGTGCAAAGTGTTTTTGGGTTTTTCCATCAGGAATTTCTCAGTAGCAGCCACCGAGTCTAGATTTGTGCCAGGTTGATGGCAATAGGCTCGCCCCGTAATACATTGGACTTATACATAAGTGGCGAAATGTCGGTGTAGTAATGGGTGGACCCATTGACCCTCTGCCTAACCCATCGGGGATTACAGGCGTTATGTATGAATATTACCATTGTGATCATTTTGTATTGAGATGTGACTAAAGTAACAAAACACCGGCCGAAATCGAAAACAAACTCTCACTAGAGAACCATATGATTTACGCCCCCGTACGAGCAAGATCGTTTAGTTACATCAGCTGATTAATCAACCTCTCAAGTGATGAACTACGTAATTATACCGCAGAAAAGGAACACATTCCGTTGACTGATTACGTTGCAAGTTCACATTGATGTTTCCTACATTGCAATATCCATGTAGCCTTGCTGCGCGACGTCGTTGGAATCTTTAATTATACTTTATCATCACAAAGGCATGATGATATGGGTAGAAAGAAGGTTACTGTTGAGATGACGAGTAATAGAAGTATGGAAGAAGACATGCCGCGCCGACCCCAAATAAATTGGGATAAGGGCAAGAGAATTGTGATGAATGGCATATCTTCCCGTTTCTCTTATACACGGTGTATTGTTAAGAAAGTGGTCTATTTCTTAACAATACACGGTGTATACAATAATATCTATCATTATAGACCTAGATCAGACTATTTTTTTGTGAGGACGAGGCACTAAAATGTTGCAAACTGTACAAATAACTGCATCGGTGTCCATGATGAAACTGAATATCCTAAACATCGCAACTTAAAACCTACTTAACAAAATTCCGAATTTTATAAAAAAGTGATTACGGAAATCCTATGTTCTTGAGATCTTCAGCTGTTAGTTTTTATACAAACTTTTGCCCTCGAACAATACTCGTATCTGCGTCATGCTTGTAGCAACATCCGTTGTCTTAGTTTACGGTTCTCACATGTTATTATATTAATTAGCCAATAGGCGAAGCTGCGCCCGAGCCATTTGTTCGTTCGTTCCGTTGAGAGTTAAGACATCATGGCACCACACGTACATTTTGCGGTGGCAGCTGTTGCTTTTATCCTTATAAATAGGATTTTAAAAAAGAGAAAGAAAAAAAAATAACGAAGACAATATTGGATCCAGACATACTAAAAAAATTTCTTCAATGACTCGCATCTTCTTTTTCAAATCAGGAACTGGCATTTTCATCTCGCGGCTAATATTTAACCAGACATCTTGTGTAAGCCTTCTATTTTTAGTGATCTTAGGATCACTTGGCATATTAGATGTAATAGGTACCTACATCATACATTAAAGAATAATACTCGTGGTAATCTCACAGACTACCACGAGACCAGAATCATGAAGGAGTGTTACCTTCATTGCATTCTGCATGATAGTCGAAATATATGTACATTTGGTTGTATGAGTTTTCTAGTTTAGTGGGCCCACTGGTGGGAACAGCGGGAACAATTCTTAATTATTTTAATCGATTCCCGTTGTCCCCAGCAGTGGGGACAAGGACATTCGGAACAGCGGAATAGACCTTCCATAGCGTCTTTCATAATCTCTCTATGGTGTAAACACCATAGAGAGATATTAATTTCGAACTCTGATCCTTATCCATAATTATTATTATGCTCGAGGGAGGCACGAAACAAAATACGCGTGCATCCAGAGTAGAGAAGAGGCGCGGCAAAAAATGCCTCGCAAGGTTGCTCGCTGTGTGGACCCGCCTAATAACGTGTTTCTGTTTTCTGGGAATTGGCATACAACATAGCACGTAACAATCGGTTATTGTTACAACGTGTAACGGAAATACAATCCTATCGGTATACTTACATTCCATAAAGATACTTTTGCTGTCTGAGTATCTATAGACAACCGATATTTTCCGTACCGATTGCCCGAGACCAAAGAAAAGATCGTTATTCGGGATATCTAGCTAGCTGGTTACTCTTCTGCTCGTCACTAACCCAGAATCTAAATTGCGAAGTAGCATATTTGATAACTTTCAAGATAATTGATTTCTTTTAAAACTGTTATGCCAATGTTCTGAGCATTTGTACTAAAACAAAATAATATGTTTTGTTACAGGAATAAAGCGATCGCCGATTATTTAGGTAGCAATGGCTACACGGACGCGCTGGAAGCGTTCAAGAAGGAGGCCGACATGTCCGGCGAGATGGATCGCAAGTTCGGAGGCCTCCTCGAGAAGAAGTGGACTTCGGTCATCAGGTTGCAGAAAAAAGTAAGAACATCTTTGTGATTAACTCTACATTTAGTCTTCTTCTTCTTAGCGTATCGATGGCAGTCTAAATTGTGTCAGCCCAGAACTGATCCACTAGTTTGGCGCCCTCTGTAGCGCCCATCAGTTCTTGTAATGAACAAACAGCAGTACACGCAGGCCACAATTTTAAGTGCCCCATCGTTTGTGAAGTAATGAACATGCAAGGATACGATGTGGTGGTTCTGTCTAGTGTAGTTTCCGTTATTGGACATCTTGTAAGATGTTATGTCCCTCTGCCAATAATTTCGTAGCAACAGCAAGATTTAAACTTAACACGTTACAGTAAAGTCTTGTGTAACACTTTCTACAATTGATTACACGTAATCGATCAGTGAGCACAAAAGATGAAGACGCCTATTAGTGTCCCCGTTGTACGCAATATGTTAGTTACATAAGTGGGAAGCTGTTTCTTTGGTGTTCCAATGGTTCAGAAATTGCTTAACTGCTAGCAGCTGAACGCATTGATGGTTAAAACGTGTGGAGCAAAAATTTATAACGACATCTGAGCACGATGCGGTCCGAGCAGTGTACTCCATCGACAGTGGACGTTTCTAGGTCACTCTTGAACGATTTTCTTGGGCGGGCGGTCGATGGCGACCGCGAGCAACGCTTTTATTAAACGACAGCACGTTTTATCCATTGACTATAAATCCAGAAATAATGCCAAGTATCTAAACAAATAAACGTAAGGTGATGGTAATCAGGTCACTGCTCTGTTTAACTGAACCTTGATCCACTAATAGCTGGGATTGTGTATAAGACTTAATTTTATTCACCGGAAAACATTTTGCTGAAACCAGAAGATTAGATGTTTGAGGAATGCACTATCTTTATGAATAGCCGATTAGGAGAAGATACGCATTTGCCACTTTATGTTATAGACATATTTTGATAACAAAAGTTATCAGGTTCGTGTTCGAAGCTAGCTACTATTGAGGCGTAACAGAACTACTTTCCTGAAAGGATTAGGCCTGTAATGTACAACTTTTTGCTCTGCATTTATCTATAATAACTTATGATATTGACTAATGTGTACGTTAAATGTCATCGAAACGATAATTAATATTATAAAGTTATAACCAAAGACATTTAAAAAATTTACGAGCGAGCGACAGACGGGACAAGACGTAGAAAATCGTAATCTTATATTTCTTACTACTTATTAATAAATGCGTTTGTCTAGTGACACACGCCCGCTTGTGAGGTAGCATTCGTTTGTCAAAACCAAAAATGTTTGGGATCAACACTTTTGTATGACTATTCCCAATGTTCGCTCAGTGATTCTTTTAAATCATCTCTTTGGTTACAAGTAGAATTCTTGCGGGGAAAAGGTGAACTGTAGACAATCACTTGACGGGTTGATAACAAGCCTACATACATAATTCTAAAAACATTTCTCCTTTGTTGTCCAGGTGATGGAATTAGAATCAAAGCTGTCAGAGGCTCAGAAGGAATTCATCGAGGGTGCGCCAACGCGTGCCAAGCGCACGCCCGCCGAGTGGATCCCACGTCCACCCGAAAAGTTCTGTCTCACCGGACACCGGGCCACCATTACTAAGGTTTATATTACCATTTAATTAAAGCAGGTATTAGACCGCAGAGGATAACAGCTCTATCAGACATGTGAACTTTGCGGTCCCATTTGAATGCTTATATTTCATTTATTAACCGTAGTTAGAGATTCATCCATCAAAGGGCAAGGGCGTTTACCCCGCATCAGGTCTCCCGAATAAAATAACTTCTTCAAGCTAAACTTTTCATTTCCTTTTCTATTTCCGCCCTATATTTACATGTTGCATATCAACTTTAGCGACATCCCTTACGTTGAAATAAAATCTCAGTACAGAGTATATTGAAGATGTGACTTATTTTTGTTTCATTCAAAAGTATTCAGAAGTGAAAAATGTCGGTTACATATTCAGATTTCGCTAAAATTGTATCATTAACATCAATTGGGATTCTTAGTCATATCATAACAAGAACGAGATATTCTTGAAACACATTCTTTGAATTGTTAACAGTATTCGTCTCTTACTAAATGCATAGTTGAAAATACTGCTAATCTTAAATACTTAGTAACTGAATTGCTAAGTTGTCAGTTTTACAAAGACGTTTGCGATCTAACACGAATTTTGTGCAATAATAACTTTCGAATCCAATGAAAGCAGTCTAAATGTATTGTTTTGGTTTTTGTGTATAATTTCTCGTGATCATAACCATGCACAATTGTATCAAACGAACGGTGTGACTATCTATCTATAGCTTTCCGTGAGTTTTTGTTCAGCTGTTCGAACTAACTGCTTGATTCTAGTTCATTGTGAGAGTTTACGCTAGGCGTGCATAGGTCACGTTTTTAATCTAATTATCGTACGTGTTAAACAGCTATCGCCGTAGCAATTTCTATGTTTGTATAACAGTCTTTTGAATCACGGAGAAGCTTGCCTGAACTCTTATGGTAATAATTTTCTTATTGCTACCAGATTTCTGGCATTATGTCACCTGCTAACATCACGATTCAGGTCACGTTTAACGAATTCATAAACTCTGGGACAAATAAATGATTAAGTTAAATACTTACTGTCTTAATAACTATGAAATAATTTTCCAGGTAATATTCCACCCGGTGTTCAGTTTGATGGTCTCCTCAAGCGAGGACGCGACCATCAAAGTGTGGGATTTTGAGAGCGGCGAGTACGAACGAACCCTGAAGGGACACACTGATTCCGTTCAGGATATCGCCTTCGACCATCATGGAAAACTACTTGGTAAGTCATGGACAATCTTCCTTTGTCTTCTTCTGCTTCCTTCGGAAAAGAAAAGTGAGCCTTTGAGCTAGTGCGTCCAAGAACTGGATAGAGGAGTGTTTGTCATCCGGGGTGCGGCTGCTAGATGGACAGACGACAATGTTGCTGATGAGGCTGGCACAGGAACTTGGAGCTTGGCACAAGACAGGCCCATACCCAGCAGTAGGTAAAGTCAGGCTGTGGAAGATGTTGACGACGATGAAGTGCTTGAGAGCCCCTGACCACTAATCACGACAACGCTAAAATGACTTACCGCTAGCGGTCGTCCAATGAAATCTTTATACAAATACATTTTTATGAAGAGCAATGAGGACATCTGCAGTATAAACTTTTCCGTAATTTGCCATACCCATTGCCCGTCAACGTCATCCTCATTCATTATTTTCCTATTACTGTAATAATGACGTTGTTGTTCCATAATATCTCAAATTAGTCGAATTGTATAATTGTTTGTTGATGAATTAGTCACGATTTTTTCGCCATATATTTATGCATGTTCAGTTAATAGAGGAAAATGTCGTCGAAATGTGTCATGAACTTGGCATCAATCCATTGCCACTTCTGGTAACAATGGATATTAGTAATTTTACAGTTTAGCTTTATTTAAGACTCATCTAAATCTCGACAGTCCCTATGATTTAATGATTGTTTATCGATATGTTATACTGATCCGCTCAACTTCGTCTGCAACAACATTTTTCGGTGGTAGTAGCGTGATGCTATATATAGATATCGATAAATGGGCTATCCAACACTAAAATATTTTTTCAATTCGAACCAGTTGTTCCCGAGATTAATTAATTGCGTTCAAGCAAACAAACAAAGAAACTCTTCAGCTTTATAAGTTTTAATATAAGTTTTTAAACTGACATGGTCACTAACACTACTAATAACACTTGCAACGAGATATTTACCCTGTTCATTCATCACGGATAAACCCCACATCCGATACGATTTATCAGTGATCATGGCGTTTGCAACAACGCCGAAATATCGGGAACTCGAAACAAATAATAAACATGGTAAATATCTCGTTGCAAATGTTATTTATAATTTTTAGTATGAATGAGTGGTTATGTTTAGTGGGAAAAATTGCCTGGTCTGATCAGGTAGCTTAAATAACAGGAGTAGAAAGAAAGTTCATTACATGCCCACTTTTACAGCGACACTCCAAGAACTTTGCTAATATTTTCCATTTCTATGTCTTTTCCAGTGTCCTGCAGCGCTGATATGTCAATAAAGCTGTGGGACTTCAACCAAACGTTCGAGTGCGTGAAGACGATGCACGGACACGACCACAACGTGTCCTCAGTAGCGTTCTCACCGAGCGGCGACATCGTCTACTCCGCCAGTCGAGATAAGACCATCAAAGCTTGGGAGGTGGCCACTGGGTAAGCAAGGATATTACTTACTATACCACATTCACATAATCAGTATTCTAATCCTTATGTCCAACTAGGTGACCCGCGCAACCTCGTCTGCGTTACATTTTTCCCGTTTTTGCCATATGTTTCATTTATGCTCCACTCCTATTGGCCGTAGCGTGATGTTATATAGCCTAGTTTTTTTTTTTTTATTAGTTCCCGAGATTAGCGCGTTGAACCAAACAAACAAACTCTTCAGCTTTATAATATTAGTATAGATTTACGCTTTAACAAAAATAACCTTAATGAAGGTGCAAAATTAAGTTCGCTGTTCAATAAAATTGCATAAAAATAAAACGACGTCGATCTGCAAGCGGAACTTGTTTTGAGTAGGAAAGTCATTCTCTCAATAATACAATATTATTTGTATATATTTTTAAGAATTAAATTTCGAACGCAAGATAGTTAATGCAAGCGACCATACGAAATTAAGTGTTAGTTAGGAAAAGTTCGGCGTTGTACAGCGTCGTCTCTTTCACTTTTACCTGGTTACCTTTAACTAAAGTTCTTTGTGACATATAAACGCCCGGGTAATACAATTTCTACAGGATGTTGTATTTTTTACTTAATTTCCTGCACTTTTGTACTCAAGTTGCGGATGTAAAAAAAAAGTGTGTGAGTGCGTTAGTTGGCCATGTGTCACGTAACGCGGATATAAACGTTGTCGCTTTTAGAAATATAAGGCGATATTCAACCACAACATTATTGAAATGTTGCTTCCCGAGTCTTGTTAAGTACATAGTTAATTGGCTTGCTTAAATAAACATGGTCCCTCTTTGAATGAGACCCAGATCATTTTAGTACCCATTTTTTTACACGAAGCATAAACATCGTTGTAACAGGACAGATGTTTCGAGATTGATTAGACCGCGCTTCCACTAGAAATCTGGCAGGAGGTGTGGGAAGCTCGCCAATAATATAGCTTTTTTTGTACTGGTTAAGCTTAGCTAGCTATGAAATTGATTTAAGTCACATCCCTCACTGCACATCCTCTCGCATATCTGATGAAAACGCAGCTTTAGGCTCGGACTCCACCAAAACTGTGCGGAACAGACACGTGCAAGACTTAACCAAAACCATAACCATATGAGAGACGAGAGACGCGATGTGGATTTCAACGCATGTGATTGGTTGATTCCCTCACGACTCCTCTCTGCTCCGCTCGTCTCCTCTTTGGTGGACTCCGAGCCTTAAACTCTGTATGACTAAACTTGAAAGACGTGTCATTGAAACCTGTGAACCTTCAAGTACTGACACTATTTCCCTATCCGCAGGTATTGCATCAAAACGTACAAGGGTCACCGCGAGTGGGTGCGCATGGTGCGCGTGTCGCCGGATGGCACGCTGCTGGCCTCCTGCTCCAACGACCAGACCGTGCGCATCTGGAATGCAGACACCAATGAGTGCAAGGTACCAATCATCAGATTGATTTGCCGTTGTTTTTCATCAATCGCCACTTTTGTAGATCCCTATCTTACGAGCTTCCTCCCGTCAGATGGAGCTCCGCGAGCACGAGCACGTGGTGGAGTGCGTGTCGTGGGCGCCCGAGGCCGCGGCCGCCGCCATCAACGAGGCCGCCGGCCAGGATAACCGTCGCGCCAACCACGCCGGGCCCTTCCTCGCCAGCGGGAGCCGCGATAAGTCCGTGAAGGTGAGTTTTTCTCCGAACACACAGATACTTAAACAAGAAAAACGAATATAATATACTTTTTGTTAGAAGAATATCCTTGCATTTAGGTAGAACTTTTGACCAAAACGCGACGGTACCCATCGCTAACATGAATCCGAGAACTTAGATGTACTTACTCGTACAACACCAGGTACTGTGAAATCTAGTTCAGACCGGTCTGAATGTCAGTCGCCTACTGTTAACATCCATACATGCTGCGGTCTTGTACTGGTGTAACGCTAAATGACGATACGAAGACAGGCAACTGTTACCGATGACCTGAGGTAGACCTATGGTAGAGGTGACCTAAATAGCTTGGGTAAATCCAATTAAAGTCGGGTAATTTGTGGTGCTTTCCGGAACATATACATTCATTCAACCATAGAACTAACCCAACCTAAACAATAGACGAGTTATTGTGCAATATGGGTATATATTTTGTCACGGCACATGTTCCGCAATACAAATTGTTCAAATGTTTCGTCGCACAAGAATAATTGCTCCTAGCGTGTTTCTGTAACTGACAGTGTCACAAATACATCAACACAATAAATGCCGTGACCAGATACTTTGACCAGGTGCCGTAACAAATGTGCCCTACTAAAATAGTGTCAGAAGTATACAGCATTGTCTTGAGACATCGGTTATGTGCAATACTTGGTGAAATTTTCTTTATTTATTTAATCCTCAACTAAATATGTTCTGATTCTACTAGTCGCCTATCGTCACGATAAGTTGTGATATCGCTCATGTCAGCAGCAAGATTGCTGGACTGGACTATACTGGATCCTTCAAAGTTCAGACGTACATTTCATGCCCACTTTATAAGTTATGCTTCTAATCTCCTCTGTCCGCAGAGGCAATATTGATTGTCAATGTATATGTAATGAAGAATATCTGCGATGTGTAGATCTGGGACGTGAGCACGGGGCAGTGCCTGGCCACGCTGGTGGGGCACGACAACTGGGTGCGCGGCGCGGCGTGGCACCCGGGCGGGCGCTACCTGCTCACGGCGTCCGACGACAAGACGCTGCGCGTGTGGGACGTCGCGCACACGCGCTGCCTCAAGACGCTCTACGCGCACCAACACTTCGCCACCAGTCTTGGTTCGATGCTACTTTCTTTATTTTGTAACAGGAACTTCTTGCGAGCTTTGATCATATTTAAACGTTAGCATGGGACAAAAATTGTCTAAAAGTAGCCATACACTATAGGGTGGGTGTACCTGACAGATTTGGAGGTCCAGAGCGTGTATGTTGTAAAACTGTGCAGGTTTTCTGACTTGTAAGCTCAATCTCACCTACCTTGCGTGTATGGCTACCTTTATAGCTACTAAACCTTTTTGGCTATCGTTCTTGAGCACTGTACTCGACCTTTGCTCTTAGTTGTCTCAGTATTACGTAACTCTTTATTTGTTCACTAATCTGAAGCATCTCTTACTAGAGGATATGCTCAGAACAATCAAGAAGTTTCTAAGTCTGTTATCTAACACACAGTTATTTAATTACTATACTAACCTTCTTTTGTTATACTCATGCTGGAAGGACGACCTTGTTGGATCACAAGGACTACCTCACACCAGGCATCTTGACCATGTACTATGTCTGCCAGCTGATTTGAATACAATACTTAACCTCTTTATACACAAACTTTAGGTTACTAGTAACCTAGACCTCTAGTACAACCCCATGGATAATCTATATTGCAGTAGAGACAGAACCAGGAAGATAGTAGTTTCATTGCTGATAAAAATCCGCTGGCTTTTGTTCTCTTTGTATTTATGCAACCACAAAAAGCGATATTTGTAAAGATCAGGTGATTTCTGCAAGAGTTAGCGGAACCCTTAAATCAGTAATACAATAATGCTCTGTTATATTTTCAGATTTCCACAGGAGCTTGCCATACGTGATATCAGGCAGCGTCGATCAGACCGTCAAAGTTTGGGAGTGTCGCTAAGAGCGTTGCCATTTTAGTAACTTAAACTCACCGATGATATCCTTATCATTATTATTTCGCGTTGTAGCTACAATGAGAGCGATGTAAACTGCTGTCATTATGGTCAATCATTTGTAAAGGAGAGACACTTTCGTCTTTTCCTTCTGCTCATTGTAGTTTTTTTCGTACAGCTGACGATGCTATGTCTCCTATATCTAAATTGGCGTAAACTTTTAGCCCTGTTTCTCTTTTCGTGTTCAACTTCTTCGGTTAGTTTCACACATTCCATTAAAGTGTAATGGCATATAGTTTCTGTATATTTTTAGTTAAATTCATATTTCCGAATTTTGTAAAAATTTGGACCTACTTGTAGTTAGCAGTGACGTAGCATTCGTCATGTACCGCTCGCAACGATGGAGTGAGGAGTAGCTGTGTGTGTTATTATTAAACTTTCAATGTCCTGTTTTATTTGATAGTTATTGTTTATTCGTAAAACGTTTAGATATAAATTTTATTTGTTATAAATAAGTAATTTGATTTATTACCCAGCCAATCAGATTTTGTACCTTGATTTCTTTATTGATAATGTTAGTTTTATGAAATTTGATATTGATAGTTATTCATGACAACCATTCAATAATTAATAAACACACTTGAACTCATCATAAATGCTCCATCAAGTATTGTAGTGTACATAAGGCTTTTGATGTTTGTCTCAGCTCGATACGATGTTCATTATGTTTGTTAGCACAGCCGCCAACAACATTAATGAAAATCTATGGAGACAACGAAACCGAAACGGGATACTGTAGCCACGTTTGTAGAATTTTATAACAATCGGTTTCCTAGAGACTTATTTTAAGTTTTGGCAATTCAAAACTTTAACTATAAGTTAGAAAAGTTATATTTCAAAATTTTATTTATTTATTGTATTGTCAGTTTTTATTTTCTTTGTCTCAAACAACTTTGTTAAGCATAGAGCATTGAATTGCTAAATGGGTTATTGTAATACAATTCACGTTTTACATTATTAATTAATATCTGATTTTAAAGTTAAGCCAATTTCATTTATGTCATCATAATTATGTCTAAGTAAATTAATGTGTGATATAAACTTTAATTAATACTTTGAATTACAGGCCTGTTTAAGGTAGCTAGATTGAAAGAAAAACTTAATTGAAGCTTTTTTACCCGACTACGGCGAAGCTAAAAAGAAGGGTTATGATTTTCGCAGTATGTATGGAAATTCCCATTTGTGACGACATTGCTGCACCCGTTGTGACCAATGGGGTTACTGTGGATTCCTCTTATTGATGCGCATGTCATAGGGTTGTTATTATCCGTGGTCGGGTTTTAGTTTTTTAATTAAAAATATCTATTATTACTATCAATAGTTATTTATTGTAATACGGAATAATTTTGTTGCCTGGTGTTGTAGAGGTTAGTTCGTAGTGTAGTTTGCGTAGATACGCTCGTACTGTTAGAAACAGCTGTGTTTAGTGCATGACATGACGCGGCGTGTACATTGCTTACAAAGTGACGGCCGTTAACACCACGCTAATATATGATATTTATGGAGTTATCGCTTATAAAATATGTCATTATTGCTTTTGTATTTCTAATCGAGATGTATGTATCGTGCGCTGCAGCTGTCAGGATAGATGCTAAACTTGATATCTAGATTCTTATACGAGGATTATATTCGCTTTTTCAGTGTGAATTCGTATAATAATATGCTGAGACCAAGGAGATTGTAATAGTAGTGTTGGGGCGTATCTGTAGAGAGCGCTCAACTTAACATCCAGTAGGCATCTGAGTACCCATCTAGTGTATGATTAATAATTAAAACATTGTTAGCTCAAAACTCCTAAACGAAAGAGATAAAATGAATAAAAACAGTTTTCTATTTGATATGTGGTTTATAATATTGCTAATACATCACAATACACGATTTCTAGTCAATTTTATTTGCAATCATTTCCATTTTTTAGATTTATTACTTAATAATAGATAGTGCATGTTTTATGACCCGAAATGTATTTTTAATAATTAATTCAGCAAACTAGAAAAGCATTTGTATTACGGGTTTATGATATGGCAGTTTTAAAATATGTATTTTTTTTCTAGAGTGGTAAAGCAACCATCGCTTTTTTTTTTTAATTACTTTAATCAACACCAATTCTGTTAATGAACATTCAAGATTTCTTACGAAAGAATCTGCAGATAGTTTCTGGAATTATTTACATTTCAAAACAATGAGAATAGACCTCGTCGCAGGGCGCTCTCTACTACTACGCGTGCTGTATTATCTTGGCATAGAAATATAATCTCTTTGAAATATGGCAATCGCCTACTATAAATAATCTGCTGAACATAAAGTTCTTCATAAAAATCGTTTGTATTACAATTTAAAAATAAGTATCTTGCACTTTTAAAAATGTAACTACCGTAAGAATAATATCATCAACGTAAGTTATATACTTGCAGAATTCTCTTGATACATAACTGAAAAAATATGTTAGATTTATCTACTGGATACATAATAGCACTAAGAATATGTGACTTAAGTGTTGATGGGAGAATTTTGCAGTTACTCATAATAACTGCTGTAACTTGTCAAAATTAATTACCGAAACCCAAATAGATTTGGTTCGTGTTTCATGTAAATAAACAAGTATTTAATTTATTTTACAGTGTGTTTTTATTACTGTTGATCCTTCTAAATATTACACCTTCATAGTACTAGATCGCACCTGTGTTTGTTAAGATTATTACAGAAACATAGCTAACCAAGATTATTTATCATACAAATTTCTTTTAGCGTCTAAAATTCGTAAAACTCGCTCGTGTGCGGGTGCGCTGGCAAAATTTCCTTAGAAAATCCGTGCCGCGCCCTTACCCGTCCGCGCCTTTTAGCGATGCTCATACGTGGCTCATACTATTTTTCAAACACACTCTTGTACCGGTCGCAGGTGAGGTGTGCCAAGTTACGTCTGTAATACATAGGTCGAGGGTCTTATTTCTTTGGACAAATCCCATAGAGGAATTACTATTCATCTATGAGAAAACCCTATAACCTCTGTATTTTGGCATTTACTCACCCTTGCTCGACAACCGCAGCCCTGTCACAAAAGCGCCAAGAACCTACGATTACAAATTGTAAGATTGGCCTTAGCTAGCCTATAAACTTCTAGTTTAAAAAATATAGTAGGTAGTCTTTTACAGCTTTTTGGTCTAGAAGCGCCACGGCTGAACAAGGTTTTGGTTTCGTTCCCTAGGTTGGACAATATGTTACGGCCACTGGCGTTTTATAGGAATTTCTTTCAGTACAATGGTGAAGGTTAGTTAAGCACATTGTAGATGGCGTGTCCATAGCTAGGTCACAATTTAATCAACGAACGGGGTAAAGCTATTTGAAATTAAAAATTGCAACAATGACGATATTTGGAACTATCTATCTACGGTAGCTCATCAGTATCTGAATTATTTTGCCTATAGGAGACCGAAGTTTGGATATTTGTAACGGACATATTATGCTGGCTCTTATCGTACTGACAGGAGAGCATACATACCGTACACACCAAAAGATGGATGGATCAAATAGCAAAATTTTTATGTAGGTATGCAGGGATTAAATTAGTAGCATCCGTATTTTTTATTTAGACATTGTAAAACATTTATTTTAATAAATCGACTAAAGTAAATTGAAGCATCGGTACCTCTCTAGATTTTTATTATCTGTGTCAACGCAACGACAGCTGGCTGGTAGACGACAGATGACAGACGAAAGGTCACAGAAAACGGGAATGGAATTCACGCATTCGGTCGAATTCTCGTGATTATTTTGTGAAGATAATATTAGTTGAAATATCCAATACTACAAACATGGATGTGGAGGAGTGTCTCAAAGAATGGGAGGATCTCCTGGTGGACTACAAACGCTTAGAGGTAAAGTATATGATGATTTACGTCTGAACACTAATGAACATAATTTTATCTTCTGTTTTCAGTGAATTGAAATGCATTGTTCACGATAATTTTCATTTGCCGCCTGTTGATGGTAAACGACATCACTAACAAAAACAATCACGATATTTTATCTAAATTTACGTGGTACTTGTTACACTTGCTATTAGCACGCTACTTCAATAATTTTCATTCAAGCGTGCATAATTTTCCTATAAAAATGAACTGATTATTTACAAAACTAAATAAATCCATAGAATTTTTCCAAGGAAATAGCTTGAATATTGTTTTCTTGTGGCATTTTTCTAGGTGACAAACAAAGACTATGTCACGAAATTGGAGGAGGTTGGTGAGTTGCAAGCGTCCTGCATGAAGGAGATCAATCACCAGAAATACCGCATGTCCATCATAGCGGCCGCTCTGAAAAGGTCAGAACACTACAGTCAACATCATTAATCTAAATGTTATTAGATAACATATTTTCCTATTTGTAAAGTAGCAAACTACTTTATTATTAGTAAAACATGATCAATAATAAATGATTGATCTCATTAACTTGCCATCTAATCTATCTAAACAAATAATAGTGTTGACTGCTCCTAATGGCTAAAGTAATTAGATTTTTATATCCAATTAGGAGTTGAAACTGGGCTATTTTATTAACTTCATTAGTAAGAGAAGGCAGCTTTGTTATATCTTCATCATGAATGCGTCTACTGGAAAAGATTATTTTTTGTAATTTAACTACAAATTGATCTGATAGACATTAACAATTTAATAGTTGTAAACAGCTTTTGTAAATTGTAACGAGTATTTAAATTAATTCCAAAACATCTATAAATAATTTGAAAAAACCTGGATGAGTAACTGGGCATGGCACAAATCAAGAGTACACAACAGCATAAATAATTAAAATAACCATTGTTGTTCACTCCACCATGTATGTGTTTTCGGGTTTGTGTTACATTGCTGCTGGCCATAACCCTCAATAATTCTCTAATGAAGATACAGATATGAAAAACATCTTTGGCAATATTCCTCTTTTTACTCATAAAGTATTTTGTTTGGCAAAACAATGTCTTAAGCCTATCTATAATATAAATTGGCGTAACATCTTTACTAATAAATGTGATATGATGTAGGTACCTACTGATAACATAATAGGTACATTTACAGTAAATTAGAAATGGTCTCCACAAAATGTCAAGTATTTGGTTGCAATCAATCATTATAGGAAAGGAAAAAGTATGGTATCAGTTTTATAATCAGTTGGTATCACTAAGTAGGTACTGATTAATGAGATTAACACATTTCGATTTCTTGTTATTTACATTGTATTATGTAAGTGTAGATGATAAAGAAAGGAGATTATGCTGGATGAATTATAAACTGTGTAACAAATCCTGGTATGAATGATTAGAATGTAATAAAGACTTGTTGATATCTTAAAATAGAAAATTCAAAGATATTTGTGCACATTGGACTTGAATTGTTAAATACCACCCACTCACTCTTACAGCAAAGGAGGCCTGTGTGCCAGAAGTGGGAATATTAAAGAATGATAATGCTCGACTTCAAAATATGCTACAAGATTATAGTGATTAAAAAAACAGACGAGGGGGCCCAAAATGGCCGCTTAAGCAGAATCATAATAGGAAGGATAGATAAGTTATGAATTATGTTACAATTCGTGAAATGGTCAATGGACATTTGAATGATTTTTGAATTCTTGAAATGGTCACAGACGCAGTTAATATTATGATATTAACTGCGTCTGTGACCATTTCAAGAATTTTAATGTGATTTATATTTTTATCCTATTATGATTCTGCTAAAGTTGCCAGTCTAGGCCCCACTCATCATTCTTCAGTAATATAAACTTATCGGAGAGAGATTTCGAGTGCTTATGAATCACTTATCTGTACAAATGTCTGAGAAATTATTTAACATAAAATTATGGCTGTAATCCTCAAATTGTTAGGTATAGGTGTAGCTAATAGTACACCCACATCTGGCCAGTTATGTTGAAGTCCCATGTAATAGGCATCGAGCCTATTGCCATGAACCGGGCGCAAATCCTGTCTCCGTGGCTGCTACTGAAAAATTCCTGTAGGAAAACCCAATAACACTTAACTAACGACCTAGGAATCGAACCCAGGACTCATTTTCAGCAGTCGCGCTAGCTACTTACTTATGTTCCGAATTTAATCCCCAAACAGGCTAGATAAGAAAGCGGTGACTAAAGATGATCGCGTCGCAAACTTGGAAAAGGAGATTATGAAAAGGAAAGCTATGTTGCGTGAGATAAACGCAACTCTGCCGAAACAGAACAGTCTGTATCTACGCATTATACTCGGAAACGTGAATGTTTCTATTCTCAACAAAAACGACAAGTAAGTTATCATTTAGCTTGTTATTTTTATTCGTTTTCTGTGCCTGGGATCGTTATTTCGATTCCCACATATAGATTAACCAAGGTTCAGTAAAGCTAATAAAAAAAACACGTAGTCCAGTCTACGCTTATAGCGTAACATATGAGGTCTAATTAATTAAACCCCCAATTTGCTAACTAAATTACGGTCGGCAACAATTTTCAGGAGACAGGTGAGCTTGAAATTGAGAGTCAGTTGTGTCCAACTGTGGACAACAGCGTCGGATTGCTGAGTAGAAACAGTACCGACAAAATGTAACTTATCCCTTTCCAAAGCTAACATAACCTTTCTAAAAACAGAGTTACTAAAAATTTTGGTTACATCATTCTCTCTCTGCGTATCTGATTATTACATGTTTCTAAAACGGTCGCAAGGACGGTCTAACAGAATGCAACGATGTGTATTATTGTAACAAATTTTATCTGCATTTTCATAGCATTAAACGAGATCAATGAAGCTGGAACAAATACTTGTATTAAAACCATCGATGTATTATTTCTTAAACTAAACAGGTGTGCTAAACACTCTGGTTTAAACTCTCTGGTTAAACTAGAGTGTTAAACAAGGTAAGCGCGATAACTTTAAACAAAGGTCATGCAGTTAGGCCACTTCCTTAGGGGAAGGGTCGAATTCGACGAGACCGGAATGGCCAATAAAATATAAATCAATCAACTAAAGGTCGACATTTATACGAATACAATCAATTCAATCGATTGCCTCATAGCGACGTCTGCTGGGTTTTAGCACGTGTAATTAAATAAACACGTGATAAAATTATAAAGTGGCGTTTATACTCAGTCTTCGCTTTTACTGAATTTCTAATAGTCGTAAATATGAAAGTACACTTCGTTTCCTTATTTATTTAGAAACAATTTTCTTCTTCGTCGTTCCCTCACTGCTGAAGATCGCGACCACATATAAATATGATACGTCACCAAGCCATACGGTCCCCTACTACGGTGTGAACTGCTCGGTACAGGCTGTCTTCAGCAGCCTTCTTGATCAAACAAAAGAAACAATACTTCAGCCATAATAAAATTATAAATTGAGCACTAAGAAATTATAATCTTTTAATAAAGAAATACATTTTTTACTGTGCTTTAAAGTAAACACTATAGTTCACTAGACCCGTCAATATGAGGAATAGATGAAAGAGGTCTTCTTTTATCTTTTCTGTGCCTAGACACCATACTAGTAGGTATACCCTGTGTCGTGACTCGTGTCGCGACTCGTGTCGCGGCAATATCAAATATGGATGTAAGGTGTATACGGTTCATTAAAACCGACCTAGGGTTGAGGCCGTGAGGATAATTGTCGAGAGACAGTCGTACTAATGACGTCACTACTTGCTAATGAGTAGCATGTCACTCACGAATCTAAACAATGTTGCCCAGCTGCTACTTTTGAGTCATTTACTTAGATACCAAAGTGCACATTGTTTTTGCTTTGTTGTTGGTAATCAGTAATCACCTATTTACGAAGTCTACATAACTTCGTTAGTAACTAGGTACCTACTCTACTCGAAATTATTCCATGTCATGTCGTCTTGAATTTCGTTGGCCCGTTGCCTAGCTTTCTGTTTTAAAAACCAATACCAATAATGTTATAGATTAAAACAAAAAACTTTCGACTACTGAATTTCACAAGATAAACTTTACTTTTGTATAATCTCATGAGATGACAAGTAATAGAGAAGTATGGAAGAAGAGGACCTGCTGCGCCGACCCCAAATAATTTGGGATAAGGGCAAGAGAATGATGAATAACTCGATAACTTATCTATCTTTTATCTATACTAATAATCTATACTACTAATAATAAAACTGAAGAGTTTTTTTGTTTGCTTGAACGCGGTAATCTCAGGAACTACTACTACTGGTCCGATTTAAAAATTCTTTCAGTGTTAGGTAGCCCATTTATCAAGGAAGGCTATAGGTTATTTATCATCACGCTACGACCAATAGGAGCGGAGCAGCAATGAAAAATGTTGCGAAAACGGGGAAAATGTGACGCAGACGAAGTTGCGCGGGACAACTTTTAAATTATAATGTTATATTTTTCTTTGTGTTTTTCTATTGCGTGTAGTGTACCTACATAAATAATGAAACAAGTAGCCGTGTGTGGTTCATGCTAGAGTGTTATGCTTGGCGCACGATTTGCAGCCATCCCCGAAGAAATGCCTGTCGTAAATTCATAATAACAGTTTTTTTTATAATCACGATTTTTTCGACAGGTTTAAATACAAGGATGAATATGAAAAGTTCAAGCTGATCCTCAGCGCGATAGCCTTCGTATTAGCTGTTGCGAATCTTTACATAGATTTCAGGTAATTAGAGGTTTCACATTTACAACCCAATGAATAATGCTGTAAGAAACACTACAACTGCAATTAAGTCTCAATTTGATTGTCTGTGATTTAAGGCATGATTTTTTTTGCCCTATTTACTAGATTTTTCCGGATATCAATTGTTTAAATGATGACTAATATTACTGATTCATATGTAAATAAATATGCATGAACGTTATTGTCAAACCTGATTTCCCAGTTTAAAGTCAATGCAACGGCTTATCAATACAAATAATGATTTTGCAGTATACAAGTTAAATTAGCTAGCGTACTCTGTCCTCTGAAGTGATGTGCACGTATCGATATCTGAACGCGATAAAACAAAAGTAAAAATTAAGTAAGTATTTTATGTTTTGGAGTCGACGCGACGTTCTGAATCAGTATAAGTAGTTACTTGAAATATAAGAAAAAAATGTCTTTTTGTTTCTTTTATCTTGTTTATTATTATATCGACAGCCGTGACCTATGCAGAGTATGGCTCCCTAATTTAACTTGACTCTTTATTCCTGGAAAACTAATAAGTTCTATTTTATCTTAGGCCATTACAATTAATACTGTTGTTCCTCCTGGTATGGTATTACTGCACGCTGACTATTCGCGAGAGCATCCTCAAGGTCAATGGATCTCGGATCAAGGGATGGTGGCGTCTCCACCACTTCATATCAACCGTGGTCGCTGGTATACTGCTCATCTGGCCGCAGAACGAACCGTGGAATATGTTCAGACACACGTTTATGTGGTTCATCGCTTATATCAGTAAGTATTTACGTGGATAATTTCATTATGTGTAACTCGGAACAGTACTAATATACTTACCATATCCGCAATATAAAAAAAAAACTTAATTTTATAACACTTGTGTCGAGAACTGTACTTCGACATTCTTTTGACTTGTCTGTAGCGCTAGCTACTCTGTAGGTTCTACTATTGATGTTTGTTATCTGTACAATCTGAATTGTAATAAAAATAAACATCGATATCAGTATAGTAGGGATCTTAGAAATTAAAATAACTAATAGATAGCGCACAACTGTATAAGCCTCGATAATATGTTTTTAGATACTTCTTTGGTCGAATGATATTTTTGCGCTTGACAATGACAGTGGGATGCAACAATTTTATTTATTTATCGAATGCAAATGATGCAATCGTTTTTTACCTACTATTATAAATGCGAAATTTTGTGTGTATGCGAGGATGGACGTTTGTTACTCTTTCACGCTAAAACTACTGAACGGATTTGGTTGAAAACCAAGATTAACCCATACGATATATTTTTATCCTGGGAGAATGGAAGAAATTCACTTGCTGACCCCCCCACCCCCCAATTAATTCGGGACAGGGGCAGTAAGATGATGATTTAGACTTTTCACATCGCCGTTCTTCGTAATCTGTTTTCGGAATACGTGACAAGACAATGCCCATACACTACAACACGTAAATACGTAATTCTCATGAACGCTCGTAATGTGTATGTAAGTAGGTAATCTAAACAAAATTGTTCTCGCACTGACCATGACCGATGATCTGAGCCTCTGAGCTAATGTCCTAACCGCTTTACTTGCCTGGCGGATTGGCAAAGTAGAATTATGTGATGTGTAGGCGAATCCCCTTGCCCGTACTCACTACTCAATCGTCACAAAAAGATTGCGTAAGACTAAAATGTAGCTCAAGCAACGTGACTTTTTCCCTTCCGAACGGGACTTGAAATTTATTCGGCTTCGCTAAACTCGGGACCGACCTTAAAACTTTTTGTAAAATATGTATATACTTAAGTATAGAAAGAAACCCAATTCTTTGCAGAGACACTGCCCATTTGGAGTTTTAATCACTCTTGTTTAAGTTTTAGCAAATCGGAATTACGAGTACTTCTCATGTTTTTTGTTTGTTTTGCAGGTGTAGTCCAATACATGCAGTTCAGATATCAAAGTGGGGTACTGTACAGGCTAAAGGCTTTAGGAGCGCGGCATAACATGGACATAACAATAGAAGGATTCCACTCATGGATGTGGCGAGGACTCTCTTATCTACTGCCCTTCTTATTTGGCGGATACGTGTTCCAACTTTACATTGCTTACACATTGTACAGTCTGAGTTATCATCCGGAGGCCACATGGCAGGTATGTACTTGATTATATTTACATTTATTAGTTCTATTCTGTGTTTATACTCGGATATTGCAAGTTAGGTATATAACACGAGTTATAGATAGAAAATGTCGGAAACTAGGAAAGTACTAAGAATGTAAATGTCATGACAAGAACATTGCATTTTATCCCGTTGCTATGCCATTATTAAAACGAATTAATGGTGTTTTGAGATCTGCCTTGAAAATATATGATAATAGTGTACTAGTTAGTAATTTTGAAGCAGAAGTAATTAGCCGTTCTGAATGTAACATAGAAAATAGGTAAACGCGATATATCACGACGATTTCCTATCAATTTTGCTTGTTCAAATGAATCAATGCACATTCGTAAATAGTCTTTCTGTATTTCATGTCTCTGAGAAAAGGGATAATTCGACGTAAAATGATTGTATCGATTCAAAATAACTTACATGTTATGTACTAATCATAATAGAACAATATATAAAACGCATGTCCTGTAACAAACCGACAACAGATCCCAGCATTAAGTTTATCATTCCTGACGATTGGCATCGGGAACTTCGCGACGACACTCATCGTGATTCCTCAGAAACTCAACGAGCAGGTACAGTGGAACTGAAACGATTGGACAACGCAACGCGTCTGACGCGCGCCGCACGCTGTGTGATGTAGTGACGTAGACATGTAGACCTTACAGCATGTAGGCTAAAGATTACGGTTGCTGTGCCAGTCCCTAAAAAATCTAAATCTGTCACTGTCAGTGTTGACAGATAATTTGACTGTTACACTCAAAATATCAGGAACATAAACGCGCCGCCTTCAGATTAAATGCTGTAAGTAGATAATTAAATTATGGAAAGCACTTGGTTTATGTCCTAAGAGTGAATTTAACTTTTAAATCTCAAGAATGACGCAACCAAATGCTACTCCGGTTAGTATGCTTTCAGATAATCTTAATTGTTTTCATTAGTACAGTTATTTATTATATGTCTTAAAATAATAGAATTTTAAAATTCCGAATTAATTAAAATGAGTGTCTGAAAGCAGACTTAAAAATGTAGCTCTGATAAGTCTTGGCATCTTTTAATTTATCTATGTATAGAATAGTAATACCCGGATTCTGAAAGAAGCTCAACTGAGACAGCAATTAAAAATGAGTTTAACAGTTTATTATTAGGCAGGTACAAAAACTTTTTTTTTTTTACCTGCCTCATTAGGTATATACTAATTTTGCTTTTCTTTTTTATTTTCATTTAAAAACTTAAAGATATTTTCATTTAAATACATATTATTGATTAGTGTTGTAAATCGATATAAAGTCAGTAATGTTCCTAGGATCGATCTCAAGCTATTCTAGAGTAATGCAGTTTGCCTTATCAGAGCTATAGTGTTGAAACAAACTCGAATGCATTCTTAGTGTTGGATGTTTTGGACCCGTGGACCAATTTGTTCCATCATAGTTTGTAGAACCTTAGATTTTATAAATATTTTATTTCCGGTGTTTCGTAAAATTCTTCCAAATATATAAGTAGTATTTATTTAATATTCGTTTCTTATATCTAAAATAACATATTATTCCAAATCATATAATTAATAAAATATATATAAACAAAATAATTAATCATATAATTTACAAACCATTGGCAACATTTTACATTTTCTCATAACTTTATTTGAATTATAAATCACATCCAAGTTAGTAAACGTCGCTTGATCGAGTGCCGTAACACAAAAAAATCGATTTGAATATTTTTGACAGAATACTAATACCTACTTATAATTGACCTAATCCTAAGAATGCCACTATCTAACACTTCACTAACTAAAATATAAATAATATCTGTATATAATGTGAAGCTAGTTTATGTTATTTATTATGTGTACTTTTCTATTTTCAGTAAATAACTGGACTTCATTTTATACCTATTCGTTTTTATACGGAGTCTGTATTAAATGGATTTGTGTATATTTCTGCACTTTATAATTATTTAGATAAAAAGGTTTCATCTGTACATATTTAAGTATTTTTTTATTGAATATATAATAATTTTGCGTTTAATAAATTATTTAAGTAAAATAATTTGAAATACGAACAAATTTTGTGCCAAAAATGTATTTTCTGTTTTGCTTTTAAGTTTTTGCTTATAAGCGTTGTTTAAAAGTATGCATTTTACTGAGTAGGCTTTAGCTTCTGCTGGCAGCTTCGCAGATATAGCTCGCATAGTCGGGCAGTGTAAGATTTGCTTCTTTGAATACTGATATTCTCGGGTGACCTTCTTTACATAAATTAGGACTATTGCCGATTGCAAAGTCTGTCTTAGTGAAATAAACACACTATCAATTATAACACATCTATGTGCAAGGTATGTGCATGAACACCTACATGCAATTAAATACTTAAAGAGAAACCATTTCAGTTTACGAGGGAATAAACCTTTTATCTAGTTCGTTAACATATCAAATTAAACAACGATTATAAAAAGGACAATATGAAAGTGCTTGCATGAGTTACTTTACTTAGGTACTATTTATTTTAGCATGTTTGATAGTCTTGTCTGAGTGCTACAACTAGTTTCATATGTTGTCACTTGGTGGATTGATAAATAAAGGAGGGACAAAATTTCGCCACCGATAAAAATTGACCAGACTTGAATAGCGCAACATAGCGAATACCTTGAATCATTGAATAGCGGTTTACATGGCTGAAATAAAATAAATTTCTGGATTAATATCCTTACACCAGCAACACTCTCTGTTGCAATACTACAGGGTGTTATTTTCTTTGTGTTTCTCTGAACTTATCACTATTCATCCTATTGCCCTAGACTCGAAAGACTTTTCAATGAAATTATGTCCGATCGATGTTTATCTATGGTGATGTATCCTCAGCAGTTACATAGCATTTTTTCCTTATTTATAAAATTAAAGCATTTCTTAAACTCTCAAGTGGCATATTAAATTGCATTTTATAATATTTTTTATATAAAATCTGTTCAGAACATGAAGCAAAAGCAATGCAGGTACGCAGGTAGTAAATAATTGTCACTTTTCACTTGCGCTATGATATAGCTTATATTTTTTTTAATTGATCTGATTGTAGTGTATGTGAAATTAGTTATAGTATGTAGTGAAAGGCACAAATAGTTCATTTTATTTCTTGTTGTGAGTTATGGTCAAAATTGATCTTTTTATATTATGCCAACGACATCACACTATTAGTCCAAACGTTTTACAAGGGTAGACATAAGAATTTCATTTCAATTTTATCGAACATGTAATTTATTAACATAAATTAAATATAAGCTGGAAGTAAATCTAGATACCTATAGATTATAATTAGACGAGCCGTCCTGAAGTAATAAATAATGGTTATTATAATATTAGTGTGTTATCATTTTTCAAACTTGTAACAGGACTAGTCATTTTCTATCGCCACTGATTTAATATTACTTTTATGTTGGTGTTCTTATAAGGTGCCACCTGGAATACCAAATGTTATCGCTTTGTTGTGAAACACCGATATCACAACAATTATAAATAATGTATAACAGGTAACTGTTACAGAAATCGTAGTGCGATACAAATGTTTTATGATACAAGATTATAAAGTGGAATACCTAAACAGGCTATGTACACAACAGAGTGAATATTTCGTGCCTTGATCAAACAATAAACTATTCGTAATTTAGTGATAATGTTGTACTTATGCTTTGTATATTCGATTAATTTATAATGGTTGTTTTAGCTCTTATGTAATGGATGTTATTTATTTGAATGCATTGATGAATAAATTTGTTTTTCAGCGACATTTGCATTTTGAAATTTATTTTTTATATGTATTTTGTTTGCACCATTCGACAGATATCTTACCTGGCGGCTTTGTTTCTTACATTGCACTCTCTCAACATGTACACAATATACGAGACCTTGCGCAAGAAAATGCAAGAGGGTCTGAAGCTACGGTACAAATTACGTGCAATTGCCTACCGTTTATCCAATGAGCTCGCCGTATTGGTACGTGCATGATGTATCACTTATTAGCGTACTTTGAACTTCCCATTCTGAACTAATCGCTCGTGTTTACTTTATCGTACGATGAGCACGAATAAAATAATATCCGACTTGTTGCCCGATAATAAACTACACTACAAGGTCATTGCGAATTCTATGGTTATGATTTCAGACCTAACTTTTCGTCTTTTATCATTACGACTGATTATGTCAGAGTGGGAGCTTTTGGGTTAGGAGGTTGCAGGCGACATTGTTTGTCAGTTATGTCCACGTCTTGTTTATTTCTGTTTAATATTAAAACAACAGTACCAGTCTCATAATCAATAATGCTAATTGATGTAGATTGTAACTTTATACACTTAAAAATGGCAATTAAACAAATGGGCTTCAAATATTCACTAATTCAAATTATAACCAATCAAAGAAGTAGTTACAATTTTTTGATATTCATTGAAAATACTTATAGTAAGTAATACAAACTGTTACTTTTGGCAAGGAAATACAGACAGGATTTGAATAGTTCAAGAGCTTGAAATATCCATGTGAGTAAGGTGCTGGTAAGTAGGTACCTACGTTTTGGGCAAAGGTCTGGCGACATTGATAAATATTTGTATTGTACTGAATATTCTATATAACAATAAAACATACAGTATGTTTATTTATCTATGTTAAGCTATGCTATTCATATATTCGGGTATTTAGTGTTGTTGGTTTCCTTTAGATTTCTGTTTTATGTATGTATTGTTTTGCTGTATGCTCTATGTGCTAGAATAGTGTGTGGCGGGTGGACTTTGGGTCGTGCTTGGCATTGAAAAAGAAATAATTAACCATATACCTCGTTTATGTCTATTGTCTCCTCTCTATGAGAGGGAGCAATGCGCACACGCACGGGAAATCCCGGAAAGATCCATATTAATATCAACATTTCGATGCAAGTACATAAATAACTCTACCTAATTCCGACCTCTGGTGATTACTTTTGATCCCTGGTGTACTCATCATCATTCTCCTGCCCTCACACAGTCCATCCATTGTTCTTTTACCCTTCCTCTACTCTTATAGCCATCTACATTCATAATCAAAACTTTTTTTACATTTTCCTCATTCCTACGCATAACATGCCCATACCACGATAACCGATTTACCTACCACCCAACTTTTCAGTCACCGGCGCCATTTTCAGATTTTCTCTTATGTAGTCATAATATTCCTTATTTATCCATTCACGTTACACAAGACACGCTCCTTGCTTCACTAATGTCCGTTAAGGGGGACACCTAAATATTATTTTACTGTTGAAATATCCAACAGTGCACTTATTTAGGCGTCTTCTATTCTATTGAAAACGGGAATTAATGTTATTTCTTTTTCTGTGACTTATGCTAGAGAAAAAGAAAGAAAAAATCCTTAGCATTTACATGGTACTTAGTTGTTTACCTGTACATTAAATATATTTACTTCGTTTTCTCTATGATTGGTTGTTGCATGTCACTTTGTGTTGTGTAGGTATCGGTTTATACATTTGTGTGTGCAATCTAATGGATAACATGGTAATTCAAAATTAATATTTATCAATTACAGGAACAAAAATGGCGACAGAATAAAGTGGAAACGAAATCAGATTAACTTTATCTGGCCTATATGTATTTTAATGTGATTTACTAACGAATGTATTAAAAAGATTGATGGACAATTTATATTTTCATAATCCATGGTGTTTAAAACTGTATAATGGCGTTATTTCCCTAATGTAAATAATATAGTTATTTAATAACTTGTTTTGGCCTTTTATTAATCTTGTTACTGGTGTGGTGGGGTTTACTATTCTATACTTACATTAACTGCCTGATATCTCTATGTCACAACTAAACTGAATAGGTACTAAACCTATTTACATCATTCCCACATATTTACGGACCATTTGACACCTGGTGAGTATCAAGCACACAAATGTGCAGGCGACCTCACGAGTATGTAAGGAAAATGGTGGGTGAGGTTAATAGTTTGTAGAATTTGTACCTAATGAACGTTTATATAAGTTTTATCGACATAGTCACTACCATGTTATTATTAATTATTCTAATAAAAAAAAATTTGAAAACAGCAATGGCAGTACACACGTGTTTTACTGCCTCGGGTTCGATTCCTGTATAGACGATAATTTGAATATCATGCGGTTATGTTGTTGCAAAGTCCCTTTTACAAACGTTCTCTAAGGTTGCGTGAGGCATTTAAGGGAGGAGGGGGTCGAGCCGAACTCTTGAGGGAGAGTGGAGTCTCGTCAAATATCAGGTAAAAACGGTGTAAAATTGGGTTTCATTATGTAAACATCTTTGACCACTAAAGAATGGGCAAGTCCTACACAATTATATTTAGTAATATTGAATGAAAATAATTTGGGCAAATTATGTAATTAAGCAGCAGCAGCAGATTTACGTATTTGCACTAAAATACGCATTATGCATACGCGTGAGGGGTTCAAGACAAATCTCACGACTTATTACCAAGGCCATAAGGGGGGCTCGAAATATCGACCAAGGTATTTAATGTTGGGGTCCATTTTTATTTCCACTTTGATCCTCCGTATCAAAACGTTATACGGAGGATCAAAGTGGAAAAAAAGGGACCCCTGTGCTAAATTTACAATTAGCAAAGTCTCTAATACCAAAAGCATGGAAATTGTCGTCCTAGCACACATAAATGTGTGTTTTTAAAAGGAATAATGAAGGCACACTGGGGCCACTCTGATGATTTTATTTGATTTCGTTTATTGTCTTGAACAAATCATAAAATACCTTTACTCAAAAATGCATGTAATGTGGTCATTATTTTGACAACCTTGTTTGAGCAAAGTCGACTTTGCCGTTCTGTTTCAAGGAGCGGCCGGCAAAGTTTTGCTGGCCGCTCTAACAGGCCGGCAATGTTTTGCCGGCCGTTATTTTGACGTTTCAACGTTTTAAAAAATCAAATCCAAAAGATTTTATTTAGAACACAGCTGTTTGTATCTATAGAGATAGGTACAAAAAGGTTTTATTCCATATTAGGCTGTATAGTACCAACTCCATTGCTAAAAAAAAAACAAAGAAGTAACAAAAGCGCGGTTCAGCGAAAATTTTAATTAATATATTTTTTATTTAAATTACTTGCTGGTTTTATTTAGATTAGGTACTTGCATTTTTGAGTAAAGCACTATACAAACCTTGGCCCACAATGACTGCTTCGCTGGTCACGCTATGATTGCCTCGAGCTAGCCTAGCTACGCTCTAGGCCTTTAAGCTTGGCCATCATTGCAGCCCTTGCTGTCCTCGCTATTAAGGCGTCGGCCTTTATCTCAGCTCGTCCATCAAGTGCTGCACGCTGACCGCGCTGTGTCGGCCTGGAGCTGCGCTGTCGGCCATAATCAGCGCGGCCAGCAAAGTAGTCATTATAGACCGCGGCAGTAATGTACTATTTAATTAAAAACTTATATTTATGTGTAGTTTTTAGGTCGCTTTGCTAATAAGACATGATGTTAGACAGTAGGTCGTTTTGATACGGAGGATCGGTCTCAGTACCTATAGTGGATGTATTTTTTTTATTTGCTATGGTTTTATGGTTCTGTATGGTGTCGGACGTAAAGAATAGCACCATCCCATATCTTCCCGTGGGTGTCGTAGGAGGCGACTTAGGGGCTTTCCAGAGAATGGGCAGCAGCGTTCTCTGTGCTTTTTTAACAACCGTACTGCGATCGCCAACCCGCCTGCCAAGCGTGGCGATTATGGGAAAACCCCCCTTATGTACATTTGGGGGAGGCCTGTGTCCAGCAGTGGACGTCTTTCGGCTGAAATGATGATGATGGTTTTACTCTTGACTCTAGTCTAGGTCAGAGAGAGACAAAGTCGACGATGGTACGAGCTTACCCAGAAGACATACCACGTACCCACTCTAACTTTGAAGAGATTAGGGTTGTAAGCTTTCGGAAACACAGACGTAGGAAGTGAGTTGTGTAAACGCTGGGAGGATTCCTAGTGAGAGACAGAGAGGTGAGACTTAAGTAATATTTAAAAAAAGATTCCATTTAAATTTAAAAGAAAGACATTTTCTTATTATTCTTATATTATTAGTAATGCTTCATATTTACAACATATTCCATGCTTACGTCTAATTAACAAAATAAATTATACAATATTGTATGTATGCATTATAAACAGTGAGTTAAATTAATCTGGAAAATTTACAAAACTATTATTACTAGGACTTTGCTTTGTGCAAGAATTTATGTCGTATTGGATCAGTCAACTTTAAACTAAATATTTATACACATCAATTATTATTCATCTGGTTCATCTGCTGAACTGTAATCTACATTCTTATCACCTTCGTGATCGGAACCTTCGCAAGCCTCATTCACTTCTACTCGAGGCTTCTTCACTAACAGACCTTGCTGCTGTAGCCTTTGTATAGCTTCTAAAGTAGTGCGTTTCATAGGATTTGATTGAGGACTTGACTCGCAGGACTGCTGTTCTTGCACTTGAGATTGTTTTTGTTGACTAGCCATTATTTTTACCCCACTTTTATTACTAAACCTACCCAACTGTTGCGAAGTAGCGTTTACTTCGGATTTCGTTTGTTTCGCGGTCATCACAGCATTACCTTTGACTATCTTTGTTGTAGTCGTAAAATTTGAACTGCTGGTATGTGAGGCAGAGGTGAACTGAGCAGTGCCCTCGCTCCCGCTACTGACAAAACTCGGGATATCTGATACAGGTATTAAAGACTCCTTTGGTTTCTTAAAACAACTGAAAGGTCCGCTCACATCTTCGGTGTTAGGCCTCTTTGCGGTTGCCGTGGCAACCATTGCCGTGGGCGAAATCTTTAGGGGTCGTCCTACCACTGGTTTGTTTGGACTAGGTGAAGGCGTTATTTTCTTTCCTACCGCCATTCTGGGATTATTGGGCCTCGCTAAATTTATACCGGTCCTCATAGGAACAACTTGCTTTGAAGGTCTCACGATATTACTGGCTGGCCTAATCTGAGCTATGGTATTGCTAGTTTTAGCTCCTAACATTGGTGATGCATGTCTAATAACAACACCTTGAAGGTTTTTGGACTGGCTTGGTCTAATTCCTTGGATTCGTTGTGTTGCCATTGAAGTATTTGCTTGAAAACTGTTTCGAACTTCTTGTTTCACGGTCTGATTGACCGTTTTTATAGTTTTGGTAACTGTGGTTGTTATTTCTTGTATCATAGTTTTAGTTTGAATCGTTTTTACTGTCACTTCCTTGTTTACAGTGTTCACTTGGTTCATAGAAGATACATTTTTATTCCAAGTTTGAGCTGAAGTATGATCAACATTCTTTGAAATCCTATTCATAGACATTTTATCACTTTGAAGTTGTTTTAAAACTTGGTTCGATGTTTTCACTGGTAATTGTTTTTTCTGTGGTGTTTCTTGACTGTCATGTGTTTGTGCTTGTTTTGTAATCTCGTCGTTATCTGTTGTGGTCTTACTCAATGATTTTATTGTTATGCTTTTATTTATATTCTTTAAGTTATTTAAGCATACGGAATTAATAGTTGAATTCATAGATAGGTTACTCTTCTGCACAGTACTAACTTTCATGTCAGATTCGAAGTCATGTACCTCATCTTCATTTTCGCTGCAGGATTCTTTCGGTGACTCAACAATTGGATGATCAAGATTAGTGTTTAATGCTTGAATATTTTCCGAGTCGTCACCGTTGTCGTCGTCATGTTCCATGTTCTCATCAAGTTCTGTAATTTTGACATTTCCTGGACAAGAGTCTGAATCGTTTGCTTCAGTATCTTCCAATGCTTTAGAATCTTGTGAATTGTGCTCTCCCGATATCGGAAATTGATTATGTTGTGTATTTCGAGACTTAATTGTAATATTTTTACATAAACCCTGTAGCACGTTTTTAAATGCGCCACTTCTGTTCTGCATGTTAATGAGAGTGTCGATGTTAGATTCTTCTATGAACGTATTCTGGCTATTGTTATCTTCTTTTTCAATCTTAATATTTCTTACGGCATTTTCAATTTTAATATTTTTTTGTGCCGTTTGTTGATTCAAAGATTTAATCGTAATATTCTTACTAAGATTTTTCAGTGCATCTATAGATTTAGAATTTTGTGTTGGCGGTGGAGGTAGAGGTTGAGGTGGTTTATTGTTTTCTTCTTCATCTTCAGAGTCATCAACATCAAAAATTTCAATTATTTCTTCCTTTTTCTCTTCAGTTTCAGTATTTTTCTTGGTTAAATTCGTCTGGTTGACAGTTGAAGGTAGACTGCTCTTGCTGACTATTGGTTTAGTTGTAATATTTGTCAGCCGTCTTAAAATATCTGCATTAGATATAGGCGGACTATCGGCCTTTTCAACCATGATCTTATTGGGAATTTTTCCCATAGGTGGTTTTCCAGGCATACATTTTCTTTCCTGACTATTCGAAATACCCTTACTATTTGGTTTAGGATCACTTGCTTCAATTTTAGGTTTCTTGATTGTTATATTTTTATTGCAACTTACATCTTGTAAGTTCGGGTTACATGATATTTTGTCTTTCATGTCTATTTCACTATTTTCAGTTTCACCAATATTTTTTTTTGTTGACAGAGATTTTATTGTAATATTTTTACTTAAAGTCTTTAAGGCATCTATGTTTGAGTTTTTTTCAATGATGGTTTTTGGTTTGCTTAGACTTGCCGTATCAGTAGAGAGAGGTTCCCTTGAAGTTTCTGTTTTGTCCTCTTGAGGGGGTTGACTACTTGTTTCTATAATTTTATCGCTTGTAGGTTCTGTTGATAAGATATTCCTATTTTGACTAACAGGCTTCACTGTTATTAGATGACTTAAATGTTTTAAACTAGATAAAGAGCTGACCGATGCATTAAGTGAACTGCCGTGTTTGCTGTTATTGTCACTATTCTCTAGATTAACATCAGAAAGTTTATCGTTATTTACGCAGTTGTCTGAACCAGATTTCTCTTCACCATCTTCTATTTCTGTGTCGGAATTCAACTGATCTAGTTCATTATTCTCTACTTTTTCAAACTCGGGATCTTCCGGGATTTCTCCATCACATGTTTTATATCTATAATTTACTGGTTTTGGTGAGTGATCAGAATTTGACATATCTGGTAATTTCTGTGTATTTTCTTTAGTATTTGATATGTTCTTAACTGTGTCTTTGACCATAACAGAATTAATATAATTTAAGTTATTTGACAATGAGTTATTTGCAGAAGCAATTACTAGTGATTGTTCTGACGTTTCAGGGGATGTATGCTTTGTAATATCACCATCTGACTTAGGAATAGGTGTGCTTATTTCTTCAATATTATGATTAGGTTCTTTTGGATTTTCAACCATGTCTTTAGGGACTGTTTCAGGTTCTTCATTTGCAATATCTTTAACTTGCTTCAGTTCATTTGCAGTATTAGGATTTACTTTTTTCACAATTTTTATTTGATTATTACTTTGATTCATTAATTTAGTCAATACCTCACTTGAAGTTTCTATTTCTCGTACTCTATTTATATTGTGAACAGGTTTATTTAGAACACTTTTATTAGACATAGAATTAGTAACTGGAAAGCCTTTGATTATTGGATTTCGACTAACTTTCTTTCTTACAACAATACCTGCCCTTTTTAATTTATCTAATTCTGCAGAAGTAACCATGCTGTTACTAGTTTTTTTGTTATTTTTAAGTTGCTTTGTAATTACTCGTGTGGGAACTTCCTCTACACCCTGGAAGTCTATATCCTCACCAAACACGTCTTGGTTCATACTTAGGAACTCATCAAGGGTAATGGCTGATTTCTTGGATTTTTTCCGTTTCTTATGTTTTTTCGCTTTAACAGGATTACTATCTTGGGATTGGTCCATCGCCAACTCCAGGAACTTTTCCTGCAATGACGAAATTGATGCAGTTAGTATTAAAACGAAAACTGATCAAAATTAAAGGAGCGCTCTTGATAGTGCGCCCAAAAATCTTTGTCGTAACGAAAACATTTGAATGATATGAGAATGCAACTCAATTGTCAAACGGTGATAATGTACCAGCAGTAAGTAAAGTGCCACACTGAAATAGTGACCATGTATGTACAACTAATATAATATAAATCAAATATAATGCTTGGCACAGGTGCAATGGCGGCATGCCGAAACATCGCGATCTATTTGATGTAAGTGCCGATAATACACATAAACCTTCTCAATAATTGCTATAAAAGATGGTGAAATAAAAAGTAGTGACAATGTTTCACCATCCTTTTTAAGAAGATTTAAACGGTTACACAGACAGACACAAACAGTGACTCATAAGGGCGTTATCCTGAAGAAAAAAAATGGTTTACTTTGAATAATATTCAATTCTACCTTGTTATTGGATTGGTAAGGTATTTTACAGTAGCAGCCTAGATGTGTGCCCCGTTGATAGCAATAGCCCTCTTATTACATGGGAGTTTAACATAACTGAAGAAAAGTGAGCCCTGAACTCGTTGGGGAACCCCCCAACAACAACCCCAACAGGAGTGATGTTATGTTATTTCCAATGGTTTTTTATTACTTACAATTCCTACAGCATTCATTGTTGATTCTGCTTCTTCTTCTTGGGCTGGATCTTCTGTTTCTACTAAGTTTTCTACCTTCTCTATGATGGGTGGAACTGTTTCCAGTGAATAATCCAGTAATTCACTGTATCTATAAAGTAAATTCAACTCTTAGTATTTGTGTTTAAGAGTCAGTTTTTTCAAACTACTACAAACAAAAAGTGTGCTATTTAAATTAGTATTAAATTGAATTCCCACATTACATAACCAATTCATTTCAAAGTTCTGTTTTATTGTGAAGTTACTTCTAAACAAGGCGTCTGTTTTCTTAAATATTTTAATAGTAACAAGATCATCATAATACTCACTCAGGATTTTGAACGCTGTACATATCCTCAGAGGAATGGAAGGTGAGATGAATTTCATAAGCATCCAAATGGTAGAAAACAGCCTCACACATTGGACACTTCAGTACCTCGTCAGGACTCTGATTTTCATCTTCATGGTCATCTGTTGTGTGTTTCTATAATGTCATACTTTATTTTAACAATGCACTTTTAAAATTTGCAAAAGGTGGAATGAAAACACCTTTGAATATAGAAGTCCTATTATAGAATGATCAAGAAAATTGGGATATTTTACCTTTTGAACACCAGACCATAAATGCATGCGCGTGCCCTCCACAGCAAGCCACAAATACTTCAAATGAAAAAATGGGATTTCAAAAGTATTATTTATTTATTTCTTGATAAGACATTTAAGATTTAAGTTATATAGATCACATTTTAATCAAAGATATATAAATAAACACACACAAAAGTAAGATTTAAATTGCTTTTGTGTGTTATAGAGCACCATATTTTTTGTCACTTAATTGTGTCGTTGGCGTACAGGGCACACGCTTGCTTGTCACTTATATGTTACAATGGCGTCCAAAAGGTTAAGGAATGGTTTCAGTTGTTTTTCACTGCAGTAAACAATGGAAGAAGGTATACTGTACAAAAGGTAACCAAATCATAAACAGGTTTACTTACAATTAAATTGACTTTGTTTTCATATTCTTCTCCACAGAATGCACAATAATAAATTGGGATGACTTCCTGGAATTAAATCGAGAAAAATAAATATTAGTTAAACCATGCATTTGAGTAACAGAATCTTTTTACTGTTTATTACAACATTTTGGAGTACCTGTTCATATAATTTGACTTTCTTTGAGTGTCCTACATCTGGTAGGTCAGTATCTTGTCGATGGAAGAATTTGTTATGGTTGATCATTGCTGAGGAGACATAGAAGTCCACACTGCAGCTGTCACAGCGAAAACGTTTACCTTCAATTTTCTCTTGTTTACCATGGTTTGTCTGAACATGGACATTATATAAGTGCTGGAACATAGAAGTTAAGGATACTGAGAATGTGAGACATTACAGCTATAGTGTTATCTTTACTATCAGTAATATTTGGATTTGGAGATTAAACCCACAGTACTTTTGAGTCAATGAAATTGAGATGCAATACAACTTTATGCCATACTTTCCATCAAACGAAGAAGAATAATTCTAAGTTCATAATCAAGTTAATTCTTCTTAATCATCAAGAATTGGGGGATTGGAGCTCATATTATAGAGATAGTGATAATAGATACAATAAACATCTGTCAAAATGATAAGTGAAGTAAAACGTGTGGTGGGGAGGGTGCACAGGTCGAGTTGCAAACACACCAACCACTCGCGAGTGACGCCGGTTCGCAGCCGACACTAGTATTACCTTCATTGTGAACAGTTTCCCACACCAAGGACAGAAGTACTTCGCATCGTGGTCCGGGTGCACCTTGTGTTTGTGAGTTATAGCCTTGGATATCGTCGGGAACACTTGCGAGCACACGTCACAGCTAACCATCTCCGCCTTCTCCTTAGACTTCTCATCAAACGCTTTTGTATCTATTTCAAAGCGGTTTTTATACTTTGGGTCCCCGTGTTTCCTGAAAATAGAACAATAATCATTTTTTGCCGATTTGTGCAGGCTGTTGCCAATCACGTTACGTTCACATCATCAATACGTTACCTAAAATGTTCTTGCAAATCTTCTTTATTTTCAAAAACGTCTTTGCAAAATACACAGTTGAATTGTTCCTTTGTAGTCATGGTTTTCACTAAAATAAATCCTCCAAGACAATATTACTACTTCAAAGCGCTTCTGCCTTCATTTTGCTTTGTATAATTTTAGCAACAACGCTCTGCCACAAGGCTGTTATGTTACTTAAATTGAAACCAGTTATTCAGATGATTTTATGCAATAGTTACTTTCGGGCCAGTTTAATGTATTTGACAAATTAAATTGCTCGATCCAAATAATACGTAAGCCATTTTGTATTTATTTATTTCATTTTTTTTCATTCAAAGCTCTATGTTCATGTCATAGACTAACATATATAAATTGGTTCATTCATGTTTCATTGGTTTGTCTCGCTTAACGTAGACTAATCGATTGTAATACTTTGTCATTAGTCGATTCATTTGTTCATATCATTTTCTTGATGGTCTGTGTTGTCAACGTTGTCGACGGTCGCCCCGCATAGTAGACTATTTTTGTCGTATAGTGTGCCCTGTATACAGGATGTCCAGTAAATAGTACGACACATCTCAGGGGTGATAGCTTGGGTCAATACCTACCAAAACATCACAATTATGTTCCGCAAAATTTTACGGATTTACAAAATATCGACTAAAATCCTTTTCTTGTATTTAGTTACTGTACTCATTGATTATGAATAAGAATAAAGTTATTAAGCCATTGATACAACATTTTCTCTAACTTATCGCTATGAGTAATCGTCACAAGTTATACAATGTTTGGTGCATCGTTTGCCAAATCGAATAGGCCGAAAGGAGAGGTCATTTGCTATCTCTTCACGCCCTAAAACTCATTTCTTGCCACAGCGGTTTTTAAGGTTCCGTAGCCGAATGGCTAAAAACGGAACCCTTATAGATTCGTCATGTCTGTCTGTCTGTCTGTCTGTCTGTCCGTCCGTATGTCACAGCCACTTTGTTCCGAAACTATAAGAGCTATACTTTTGAAACTTGGTAATTAGATGTATTCTGTGAACCGCATTAAGATTTTCACACAAAAATAGAAAAAAAACTTTTAATTTTGGGTTTCCCCATACATAGAACTAAAAACCAAAATGTTTTTTTTCATCTGACCCATTCGTGTGGGGTATCTATGGATAGGTCTTCAAAAATGATATTGAGGTTTCTAATATCATTTTTTTCTAAACTGAATAGTTTGCGCTAGAGCCTCTTCCAAAGTGGTAAAATGTGTGCCCCCCCCCCCTCTAATTTCTAAAGTAAGAGGAGGAAAATTCTGAAAATATTTAAGTTTGTAGAACCTAAAAAAAACTATCAACGAAAATTGGTTTCAATAAGATGTGATGTTCAGTTTTTGAGATATGGGACTTTTTCATCAAACTGCAGCAGTAACTTTGTTTTTCATTAACATACTATGAAAAACCAATTTAGTTTTGCGGTTTAGTGGAAGTTTACAACTAATACTACTAACTAATGAATGACAGTTCAAAATATTGTTTGGGGCTATGGAACCCTGTGTGCGAGTAAGACTCGCACTTGGCCGGTTTTTTTTATAACAACTTATTTATTTAAATTTTGAAAAAATCTAAAATTCAGCATTTCATGTCAAATTAAAAAAAAAATTGGATTCAAATTTTGATTAATTTTGATGTGTACTGTTGTATGATTCTATCAAATTCAAAACTACTTGCTAGTAAGTAACAATTAATTTATTTTTTAATAGCTCGTAAAGCATAACTAACTAACTATCAAAACCGAAATACGTTTACGCACAACTACAGTCGGGGCAAGACGAAGATGCCGCGCGTGCATTCGCAACAGTGGCGGACAATTCGAACATGATTTGTGAAAAAGACATTTGTCAAGAAATGACAAATGTCTTTTTTAGGGTTCCGTAGTCAACAAGGAACCCTTATAGTTTCGCCATGTCCGTGTGTCTGTCTGTCTGTCTGTCCGCGGTTTAGCTCAAAACTTTTAGTACTAGAAAGTTGTAATTTGGTATGAGTATACACGTGACGCCAAAAAAGCGGTAAAATTAAATTTTGAAAAAAAACAATTATTTTGGGTTTAAGTTTTTAAACTGACATGGTCACTAGTATATAATATATAATAACACTTGTAACGGGATATAAATGTCATTCTTTTACCCCATGAACCTTTGTTGTTAGTGGTGGTTGTCTAACCAATATTTGCAAAAATGTCGCTGGTTATTCCAGACAAGTTCCAACATATTCTTCGTATTATGAATACGAATATTGATGGCAAACGCAAAGTAATGTTTGCCATGACCGCCATCAAGGGCGTTGGTCGTAGATATTCTAATATCGTTCTGAAGAAGGCCGACATTGATCTTGACAAGCGTGCTGGAGAATGCACTGAAGATGAGGTTGAAAAGATTGTCACAATCATGTGTGTCATGCCAGTTGACATCGTCTAACCTGGATTCTAAGCTTCGTGAAGATTTGGAGAGGCTCAAGAAAATCCGTGCCCACAGGGGTATGCGTCACTACTGGGGCCTGCGTGTGCGTGGTCAGCACACTAATACCACTGGCAGGAGAGGAAGAACTGTTGGTGTATCTAAGAAGAAGTAATCTAAATAAATAAAATACAATTTATTTAATTAATATCGGGAACTCATAACAAATAATAAACATGGTAAATATCCCGTTACAAGTGTTATTGATAATTATTTAGGGTACCTCCCCTACATGTAAAATGGGGATGATAATTTTTTTTTACGTCCTTCCCTTAGTGTGGGATATCGTTGGATAGGTCTTTCAAAAATATTAGGGGTTTAGGGAGACCGTTTTTTAATTAAGTAAACCGTTCGTGACTTATCAAGCTTTAAAGTACTAATTTTCGTTAGGGTCAAGTGTCCTCCCCTCTACAGACTAAACGGTTGTAGTTAGAAATACAAATGTCACGGCAGTAGTACCAATATATAACGAAGTTTAAAGGAAAACTATCACAGTTAAGTGGGCTTTACAAGTTTTCGAGTAATAGTCGACCAATTGAATTTGACTCGAAAAGTTCGAACAACTCCTTAGAAATGTCGATAGATGGCGTTAGTGCTATCAGTTGTATCGCGCTGTTTCATTCATAAATAACTTTTATAAAAAAACACAGTTGTTGTTTGTATAGGAAGTCAAATTAGGTAGGTACTCATGTTTGGCTTTAAGTTAGAGCTTGGTACGACACTATCAGTCAGCGAATACGACCCGCACTTGGATGTTATAAAAACTACGGAACCCTGCACTGCGCGTGGCCCGACACGCACTTGACCGGTTTTTTTTATTTAAAATTCTTGAAAAGTTGGTACCCTGAAAGAGATAGGACACTAGTGAGATAACAGTATCTATCTACTTACTTGAGGCATGTTATTTATTCTAAAACTACGGTTCTTACTGTTATATCGAATATCAGCCTAGTGTCTCAATTACACATTTAGTAAAAATGAAAAGGTATTAAGAGCGTTTATACCCTACGGCATTTCATACAAACTTTCAAGTCGTTATTTTCCGAAATGACTGAACAGATTTTAATGAAACTTCCTACGTCTAGGCAGTACTTATACATAGGTCTAAAAAGTTACTGAAAAAACATTTTCGAAAAATAATGTTTCAGCTAAATTAGACCGATTTTTAATTATCTAAAGAAACAGATATTTTCAATTATCTTCATTTTTAAAAGACATTTTGGAAATGTTTTTTAGTAACTTTTTAGACCTATGTATAAGTACTGCTTATGCGTAGGAAATTTCATTAAAATCTGTTCAAAGTTTGTATGAAATGCCGTAGGGTATAAACGCTCTTAAACGTTTTTTTGGCATATTGCGTACCGTTGGAAAGGGAACAGGAGGTCTACTTTCTTTCTACGAAACGTAACTTCGGCAACGAACGAAAATTAAACGTAGTAACGTTTGTGACCTTATTTGCGGACGCACACAATAACATTTAATACATTCGTACACGTTAATTGTTTGTGAATTCGAACTTCTTGTGTGCGTCCGCAAACGATATAGATTAGGGGCACAAACGTAACTAGGTTTAATTTTCGTTCGTTGCCGAAGTTACGTTTCGGAGAAAGAGAGTAGACCCCCAGACTAGAGAACTTTTTAAAAGAATTCGAAGATCCCGATCGCTTTTAGTTTTTATTGCAATTTAAAGTTGAGTTTTAAGTTTATTTTTCCTTTACAAAAACTTTACGAGCTAATAGAAAAGAAAGTGATTGTTACTAACAAGTAATTTTGAACTTGATAGAATCATACAACAGTACACATCAAAATTAAATCAAAATTTGAATTCCAAACAATTTTTTTTATTTTTTTTATTGCCCTTAAATTCGGACTTTTTCAAAATTTAAATGAAAAGGTTGTTATAAAAAAAACCGGTGTGGCAAGGAATGAGTTATAGGGCGTGAAGAGATAGCAAATGACTTCTCCTTTCGGCTTATTCGATTTGGCAAACGATGCACCAAACATTCTGTATTTTACATTTTTTTTGTAATATAGTAAGAAAAACAAAGGTACCCAAACTAGGCTGCGCCTGAATCTTGGGGGCCGGATTTGCGATATCTTAAAGTTAAAACACATATTTGTTGACGTAGTAGTTAACAAGGCATAAGTAGGTAATTGTATTTTAAACAAAAAATTAAATATGATATTACAAAAAAACTCTAAAAGTTTAATTATGTTGAGTGTGTGTGTGTTTGTGCGTGAGTGTGAGTGTGTGTGTTCAGATGTGTATTTTGCTTTTGTGTTTTAGTTTAATTGTTTTAAGATTTCTTCCGTCTCTTCATATATTAGTTTGGCAAACCAGTTTTCTTACATGGAATTTTTTTCATGTCTTGTCGCAGCTTTTGCTGATTTTATAAAAAATATGGAAATGCGAGGAAAACGGGCATCGTCTGGCTAAGAGGCTTTTTGCTTTGGGAATGGGGATGTTGAATACACGTTTAAACACAAGTGTGTTATTATCGGATCTGTTTTTTAGGGTGTTGTGAAAATGTAATGTTGCGTTTAAGATAAATAATTGCCGCACTCTTAAGACGTTACAGCGAACTCCTTATGAATTAGATCTGTTGGGTAGTGACAAGGTTTTCTTAAAGCTACTTTTATAACGGCTCTTTGAGCTCTTATAAAAGCTACTTCAATAACAGTGCTTTTCTCTGCTGCACCCCAAACAGAAATCTCGTATTGAAGTACTGACTGATACAGACCAAGGTAAATTGTACGTAGAATTTCAATGGGTACAGTCAAGTAGTTTTTTCATCACGTATACGAGTATCAGCTTCCTAACGCGACCAGAGAGCAGGAGTATATGTGATTTGAATGAGAGGCTTTCGTCTAATGTGATACCCAGGAATTTTATAAAGGTAGTGTGATCTATAACTAGACAGGTGCAGTGTGTAAGTGGTGATGTCTGGTAGCTGCAGCATGTATGGTATTTAATTATAAGATGATGTGGGTCGAGAAGCTATAGTTTTGAAGAAGAATAAAAAAGAAGGTTATGAACTTAGTTTTCTTTATATTCAGAGTCAGGAAATTTGCGTCAAGACACTCAGAAACTTTTAATAGTCCGTTCTCTGCAAGATGGTACACATTTTCCCAGGTTTTAGAGTGGAAAATTATGACAGTGTCACCAGCATAGGATATTATTTCTGCGTTGTATAATAGTGAGTTTAAAATATCATTCATGTAGAAGGTGAAAAGTGTTGGCCCGAGTGTGCTCCCTTGTGGAATTCCAAAGACGATGGGAAGCACGTCACTCGAGTGTTCATCTACTTTGACTAGCTTTTTGCGATTAGATAGATGATGAGATTACTTTAAAAGCATATTTTCATTACGAGATGTAAAAAACTCTGATTCAAGGCGGAATTTTTAGATATTTTGGATCTAGTATAACTGTGAATTCGTAACATTTTGCGGATCATATATGAATTGTGTTGTTTTGGTAGGTATTGACCCAAGCTACTCGTATCACCTCCTACACTGTCGTACTCTACTGGACATCCTGTATTTGTAGATGGGATCAAAGACGTAAAAAAATGTATAGATTTAACAGCTTAGTGTTTTTTTTTTTCACAGATTTCAGTAACTTTTCAGGAGTCACGTGTATATCAAAATAAAAATGGTTAAACTACTCCCTTCGTTTCATTTTGCAAAACGGATGTATTCAGGAATTACTGGTAAAGTAAAAGCTCAAAAATATGTACTGACAAAGTATTTTCAAGGTGAACCAAAGAAAACTGATTTTAAAATCGTCGAAGAGGAACTTCCGGAGTTGAAAGATGGAGGTGCTCTACTAATATAATTATCATAGCTTATTCGTGTCCGGGGGAAGCGCCAGGGTAACCCGCAAAATTCAAAAACAAAGTAGGATTCAAGTCTTGGGTTGTATCAACATACAACCCAACACTTGAATTTCGCGACCTACCCTGACGCTTATGTCAAGTCAATGCATTCGTTGCCAAAGTAACATGTACTACATGTTAACTCCTTTTTATTTTGATTTCTTGGAATTTTTCAGAAGTTTTGACTGAAGTTGAATATCTTAGTGTTGACCCATACATGAGGGCTTACATGATAGGATATAAATTGCCTACTGATATGATCGGAGGACAAGTAGCAAAGTTAGTTTTACTGAAATATTCTTTTGTAAAAATAATGTGACAAAATTTGTGATGCTGAAACCGATGTTTACGTTTTCAGGATCATATCGAGTCGGAATAAAAATTATGCCGTAGGAAAATATTTAACTGGATCTTTCGGTTGGCGCACACATACTATTTTAAATCCTGATACTGCGAATAATCAGGCTGGTTTGTTACCTGTTACACTTGTGCCTGATTTCGGCTCTCATCCTGTATCCCTTGCTTTAGGAGTACTTGGAATGCCAGGGTTAGTATCTATTTGTGATGTAGTTGAATTGATCAATCTCTTTCTAATTTAGACCTAGTAGTAGTAGATTTATAAAGTTTTAGCTTTTGCCAGAAATATGCTTCCGCGTGTTTTTCTTTTTCTAATTATTTTTTTAATTTGTAAATTGTGTTTCAGAAACACCGCTTATTTTGGTTTACAAGAGATATGCCAACCTAAGCCTGGTGAAACTATTGTTATCACTGGTGCAGCTGGCGCAGTGGGATCACATGTTGGGCAAATCGGCAAAATTTTAGGTAAGACATCGTAGCAATCGACGTCGCTGAATTTTGGCCGGAATCATCGATTCGACGAAGAAGAAATCGCAATGCAACTTTCATCATAGATTAATGTAAAATCGGGAGTCTGTCAAAACGCGAAGGGCGGCTGCGGGTGGTTTGGGGGACTGTCTCTTGTATATTATATTTTGACGTTCAATAGTGTTGACTATTTATCGGTCTTGAATCAAGTTATTTATTCAAACAAGGCCTCTTGTTTGAATAATTCACTTTTGCTCATTGTAGGTGGCGTGTCCGTGTCTATAACTAGGTCCTAATCTGATAAACAGGGACGAGGGATTTTGAAATATAAAATCACATTACTACTAGCCACGCCAGCGCCAATAGTTCCTAACATAATTATTGTTTTATTCTATTATGAGGGTCTTATATACTTCTACTACTTTATAAATATTTAATTGAATTTTACTAGGCTGTCGTGTTGTTGGTTTTGCTGGGACTGATGAAAAATGTGAATATTTGGAGAAAGAGTTGGGCTTTGATCGCGCTTTTAACTACAAAACCGTTAATATCAGAGATGCCCTCAAAGACGGCTGTCCTCAGAGAGTTGATTGTTATTTTGATAACGTAAGTGCATTATTTTATCAACAGCACTTTTTGAATAATTTACCTATCTGTTGATTTTGATAAAGAATGTTTATTTTCGCAGGTGGGTGGCGAAATAAGCTCAATTATAATAAATTACATGAACAAATATGGGAGGGTAGGCGTTTGCGGTTCCATCTCCTCATACAACGAGGCCAAACTACCAAAAGGTTTTTAACTATTTCTTTTACAAATGTTTTGCCTGATTCTGTAACTGGATCTGTTTCTTACTTTTTCTTAGTTTTCGGTATACATAGACAAAGATACATATGAATTAAATAATATTTCAGTCTCGATTCTGCAACCTGCAATGGTTTTGAAAGAACTGAAAATGGAAGGTTTTCTAGTAAACCGCTGGACAGATCGTTGGAATGAAGGAGTTGAAGCAAACATGAAATGGCTTAGTGAAGGAAAATTAAAATATCAAGAGAAAATATATCATGGTTTTGATAATATGGTGGATGCTCTTGTGGGCATACTAAGGGGAGAAAATACAGGAAAAGCTGTTGTCAAGGTCAAATAGTTATATGTGAAGTTTATATGTTAAATTTTATTCCTGTATTCCCGGTGTCCCCGTACGCTGTCCCCGTTATTTTCTTGTAATATATGCTTTTCAAATTATGCCCGTTGTCCCCGTTGAGTTAAAATTAGAAGTGCGTGTGCCATAATAGAGAGAATATTGTACCTATACAAATGACTACATATAAAATTTAAAAAACACATAATATCTAAATTATAGCTACACATGTGATTGCAATACAAGTATTTATACTTAATTTACGAATGTATTTCTTTAAAAATTTAAAGTCTTATATTTATGAATTTAATAGTAATGAAATATGTGCGTTTCAAGAGGTCAATCGTCGAATCCGACTCGGCTGGGCAGCGTTTGGGTAGTTGCGTGGTATCTTCTCGTCCAACTTACCGCAGTGTCTCAATACGAAAGTCCAGACCAGTGTGTGTTGCCAGTTATTACATACGGGACCGAAACGTGGGCGCTCACTATGGGCCATGGGCAATGGAGAGGGCTATACTCGGAGGTTCCTTGCGAGATCGAATCAGAAAAGAGAACATCCGCAAAAGAACAAAGGTTACCAACGTAGCCCAAAGAATTGCCAAACTTAAGTGGCAGTGGGCAGGGTACATTGCTCGCAGAACGGATGGCCGATGGGGCTGAAAAGTTCTGGAATGGCAACCGCGAATCGGAAGACGCTGCGTTGGAAGGCCTCCCACTAGGTGGACCGATGACCTGGTGAAACTTGCGAGGATCCGCTGGATGCGAGGCGCACGATTTTAGGATTTTTTATGAGTTTTAGGCTTGCCGCGCAAAATAACCCACGTTTAATAAAAAAATAAAAAAATTAAGTGGACAACGATACGTGAAATCTTAACTGTCCGTTGTCCCCGTTGCCCACATGTACATAACGGGGACAACGGTAAGGAATCATGACGTTCTGATGTCCCCGCAACGGGGACACAGATTACGGGGACAACGGGAATACAGGATTTTATTGTGAAGCAAAACTAAATATATGAGTGAGCTACAATCTAAATTTATTGTGGATAGTAAATCCTGCTGCACTTCAACCATGTGTAAAAACTGTAACACCCCATATTACCGAACTATGAAAACAAGTATTTTTCCATGACACTTTCTTGCTCACACCCTTTACAATATAATTCCAGCCGAGAGGTTTTTTTTTATGTTATCGACTCATTTTGCTTTAGCTCTACCTTTTGTATGTACCCGAAATGATACGAAGCCCGGACAAAGCCAAAAGACAAGGACGCGATCTGAAAAAAAAAAAGAAAAGAAGTAGAGCAGTAGACAAAGAAGAATGAAGGAAGAAGCGGGATTCGTAAATGTCAAACTTTCAGACAATTTTCATTTCAATGTTTTGTTTACCAGAAATAATTTAAAATGGCACTTTCTAAAATAGTTTCGCAGTTTTCAAATAATTTGAAGGCCTCCGTTAATGTCTATACCTATGAATCTCCCGTGGGTAGAGCTATTACTGCAGCAGATGATGATTTTTTGTACATTGTAACTTTTGAGGATTCAAAAAACTTCGAAAAAAGTTTTGAAACTCTTGCGAAAGAGCTATCATGCAAATTTGTCGAAAGTGAAAACAAGTTGCTTCAGAAATTCAAAGAGGAACTTTTAAACTACTTTGGCGGTAAATTAAAGAAATTCACAGTGCCTCTAAAAACATTCGGTTCCGATTTTCAAAAGGTTAGTTAAACTTTAATCTATGTATTTGAATTTCAAATTAAAGTTTCATTTATATTCTCACAATTGGGTATCACCGTATCTGGATACACAGCTAAATCATACGGGAGTCGGGAATATATCTACAGGTTTCCTGTCCTTGTCCAGAGACGGTGACATGCTAATAGTGCTCCTACTGCTAGATATATTTTAAACTACCCACCGCATGTTCGGCACTTGCAGGAAGTATGGGACAAACTCTTGGAACTACCATATGGATCTACTCAAACATATGGCGATTTAGCTCAAGCTTTAGGCCGTCCATCAAGCCATTCTCGTGCTGTGGGTGCTGCCTGTGGAGCTAACTCATTACTTTTAGTGGTGCCATGCCACAGGCTTGTTGCATCTGGATCTAAAGGTGGATATAACAGTGGTGTAGACCGTAAGAGTAAACTTATTGAACTAGAAAAATCTGGCTTAGTGTAACTTGATTTCTGCTGAAAAAGCAACCAACTACCTCATGGACACCTGGTTTCTAGAATGAAGTTAATTGAATTAAACAACCCTGTTAGCTATACAATTCAATCACTACATGGACACTTGTAACTCATTTGAAGGAATCAGTAATCTTTGTTTAAGAAGCCATGTATAATTACCAGAGATCAAAATAGGTAGAGTATATTTACCTAAACTTCAAGCAAAATAAGTAACTTGTGGATAATACCTCGCTTTTATTTAACTGCTTGATTTTGGCAAAAAAAAATAATTCTGTGTTTTGATGCGAAGGTATTATCCACGTTACTTACCTCCTTGAAGTTTAGGCAAATATACTCTACGTATTCTGATGCCTGATAATTACATATATGAAGAAAAAGAGAGTAAAAAATAAATCATAGATATTGTTTGTAACTTACAAGGTTTGTAATTCTTGTCCAGTTCTAGTTATATGGACATACTTACTACATTTAAGATTACCTATGTATGTTTGTTTTGGTGATACTTTTTGAATAAGTTACCACTGACACAACTGGCTTGTATTCAGTATTTTTTAAATATGAATACATACTGCTTAATAAGCTTTTTGTTTAATTCAATGATCAACTCTATTGTTCTTACTTTAAGGCACCAAGACCATGTTACCCATGAAATATTTCACGCAGGTAATGAGGGTAAAATAAACATGCGCCAAAAACTAAAAGAAAGTTATCGCAATAGGCTCAGTTGCAGTTAGGAGAAAAAACAAAATAGTATTTGAATTCTTACTCTTTATTTAAATTGGGGCTTATGACTATATATCGGATCAGCTAGTTGACGATGTAAGTAACATGTGAATAATACCTCCCTCTAATTTAACAGCTTTATTTTGATCTTAAAATAATTTTGCGATTTTATAGGGATATATTATCTATATATCACTTATTTCCTTGTAGTTTAGACAAATAAACTCTACCTATTCTGATCCCGTCATATAAAGGCCATATCACATATAAACACACATATACACAGTTACTTAAAATTAATATAATATATAATACCAAATAACACTAGTTTAATAACCTATAATTTAATGCAGGTTTTCAGTTCAAACTCTGTAACAATATTATTGTGTATGTAACTACTACAGAAGCAATAGAAACCAAAAGTGGGTAATTCAGTGTGACGAAATTTTCCATGTTGAAAGCTATCGGTCGATCTTGTAGTAACGTCCGCAAATCCACTAATTCCGTTCGTAGATCCTCGACTGTTGAGAAAACAATACTTTCGTTAGGTACTATAGAAGCCAGCTACCTGCTACCTACTTTAGTGCACCCCAAGCCATAAGGTAGTTCCACCAGCTTCAAATTAACATGTTTTATTAGAATTTTGCACCTCTGTATTAAAAATGTATACATCTTCTTCTTCTATATATATATATAAATTACGTGTCACGTTGTTTGTCAGGGATGGACTCTAAACTACTTTTTGCACACCGTGTGCAGTTTGATCCAACTTGAAAGATAGGATAGCTTACATCTCAATTTATAGTCGCAATATTATTTTATTGCAAAGTAAGTTACAATTATCTGTTAGCTCCAAACGATTCTAACAGACGGCGGTATCTGTTGACTGGATTGAGTAAGTATTCAATAGATAGCGCTGTATAGGAGCGGAGCAGCAATGAAAAATATTGCGAAAACGGGGAAAATGTGTTGCAGACGAAGTTGCGCGGGACAGCCAGTAAAATATGTGTTGTAGTTAGGTAAATTTATAAACGATTTTTGCTAGAAATAACGGTTGTAACTTTAAGATAGGATCTATTTTATAATAATATGAGTTCCAAAGTACCGTGTTCGCAATAGCATTAAATTTTAGTCAGAAGTTGCTTAGTTTTTACACATGCTCGTGACTGTACACCAAAATCATAAAGCAGCTCTTATTATTGCCCATACTATGCAGCCCTTATGTACAACGGCAGTCTTATCGCTGATAACGTCCAGCTAAACTTTGGATGGACTGAACGAACTTAATTTTTTTATTTGCGGCTAACACAAACGGTATATAAAAAAAAAATGTAAAATGCGGGATGCTAGGTTTTATTTGACTTGATTTCAGGAGTCAGTAGTAAACTCGCAGCTAAATACACAAGCCTGTTTCGTAAAGGAAAGAAATTGTTATGAATTTATTTAATGCTTACCAGGATTTTTGTTTATTAAAAGATGATCAATGACATTTATGACCTGCTCTCTCTGTTGATATGCTTGCTCACATTGGTATACCATAGATATTAAAATGGAGGCGCACGTTAGAAAACGCATTAGGCCCGTTATTCCTGGTAAATAACTATAAGTCTCGCCATGATAAACGGTTTGCTGCAGGGAAAAATATTAGTTGCGTTAACTATGGAAAGACTTCTTGGTGATGAGAAGCAAAACTATCGAAAAATGAATCAACATTTTAGCCCGGAATCACCCAATGTTGGGTATAGGCCTCCCCTTTCTTCTACCACTCTTCTCTGTTCTGTTTGCCCCTTATTCAAATGTTTCCCGCGATTTGGACGATATCGTCAACCCAACGCACTTTCGGCCCTGGTTTCATTTCTTAGACCCAACCTTCGGCCATCTCCGCGTCTAGCCAGATGTCCTGCCCAACTCTGCTTTAGGCGTATCGCCCTGTCACCGGCGTCGAAAACTTTTGTCCGACGAAGACGAATTTCGGTAAAAAATTACTTGTTATTGAAGCGATCTCACGCGGTCCATCATCATTCTCTTGCCCTTATCCCAATTTATTTGGCGTCGGCGCGGCATGTTTTCTTCTTCCATACTTCTCTATTACTTGTTATCTCATCGGATAACTCCTTTCTTGCCATGTCAGCCTTCACACCGTCCATCCATCGGCACGCGGTCCAAGCGTACGAATATACCATACGTTCAATCAGTGAAGAAGGTACGATTTCAGACATGCATTAGGTAGACATAGCACTTCAGACATGGACTCCACGTAAGAGTTACGGTGAGAGACAATGCTCTACAACGTCCATTACTTTAAAAAAAAACGTGAACAGCCGGGAACTGTAACCTTTGACTTACCAAAAGAGTAGGTCTTATACCATACTTACCAAACCAACCCCATACAATTCTAAAACCAAACTGATTAAAACAAAAACTTTCTTTTCAGCTAACATTATTGAAAGAGCGTTCATTTAAATATTCACCTGGGATCCAACAGCGATTCTTATAGCTGTATTCAATATTTTTACCATATCTAAAAGCAGATTCAAGGTGTTCAGAAGAATCTGAAAAATAAAACATGGTCAGGCACAAATCATCAGTTTTGAACATTTTAGGTACGAAAGTCGGTCAGCAGTTCAATATTTAAAATAATTTGAAACAGTTGAAAGTATTACATATAGTAAATAAAGTCTAGACTTTATGGGAAAGACAGTGAGGAATATAGGAAAGCTTACCCTAAACCCGTACATTTTGTTGACGAACATTACTTGTTCTGTTAACAAAAGGTAACACTTGCTAATCCGTTTAATCTCAAGGCTGTCGACTGTACGTTCTTTCGGGGTATGTGGTATTGCACCTTCTTCATCGCGATACAGCCAGTTTTTGTTGCGTACACAATCTGTTAACTGCCCAACTGGACACACTTTTGTACAAGAATAGCACCTTTGCACAAAATTACTGATCATTCGCAGTCGAGCTTCAGCTTGCATTACGTGAGCTATAAAGTCTAATGTAGTGAGCATTTTAATAAATAGAAATACATATGATATTCCATGTATCATTGGTATCAACGATCCAAAGGTCACAAACCATGCTCCTAAATCGCCAAAAGAACTCAGAGCCCAAATAGTAACATAAAATATTATAAATATTATAAGTTTTCGTTTCAATACAGAGTAACAACTCGTCTCAAGAAAGTTGTCAATTTTATCGTACTGCTTATAGTATTCCTCACATATGTTTCTTCCATATTTATAAACGAAATATAAGTCGACAGCATATTGGCAAACATCTGCAATCACCTGTATCATGTCTGTGAGTCTGATAGAAACGTCCAACTTGGGGTAAACATGTATTATTTTGAAATATAAACAGTATAAACTCAAAACTGAAAGTACAGAATAAGTACAAAAGTTTTTGGTGAAAACGTATGTCTTTGATCGCGTTGGCCCCACATTAGCATTCAGAGCAAATATTTTTAGGATCCATATTAACGGTACCATTGAAGAATACGTTTTATTGATCGACTGTCCATTTTTTGTAACATCACTGACTTGCATGATTGTAAGAGCTCTGTTTTAGGAAACTACCTCACTACTACCCACTACACTCACTGGCAGAATCAAACTGTTTCAATTTGTAAATGTACATAGATCGACCTGTGCGAACCACATACCTCTACGTAAACGTTTTTCGTATCATAAACATCAATCAATGGAACGACGTTCACATTATATTAATGAACTATATGAAGTGGCACGTTCAAATAATAGTAATAGCCTTAAGTATTTTTTATTTATACAGAGTGTATAGGTGTCCAGTATGTCAGTGTGCTTGAATCGTATGTTACTTATGAGACCTAAAGCACATTCTTCTTAATAAGGGTTTCGTGGTCTAAGGTTCTGCGACATCGTCAAGTTTAGTATAATCTCAAATGTCTCAAGTTACTTTTCTCTAAAGCAAAAAATAAGACAAATTGACAATTTCAAAAAACAAGGTTACGCGACGGACAAAGTTGTGTACGAAACTAGTGAAGAAAGTTAGTGTAGGTATTTCTATGTTTGTATAGCTAAGTAAAACATTTTATTCAATTAACTAAAACGTGGGTAGGGTCACTCTCGGTCACGCCCTACGTAACCGGAGATATTTCCGCGTATTTTAGGTACTGTCACAGGCTAACATAAGTACGTGTAACGGACATCGAGGCGCAAGTTGTAACCATATAATCAATAAAGTATATCATGTAACTACCTATAATTTCATATGCATTCATTAAAAAGCTGTAATTATTATTTTCCTTAATTAATTACTTATTTGCAAAAATTAGCTTTGTGCAATATGACTTACAAAATTTTTATGGTTTTCCATACTTGCATTCCTAATACTTTTGATTTGAGTAATAGCAGCCCTAATGCAATTAGTATTGTGAGTAGAGCCTTGGTTTAAAATAATGCCCATGACTTCAATTGCACCCTGTATAATAAAATTTAGTCGGACAAGTGAACAAAGTTGTTACTTCAATAAAGTTTAGGTCTCTAACTACAGGCTATTAAGTTATAGGTTGGTAGGTACCTAGTTTTATAATAATTACCCACCAAGGTCTTGATTTCAATGAATTATACCCAATGCATTGTACCTATTTACGTGCTTGAATTTTTAAATAAGGTTAATACATATAAGTAAAAAAATAGTAAATAATTAGTTTAATTGGACCCAACCCAACCCAATTTATCCTCATGAATTATTCAGCGAGTAATAAGCGACATGATAATATAATATAATGGTAGCGTGAAATCCATAGTGTGAAAAGTACGTGGTACAGTCAAAGAGAAAAGTCATGTTTCCATAATTATTTATCATCGGACCGGACCGGACCGGAGATCCAGAGCAAATTGGAGAAATGGCAACAGAAGCTGGAGAATGTTGGCCTGAAAATCAGTAAGAACTAAAACCGAATACATATTCTGCGATTTCGGCGGTCTCTCCAGTCCTGGTGTTATAGCGCTAGATGGCGCGTTTCTTCCTGTCTGCTCCGAGTTTCGGTATCTCGGTTAACTCGTGGAAAGCGATGGTGAAATAGATCGTAGTATTAAGCACAGAATAAACATTGGATGGATGAAATGGCGGCAGGAACTATCTGCCTGCGACTCCCGCATCCCCCTTAAACTTAATTAAGGGGAAAATTTATAAAATAATGGTTAGGTCTGCTGTCTTGTATGGATCAGAATTTTGGGCCACAAAAGGGATGAATGAAAGGCATTTGCATGTGGCTGAGATGAGAATGCTAAGGGGGATGTGTGGTGTTTCGCGAATAGATAAAATAAGAAATTAGTACATAAGAGGAACTCTGAAAGCGGCGCCGCCGGTGACTGAAAAGATGAGTGGTAATCGGTTGTCGTGGTATGGGCATGTGATGCGGAGGATTGAGGAAAATGTGTTTTGAGTGTGATGGTTGTAAGAGTAGAGTAGTGATATGGCAAGAAAGGAGGTGTCTCATGAGATGACAAGTATTAGAGATGTATGGAAGAAGAAGACATGCTGCGCCGACCCCAAACAAATTGGGACAAGGGCAAGAAAATGATAAATGATTTATTATAAAATACCTACTCTGGTTTTCAATGTTTCACGACATCACGTACAGACAGTGTTAGTATGTGCTAACCCCTCAACACTACGGCTGAGGAGACCGGGGTAGTTAGAGCAGTGTGTACCAGGTATTCAATATTATTATTAAACTGTAGGTGGAATCAAGTGGACAGGTTCGGTCAACCGCACGTGAGCAGTGAGTTGTACGTAAAACTTCTTGGAACTAATAGGTTAAAACACTTCTAACTCTTGGAGCCTTCTCCCACTGCGACTTTTTGCAGCGATGGCTGAGCACCTACGCCCACGTTATCATGATTCTGTGTCGCTACTATCGCGATGCTGTGGCGCTTCAGTTGATATGTTGTCGGAATGCAAACGTCATTTAGTGTAATCAGCATTAATACAGAAATGCCTTTTGAATCGTAGGTACTTCAGTTGAAACATGGATGTCGCCAGAACCAGTAACGCATTTACATTTTATCCCGTAGCGACGCTGACGTGCGTTTTGAAAACTCGCTTCTGCATCACGGCTGTCGCACGTTAGAACTTGCAAATAGCAACAAGGATCAGAATTACAGAAGTCATACAACATACAAAAGCGCGTTTACGAAAGGCAGGACAGCGTCACTACAAAAACTCGCTTTGGGCGAAGGAGAGATGCATAGGAGAGATGTCTAATATGATGCTCTGTGTATTCTAAAACTATAGAGGCTTGTAAACCCAAAAATTTAAAAATACTTAATATATTTATTAGTTCTAAAATAATACAGAGTTAATCGACTGGCTGCTAGTGGTAGGTACTCGACTTTCGTGTTGCGACTGTATAGTACCTATAGGTACCTACACATCTTAGACCTAAGTCCTAACATATGAATTATTTTAAGATGATTAAATAGATTTGCTTGTTACGTAGTGACACAAATTATGATAGAGTAGTGTTAACCATACATTTAAATAGGTAGTAAAATAATATAGGTACTTGAACCCGATGCTTATTCATAATGCTACGTTCAGAAGTGATTTTTGAAGGGTCATCAATCTCGGGTTAATTCACGTACACGCGAACAAACTGGGTGATAAAATAGGTAGTTAAACCGTAGACTATCCATAAATAAGATACAACATAGTAGTATTTTACATACTTACAATTTAAAGCGAAGGAGAATGGGAAACCATGTTCATGACACGCCCAAATTTAAACTCAATAAAGCATCTTTGGTGCGAGCTCAAGAAAAGGTTTCAAATCGACAGTGTGGTAATTTAAGAGCTTTACGACGTTTTCTTCGAATAATGAAGTCTTGCGAAATGTCAAAAATTGATAGAGTCAATGCGTCGCCGGTGTAAAACAATAATTAAAAGCCGTGGACATGCTACTGACTAATAATTTTAGTTAAAAAACCGGTCATTTGCGTGTCGGGCTACGCGCAGTGTAGGGTTCCGTAGTTTTTATAACAGCCAAGAAGTGCTCAAACAAATCAGGTAATTTTCAAGTCAAATACAATTGGTCGACTATTACTCGTCAACTTGTAAAGCCCACTTAAGTGTGATAGTTTTCCTTTAAACTTCGTTATATATAGGTACTATTCATATTTATTTATGTCGTTTATTCATTTTTATATCTTATTTTTTACATTTTTAAATATAAAAGCAATACTAAAAAAAAATATATAAGAAATAATAGCCCACCGGTATCGGGAATAGGGTCCAAGCTACCGGCGGTCAGGGCTCCAGAGAGAGGAACCTCCTAACAATACGAGCCGTGTCCAGGAGTACCGCTTTCTGAATCAAGCCCTTGATCCAGCTGCCTAACGAAAGCCTCATCAGATATTGGTCGAGGCTCTTGGCCATTGGCTGATACGACTATCGGCACAATGATCGCTGAGTCAACAGGCCACATGTCGACAACCTCGCGAGCCAAGTCAATATACTTGATTTGTTTATCTTTCTCGGCCTTCACGAGGTTCTCGTCATGTGAAACCGTTATGTCAACAATCATTGCGCACCGGTCTGATCGATCCATCACCACTATATCAGGCTTATTGGCTACAATAGTCCTGTCAGTGATGATGGATTGATCCCAATACAGTGTGATATTGCCATTTTCGAGAACTGGGTCGGGCACATACCTATAGTACGGCACTTCCGATTCCACAAGGCTGTATTTCAGAGCAAGTTGCTGATGGATAATCCTGGCTACAAGGTTGTGTCTATGCAAGTATTCAAACGTACAGTATACACTCACACCCGCACCCATCCATACACACACACACACACACAAACAGACTCAAAACCCCACTCGCATACCCCACACATGTGCGCTCTTTTACGCCGTTATTTTTAGTTTTATTGTATTTTATTTTTATATTGTTTTTCAATTGCATACCCTGTAATGTTAAGTGGAAGAGCGGAGACACCTAACACAAGCATCTCCTTGCTTAAAAGGCGATCTCCAGTTCGTCTAAGTTTGTTGAATCATGTAATTGAAATAAACATTTTTTTTTCTATTGGGGGGGGATACAGGGACTGTAACAAAAGAAAGACCTATCCAACGTTATCCCAAACGATCGGAAGGACGAAAAAAAAATATCATCCCCAATTTAAATGTAAAGTGGGGATGATATTTTTTTTTGTACCCTAAATAATTGGTTTTTTCAAAATTTTATTTTACTACTTTTTGGCGTCAATAACTTCTATACTCATGCTAAATTACAACTTTCTAGTACTAATAGTTTTGGAGCTAAACCGCGGACAGACAGATAGGCAGACGGACATGGCGAAACTGTAAGGGTTCCTTGTTGACTACGGAACCCTAAAAATGTATCAAATTGGTTTTTGTCTTTACGCACTTGACATTAAATGTGATTTATTTAATCTCAGTTTCAAATAAAACAACTCTCGAGCAGTTTATAAATCGTTCTTAATTCAAACTCAAAGCATTTATTTCAATTAGACCATAAGGTACAGGCACTTTTGAAATTCAAAAAACAAAAAAAAAAAACGGTTTGCCTCTACTCCGGGAGTGCCGGCAGAAGTGAAAACTTGAATATTAACTTTATGCATTTTTGATATTTTGGAAGGTTAGGGAATAATTTTGCACGAATTGATTTAATTATCTGTATAAAAGTACTATCATTTATGTGGTAAAATACAATATTAATTTATTTCGCTATCGTACACAAACATGACAATTTATATTACATTAAAATATTAACATTTCAGAACTATTACAATCCGTCTTACGAATTTTACCTCTTTGGAGAAACCGAAGGTTTTGTTTGTTTGACAGATGTCATAAAATTCAATTTCCTTCGTAACCTAATGTCAATCTATCTTACGAATTTTCCAGTTTTGGAAACCCAAACTCAGTGACAGATTTCATAAAGTTCAAATTCCTTCGCAACCTAATGTCAATAAAATCTGACGGTCACTACTAGGTATCTGACGCGAATTTAACATTTTTTACCCATCACAAAAGTGCAAAACGCCGCTAAAGAAGTTGTCACTTCAAAAAACGCGAAGCTACAGTCCCAGTCACAAGGCATAATAACTTGTGAAAGTACCTACTGTAGTTGCCCATTCCAAAGCGTAGATCTCTATGGAGAAGAACGGGCAAGAAATTAATATAATAATAATAATTATCTGTGGCTCGGGTGTCAAATTGACGTGACAGAAAATTTTTCCAAACCAATTTTTATTTAATTATTTTGCAAATTTAACGCACAAAACTATTGGAACATAAAGAATCATGCAAAGAAAAATGAAACCAATAAATAAAAATAGAAAACCTACTACTCTGCACCAAAAATCATTACAATAGAAATGTCATAAAATATTGTCACTTATGCTAACCCGACACCGAGCAAGACTTAAAGAAAAGGCACACCCACCATCTCCGGGCTCGTCGCTGAGCTCCGCCTCGCAGCCGCTGGGACGCGCCACACCTGTGGGCGCTGAGTCGCCGGTCGCTGCAGTTGCGTCGAGTTCCAGCGACGAGTTTTTCTCCCCGCCGTCGACGCCATCACCACCACGACGAGGAAGAGGACGGCCACCAGCGGGCCTGGGACCTCGAGGCCAACAGGCCCCGAACAGGGTCCCCGCTGCCGGTGGAAATGTGTCGCGCATGCGATGGACTGAGTCCATTAATGAAAACGTCATGCGCGCATATTATGGGGCTACTGAGGGGGGAAGTAACATGACTGCGTACCGTGGTCGGATGCTCTCTCTGTTTCAGGTGCTTGAGCCAGCTATCAGCGTGTCGGCGCAGCGGCTGTCGGATCAGGTGCGGGTCATCCAACGTAACCATATGTTGGATGACAATGTACTTGATCGACTACGCCTCGACTCACGGAGTAACCCAGTTACGCCTGCTTCACCAATGATCGCGGCGCAGCTGCCAAATGTATCCGCGGCTTCGCCGCGATCCGATCGCGGTTGTGAGGAGGATGATGACGAAGTTATAACCGTGAGTAGCCAGTGCAACGAACAATTGAGGAGAGCTTTGGAGAGTGCGTTCCGGGAGTACCGCTCCACACCGCCTGAACTTAGACCACGTTTACCTCGTTTGCCTATGCACAAGAAAAACAAGGCGCTGGTGTGTACTCTAGATTCGCTGCTGTCAAACTGCTTTGACAACAGCGAAGACCTTGCTGATACCCACTCAATATTGTACTGCGCAGCAGTAGCGGCATGTCGTGTAGCTCACGTCAAATTTCCTGACAGTGACAGAGCCACACGACCAAAATTAGCTGTTCCAGCTTGGCAGTGCAGGATTGAGCGGCGTATCGGTGAGGCTAGAGTACTCATCGGCAAGTTAATCTGCTTCAGGGAGGGCAATACTCGCCCTAGAGTCATGCGCTTTGTGAGGCGGGCGTTCTCGGGAACTGACACTAGTTCTCGTGATTATTTGGCCTGCGTCACAGAGCGTATCGACTTCCTGAAGCAGAAGATCTGTGCATGGGCAAGCCGTATTCGTAGGTACAAGCGGCGAGTGGAGCGATACACTCAGAATCGCACATTCCGAAGCGATGAAAGGTGGGTATATAGGGCTTGGGAACGACCAGACCAAGGGGTGACTGACACGCGTCTGCCGGATGATGACGCCGTGTGTTCATTCTGGCGCAGCATCTGGTCGGTGCCTGTCAGTCACACTGAGGGCGGTTGGGCCCGGGAGGTTGAACAAGCGTGTGATCCAATACCAGAAATGGGGGCAATTATCATCAGCCCCCAAGACGTAGCTCGTGCAGTCCGTCCGTTACCTAACTGGAAATCTCCAGGGCCGGATGGACTGCACAACTTCTGGATCAAATGGTTCCAAAGATCGCACGCTCGCTTGGCGTACCAGTTTCAATCAGCCTTAGAGTCAGGGTCGCTGCCCCAGTTCCTGACGACAGGCATTACCCACCTGCTCCATAAATCAGGTAGTACTGCGGAGCCCAAAAATTATAGACCTATCACTTGCTTGCCAACGGTCTATAAAGTTCTTACATCCATTTTGAGAGCTAAAATTAACCAACATATTGAGAGTAATTCCATCATGTCTCCCTCTCAGAATGGATGTAGGAACGGGTCCCGTGGTACTAAGGAGCTGCTCCTCATTGATATAGCCATTAGCCAACAGGTTCGCCGCTCCCGAAGGCATCTGTCTACATGTTGGATAGATTATAAGAAGGCCTACGACTCAGTTCCGCATACATGGCTCATGAGGGTGCTGGAGTTGTACAAGATAGATGCAACTCTACGCGCCTTCCTTGAGTCGTGTATGGGGCAATGGAGGACGGTCCTTCGCTATCCAGGATGTCGACAGATGCAGGGGAACAGCGAACCGATAAGGATCGAGCGTGGTATATTTCAGGGTGATAGTCTGAGTCCATTGTGGTTTTGTCTAGCCTTGAACCCTCTTAGCACACTGCTGGAAGGTTCAGGTCTAGGCTATCGGTTGAGGAGAGGTGGTCAGGTCATATCTCACCTTCTTTACATGGATGATCTGAAAATCTTTGCCCCCAACAATTTGCAACTGATGAAGCTACTGAAGGTAACTGAAACTTTCAGTAGCGCCATCAGGATGGAATTTGGTGTGAACAAATGTGCAGTCATGCATGTGAAGCGAGGGGAGATTACGGAATCCGTGGGAACTCAGCTCTCGGATTCCGTACACCTTAGATCCCTCTCCTCAACAGAAACCTACAAGTATTTGGGTATGTCGGAAGCATTAGGTATCAATACTGCTGTCATGAAACAATCGTTGAGGGAGCGTTTCTTTGGCCGCCTGCATAAGGTGCTAAGCAGTCTTCTGTCAGGCGGAAACAAGGTACGTGCCTTCAACGGTTGGGTCATGCCGGTTTTGATGTATTCTTTCGGCATACTCAAATGGACTCAGACAGAACTTGATGCCCTAGATAGGAAGGTCCGCGTACTGCTGACCACAAATCGGATGCATCACCCACGGTCATCGGTGATGAGACTGTATATCCCGCGGAAGTGTGGGGGTCGTGGCTTCTTAAATGCTAAGACCCTGCACAACCGTGAGGTATGCAGTCTCAGAGAATACTTCTTAGCAGCCGACGTGGGGATGCACCGAGATGTGGTCTCAGTCGACAAGGGCCTTACCCCGCTCTTCTTGGCTAACGAGAACTGGCGCAAGCCTGTAGTATTAGACACTAATGACCGCAAGGATGTATGGCAGAGCAAGGTGCTTCACGGACGCTTTTACCGGGCCTTACACGGGCCCGATGTAGACTTCTTAGCGTCTGTATCCTGGCTGCGTTTCGGTGACCTCTTTGGGGAAACTGAAGGTTTTGTCTGTGCAATAATGGACGAAGTTATGCTGACGAATAACTACCGGAAACATATTATGAAGGACGGGACGGTGGACGTGTGTCGGGCATGCCACCGTCCGGGTGAGTCCATCAGACATATTATTTCTGGTTGTTCTCGTCTGGCTAACGGAGAGTACTTGCATAGACACAACCTTGTTGCCAGGATAATCCACCAGCAACTTGCTTTGAAATACAACCTTGTGGAATCAGAAGTGCCATACTATAAGTATGCGCCCGACCCAGTTCTCGATAATGGTAATATCACGTTGTATTGGGATCGACCTATCGTCACTGACAGGACTATTGTTGCCAATAAGCCTGACATTGTGGTGATAGATCGATTGGAGCATCGCGCAATGATTGTTGATATTACGGTCCCACATGACGAGAACCTCGTGAAAGCAGAGAAAGATAAGCAATTCAAATATCTAGATCTGGCTCGCGAGGTTGTCGACATGTGGGATGTGAATACAGCAGTCGTTGTGCCGATAGTCGTGTCGGCCAATGGCTTAATTGCCAAAAGCCTCGACCAACATCTTAGTAGGCTTTCGCTTAGCAGCTGGATCAAGGGCTTGATTCAGAAAGCAGTACTTCTGGACACGGCACGTATTGTCAGGAGGTTCCTCTCTCAAGAGCCCTGACCACCGGTAGCCCGGACCCTGTTCCCGATGCTGGTGGGCTACTATTTTTTATATTTTTAAATGTTTTTTTATATGTTATTTTGTAAAAATATTTAAAAATATAATAGATATGTAAAGAAAGTGAATAAAGAGATAATAATAATAAAAGCCTGGCAACTCTGTGTGTCAACACGTAAAATTATTATCCTTATTCCTTTTTTACTATAAAATATTTATTTTAATACCCAAATTACCACTGTAATTTAAATAAGTCGAAAACTCATTGAACCACCACATATTTGGAAAAATACTGAAACAAATATCCAAAAACAAGACTGCAAGTGAAATGACATCTGTCAAAGTTCCAACGTCGAAGACGAAATGGAAAAATCCTACAAAAATGGAGTGATAATGATGAAATTTTACAATGATAACACGAGCTGCTGCACGTCGCGCACGCCCACCATCCCCGGACTTGTCGCTGAGCTCCGCCTCGCCGCCGCCGGACCCCGGATCACCTGTGTCACCGGCAGCGGCAGTCGCGTCGAGCTCCAGTGACGAGTATTTTTCCCCGCCGACGTCGCCAACACCTGAACGTCGGCCGGGGCGAGGCCGGCCACCGAAAAGCTTGGGACTTAGGGGCCAACCGGCCCCGAGCCGGGTCCCCGCTGCCGGTGGTTGTGTGCAGCGCATGAGATGGACTTATTCCATTAATGAGAACGTCATGCGCGCATACTATGGGTCTACAGAGGGGGGAACTAACCTCACTGCGTACCGTGTTAGGATGCTGTCTATGTTTCAGGAACTTGAACCAACTATCAACGTTTCGGCCCAACGGTTGTCGGATCAGGTGCGGGTCATCCAACGCAATCACATGTTGGACGACGCCGCACTTGATAGGCTGCGCTCAGAGGTACTGAGCAACCGTATCATCTTGACTTCTTCACAAACCGCGATACAAACAAGTTTTGCCAATGATGCCATTCCACCGCGTCCCAATGTTACTGTTGTAGAGGAAGATGATAGGGTTGCCACGGTAAGTAGTCAGTGCAACGACCAATTGAGGAGTGCTCTGGAAGATGCGCTTCGCGAGTATCGATCCACTCCTGCCGAACTTGGACCCTGATTACCGCGGTTACCCATGCATAAGAAAAATAGGGCGCTGGTGTGTGCCTTGGACTCGCAACTCAAAAATATATTTGAGCATAGCGAGAACCTCGTTGATACGCACTCGATCTTGTATTGTGGGGCTGTTGCGGCTTGTCGTTTAGCTAACGTCAAATTCCCAAATTGTGACGTAGCTACTCGACCAAAACCAGCCGTACCAGCTTGGCAACGCAGGATCGAGTGCCGTATCGACGGGGCCAGGGTACTCATCGGCAAACTATACTGCTTCAGGGAGGGCAACACACGACCACGTGTGATGCGCTTTGTGAGGCGGGCATTCTCGGGGACTGGAATCAGTCCTCAAGAATACATGTCCCGTGTCACAGAGCGCATCGACTTCCTGAAGCAGAAAGTTTATGCATGGGCGAACCGTATTCGGCGGTATAAGCGCAGGGTTGATCGATACTCGCAGAATCGCATGTTCCGGAGCGATGAGAGGTGGGTATACAGAGATTGGGAGCGACCCGAGCAAGTCTGTTAGTCACTGACCATGAAAAAGATAGCCAATAGCCCTGCAGGATGGAATTTGGTGTGGACAAATGTGCAGTCATGTATGTAAAGCGAGGGGAGATTATGGAATCCGAGGGACTACAGCTCTCTGATTCTATACACCTAAGATCCCTTTCCTCATCCGAAAACTATAAGTATTTGGGTATGTCGGAAGCGTTAGGCATTAACGTAGCTGACATGAAGCAATCGTTGAGGGAGCGCTTCTTTGGTCGCCTAAAGAAAGTTCTAAATAGCCTTCTTTCGGGCGGGAACAAGGTGCGCGCCTTCAACGGTTGGGTCATGCCGGTTTTAATGTACTCTTTCGGCATACTCAAATGGACTCAGACCGAACTGGACGCCCTGGATAGGAGAGTTCGTACACTGCTGACCGCAAACCGGATGCATCACCCACGATCATCGGTGATGAGACTGTACATCCCGCGGAAGTGCGGAGGTCGAGGCTTTTTAAACGCGAAGACCCTCCACAACCGCGAGGTGTGCAGCCTCAGAGAATATTTTTTGAAAGCCGAGGTTGGTATGCACCGAGATGTGGTCGCAGTGGATAAGGTACTCACCCCGCTGTCCATGGCTAAAGAGAACTGGCGCAAACCTGTAATACTAACTACCGATGACCGCAAGGAAATATGGCAAGGCAAGGTTCTTCACGGACGCTTTTACCAGGCGCTTCATGGGCCCGATGTAGATTTTATAGCGTCCGTGTCCTGGTTACGTTTCGGCGACCTCTTTGGGGAAACTGAAGGTTTTGTCTGTGCGATTATGGACGAAGTTATGCTGACGAACAACTACCGGAAACATATTATGAAGGACGGGACGGTGGACGTGTGTCGGGCATGCCACCGTCCGGGTGAGTCCATCAGACATATTATTTCTGGTTGTTCTCGTCTTGCTAACGGCGAGTACTTACACAGGCACAACCAAGTGGCCAGGATTATTCACCAGCAACTTGCCTTGAAATATAAACTTGTGGAATCTGAGGTACCGTACTACAAGTATGTGCCCGACCCAGTTCTCGAGAAAGACCATGTCACGCTGTACTGGGATCGGCCTATCATTACTGACAGGACTATTGTTGCCAATAAGCCTGACATAGTGGTGATAGACCGATCAGCGCGCCGCGCAATGATAGTCGATGTTACCATCCCGCATGACGAAAATCTCGTGAAAGCTGAGAAAGAGAAACAGATAAAATATCTCGACTTGGCTCACGAGGTTGTCGATATGTGGAATGTGGACTCGGCTATCATTGTGCCGATTGTCGTAACGGCCAATGGCCTTATGGCCAAGAGCCTCGACGAACATCTGTCGAAGCTCTCACTTGGCAGTTGGATCAAGAGCCAGATTCAGAAGGCAGTACTCCTCGATACGGCCCGTATTGTGAGGAGGTTCCTGTCTCTGCAGCCCTAACCACCGGTAGCTTGGACCCTGCTCTCGTTACCGGCGGAAACCTGTTTTTTATATTTTTAAATGTTTTTTGTTAATTTTTTTTGGAAGAAATATGTAAAAATATAAAAGATAAGATGATAGATAAATAAAGGAAATAATAATAATAAGTTTATTGGCCATAAGTTTAGGTTACAGTACACCGGTAATACATATTATTTACATAGTATAGGGCACACTAACTTACGTTCAACTACACTAAGCTAGAATTACTTATCTATAACAAGTAGCAAGTGGAGTAGAAGAACAGTTAAATTATAGTAACGCTATCACAAGTAAAGCAATGGTTCACATAATTGACAAAATAATAAATGCCCGATGACGGTATACAGAGAAAAGTTCTTTACCTCCCGTGCTAGTCAAGGACTGTGTTACGGCAAGGTAAGATTCTTGCTCATGCAATAGTCGCCATAATGTAAACACGTTAAGACACTTTTTACCAGATACATTTTGTTTTGCTGTGAATCATAGATGACGGTAACGAGTTACAAGCTTAGCGTAAACAAGTAGTATATGCAAAGAAATCAGACAATGGAACTACTAATGTTATATCAATGTAATCTAAGTTTTTATCACAAACAATGTATTTACTGGACGTGTATATATATATATATTTATAATAAAAAATAATGTTTGTGTACTTATCTTCAATTTATAATGATTACTTTATAGTGTATATAATTATATATATTACTTACATATTATTATATTCATGTAATGTTTTAATTTTTTACATAAACGTATTTAGAACTTATCGGTATTCAATAAAATATATATTTATTATTAAATAATTACTGACATATTTGCATAAGTTTTTCAGTCTGTTCATAATCCAGGTTACTCAGAAACTCATCCAGAGCCCTTCCGCACACAAATCTTATCATATACTTAAGAGGTTTAATTTTACTTATGCGATTGTACAATAGAGGAGCCAAGAAATAAGAAAAACACTGTGCAAACACGGTTTTGCATGCTGGGACGTCATATACCTCATGCACTCTTCTGAGGGATTTGGAAACAGGTTTTCCGGAGAAATGTTGTCTCAGGACTATTTTTTTGATAAAGAGTTGGCGAATATTTAAGATTTCAAACTCTTTGTACAACGAAGTTGTAGGATATCTAATTTTTTTAAAATTAATCACTTTTAGAATACATCTATGGGCCCTTTCTATTTTTATAAGAGTACTTTTTCTAGCACCACCCCAGGCTGAGATACCATAAGTTACTATCGATTGGCACAGTGCAAAATAGACAGTTTTGTTAGTCGCTTTGTCTTTTAAGTTTCTTATTTTTTTAAAGATTGGTATAAGTTTACGAATGCGAGATTTTAGGTTATGAATATGTTGTTTCCAATTTAAATTTTCATCGATCTCAACTCCAAGGTATTTTATACTTTTACTAGGAGATAAGACAGGGCACCCGCAAACACTTGCAGCAGAACAATTCGAGGAATGAGCCTTTAAACTAAAGTCGGCAGGTTGCAAATTATTCTTTATACTAAATGTTATAAAGTTTGTTTTTTTAAGATTTAAAGTAAGCAGATTGCCATCCAGTCATTCAATTATTTTTTTAAGACCAAACTCGGCTGACGATTTGACATCACTCCATGTTTTTTTTTGAAATATGATTACAGTATCGTCAGCAAAAGTGATCACTTTTGAACCGGGTAAATCAATGTTACAGAGATTATTAACATAAATCAAGAATAATGTTGGTCCAAGTACTGATCCTTGAGGTACACCGAAACCAACATTAAGCTTAGCGCTAAGGTTATTACCGATTTTTACAGCCTGTGTCCTATTACTAAGATAGTTTTTAAAAAGATCAAGTGGTACACCTCGAATACCGATAGCCTCCAACTTGCAAATTAGCAGAGGGATTGAGACAGTATCGAAGGCTTTGGCTAGGTCTAGAAAAACACCAACACATTTATTCTTGTGGTCGAGATTCGTAGCAACATTGGTAACTAGATGTTCCAAGGACACTCTTGAAAATATGTTTCAAACTCTTGGTTACATCATTCGGGTTGAGAATTACTAGTATGTGAGAACGATGTAGAAATACGGGCAAGTTAAGAGCGTCCAGAGTAAAATAACAAATCAGTAATTCGAAAATAAAGTAATTAAATTAAACCGTCGCAGCTAAGAGATGACCACCTTTGTGCATCTTTTGTCGACGTTTTATAAGTGCCCATATAGGCCTATGTAAAATAAAATATTTTGATTTTGATTTTGATTTTGACCAGTCACAAATGACAGCGCCCGTTCACGAACATGACGCATACTATCAGCCATCATTCAACTCAACCATATTGAAAGTGACCCGACACACCCGCCACCATCACCGTGACATTTAAGTGAGCATGACATTCACTCAACCACCAGGATAAATTCGCGTTAATGAAAGATGGAGGTACTTACTCAGTAAATGGTGGCTTAACAGTCCATAGTACTCACACATGTGCTATGCAATTATAATTATAATACTAAGAGATTGAATCTAAAGAATGCAAATATATTTTTACAATCTTCTGCAGCTTTCACAATAACGTCACATGGTAATTCAGATGATTCAGATTGCCCTTAAGGTTGTGAAGCAGGGCCAGCATTGAGCCAAGCATTTTTTATGATCAATGTAATCCCTTAACTTATAATATGCATACATAGTGTGCGCTTTATGCAAGATTTAAATTTCGTTTCATTCAGTTGTAGAATCTGGGGGGAGGTATTTTATTGTAAAGCTAGCTTCCCACGGTCCACGATTCTACGGATCATCATGCACAGCAGACGACCACGGACGGTAACGCACACAGACAGGGCTCTTTCAACGGTGCGTGTCGGTCTGTGTAGATCTTTTGATAGCTTCATTTCAAAATGCAAAGTGAAAGAGAACGTATCATCGCTGCAGCTGCGGCTGTGGTATTAATTAACAATTACCAAATTATGCGATCTAGTAAAAGTAAAAAAAAACCACGTCGCTGGTGGATATCAGCATACAACAAAAGTCGTTTAAGGTAAGTGTACTTATATATCTAATTTTATTTTCTGTTTTGTCACCCTGACTCAAAAATAAGTTCGTTTGTCCACTCCATTTCTTCGCAAGCATCTACTCACAACAATACTACTCGTGTCAGCGAACAAACAAGTTCTGAACTGTCGTCTGTGCTACCACGGACGCGTTCGGACCACGTCGTACGCGCTCGGATCGCGTTGCACCGCACCTTTGAAGTTACCGCCTCGCGACGGATAGCGGCGCACCGCCACAGACGTCCTGTGCTACCACGGACGAGACCCTTCCCACGGTGTGTCGTGCGAGCTGGTCCGCGTCCGTCCGCGATATCGCGGACCGTGGGAAGCTAGCTTAACATTTTAAACATGAAAGATGAGTCTACTTTAGCTAATCTGAAAACTGGCTGAACTAGTTGGTCCCTGTTTCTAATATTGTAGTAATTATTATTTTGTCCAGCTTCATTATTATTTGAATTTGTTACGATAGAGAATAAATACAATTTGTTAAAAAAAAAGTTACTTAGCGGTTTTAACCTATACCTATTCCTAATCCCGTTTGCTCTATTCATGCGGCCATTTCATAACATAACCTTCTAAGAAGGAACCCAAAACTACACAAGACAGGATTTAGATAAAAAGTTCTTAATTTTATGGCCACAACTTTTAGATATATTTAAATGAAGAGGAACTACTCATCTGATTGCGAAAAATCTTTCACCGGCGGGAAGATACATTATTTTGTATTATTCCCCAGTGTAATAGGCTACAACGTCGCTGTGGGTTAATTTGGTTTATTCCCGGTCGTCCCCACCTGGCCTCGTCGTCCCCACTGGGCACGAATGGAAAAAAAAGTTTCGTTCCTCCCCAGTGGTGACGATTGGAACTTTTTATGTCCCACTCGTTCCGCTATAGACCGAGAGCCAAAATGCAGAAGTGTTCATGTGTTGTGTTATAATATTATTATATGAATATGAGGACAATGCGGGTTACGTTTATTATTTCGATTTAGTTCAGTTAATAGGTTTCTGATGAGAAACGATTCCGAGTAATAGAGAAGTATGGAAGACTAAGACATGCTGCGCCGACCCCAAATGAATTGGGATAATGGCAAGAGAATGATGATTTAGTTTAGTTTAACGATTGTCTGGTGGTTTGAGTACCTTATGCTGCCTACATAAATGTCCTTTCTTTGATATCGTTCGTCGTGTTGTTTGAGCTCCTTGGGTTCACGATCACTGACAAGTCCAAACAAATCTGTGTGGTTCTTTCTTAAAGACTATCGACACTAATCTACATGGTCCTCATATGACTTGACCAATGTGAGGACTTCAAAAGAGACAGTGGCCTCTGAGTTTGTTTCGGCTGTTTCTTCTCAGAGTAGTCGAGTACGTACATACGATAGTTTTAAAAAGAGACGACGACGTGTAAAAGTGTTTGTTAAAAGTTATTTACAAAAACCCATAATTGATAATAATTTTACGCAGAAGAAGTCGCGGGCAACAGCTAGTCTACAATATAATTAGTCGGACAAGTGAAGTTAAGCTGTTAATTAAATAAACTTTAGGTCTGTAACTATAGGCTACAGGTAACAATACAATTAAATTATAGGTACGGTACCTAGTTTTATAATAATTACCCACCAAGGTATTCAGGTAAGTACTTAGTCGATTTCCAATGAATTAAACCCAATACATTGTACCTATATACGTGCTTGAATAATTAGTTTAGTTGGTCCCAATCCAACTTATCCTCATGAAAAAATCAGCGGGTAATAAAATAATATTATAATAGCATGAAACTAATAGTGTGAAAAGTCACAACAGCGAAGCTCATTTTTCTGGGGGACTTTAGTGCCTACCATAAATAGTAATAGTAGATATTGATCCATCATTATTCAGCAACGTCCATAAGAGTATTTTGAGAATTTAGACTGTGTCTTGTATATTTTTTGACGTGACAACGTCGCACGAAAAAGGATGACTCGCGCTGAACGAGCGAGCGATAGGCAATATCGCAAAAAATGTCGCTTAGACCAATTAGCGTATCAAACGTCGATATGTTCTAAAATACATATCGACGGTTGAAAGGCTAATTGACCTACCTAAGCGACATTTAGTAAAACTTGCAGGAGGATGGATGAAACTTTTATTTTTGGAAAAAATAATAATGAAAAAACAACTATTTAGTAGACCTTTATATATTTTATACAGTATATCCCTAATTAATTAAGGATTATTTTTAAGCTATAACTGTTGTTAATTGTGTATTATTTTGGAAATTTTATGTTGGTTAGCCCAAAATGCATCAAAATTTGTATTTTTTTGAGAAAGGCAAAATGGTTCAAATGCGTGCCGTAAAAAAATTGCTGACCGTAAACTGGCTCAAGCATCGACTTAGAATAAAACAATACGAGAGAAAATGAATTTAGCGCCATGTCAACTGCACATTTGAATAAGCACAATGATTGTAAGCAACATGATGGTGTTACACCAGAGTGAAGTAGTTTGATGCAGATGCCCATTAGAGGGACTGCAGGATAAGACAAAATGACCCCTTACTAGATTATTAGTAGATATGGAAGCTTAGGCCAATTAATATAACTTAATGCAAAATGTTTCAAGCGACACGGTTTTTTAACGTAGTTAAATGCAAAATGAGCCAAACGACAAAACCACAACTACCTACAGCGAAAAAGCCAAATGCCTTAATCGACACTACTCATAAAAGTTCGAAAAATCAAAATAGCCTTAGTCATCGAGTTTGAGAGAGAGAGATTTGTCTAATTTTGTGTCGTATAGATCAATGAGCTTAGAAATGAGGTATGTTTTGCTGTAGGTGCTAAGCGCCATAAAAGTAGTAAAAAAAAATTGAAACCTGACTCAAACGACGGAGCAAAAATTGCTGATTCCGAATATGTATATAACTCACTATCGCAAAAAAATGTCGCTTGTACCAATTATAGCCTTTCAACCGTCGATATTCGTTCATAAGCAATTTATTTCTACTGAGGGAAAATCTTTCAGCTCGATTCATAATAGACCCCGTTTTCCACCTACATCGCTGTGTCAACCTACCCGTAAAATTTCTAGAGATTCTGGGCGAACTTCCAAAAAAAAAAAAACATTTTTAGATGAGCCTTCAGCCTTAGTACGTATTATTTACATGGAAGCTCCTAGTGTCCGTGGAAGTAAACATTATTAGTCTGTGGTCTTTGTCTACGGTACTGAAGCAAGCAATGTAGACTGCTAGAAATAGGGACACGGTATCGAATAGAAAGTATCGATACTGTACTCATGAATAGTATCGGAAAAAAATATCGTACTCATAAACATATCGAAACAAAAGCATCGATACTTCGAGGTATCCAGTACTTTTCTTAGGGCCTAATGCACATAGAGCATAGGTCAATATCAGTCGGTAAATAACGTCAGTTTAACTTCAGTAATGCAGGACATGAAAAAACAAATGGAAAGAAAACAGTAACTTTAAAAATTAAAAAAAATGAAATAAAATTAATTTATTTAGTCCATTAGGCATATAATAAATTACAGTCTCCATTCCTCCTCCGTGCAATCACTTAAATAGAAGTTTATTGAGCCGTTTTGGAGATTTATAGCGGTAGGCGGCATTCTTTTTGACTCAAATATCGATAGAGAACACAGTTACACATCACAGAATAATAGTGAGTACTTTTTGATTACACTTTAGTCAAGCAAAATAATGATGAACCGTATTAATATAGCAGAAAACAAAGCGCGAAACGAATATGATAAATTCAATGACAACGGTGAACGAGTGAGTGAAAGAGTGTGTTGATTAGTGTGTAAATGAATGAAGGATAGGTTAGGTATTTAACTGTGAACAGAAGGAACGATTTCAAACAAAGATCGATATATTGTTTTAGAAGGTTCAGAACGAGTGAACTTACCGTAAGGTCGCAAGTTTTAAATGGGTAATTCCTAAGATTACCCATTTAAAATTTAATTTCTTATTCGATACGATACCTGCCAAAAAGTACTCATTGGGTAAAAGTATCGAATGCAAAGTATCGATTACAAAAGTATCGGTATCGAATGGAAATGTACTCGATACCACAAAGTATCGATACCTTTTTCGTGTCCCTAGCTAGAAATCGCTTTTGATGTTGTATATTTTTATTGTATTGTATTACGTTTTGTAACTTTATAGCTAAGCTTTCTTGTACAAATTAGTCCCGATGTGTTTGTTTAATATTTAGCTCATAAGGTTTAACTTAATAATTAGTTTTAACTGTAAAGTTGAAAGGCTTGAGGTTGGTAAAAATCTTTATATTTTGAGTCGTAACATAGAAGTTGCATTCATTCAATATTCTGGTATTGCGGCCTCATTTTTAATAATAGGAAATGAGATACGAGATTGTAAACTCTAACCAAACATAATAAAAATAAAAATAAACCTAACCAAATATGCCAATACATTATTTATTTGACCTGTGGTGATAGTGTATGATGCATTTATTATGGTATGCCCATATACGATACCAGTCTAGCTTCCAATTTTTCTAGCAAAGGGCAAGCAATTAATAAACATCTTTTTATACAAGAAAGTCTCACCTCTGGGCCTCCAGTATCTTTCGATTCCTATTCTATTTTCATGTAACTCTATGCAACTTAATTTTAAGTATTTATAATTTTTCAGCTAGTGTTATGGGAGGCTGCCGCTGCACTTACCGTAACTGCTCTTCACGAACAGATGGGAAAACTCACATGTTCCACTACCCCGTGTTTGACAAAGTTCGTTGTCACCAATGGCTTACAAATGCACACAAATTAGAATTTCTCAATTTGAAAGTGTCACAGCTAAAGAACAGAGTTGTATGCCAACATCATTTCAAAGATGACAACTTTATGAACTATATGGTATGTTTATTATTTCTTTTGCTTTTTAATAAAACAGTATTAGTAACTGCATGCTCTTGAATACACATAGTAAAAATTGAATAATGATAACAATTTACTCATATATTATTATTTGCATTTCAGAAAGACAAACTTACATTTGATGCAGTACCCACTGAAGATGGACCTTATTGTGATTCTAGTCAATTAGATGAATCAAAACCTGGTCAAGAGGAGTCCAAAGTGTTCAGCATAATATCTCTTGATGATATTGAAAATGAATATTTGACAATAGTAGATAAGAAAGCAAACTTTTCAGTGAAATATGGAGATTTCTTAACAAACTGTGATTTAATGGACTTGGATTCATTAAACTCATTTAACCAGATAAGTGATGCCAACCAAATTACTATAAAGCGCCTTTCTGAACTAGGGACAGAACGGAATGTCTCAAAAGACTCTATTCCTTCCAAAAGACCTGTTAGAAAGGTACAACCTCTCCCACTCATAAATAGAAAGAAGCGTTTAAGAAACTGCAGCCGTAGGATTTTAAAAAGTAATACTCAAAAAGGAGAACCGGTTATTCAAGGTAATGTTACAATAAACCCTGATAACACAGTAAATGTCAGTAAACTTATTGAAACATCACAGACTGAAGAAGATCCAAACTCACTGAACTTTGTACTGAATGTTTCTGAAGTGCCAATTGAATTTGATAGTAAAAAATCAAATGACAAAATTCAGGAAAATATAGATCAATCTGTTGATGTAATAGTACCCAATGATTCAAAACTATTAAATGATCAATCAATTAATTTAAAAGCATTTGATGATTCAAAACTCTTAAATGAACAATCAATTAATTCAAAAACATTTGATGATTCAAAACTCTTGAATGATCAGTTATTTGATGAACCAAAACTATTAAACAATCAGTCATTTGATGTAAAAGTAATGAATGAACCAAAACTCTCTGACAATAATACTGGCAGAAATGTGTTAAAAGAGAGGAAAAAGATAAGAATTATATCTGAGAAAAAGATATCTGAGCCTGTACCACTAATTGGAAGACTTGAACCAGTTTCACCTACTAGAATTTTAACTTTCCCAAATAAGAGACGGTTTCTCAAACCAAATCCAGTAGTGGAAATTCCAGAAGAGCCAATTATTACTAGTACTACAGAAACTGCAACTATTGCAACAGACACATCAAAGGATAACATAATTGTAGAAAATTTCACAACTGTACCTGTAGATATTACTAGTAGTAGAAGAGATCATGTTCCTCCTCAGGAAAAAAGAACTGATGTAATAAATATAATTTCCAACGACGTTTTACTTGATAATGCTACTGAAAAAACTAGAAGTAATGAAATAAATAAAACTCCTAATAAGATTTCACCAAAAACTTCTTTGTTGAAGAATAAGATACCTCCAGAAAGAGCAGCTGCAATAGCAGAAAAAAGAAAATTTAACATGAAATTAAGAGATATTATTGAAGATTGTCTAGATAAGTTAGATGAACCAGATAAAACAGATTTTGATAAAAGAAAACTATCACATAAAACAAAAATAATGCAAAGTAAAATGCAGCAAGTGGGTTCTTATCTCGCTAAAGATCCAGAGCTACCTAGTGTCCAAGACTATAATATTGCTTACTTAGAAGCTAGAATGAAAAAGATGGAAGATAATTTGATTAATAAAATAGGAGAAAACTCCAAAAAAATTGTAGAATTAAAACAAATAGTTGCACCAGCATGTGAAAAGAAAAATGTCCATACACAGACATCAGTTAGTGAAGATGTACATAAAAGACAGCTTTATCAAGAACTATCTAAATATTTAAGTCAAGAAGCAAACAGTTTAATATATGAAGAACTTTTTATAAATAAGTATGCAAAGGATGTGCCCAAGTGCTCTTCTTCTCCAAAAAGGCGCAAACGCAGGTGATGATTAGTGTTGTAAATAAGTTAATGCAGTTATTCATTATATACATTTTAATAACATTATTAAATTTATAATCGTTTTGTTACTGGATTATTTTACTTTTACCAGACTTTTACCGATGTTGTCTCCTCTAAATAATCCTATAAAGGCATCAACAGTTGATTCGAATCCCTCAGTAACATGTTCTTTGTACTTTAGTTTTCCTGCTTTCACCCATTTCAAGTTTTGATTTATACCTTCAATAGTGCGTTCGGCAAATCTGTTCACCATGAACCCTTCAATTTTTAGCTGTTTGCTGACGATGAATGTTTGAACCATTGTCGCTGAAAATATAAATATGGTAATAAGAAAATGCTTGAAATTTAAAAATCGTTAGCTAGTCTAAAATAATGTTCAGCTCACCCTTCCGCTTTTCAGGATCGGTTTCATTATAACTTGCAATGGCTCCACAGACGGCGACTCTGCCGTATTGGTTCATCTGCGACAACACTGTACTACTGATTTCCCCGCCAACGTTGTCAAAGTAGCAGTCTACGCCTTTTGGAGCGGTTTCCTTCAGATATTTTGCTAGATCTGTCGTTTTATAATTGGCGGCATAGTCAAAACCTAGTTCTTTAACCAGCCATTCGCATTTATCGTCAGTGCCAGCGAATCCAATAACTCGGCATCCTAAAAGCATTCAATCAGTTTTAAGTCCAGAGAAGCAAGTTTGAGATGAAAATTACGGAAAATATGTTTATTACCTAGGATCTTAGCAATTTGTCCGACATGCGAGCCCACTGCACCAGCCGCACCTGATACTACCACAGTTTCCCCGGCCTTCGGTTGGCAGATATCGGTAAAGCCGAAATAAGCAGTGTTCCTGTAATAAATAAACACAGTTAAACAACCGCAGTTTTTAGACAAGTTACAACAAAATTACATTCTTTACCCTACTCTCCCACAAACTCCTAGGGCCAAGGATACAGGCAAATCTCCAAAGTCGGGTAATATGTGAAGATACGGTTTTTGCCCACTGTATTTCTCATTTTCGGGTGTCGTAACTGTGTGGGTTCTCCAACCGAAATGTCCCATAACCCACGATCCCACCGGGTACTCTGGATTTTTGCTTTCTATCACTCTGTAAATAAAGATTAAATAACAATGGGAGGGAAAGGTTTCTAATCTCCTTGTCACACCTTAATAGGGGGCGAATGTGACTAAGTCTCCACCAAACCCGTAGGTCTGCTTACCCTTCCAGATTTGAAATTCACATGGAAACTACGTCATACTCATTCATTTCTCAGTAGCAGCCACGGAGTCTGGATTTGTGCCCGGCTGATGGCAGTGGGGTCGCTGGCAAAATGTAGGGGTACTGTTACTAACAGTAAGGCAGAGGTGTACCTAACAGTCTGTTAGGTACACCTCTGCCTAATCCTTCGGGATTACAAGGCGTGGTGATGTTACGTTACTATGTCATACATTGGTGTTTTAGGTGTATGAGGAACAGGGTGTAAAGTTCCTCGATACTCCTTAGAAAAGGGAGAATCCTCCGACCGGACGGGTGCTATGTCTGGTGGGCAACTGCCCGACAGTTGTTGTCGGGTCTTTCTATATAGTCTTAGTCGTTGTAAACTTGGTTGTGACTTGTAGGAAATTAATGTTAGTTTTTCCGTTCGTGTCATATATTGCGCTATAGTACTTTTTTGTAGTACTTGTTGTAAGTTGCCATTTGTAGGTCGTTCATCATCATTCATCATTTCAGCCCAAAAGACGTCCACTGCTGGACATAGGCCCCAAGTGTCGCCACATTGACATTTTGGGGGGTTTTGCCATAATCGCCACGCTTGGCAGGCGGGTTGGCGATCGCAGTACGGTTGTTACAAAAACACAGAGAACGCTGCTGCCCATTCTCTGGCAAGTCCCTTAGTCGCCTCTTACGACACCCACGGGAAGATATGGCATGGTGCTCTTCTTTACGTCCGACACCATACAGAACAGAAGTAGGTCGTTACAGTGTGAATTATCAAAGCATAGCTAATCGAACTAATACTGACTTCGCAATTTGGCCGCCAATCATGTCACAAGGGAAGGTCGCACCAAGTTTCATGCGCTGGTAAGGATCAACACTGATGTAAGCAGCTTCAGCAAGGAATTCTGGAAGAATTATTTAATAAGTTGGAAAGTAATCGGTAACAAGCTCATATGATGCCCAATAACTTGTATTGATGTAGGTACCCAACAACTTACCATTTTCTTTTAATTCAGGCAGAACTTCTTCGACAACTTCGAAGTCACTTTGCTTAGGTTCTCCTACAAAAGGATTCAGAACAACGTATTTCTTTGCGATGACCATTGTGATTTTGTAAACGAATATAGCTCACAATATTTTTTCCACTATTTAAGTAGTGAAATCTGTTAAGTAAACAACAAAAATAATGGTAAGGAGTGAATTTATATAACGTAATTGAGTGAAACCGCAGAAATACTACTTAACCGGTTTTATCTTTGAAATAAACACTATTTTGTACCTTATATCTCTAGGCTTAAAGTATATTTTCAAGGTTTTGTAAAATGTGTCAAATAAGCACTTTAGACTGTTTATCTGTTTGATAATATTAAGAGGCCTTGGACGATACCTCCATGACTTGCTAAATTACAACAACTTATGTACCTACATAAATAGTCTGAATTTTGCTAAAGTTATTATAACCTACTTTTTTTCAGTTAAAATCAATAACCTAACTAATACACAAGGAATGGTGCTAATTAAAGAGTAAAATACTTATGTACTAACTAATAATTATTTGAAAGTTTAAAATCCATAGATAAAATCATAAAACGTGGTTTTCTATCTATGCTTTGGTTATCTGCATTCGTACAATATAGAATTGAGAGAAGCGGGAAGTTCAATTTACAAAACGTTCCTAAGTTATGATTTCATTTTGATAAATACTTTGGTAGGTAAATAAATTAATAGGTTTCTTGAAGATGGCCCGCGAAATTCTTTTTTTACTACGTTACTTTCAATTTGCAGGTCAGTGTTGCGTTGTATGTTTTATGATTAAAACATGATTTGCGACCGTAATCATGATTCGCGGCCATAATACGTATGTATTTAAGAATTATAGTCATTAAAACAACACAGGTACTATTGTAACTTATCTATGACAATGTTTTTTTTTGTATTAACATTGTAAATACAACTTCTTTAATAAATTTAATCCCATTCAGTGAAGATTTCGTTAAAAAATCTTTCAATGGGATTAAATGAACTTAGAGGGTAGTAATGATAATTTTAATGTTTTAATTCTGTCATATTTGTTACGGCCGCAAATCATATTTTAATCAACATCTCATCAGTGTTGTAATCTTTTTGCGCAATGACACTAGGTTGTTGATGTAATTTTTTAAATGCGTCATCAATGGCGTCATCCTTTACTTGTAATCTCATGATGACATCTGAAAGGTTCAACCAATGCATTTTATATGTCTATGAACCAATGCAATAACACGTTTTAAGAGTCTCGAGAAATAACAGGAATGTGCTTTGTGTAATTAGGCCGTCATAATGATTCATATAAATATGTGCAATAAAATATTACCAAATCAATTTGATTGAAAATGGTACACCACCGTCATAACGCCACTGAGACAAAGGACAGCGGCAACTCGAAACTGTGAGTCGATGTAACAATACCTAATGGAATAAGAAATACTAAGTTAAGCTGCCGTTGTTGTTCATAATTTTTGTTCGCGATTCGCTGTTAATATTGGGTCAGTTTGCCATACTAGCTAGCTATTAGCTTATTCCACGGAAGCAATCATAGGGTGCTGATAGACTTGAGCATTCAGAACATCAGCAATCGCCGTTTTTAAATTTGTCGAACTGAATAACGAACAGGCCAAGCATAGAGCCAACATCGCTACGAACATTTTCATGATCTTTCTATCGAACGCTCTAGTCGATGCTGGCCAAAAATATATTCCTAAGCTCGGCTCGGCAAAAGCTCAAACCAAATTTACTGTCCTTTCGCTAGAATGCTCGCCAGAACGCTCGATAGAATGCTCGCCAGAACGCTCGATAGAATGCTCGCTGAAACGAACTCGTTTATTTTTCTGTAATGTAACATTCGCAAGAATACTCATTACAAGTGAATGCTCAAGTTTATCAGCACCTTTAAGTTAGTAGCAGGCCTTCTTCAGTAGGTACCTATCCACAAATGTGTAGGTACTAATATTGGTGCAGAAATGAGCATGATGCATGTAGGTAGGCACTTACCCTGTGTCTAATGTGTTTACATACTTAGTTATACCTATAAATATTTTAATATTTTTTCAGCGAAAAAGAAGACAGTAAATCAAAAGACACTGCGCCATCGATATCATATTTTACTTTGGTATTGTTAATGTTTTTTTTTTTATATTTTGTAATTATTATATTTTACTGTTCTTCTAGTCGCAGATAAAAAAATTAATTAAAAAACGCACGACACAAAAATATCTCCAGAACGACACTTAGATTAAAATACCTAAACTGAAAGGGACAAACGTTTGATTTTTTTGAGTTCATGTTTTTTAAGGTGGATGCGACAGGGTAGCCCGCGAAATTTAGATTTTCTTAGCTTTTTTTGTAATTTGCAGGTCAGTTTCAGGCTGTATGTTAAACAAAACATAATTATGTGGCATGGCAAGTCGGCATGTTTCGAATGCCATATGAAGTGTTCAAGTATTACGTAACGCAATTTTTAGAGATTTTTGACCCCCCAGCTCCCCCCATGTAACGCGCCGGAACGTTTTTCTGTACCCCCGCCTCCCCTTAGTAAAACGTTACGTAACCACCACCAAGTGACCATTTATACCTGAAAGTCACAATTATGTGACCGTTCTGAAGGGTTAAAACAATGTTACGTAACGCGTCGTTCGAACCCCCCTCCCGCCCCTGTACCGCATCATAACATTTCAGAAGACCCCCCCCCCCCAAATTCGTTACGTAATACTTGAACGCTCTCATACTATTCTAGAATAGTATGGCATACGAAACTTTTTGTACTACATTATAGTCTTATTTATTTCCAGTACAGATATTCATCAAAGTCGGATAGATGTTTGATATCTATATCCATCATAGCGTCGTTTATCGCCGGGATTTCGTTGCCCTTTGCCATAACCCTGGTTGCGAATGTGTTTCAAAGCATGATCACGTATGACAAGACAGTGCAATCAAATGCACCGGATGACGAAACCTTTCTAAATACTATACACAAGTTTGGTGTCATGTACTCTTGTGTAGGTGTGTTGCTGTTTACTTGTGCATATTTGGGATCTGCACTTATGAATATTACGGCTATTAATCAGGTAAAATTCGAATTTATGATCAAAATCTAGTTAATGTATCCAAATGGTCCAATAGGTAACCACTACAATTATTGCGGATAATAAATCTATTATCCCAATATTATCAATTGCAAGTAATTTAGGTAAGTACCTAGGTACTGCGACTTACTTTGATTAGGTGCCTCCCATTAAATTCAGTAGTTACTTACGATAAAACTATTTCCAGGTTTATAAAATCAGAGAAGAATATTTAAAAGCAGTTCTGAATCAAGACTTCTCGTATTTTGATCTTAATCAAACTGGAGACTTTGCGTCTAAAATGGCCGAGTAAGCATATATGTCAAGTAACTACTTAATATTCTAATAACATACATTCTTCTACATTGAATTTACAATATGTTAAAAATACCCTGTACGATCCGCGAGGGTGTTATTAGGTATCGACAATAGATTCTATTTATGTACTCCTTTTTCCATAAAAAATAACCCGACAAAAACTAAATAAAATGTAGGTACTAAAATGAGGAAACTGACATGGCAACACAGGACAACACTCCGGTCGCTTCTCAGGTAGTGACGAATGACGAAATTAACTAATGACAAATTGACTAATGCCTAAATTGGTGTTGTTTTAAAAGTTTCTTAGATCTTAGGGAAATACTGGTTATTTGGGCACTTTCATGAACAGGTTCAAGTCAAAGTCATTTTTAGGGTTCCGTACCCAAAGGGTCAAACGGGACCCTATTACTGAGACTTCGCTGTCCGTCCGTCCGTCCGTCCGTCTGTCACCAGGCTGTATCTCAGGAACCGTGATAGCGAGCCAGTTGACATTTCTACAGATTATGTATTTCTGTTGACGCTATAACAACAAATAATAAAAACAGAAAAAAATAAATATTTAAGGGGGGCTCCCATACAAAAAAGTTTATTTTTTCGTTTTTATAAGTAATAGTACGGAACCCTTCGCACTTTGCCGGTTTTTTTTATTGCGAGCTAAGTGAACAATGTTCGTGTTGTTGTTATGTTGGTACTTAAGACTTAGCAGCCTTTTACAAGCATTGCAATTATCATTCACCCGCCCCTATCATCGTATACTATCAAGCATTGAATATTATTATTACTTAATTGTTTCCTATAGACTGGTACAATTAAATTGAGAAATTTTATTTATGTCAAAATTAAATGTTATGATCAATTCAATACAATTATTCAGCAATATTAATGTCATCCGTTTCAGGTAAGTAGTACAAATTATAATTATGATTGGAAATAAATGTAAATAGGATAGACAAGTTCACTTTCATGAATATTTTAAAGGTCTTATTGTATTTGGTAATGTCAGTGGTATACCTATATGCCCCTTTCGGATCGGACAGGTTTTTTGTAACATATTGTGTATCGTCTTCCTAGAATGTTAGCACTAGCTTTTAACAGCATTCATATGCCGCAGAAATCTGAAAGTTTATTGCAATAAATGTCTTTCAAACAATTTTTTACTGAAAGCAACTTTTGAACCTACTTCGAAACGGAGAAAGTTATTAATTCGTCTAAATGTTTTTTGTTATGGTATGTTCAGCGATATCTTTGTAAATCAGTTCATTCCTCGTTTGTATTTTTTTTTAGTGACGTTATTAAGGTAGAAGAAGGCATCGGCGACAAGGTGTCGGCGTTCATATATAGTACCACCACGGCCGTCGGCTGCATCCTCATGGCGATGCTGAAGGGATGGAAACTGGCACTCCTGTGTCTGACCACGACTCCTGTCACCTTCTTGCTGGTCGGCTTGACTGGGCGAGTACGTGGTTTGTCCTACGTACAGTACTCGGGCGTATATAAATGTTACACATCGATGTCACAGAGACAAAGGTCTATTCTACAAAGCCATACTTTTCCGAAATCCATATTGCCATATTTACACCAGGTTATGAATTTGAAGCCGTCTTTTTCAATGTCCACACGAGTCCCTAAGTTATAATTCACTGCCTTATCCCTACTTTTAATGCTCTATGAATTATCCTTTGAGGAGTCAAACACAGTCGTAATTGGGTGCTCGATTATGTTTCTATTTTAGTAGAATTATAACGTACCTACTTTGATAAGTCAGTGCAATATGCAGAGTTCGAGAAGCAGAGCAGCTTAGCTGTCTATATACTTGTCCTAAAATATTTTTTTCTTAGGTAGCCGATCGCCTGTACAAACAAGAGGCGGTTCAGACAGGCCGGGCTAGTGCCATCGCTCAGGAAGTACTGAGCTCCATTCGAACTGTATACTCCTTTAATGGCCAAAGCAAAGAGATAGAACGCTACAAGAAACCACTTGCGGCTGCTAAGAAGATTTACATGAAGAAGGGTATTGTATTTTTTGCAGATCATGGAAACGATGTTTCAATTTGAGTTACACTATTAACTCATATTCTTTGCTTTACAGAATTTTTTACAGGACTCTCAATGGGATCTCTGTTTTTCTGCGTTTTCTGCTCGTATGCCTTGTCATTATACTTTGGAATATACCTCGTAGTACACGATCCTGAAAACTATAATGCAGATGTTATGTTTTCGGTAAGTTAAAATGGTCGAAATATTTGTCCCATGTAGAGTGTTGTAAGATATATGTACAAAAACCTGAAAGATATTGCGTTTTTTAGGTATTCTTTGGCGTAATGACGGCTCTTGGAAACTTCGGCGTAGTGGGTTCGTTAGTTCGGTCGTTTGGCTTGGCCCGAGGCGCTGGGGCCCACATATTCAACGTTTTGCAAAAAGTGCCCACTATCAACCCCCTGTTAGACCAAGGGTTCCGACCGGCTGCAGCTGAAGGGACAATTGAATTGAAGAATGTGGTGTTTCAGTATCCTTCTAGACCGAATGTGCCCGTTAGTATTACATGTGTTATATTGTTTTAAGCAATAAGTGCAGTTAAGTATATAAAAATTTGAGCAAGGCTTTTTTGCATAACAAATTCGAAACATATTATAGCTTAACTAAGGGATCCTTTTTATCGCTTTATCGATTGCCATTCTGATGAATTTTGGAGCAGCATAGACGGAGATGTATTATAAATTAGTAGTCAATTTCACATCATTACAGGTGCTAAAAGGTGTAAGTTTGACCGTGAAACGAGGGCAGTCTGTTGCTCTAGTTGGGCACTCCGGAAGTGGAAAATCCACTATCGTACAACTCATATCCCGATATTATGATGTGGTCAGTGGCAGTGTGAGTATTTAGATAGGTAGAATAATTCATTACTGCATACGGATACTACGGATGGATGGATTGTCTGAAGTATGATATGAAAGAGAAAGAAGTAAATGCATTTACTTCTTTCTCTTCTGTTCTGTTTTGTTTCTCCCTCTCTGGAGAATGGAATGGAATGCAACTAGAATGGGACAAGATGATAATTATTGATGATGATTAATTTATTATTGCATAAATGAAATAGCGGGCAGAAACGTCCATGTTTTTCAAGTTCATATGGCTGGCGAATCTAACTGGCTAGTTTTATGTGTTTAGCATATCCATTGAGCGCCGTGTTAGAATTCTATGCTAATAAAAATGTTAAATAAAATGAGAGGTTTTTGTAAAAGCAGGTGTGCGTGGACAATATAGACGTTCGCAATCTGTCGGTTCGATGGCTGCGGTCGCAGATCGGTCTGGTAAGACAAGAGCCGGTGTTGTTCAATAACACAGTTCGGGAGAACATCCGCTTCGGCCGCGAGGATGCTACCGATGCGGAAGTGCAGGCCGCAGCTCAACAGGCCAATGCACATTACTTTATCTCAAAGCTACCTAAGGTATGAAGTCACAACAATAATTTAGTTCTTTTTGTGGAGCTGCGTTTGTATGTGTTAGTGGGCAACAATGGATCACAAATGTAGAAGATACCGTAAAAAAAAAATTAAATTAAAAATTAATAAAAAGTTATGGACAGCTACTTAATGTTATGATGTTGCAAAATGTACTTCCACAAAAAGTGACCTATACTGTGAATGTACCATGAGAGCAATTTTTCTCAACGAGCATATTGTAATGTTTGATGGTTTATTATTACCTGATCAAGCCAGGTTATAATGAGAGGAGAGAAGGCGCACTAATGGCAACAGATGGCTAATGCCTATTCTTCCGGGCATTCCCTTTCAAAACGTGCTGAGTGCTTTGTCGTTTTAGTCAGTAGTGTCATTCAAATGCTTTTCTGGGGACAGGTCGTGCCGGGCAAAATGACTTACTTAATCCATTTTTGGAGCCTCAAATTATTCAATTTCCAAATACATAACTCAAGTTCGCTTATTATGACGTAATATTGTTACATCAAAGGGCTATGATACCATGGTAGGCGAGCATGGCGCATCTTTGTCGGGTGGTCAGAAGCAACGCATTGCGATTGCGCGTGCGCTGATCCGGGAGCCTCGCCTCCTACTGCTGGATGAAGCCACCAGCGCACTCGACACCGCATCTGAAGCTAGAGTGCAGCTTGCACTTGATAAGGTTAGCTGGATTTATTACCAAAAGTTTGCAAAAAAAAAAGAAGGAACGGGTTACCTTGTGTTTTTAGGGTTCCGTACCCAAAGGGTTAAACGGGACCCTATTACTGAGACTTCGCTGTCCGTCCGTCCGTCCGACCGTCCGTCCGTCCGTCAGTCCGTCTGTCACCAGGCTGTATCTCATGAACCGTGATAGTTAGCCAGTTGAATTTTTCACAGATTATGTATTTCTGTTGATGCTATAACAACAAATACTAAAAACAGAATATAATAAATATTTAATATTTAATTTTTTCCCATACAAAAACATCACTTTTTTGTATGGGAGCCATACAAAAAAGTGATGTTTTTGCTCGTTTTTTATAAAAAATTGTACAGAACCCTTCGTGCGCGAGTCCGACTCGCACTTGGCCGGTTTTTTTTCATACTCGTTTCATCGTGGAGTTTTATTAAACGAAGCTGGGATAGTCACTTCTTGTCTTCATTAAAACATGATGTGTCCAACTGGCTGTTCAAAATGATCCCCGATTATATTATCATCATCATACGAAGCACAGTATTATTTGGTTCCTTACGGAAAAAAAAAGGATTTAGCTCCCATTGCAATAACGTACACCATGTTCCAGGCAGCGGAAGGTCGTACGACAGTGGTGGTGGCCCACCGACTGGCCACCGTCAGGAAAGTGGGGCTCATCTATGTGATGGATGGCGGCCTGGTGGTAGAGACTGGCACTCATGAGGACCTCATGGCCGCAAAGGGACATTACTTCAACATGGTTACTTTACAGGAGCCCGAGAATATTGAGGTCAGAGAAGGTGTGGTTCCTTGGTCTTATTTTAGGGCTGTTATTTTAATATAAGCTTTAGGTTGAAGTCTCCTAATAATGGCTTTTGCGACCGACGACGGCCTGCGATGGCGGATCGTTGTATAATGCATATCTGATAAAGACCAATTTAAAGATTTGCGGCCTGCGTTTCAAGTTAGGCCCCTAGCACACGGCGTATTTTGAACGCGCAGACGATGCGCAGATGACGCGCGTATACGCGCTTCAAACGAGTTTTGAACGCAACCACCTAAGCACACGAGGCGATCGTGAAACGCGCGTCTTCTGTGCGTATACGCGCAGATACAGTGATACAGACGCGCTGTAGTCGCTCGTAGCTTCCGCGATTTTGTTAGAAACTCCTCGTCAATTGTGCCTCTCTCACCCCTCCTCTACCCCTCCTCCGACCCCTTGTACACGCTTCAAACGAGTTTCGAACGCGCTTCACACGTTTATTTCGCGTTTTACGCGCGTTTGATTCTATAAAAACGTAAGAATCTACGGCGCAGAAAACGCGTGTTCCTGAAACGCGCGTCGTCTGCGCGTTTAAATACGCCGTGTGCTTAGGGCCTTAGAGGTGACTGCTACCGCGGTCACCACCGCCTCTATTTGAACAACCCATGTGTGCCTACGACGTCATCGACCGCAAACAGTGTCTTGCCGTTAGTCCCGTCAAGATGCGTGCTTTTGAAATTTATGTCGAGTTTTCGAAATTCCGTACAGTTTTCGCCGACATGACGCCGACGCCGAGGCTAGAGATGTCAGCCGATACTTTTAAAAGTTTTGAAGAGTTTATGAACCTATTTTTTTACTGAGTACTTTTTGCTCACATACGTTTCTACGTATCTAAAAGTTAGGCAATAAATTGATGATACATTGTGTAATACTGCAGATCGTGCGCTACTCAAAAAGGAGTCTTCTATATCAGAGTACGGTGTTGCCGAAGTTTTGGCTGTGGTAGGTATACTATAAAATTTAAATTAGGTGCCTACATGATACATGGAAATACTTGCCACTATTTAACTAAACATATAGTTCTCGCAAGATTTGAATTCGTACTGATGTACGATACAACTGTTTCTCAAATCACACTCGACTATTTAAACACTCGAAGGGAAACTGATGCTAAAAAAATCAGCTGTTTCTTACAAAGGTACAAAGGCTGATTAAAAAAAAATGCCGTTGGATAAATTCTACGTGCCGGGGACAGAGGTTCAGAATGATATTAAAAACGTGGGTAAGATGGAAGCAACACCGACGCACAAACGCTAACGTTACGCATGCCTCGGTGTACCTTCCACTATGTATAAGTTCACACGCGACAATATACACAAATTTAACAGTAAAAGCTTTAAATCCGTTTGCTAATGTTAATATTATTTCAAGCCTTTGGAGGATGACAATCCAGCCAAAGTGCCGCGTTTGTCCTTCTGGCGCGTGCTTGCGATGAAGTCAAAGGAGTGGAAGTGGGTGTTGGCGGGGACGCTGTGCTCCATCGTCATCGGCTTCGCGTCGCCGCTGTTCATCGTCGTCTTCGGGAGTTTGTTCGGTGTTCGTGAATTTTTTGTTTTAAATCATCATCTGCTTAGAATTTTCTGAACATTGTTGGGGTCAACGTCAGCTACCTGTTTAACCGGATAACGTTGAATAACAGTTTTGTGAATAGAGCGACCGCCTATTTGACCAAAACCCAGTTACTGGGTAACACGGTACGCTTGGTGACACTATTTGACTTTCGTGCTCCGGGCTACTGATAGCTGAGGCCAAAGGCATACTGAGGCACAGAGGGGTCTCCGACTTTCAGAGTGTAATGATCTATAGACCGAACTGGGCAAACAATGCTTGCCTTGATTTAATTCTCTTGCATAAATATAGCAAGCTGTAGGGTATTTTGTGAAGAGAGGGAAGATCGAAAGTGGATTTAAAAAAAAAAGAAAAAAAACTTTAAAATTGGGCGAGACAGAGAGGAAACTAATGTCCAGTGTATCCTATAAACTGGACATTATTACTTTCCTCTCTGGTTTGGATTGCCATAAAATAAATTTACAAGCTATTAACTTTTTTTTTAACGTGTGTCATTTACTACAACAACCAAGAAGTCCAGCCAACGCCGATCACTGTTCCTTGCTACTGCTATAATATAATATGGCTTTTGTTTAAATGTCTAACTGGAATTCTTTGATATTTCTTTCAGTCCATGTCAACCCCGGACCTTAATAAGTTAATGGAAAAAGTGGAGGGTGTATCCATACTCTGCGTATTAATTGGATGTGTAATGGGCGTCTCGTATTTGATCGAAGTAAGTTTATTTACCTTTTCACCGAATGTCCTACATAATCACACTAACATAAAGGCGAAAGTTTGTGAGTGAGTGTTTGTGTTTCTATGTTTGTCACTCCATCACGCCTCAATGGCTGAATAGATTTGGATGAAATATTGATATGTAAATAGCTTATACCCTGGATTAACACAAAGGCTTTTTATCCCGGACTGCGCGGGTGAAACCGCGAGGCACAGCTAGTAATATTATAAATGCCAAAGTTTGTGAGGATGTATTGTATGGATCAATGCTTGTTACTCTTTCAGGCTAAAACTACTGAATGGATCTGGGTTTAAATTTGGCACAGGGATTTAGTCTGTCTGGAATAGCACAAAGGATACTTTTTACCTCGGTAGTACGATCCCGCGGGACAATTACCGAACAAAACGCGGGCGAAGCCGTGGCGTTAGCTAGTATTATAATAAATTCTTAAACTGACATGGTCACTAATACTGTCAATAACATTTCTAACGGCAAATTTACTATTTTATTATTTGTTTGAGCTCACGATATTAAACAAACATGGTAAATATCCCGTTACAAGTGATATTGATAGTAATAAATTCTTGATCACCACGTGCTCTGGTATGCCAATCATTTTGTATTTTACAAAATAGATTTTACTTTATATGAAATGTTATTCAACAAAGGGTAATTGCTTGTTATATTCTACAAAATGCAAATGATCAGATAGAACCCATATCATTTGTTAATTGATAAACCAACTACAATCTAGTTTACATTTTTATTTGCGTGACATCGCTCATGATTTAAGAGCGTTTACACTTTACGGCATTTCATACAAACTTTCAAGTTTTCAAGTCCTTATTTCCCAAAATGACTGAACCGAAATTTTTGACGAAATTTTCCGAAATTTCAGACCTATGTATCCTGCTTATGTGTATGAAGTTTCATCAAAATCGGTTCAGTCATTTCGGAAAATTAAATTTAAAAAAATTATCGTATGGTTAGTGCCAAACCTGGTTTCAGAGTTTTTGTGGGCCCCTGACCTCCGCTTTACATGCCGTCGAGAAGTATCTCTCAGGCGTGCTTGTTTCCTTACGATGTGCCCTTTGCCGATGCAGGTTATAATTGTACAATACGCACATGAATCCGAAAAATCAAAGGTGCAGGCAGGCCTTGGGTTTGAACTTGAGACCTATGACTTGGCAGTCCGACGGTCACACCTTTAGACTATCACTGATTTGATGTGTAGATTGATTTCCCTAAACTTGAACCCCGCAGGCGATATCATTCGGTGTGTCCGGCGCACACCTGACTGAGAGGCTGCGGTCTCTAATGTTCGAGCACTTGCTGCGACAACATGTAGGGTTTTTCGACGAGCGGGGCAACTCCACGGGCGCTCTGTGTGCCAAGCTGTCTTCTGAGGCCACTTATGTGCAAGGGGTGAGTATACAAGAACAGGGTAGTGAAAGGAACTAAAAAATCCGGAGTAACGAACGCGCAAAGAAATTTGCAGCGAGCTTAGGCTTTCAGAAGCTGAACCGCAAACAAATTGCATGGTGGTGACATCCACCTGATTATCGCGAGATCATAGGACAGGACCAGCCTTGTCCTTGGGGATCGCCCAGCTGAGTGAGAAAATCTTTTGGTAGAATGTCGATGACTACCAAACTATGATCAATAGTTTATTACTACTGCCAATTCACGAGTTTGAGTGTTCCTGTAGGAAGCTACTCGAAATCTAGAACATGTAACAAATAAAGCAAGTTATTGGCAATTGCCTGCTTGGCAGTCAGTATTTGTTTTTAATCTTGATGACTTTTAAACTTAGCCCGTACCAGCTTTATGCAACAGCTGGTACGGGCGTCTGGTGGTGTCCAATCAGTTTGAGGGAGACTCTTTTTATATCCTAATGTAGGCATTTATCGTTCCCAGGCGACAGGTCAGCGGATAGGCATATGCTTGCAAGGCTTCGGCTCGATCGGCCTGGCACTGATACTGGCCATGCTGTACGAGTACCGCGTGGGGCTGGTCGCGCTCGCCTTCCTGCCACTCATCGCTTTCATCATATACCGCCAGATTAAGGTCACCAGACAAGAATCCTTTGGAAACGCCAAGTCATTAGAAAATAGCACTAAGGTGCCTTTAAAACTACTACGCGAAAATACTAGTAATTTTTTTAAAGTTAAAGGACAGGTACAATGCGAAAGGCAAAAAGGTAAACGGTGTTGTGACGCAACTTGGGACAGGCCTCATTCCAGCAGTGGACTGAAATAAGCCGAGTTGATTGGGCAGGTAGATCCACTACCGACATGTACCCACGATGATGTTTCCCTAAACGTTGTTTGCGTCTAGGCAGAATTTTCACTGCATAGCGATAAAGAGAGCAGGTGGGTAGCGTTAATAGAAGATGATGTTTGTCAGATAGCGGTAGAGGCAGTGTCCAACGTGCGCACAGTGGTTTGTCTGGGCCGGGAGCAGATGTTCGTCCGGGAGTACGTGAGGCAGTTGGAACCTGCACTGAAGTGCGCGAAGAGGGGCGCGCACTGCCGCGGACTCGTCAACGGACTCTCGCGCTCCATCTTCAATTTCATCAATGCCACTGCACTAACGTATGGCGGACACCTCATTGTGTCTGAGGGTGTCCAATATCAGAATATCTTAGTGTGAGTACCAGAATAAAGGTTCATACTTAACCTTCGTCAAGTCTAGCTTATTGTAGACCAAAAATATTGTTTCCTTGCTGTAGATGTAGACAAGGCTTAAGTCATGGCTTTTCATTTTCCCCCACAGTTCTCTTTTTTTCTGAAGTTGTCCAAGATCCCTGTATTTCGTAAATAACCCCACAGGAATTTCGAAAATGTTGTTCCTTATATTACCGGAAATGTTTAGTTTGATATATTTAAATGGGAATATTATCAGGACTACACAATCATTGCAAATGGCGTCGGGACAAGCGCAGAACGCGTTCACGTACGCACCAGAGTTCGAGAAAGGCGTAAGTGCGGCTTCTAGGATAGTGGCACTGCTCGAATCCAAGCCGAAGATATATGATCCGATCGTGCCGTTGGTCTCACCTTTTGTAAGTAATTTTGAATTGATTTTACATTATCTTATTGCATTTGTTCGTACACATATAATATCAGAATAGTAAAATCAGATCTTTCAGATTAAGTGAAAAGTCATAAACAGGCTAAATGCATGTTTAAGACTTTTCGTTCAGACCCCGTGATGACGTGAAAGTTAACGTTGCTGAACAATCCGTTGCTATTTTTTGGCCTTTTTGAAAACAAAATAAGGAACTCCTGCCCGAAGGGCACTAGTCTGAAACTTTAGATAGTATCAATAAAATTTCTTTATTTCTTTCTTTTAATAGTATTATTTTTGCATTCTCTCATCACGCCCGCGGCCTACGTACGTAACTATCAAGTTTTCATGCTGAATATGCTTGCTAGGTTGGATCCTCTGGGTTGACTAGTTTAATTACCACTAGGTTCAGATTCAGAGTAGAAAACATACGAGTATTTCCGAATTTGTGTTTGCGAAGCTACACCTACCTAATACAATATGAAAACAATTCTTGGTGTTACAACTATCCCGTACTCCTATAAAGTTTGTGTTCATGGTTTATAGAAATCAAAAGGCGAGGCGAGCTTCGAAGAAATCCAGTTCAAATACCCAAGCAGGCCGGGCGTGCGTGTTCTACGAGGTTTGGACCTCCAGGTACGTAGCCCTCCCAGAGATAGCTGGTACCCTAGGTACCTAGTACCACAAGTCAAGTTCGTCACGTACAGGTCCGGTTTAACCATGTCGGGGCCCCTAGGCAATGCAATTTTTGGGGCCCCTTTTCAGCCGTCATCCCGCGATCATGGCGCTTGCAACAGCGTCGAAATATCACTGAGTTGTAAACAGTATATTCTGTGTGTAGGTGGATAGAGGGAAGACAGTAGCGTTGGTGGGTAGCAGCGGCTGCGGCAAGAGCACAGTCACACAACTCATGCTGAGGTTCTACGACCCTGACGTCGGAGATGTCGTTAGTACAGTCATATCCAAAATGTGTTCGTCATCTTAACTCTAGGTCTATTTTGTGCTTTACGAGCTCAGCATTATCTATTGTGTCGTTATGTCAATACTGACCATCCAACCCACCTTTTTCTAACACTGACAATTAAGTGCGATAAAAAATATGATGAAATTAAATTAATGAGAATTGGCCAGGCCAACACACGGCCAGGCCATTAATTAAAAAGGTTTTGGGTTGACATTAATGCTACATTGGTTGGAAGTGTCTATATTCTTTCTGTTTCATGAAATATTCTACAGAACATTTCGATCTGCACAATGCTGGCCTGCTGCCCATTCAAAATGTATTTCATACTATGTGTCCTGACTTCGTAAGAAACAAAAATGTCTTTAAGACTTGACTGCTCACCAAGTGATGATAACATACTGATTAATGATAATTATTTATTACTAGCTGTCCGGTGCAACTTCGTTTGCGTCACATTTTACCCGTTTTCGCAACATTTTTCATCGCTGCTCCACTCCTATTGCTCGTAGCGTGATGATATATAGCCTATAGCCTTCCTCGATAAATGGGCTATCTAACACTGAAAGAATTTTTCAAATCAGACCAGTAGTTTCGGAGCCTATTCAATGCAAATAAACAATCAAATCTTTCCTCTTTATAATATTAGTTTAGATTTAGATGAAATGCTCAGGCACTCATGCTCTCTAGTGCATGGCGTCTAAATTTAAATTTAGAATTGATACATTATTTTTGCAGTTCGTGTGTCTATGTCGCTTGGAATATTAAAAGAACACATAAATTTTGTTGTTGATTAAAACTTGACCAGCTATTCCAGGGATTTACCGCATACGGGCGCAAATTCGGCAAGGCGTTTCTTGCAGCGTGCACCGGTAAGACCTCGACTCTCCGAATTTGTGGCCTTTGTCTGATCCAGCGTTTAGACGGCATCCCACTGCCGAGGCTGTTATTGTCGGAGGCTCGTTCGGGCTTCGGGCTGGTATCGCAGGAGCCCGTCCTGTTCGACTACAGCATCGCCGAGAACATCGCGTATGGAGACCACACACGCTCCCCATCACATCAGGAAGTCATCGAAGCTGCCATGCAGGCGAACATACATAACTTTATCGTGTCCTTGCCGAAGGTAAGACTAGATAGATAGATAGATTATTAAAAAAAAGCAACTTTGTTTTTTTAAATGCTGTAGGTACTTCAGCATATTTATCCAACTTCCAATAATGATGTCGTTAGAGAAACAAAACAGATTTTTTGAAAGAACATCCGTTAGTTGTTCATAGGTATGTTTCTTCTACTATCATTTTCCATAAATTATTAAAATACGATTTCAATTAACAGGGTTACGAGACTAACATAGGGCCGAAAGGCATGCAGTTATCTGGTGGGCAGAAGCAGAGGGTGGCAATAGCTCGGGCTCTTATAAGACATCCCAAGATCCTGCTCCTAGACGAGGCGACTAGTGCTTTGGACACTGAAAGCGAAAAGGTCAGTGTGTGACTAGAGACAAGTCAGAGTGGATAATCTTGGCTAAATTTGAGTACGATACGTATCAGTAAGACCCAAGAGTCCCCAGATTCAGCTATACTATTAAGGACTTATATCCAAACAAGTCCTCAGACTCGGTGCAGCGATGATCTTCGCAAGGCGGCTGGCAAGAGCTGGATGAGTGTGGCCCAGGATCGTGCTCAGTGGCGTGTCATGGGAGAGGCCTATGTCCAGCAGTGGACGAGTACAGGCTGATGATGATGATGATCCAAACAAAAATGGATTGGAGTAAAGGGAGACTATATTGAACAAAAATATTACTACATATTTTACTGTGAGTAACTAGCTTACCTACCTACACTTCAGTAATTTAGTGATATGATGGTTTTGTGTTTCTGATTAATGTAATGAGCTGGAAACTTTTGGACCTTTTTATGTAATTCACAACCATATTGGTCGTAGCAATTTAAAATGTTGGCCGCCTCAGGAATGGCAAAACATGCGTGATTTTTGAAGTGAAAACTTCTTTAGCGGCGTTGAGCACTTTTCTGTAATGGGTATAAAATCTTAAACTCGCGTCAGGACACGTGACCTGATCGAAAAAGCGTAAGACGGATGGAGAGTTTTTGACCAGTTATTGGATCTCTCCACACGCGATTATTTAGATAACTTTTTCAAACATTTCTGCTTATATCAAATTAATTATGAGTTCTTGTTCAATTAAATGGTGTGGGAAATCGTCTAGAACATCCAGCTATAAAAAAGATGGCATAACTTTTCATCGGTAAGTAAAATATATTTATAATTTAATAAAATTATGAATAATTGCAGGGCTCTAGCTAAACTAGTTGTTTACGTTTAAGGCACAAAAAACGTACACCGCGTTGATGTCTTTTTGAAAAGTCCCTTTCTCTCACTAGGTATTGTCAATAAGTCTGTCCCTTTCCATCTGTAGGTGTAGATAGAAAGGGACAGACGTAATGCTGTAGTGTTGTGTCCACTTCGAAACAAAGTATAAATAATATTGAAGATAAAAATTACGGTGTTCCCTTACTGTAAAAAAGTAACATTACTTAATGTTTACATTTTAGATTTCCAAATATTCCAGAAGTGGAAGAAAAGTGGATTAATGCTGTTAACAGGGAAAGTTGAGGAGGATCGTCCAACCTAGGCACAAAATTAAAATTTTCTTTGGATTTTTTTCGATTTTTTTTACGATTAATTTAATAGCAACGTAAAAAATAGTGATAATTCATTATTTTATGTATTCGAGGCATATCTAATCATATTTTTTGATATTTCAAGTATTTTCATGCATTGAACTCCGCAGTTGGAAAACGGCCGATCTTATAGGAAGTTTGAGTTGGAATCTTATGTGAATAATGTATGTAGGACTCCTAAAAAACACTGTCATTAGATTACTTGTATATTTGTGATGTTAGTTATAAAGTTTCGTATAAATTTATTGCGTAGTTTTACTAAACAAAAATAAAATACGGTGACAGTCTATTTGCAGCAAGCAATCGCATTTCTATGGGATGTTTATAATTATCAAGTAGTCATAGAAAAGTTGTATATATTATAATACACGGTCTTGTTATCTAAGAACACGACACTGTTTACCGTTTAAGATAAGCTTTATTAGAACTCTGGCGATAAGAGTTTTTATGTCGGCCGGCCGAACGACGTCAGCGATGACGTAATGCGCGCGGCCGTTAGGGAAGTTACGCGTTAAGAAATGCAGGACGGAGAGGTTAACCTTGATTTTATTTTAGCATTGATTTGAATAAAGTGAAATTTACAGTGTTACGTAAGTGTTTTATTTGCACCCAGTTAACGCCCTATCAGTATAGTTTAAAAAAAAGTAGAATTAATAGACATCGTAATGTTCAATTTTATCGATATTAGGTATTGTAGCAAAACTGACTTGTGCATCACTATGTGTGGAACATTCGTCCTGACATTGTTGCATCGGCCAATCACAACCGCTATATTGTCTTCGTCCCCCGAACCGCAGTGTAGTACTTTTATACTGATAAAGCAATTGGTGCAAAATTATTCCCTAACCATTCCAAAATATCAAACATGCTCAACGTTAATAATCAAGTTTTCACTTCTGCCGGCACTCCCGGAGTGCAACCCGTCTTTTTGTGATTAAATACGGGCACGGTCCCAGGGACAACGACAGTAATGTTACGGCACTATTTATCGAGGCCATTTTGTGTAATAACCCTAATCGTTAGATGTTAGTTTGCAAGCTAGCCCGTTAGATAATAGCTTGCCAATGTAATGGTTTGAAGCTCACATATGACTGTGACGCTATTGCCTAAAATCTTAGTTTATGAGCTAGCCTCATTGTTGCAAGCGCGACTGCGGAGCACCAGTCTTGGGTTTGATTCCCAGGTCGTGCAGTGTTATAGGGTTTTTCCATCAGGAATTTCTCGGTAGCAGCACCGTGGCTGCCATGAACAGGGCACAAATCCTGACTCCGTAGTCTGAATTTGTGGCCGGTTGATGGCAATAGGCTCGCCCCCTATTACATGGGACTGAAACATAACCGGCGAAATATGGGTGTAATGGTTGCACATCTGGCTAATTCGAGGTTTACAGGCGCAATGTTATGTTAGTAAATAGCGTTAAACGGGTCGTGCTTCCACGCTTCATTTTCTTAAGAGAACCCTCAAAACGCAGGTAGTGCAAGATGCGTTGGACGTCGCGAAAGCCGGTCGCACGTGCGTGACCATCGCGCACCGGCTGAGCACGATCCGCGACGCCGACCTCATCTGTGTGCTCGCTAAGGGACGGGTCGCCGAAGCGGGCACCCATCAGCAACTACTCGACATCAAAGGACTGTACTACGACCTACACGCTAATGCCAATTAAACACACATTTTCTAACAGACTGTTGTTTCTTTAAGTACAGATGCCAGCAGCAGCACATCAAGGTAAGTACAACAATCTGGCAAATTTCTTTAGTAGATTATCAACTTTATTTTTAAAGCATTTGGCTCAAAGTTGATTGGGAAAATTTTACAGTTTCGGGTAGCTTGATGTGCTTGGCGTCTGTACCATTGGTACAGTTCTTTAACCCTTTTTTTACCTTTATGTTGGCATCACTGTCGAAACAAGTGATTTCTATGGTCGCAACCGTTTGTTCGCTTCGACTGACAAGTCTCTCGGGTCAAGACGATAGTGATCTTTATTTCCCTTGCAATAAGTTAGCTGTTAAGTTGCAGCTATCAGGGGTACCTATATTGACTGTGAATGGTCTGTAGTATATTAACATGTTACAACAGTATTTTATATTTATTTTCCCGAGACTTGATCACGTGAGGTTTGAAGAGAACGGGGGGGGGGGGGTAAAAAAATCACAAAAACCATGGGGGAGGATAGAGTGACAATCACGTGTATTTTTTCGAGGTACAAACAAAAGGAAATGTGTGATGATAACATAAAAATCGTACAATGGATTTAAGAAGTAAACTTTATCACTGCTTAATCAAAATACCTTTATTTGAAAATTACATTAATTGTGTCTGTTACAATGTTAATAATGTGAAGAGAAATTATCTGAAACAAAGAAATTAAACAAATTTCAATCATGGGTTGTAAAATATACCTAAGTACTTGTTTTCCCTTGTCTATACTACTCTTACCTTTAAATATTGGCTTTCCAAATCAGAAGCCACTGACTAACTGTAACGTCTGTCAAAGATCTATAAATGACAGCCGGGACCAACGACTTAAAGTGCTTTCTGAGGCACGGAGCCACACTTGCTTTTCCAAGTCACTTTCGACATTGGCAGAATAGTCGACATCGGCTCTGCTTGCCATAATTAAAAATAGAATAGAGGCACGGAGCAAACTGGATAAGTAATGTGTGTTGGTCACCCATCCACGGACCAACCTTTGCAAGCGCTGCTTAGCCAAAATATCGTCCCGAGCGGCTGTTATTTTTAAGCCATCGACATCGAAGATGTGAGATTTTACCTCGTCACGATCAGTCGAACAGTGTCTGCTTAGCTACTATGCCCATGTGGGGAACTTTGAAGTTATGGGAAGAAGAAACTAGGGCTGAGTACCTAGTTGTAGTACGGATGAAAGTTAAACTTACGGTGTGGGGGCAACCATAGCGGCAGCAGTCAGCTGTGATAAGATGGACCCGGCGACGACGTTGCCATAGTAGGCCTGCGCTGCCGCTGCGACAGAGCCCGCAGCAATGCCGGCGCTGCCGAAGCCCAGCAGAGGTGCCACGATAGGAAGCAGGAGCCCCCCTGTGCCGTAGATGACGGCACCACCGATCAAGTTGACGAGAATTGCGGCGATCAGTCCCATTCTTTACTGAAACATTTGTTAAAAAAGACACTTAATTTTTTAAACTTATTTAACAACTGTCTCGTTGGTATAGTGCTCTTAAGCGCAACTGCTGCGCACGAGGTCCTGAGTCCGATTACCAGGTCGGGCAAAGCGTTATTGGGTTCACCATCAGGATTTCAACCACTCAGCCTGGATATATGTATGCACGGCAACCAATCAAGCTATACAAAGCGGGATGCGGATCGCTGATTGTACGAAAAACCTAAACAAAGGCCATGTTGCACGTCGCTTATTACATGGGATTTGTTACACCAACATAGCTGGTGATTGAGGGTGTAACTCTTCGGGGATTACAGCCGTGACATTATGTTATGTTACGTGTTATTTAACACCTACCTAATGGCTCAGATTCACTAAGTTCTTACTTACGTTGATTTAAAAAGTAATCATCATTCTCTTGCCCTTATCCCAATTTATTTGGGGTCGGAGCAGCATGTGTTCTTATTCCACACTTCTCTATTAGTTTTCATCTCATGAGACACCTCCTTTCTTGCCATATCATCCTTCACACAGTCCATCCATCGTTTCTTTGGTCTTTAAAAAGTAATATATATACGTATTCGGTATTCCTAATATTAATTTTGTACACGACACATTAATCTTCACTTCAAAATCAAAGCATTTAATATGAATTTAAAAATAAAAACAGAAATAACGTATGAATTTACCAAAAACACACCTTTAGCTCTGCAATATAAAGTTACTTTGGTTATCTAACGAAAGTTTTTCCTTAGATACGAGTAGGCTACTCTAAAATGGCGTCCGTGGGTCATAGTTTTAAGTACCGTGACCGTGCCTCGGTTGTTTTGTGGTTTATTAAACAGAAATACCTTTACCTATATAACAAGTGGAAGGGGCAACGACACGTACATCATTCTGAATTCACCCACATTTATAGCCAAAAGTTTTCATCGGTTATCAAAAAACTGCAAACCTACACGGAATACGCAGTAACCATTTTAATGTTGGGGTCCCTTCCACAGGTGTAGTATTGGTAGTAAAAAACAAATTGTTTAAGTAGACAGGCGTTGGTTAATATTTTCCTAAATTACGTTTCGTGAGAATCTACTAAATTAAAAAAAAAATCTTACCGCTTGGAATGAATATGAACTCGGCACTCACTGAACATTAACCGCGCAATGCACTGAAGCTCCTGGCTGGGAGCTCATATTTATAGACTTCAACAGGTAACTAAGGAACTAAAACTCACTGCACAGGACTGCACTCTACTCGCCCCTATGTCATAGACTGAACAAAACATGGACTGCACTGAAAATAAGAGTGAAAACTGAGCGAGAAAATCTGACGTTACAACAAAAATTGGTGATTCCCCAAAAACAGCTAAAAATAGCAGGTCAGTCAACTGCAGCAGTGGATATAAATAAATCTATACCAGTACCAATGTTATAAATGTGAAGAGTTTTTTTGCTAGAACGCGCTAATCTCAGGAACTACTGGTCCGATTTGAATGTTGTGATTTTCAGTGTTAGATAGCCCATTTATCGAGGAAGGCTGTAGGCTATATATCATTACGCTAAGACCAATAGGAGCGGAGCACCAATAAAGAATGTTTTAGAGCTTCCGCTGCGTGCGCTGAAAACGGCAAAAGTTTCGCAAAAATGATGTATGTCAGAATTGTTCCCCTTTAAAAGTTCTAAAAATAAGTCGGCGACAGCATGTCTCTATATTTTCAGGTTGGCTCATTATAACTTTTTTATGCTAACCAAATTTGTTCTAAAATAACGCATTATTTGCGAAGGTGTTTTTATAAACATGATATTAATCCTTATCCAAATAAATGCGTTATCCATCACAAGTATTTAAATTAAAACAAAATTTCGATTCTATTCATTATTTCGATTTCAATGAATACCTTAGAAGATATCGCAGTTTTAAAATAACATCGCAGCAAAATAATGATCCAGTACCACGCGCGCATTTATGATGTGCAAGGCCGGGTGCAGTCATTCATGATCATGAGAGAGAAGGGCGGTGAAAAAGTTAGTAATAAGTTTTGTTTTACTTTAGTTATTTTTATTAATTTCCTTATCTAACTAGATACATTATTTGATTTTGAAGTACTTATTTAATTTTCTTTAGGGTATTGTTTTTGTAGTATTTTAGGGTAATCCTTTTATCGTGGATAGGCGTTATCTCTGTATGGTGTCGATCGTAAGGAATAGCACCATCCCATATCTTCCTTATCTTCTTATCATCGTGGGTTTCATAAGAGGCGACTTAAGGACTTGCCAGAGAATGGGCAGTAGCGTTCACTGTGCTTTTGCAACAACCGTACTGCGATCGCCAACCCGCCTGCCAAGCGTCGCGATTATGGCAAAACACCCCCTTATGAGTGCAAAAAAAAATAGCCCCTAGTACCCGGCAGCCCATCTACCCTCGACTATGGTAGCGCTCGAGGTTACGGCGTGGAATTCGAAGAGGAATTGAGCAGGTTGCGATGGAGTATTGTGGAATTATCTGAAGTCCGAAGAGAGGGGGAGGACACGATGATCCTGAAATCCGGCAACTGGTCTATTTCCGAGAACGTGACCGGCAGTCCTACGGTGGTGTTGGGTTTATCGTCCACAAGTCCCTTGTGAATAACGTGGTGAATCAGTCTTCGTGCCGACTTCGGCACACTCTGACGACGAAGTGGAGCCCATGTATGAGGATATTGCTAAAGCCATGCATGGTTGCAAAACTCACTTCACCGTTGTCATGGGGCAATTCAATGCGAAACTGGGCAAACGAGACGGTGATGACCTACAGGTGGGGCAATTTGGGGTTGGACGTCAGAACCACCGGGGACACCAACTGGCTAGTTTTATGGAGAAGGAAGGCCTCTATATGATGAACTCCTTTTTCAGAAAGCGTAAGCACAGGAAGTGAATCTGGCAGAGCCCCGATGGTGCACTTAAAAATGAAATTGACTTCATCATGTCAACAAAGAGGCAAATGTTCAATGATGTCTCTGTGATCAATTCAGTGAAAACCGGGAGCGATCACCGCATGGTAAGAGGCACATTGAACATTAATATATTATTAAGCTTGAAAGGACTCGACTGATGAAGTCTACGCTCCGACCAACACAGATCCAGATCCAAAACCCCGAGAGCTTTCAGCTTGAACTCCAGAATCGTTTCGAGTGCCTAGGAAGGTCAGTGGACGAATACAACGATGGACTCGTGGAAACTATCCATATGTAGTGTGGGTCTCGTGCCTATGTCTGTATGTGTAAGTAGCCTAAGTCTATATATTGAATGGTTTGTTAATAAATATGATTATTATAGATCAAGTCGTCTATTCAATTACACCTATCCCTACATGGCGACCTTGCCTACGGGCAAGCGGCGCGTAATGGTCGTGTCGCGTTACAATTGGCTTAATTTTTAATTGATGCGAAATTATTCAAGATGTGTCAATCCTACCAAACAAAAGAAGGGGTTTTTCTGGCCCAAAATGCAGCCGGTGCTGGAAATAGTGCAAATTTGCAGCAAATTGGGACACATATGAGCATCCAGACAATTATGACAACAATAATTATCTGCGTCATGGGTGCAGTGCTTCTCTACTTGGGATTTAAGGCATATAAAAAATGCCATACTCGTTGGATGCGTCAGGAGATCAACCATCAGGCTTTCCGGGGCATGCGATTGTCCGGACGAGGTCGCTGCCAAAACATTCCGAAAGTAGCAGCGAAGCAGCGAGCAGAAAGTGAATGCCAGTGTAAATCAGTGAACTAATGAGTGCTTTCAAAGTGCGTAATAAGTGCTTGTGAACGTTCGTAAAATATACGGGAATAAATTAAGGAGAAATGAACTGATATGTAGAGACTGGTTAAGACAAAAACAAAGCTATGCAGTGACGTCAAAACATATAAAATTGTGTCTTATGGCTAAGGAAATTGAAAACATATATGATGAGTTATATAAAATACGTATATACTTAATAAAAATAGGACCAAAGCGAAGATCAGAATCAAAGGTTAGTAGTAGAAAATTAGAAGAATCGACAAAATTATACTATTCATTTAAAAAAATATGCAAAGAAATAGAAGCTAGCATTAAAGAATTAAAAAATGAGGAGTTAGTATTAATACATGAGTATCGTCATAAGTTAGAGGAATTATTCGTAGAAATTAAACAGCTTTGTGAAAAAGAAAGTAGCTATAGTAACTCAGATTTTGAAAGTTTAAGTGAAGACGAAGGGCAAACAGTTAAAATGGCAAAATTCGATCTAAAGATAGCACTGAACTTGTTGTCTGCCATGACAAATGACGAGTTAAGTATTAAGCAGTTAATCGATGGGATCGATTATTACAGTTCTATTTTAGACAGTCAATCGCAAGAACAATTAATTACGTTTGTAATGAAAAGTCGATTGTCTCAGGCAGCAAAATTGAAGTTAGCCACACTACACATACGACAGGGTCTAAGTTCTTCAAGACACGTCGTGCACAGAAGAAAAAATTCTCTGATCACACTCTCAAGTTCATGAAGGAACGGCGTGAGATGATCCTGCAGTTTTCAGACGAGGCGTAGAAATACCAGCAGCTCAATTGACGGATCCCTAAATCCTTAAAGAGCGACCTCCGCCGCTTTTATACCGAGAGTATTAAGGACGCAATTGAGGGGAATAAAGGCTCCACTGGCTATTGGGCAAACCCAGTTCACGAAACTGAAAACCGACGATGGCAGGATCGTATCTGCCAAACCGGAGCTACTGAGGGAGATCGAGAGATTCTATGGGCAGTTGTACACGTCAACCAGTATTCCCGTTGGAAATCTAGCGAATGACCCAAGAGCTAGACTGACCCGACACGATGATGGAATTACGGCCAAACTTTTGAAGGCGGGTGGAAAACCGGTCCTTAAGGCTCTCCTCCTCTTATTTGCTTAAAAACATGGTATAAAAAGATGGTAAAATACAAACAATAACTAGAGCAACATGTTTTTGCTTAACAGTGATAAGCGTACCAATTTACACAAGCCCATTTAGCATTTAGACCGCATACATACGCTCCGACAGGTTATACAGAAGACCGAAGAGTACACCTGCCTCTCTGTTTAGAGTTTGTGGACTACGAGAAAGCTTTGGATTCGACCGAGACCTGGGCTGTACTGCATTAAAAAAAATGGTTTTTTATTATGAAACCCCTGAAACTGATGCCTTTTCGTTAGAGGTTTAGTTATTCGAGATCGCTTGGCTACGGCGCGGTTAAGTTTTTCGTGCAAATCAATAAAATTCATTTATTTCAGGTCATTGACCCATATTAGTTAGACAACAATACAACACTTTGGTCAATAACATGCAATAACAAAATAAAGTAATAATTAAAATAAAACAAAACTAAATGAAATATGACAATGAATTAAATTAAGGAATGAAGATAGGTCAGCAGGAAAAATTATAATTTAAGTACTTATGACTTGACATTAATTAATGTCAAATGGCACAGAGCAAAACAAAATGAAATATAAACAGAATTAGATTTGACAACGAATTAAATTATGGAATTAAGTTATGTCAGAATCAAAAACTTAAATATCCAAAAGACATAAAATTTATCACCAACAATACCACACATCAAGCACCAACAATATGCCTGCTACAACAATGCCCTACGTACGGCAATCCAGTCGCTGAGCAACCATCGCCAGGACAGTGTTGGAGCTAGCCCACACCCTGCGCACCAAGGACGCGCACCACTTGCGCATGGTGGCGTGGAAACAGTCAGTGCGCGCTTCCGCAAACATGCCTGATGCGCTGCAGAAGCGGGGTAGCCCCAACACAGCCCTGAACGCATTGTTGTATTGGACACGAAGGGCACTGTAAGCAGCTTGTGAGTAATATGCCCATAGGCTGCATGTGTATAAGGAGGTGCAGAAAGCTTTAAAAAGTATGATTTTAACCTGATTTGAACATCGTGCAAACCTACGGGCTATCATATTTGCTCTCTTAGACAGTGCCCTCCGCTCCCGCTCAATGTCGACATGGTCTTTCAGATCGGAAGTTACCCAGTGCCCCAAGTATTTAAATTGGTCCACCCGTTCCAACGGTACACCATTCAAGTGAATAGGGGGTACTTGCTGTGGGCCTTTGGCGCCTCCCTGGAATACAATGAATTGGCTTTTCGTGACATTACACATAAGGCCATGGCTGACCGCGTACTCCTCACAGATTTGCAATAGCTTGCGTAATTCACAAACCGACGCGCTCAGCAGCACCATGTCATCTGCATAACTCAGATTGTTCACACACATATCATCAACATGGCAGCCCCACATACCGACTACTGAGCGCGACCATGAGTGCATCCATGTAGAGATTGAAAAGTGTGGGTGAAGTTAACCCACCTTGTCTCACCCCACATTCAAGCCTGTATGGGTCCGATAATGAATTCGCCCATCTGACATTGTTAACCTGGTGTTTGTACCACTACTTGAAGATGTCAACAAGTTTTTGTGGCATGTTAATGCCCTCAAGTTTTTGCTACAACACATCATACGAAACCAGGTCAAAGGCCTTGGACTGGTCGAGGAAGCACGCGTACACTGGTGTTTTACAATCCGAGTAGTATCTGACGGTATGGTTAAGAAGCAGTATTGAACTATCAGTAGATAATTTAAGTCCAAAACCAAACTGAGTATCATAATAAGCAGTGACACGAGTTTATTTAACCGTCAAACACCTTTGCTATAACAGTAGCAAGAGATATAGGCCTGAGCTTTATCGGCTAGAACACCAGTTTTATTCTTCACCACAGGCACTACTACCGTTCTCCTGAAGTCGAACGGCAGGTATGGATGGCTAGACATAGCGAGTAAAACATAGCTAAAGCCCTAGACACATGCGGGCCGGCACACTGTAAGTGTTCAATACTTAGGCCATCATGGCCAGGAGATTTGCCTCTGATCATATATTTTATGATTTTCCCCACCTCACTGGCCAAAATCCTCGTCTCCATAACACCCATCAGCTCTTCATCATTGACCTCCGCAATCTGCTTTCCTAACTGAGGCTTTACAGAAAAGTAAGAGTTAAATAGACTCGCTACCTTCCGCTTTGCTAACCCCGTCAACGCTCACTGGTAGGCCAGGACCCACGTTTACCTTTTTGGTACCCTTCCAAAAACCACGACAGTCACCGTTCGAGTGTTTCATGGCAAGGGAATCCATTTTCAATTGGTCCTGATGACCTTGGAACCACTTAAGCCTCGATTTGAACACCCTTCTGGTTTCGCACATTCTGCGATATACTTACCCCGCACCTAGGTTTGCCGCATAATAGCCATTCAATAAACCTAGTTCTGGCCACCGGATGAGCCTGCCTGACGTTATTGTTACACCCTATACTATAAGCGAGCCAACAATACCCGACCTCCGCTTCCCCGACCCGCAAAAGATGCGTCACGAAGAGCAGTCACAAAATCAGAGTGCAGCCTATCAATGGCACGCCTATGTCCACGGTCGCGGCAATAAGAGTCGGCAAAATGAATACACTCAGCAGGAAAGTCAACAAGTCGGAGCCTCTCGTTACATTCAATATTATACCTAACCTACAAGGCAATCTGTTCCCCAGTACGTAACCCCACAGTACCCGCTTATTCAACATCACACCACCGTGATGTACCGTCTGCGAAATCAGATTTAATTTACACTCGATAATAAGTGGGAAGTGATCTGACCATACCGTGTCATTGTAGCGACCAACAAAAAGCAACTTACTACAAAAAGTACTACAGCGCCATCTATGACACGACGGAAGAACTAACATCAATTTCCTACATCTCACATGCAAAGTTTACATCGACTTAAGAGTGTATAGAAAAACCCGACTACAACTGTTGGGCAGTTGCCCGCCAGACATAATACCTGTCTGGTAGGAGGATCCTCCCTATACTTCGGGGGATGAAGAACTTTACACCCTGTTCCTCTTACCCCTAAACTGGTGACCCCGAAATGGACGTCAGCGCAGCCTTCTAGCAACGTGACGTCATCATCATCAACATCACTTCCTCAAGCCTACGAGCAGCGAGTCTCACAGCCAGCCAGCTTCAAATGGGTATTCCTGACCACCAGCATGCAGCGGAAGCGCATACCTGGCTAGCACCCTCAAACTCCCTTCAAGCGACCATGGCACAGGAGACTGCACTTTCGGCCGGTCGAGAGCTTCTACCTCCCGGTCGACACCTCTCTAGCTGTCTGCCATATCGCGGCGCTGCACCACGTCCGACGCACTGGAGCAAAAACGCAGCGCCGGCCCCGACTCACTGGGGTTCGCCTCACCACCGCAGACTGTTCCGACTCACCGTGAACAATGCGGCACAATGCGGCAACGAGCTTATAAAAACTGGCATGGCAAAATACTACAAGACTAATTCGACTATCAACCTCCGGTCTCCGGGGGGGAGTGATGTAGCGACCAACAAAAAGCAACTTACTACAAAAAGTACTACAGCGCCAACTATGACACGACGGAAGAACTAACATCAATTTCCTACATCTCACATGCAAAGTTTACATCGACTTAAGAGTATATAGAAAAACCCGACTACAACTGTCGGGCAGTTGCCCGCCAGACACAACACCTGTCTGGCCGGAGGATCCTCCCTTTTCTTAGGAGTATCGAGGAACTTTACACCTGTTCCTCATACCCCTAAATCATAATCCACATACGCGTTAGTAATAGACTTCCCTGCAGACTGAGTTACCAAGCAGTGGTCTAGACAGCTGCACGACCCGTACACATCACTGATAAAAGTGAACGTATCCGAGTCAATACCTTGCATTTCCTCATCAACACATAACCAATACTGCTCAGCACAATAGCTTACAAGCTAGTTGTAAAATAGGCCATACGGTGTAGCATTAAAATCGCCTAATATATACACAGTCTTAATGCCGTATTCTCCAATTATTGCGCTTACCATACTAAGACAATCTGTGAACTCAGTTAAAATGGCTACCGCGTTCGTATGTAGGCATATATACCCTAACACTATCACTGGCCGGTCACCGGTTATTATTTTAATGGCACATATACGCTCACTATCACAACGCAACAAGACACTTGCTGAAATACGCTGCTTCTCCACAGCAAGGCGACGCGCGACGGCACCAAAAGGTCGCCTACGCAACAGAGCTGCGGACGTGTCCACCGCCGAAATTCCCGTGTAGTCAAACTCTCTGTGAATCGTACTTAAGTACGGTACTTACTCAGGAAGTAACCAAGTTTCCTGCAAGGCTACCAAATCACAGGAACGACAGAGGTCCCTGACGCTATCTATGCAGCGTTTTACGTTTTTGCAATTGAGGAGCGTTTTCATAAAGCAATACATCAATCAAAATCTCAAAATAGATTTTTTTGTCGTTTCGTACTCAATCTCTATAGGGCTACACGATGGTCTTTACGAATTTTCTGTAAACGATACATAAATCATTCTAAAAGTACAGCGAAGTGCATTCGTTTTTTGAAAGTGATACAGCTACATTGATCGAATTTTTTCAAAACGATATAGTTGATGCTAGGAAGAAAAACGTCAAATCTTTTTTACGATTCGACTATGCTCAGTTGCCTAAAACCAACATGGTTACTTCAAAAAAGAAAACAGATGTTGATAATTTTCAAAAATTCTGTGATATATCTGATGATCCTGATGCTCAGGCATTTTATGCAGATGTTTTCCAGGGTTCAGCACTCGAAGATGACAATGTACGACGAAACTATGACGATGAAGAACCCGTAATATAATCCACTAATATTATAAAGGTGAAATCCCGTATCCATGCAGCAAATCCGAACTAAATGTATCGGGTTTTCAAACGTGACATCAACAGTAGATGTATCAAAGTTGAAAAAACACGATGTTTTTGATGTCATTTTGTTGGTATGTTTATGTGTTCCTTTTTATTGTTCAAGTAAAAAGTATCTTAAAGACTTGTCCTGGGTTCCCCAGTTGCAAGAAGTCAGCCGCAAACTGTTTGCGTCTGCGGGGTCTTTACGCAGATTGCGAAATTTCCTCCCAACGGCCACTAAAACTGCGCTTGCCCAATCCCTTCTTCTCCCAATCCTCGACTATGCTGATGCTTCTTATCCAGATCTCAATGTAGTGCAGCTAGATAAGCTTGAGCGACTCCAAAATTTTTGTATCGGATTCATATTTGGTTTGCGCAAATATGATCATGTCTCAGAGTTTCGCCTTAAACTCAAGTGGTTGCCTATCCGTCTTCGCCGGAATGCCCATATTTTATCCCTTCTCTACAGTATTCTGTTTAATTCCACAACGTCGTCCTATCTCAAAGAACGTTTCAAGTTCCTACATGATACTCACAGTAGACACTTGAGATCATCGGAGAATTTGAGACTTTTGATGCCTGCTCATTCCACCAAATTTTATGACCAGTCCTTCACGGTCCAGGCTGTTCGTTTATGGAACGAATTGCCGGTGTCAGTAAGACAAGCACAGTCACTCGTTGCTTTTAAAAGCCTAGTTACAAATCATTTTCAGTCTCTGTAATTTCATGCAGTCTCAGTTAAATTTGTAACCATTCTAGTTTTATTTTTGCGATTTAATGTTAAAGACACAAATATCCACATATATATTTATTTACTTTTTTTTTTTTTAATATGTATATTATACATAAGTAGATAACTTTACTTTTGTTATTTAAAATTTTTGTGTAGTAGGTACACCACTGACTACCCCCTTTTTAATTTTAATCTCTGGAAGTGTGTCTGGAAGATATCGCTATCAGCGATAAGACCGCCTTTGTAACCATAAAATTATTAGTTTTGTAAGCCCGTTATGTTTAATTTTTGGTGTACAATAAAGTTTTATTCTATTCTATTCTATCTTATTAAACTTATTAATAAATTAATAAGCAATTTCATTTAATATACTTTGTAGAAACCCTTGTAATTAAATAAATCACGTTACTGAAAAAAAAATACATATTACGATGTATCGTTTTGAAAAAACGCTCCTCAATTGTAGGTAGCAAAACGATATGGTCTGCTATCCATTACTGTTATTATTGAAACCGTCAACAAATAACAATCCGTTCAGCTTTCGACACTTAAAATTGACAAAACGCCTAAATAGGTACGATGCCTCGGGGCCATAAATTATCATCCAAATAAGATGGTAACTGGGACTCGGAGCCAAAATAGTAGGCAACGTGTCCCCTTAATTGTTCATTTGTATTTTCGCCAAAGAAACCGTGTCTGTCGTTCTCGAGAGAATATAATGAATTATTTCATCTTTGGTCGTCTCAATATGAACATTAGTGATAAATATTGGCAGTTTTCTTTCTGCAGCTTTAAATCGTCCCTCCACATTAATCGCAACACCGGTTTTACCCATTTAGCGATATTTGGGGTGCTTCTTACGAAAACATACTTTTTACCATCCATTGTAATTGTTGTGCACATTGCACGGAGTATCCGACTGAATCATTGCGCCGTTATTAGCAACGTTCGCGTTATTCGTACCTATCAGGTTGAACATACGCTAGGCTCATGCGCTTAGGTACACCGCCCGGTGGCGGACATCACCGGCCCGGTGATGTCCGCCGCTGCCTGGGGGGGGGACACTGCCATACTTGACATAGGTGTCCAATTTTTCACAAGGATCTTTCACCATCTCTTACGAAAGATATAGATATATAATTAATTGTCATGTACGCAACTATAGTTATTGGGATTAGTTCAACGGATATACTACCAGATGGCGACACCGTTCAATATAGGTGTCAAAAATTCGCGTGAGAGGGCTCTCTATTCCATCTATATTACTATACTCTTTGGCCGCTGCGTATGTACATGACTCATGTTTATTTAGTTTTTCTTGTAGGTACCTGCATAATTTCTCAGTATTGAGGAGTTTTTTGTAGCAGATCACTACCATTCTCATCCATGTTGCATATTACCTCGTGGAGAGAAGAATTATGTAGGTGCGATAGTCCCCCTATGCATTCGTTGTGTTTCGTATTAGTAAACTTACGGGAACGTGATATTCGGTGTTACACTTTTTTATGTCCCTTAGCACGTTAAGACACAGAACTAAAATAATTGTACAGAGGAGAATGCCCACTGTTCTACTTTCCGCCGTTGTGCATCAAAATATAGCGTAAGATAGTATAAATTGGATATAAAAGAGAAGTGGTGTCAAAGTTTCGCAGTCGCATGCTTGTTACTAACAATCGTCTATTCATCTGTACTTCAGAGAACCAAGGAGTCCGTGGTGGTTCAGATTGTATTGTCCTGTACCATATACCCTTCTCTTCTCTTCAGATCTTTTGTCAAAGTAAGTCCTAGTCCTTGCGGAGTCGAGTAATCTTCGCACAGCACAGCCCGCGTGCTTATTCAGTTATACCCAGTTGTTTGGAAAACTAAACTGTTACTCGTACAAACTAAAGTGCGAATTGTAGTCAAATTCAAACAAACCAGAAAAGGAAACTACATTATTACATAATTATGAAACCTTTATTTCAACATTACATGCTTTGTTTCTACTACAATGTGAATGATATGAAATTACCTGAAACAAAAAAACAAAGATTATGTTAAAATACAATTACAATTGAATGATTAATCGAACGAGAAAAGGGATGAAGCTTATAATTTCTAGTTTTCGTTTAGATAACTATTTTGAAGAACACTCAGACTCCGACTTTAAAATGTCAAACAATTTGCCCGCCAAGAACTCATTATCAGCAATCGCGCTTGCAAAGCCAACGACGACGACGACGTCAAAATATATTTAAGTTTTAAAATAGCGAGATTGTGTTAAATTGATATTATGATCATGTTACCTACTTTAGTTAAACAATACCTACCTACTATTACAAATAGCAATTACTACATGGTTTAGGTCTGCACAAGAAACGTGTACGGATGAAGATTAAAGAAACTTACGGTGTGGGGGCAACCATAGCGGCAGCAGTCAGCTGCGATATGATGGACCCGGCGACGACGTTGCCATAGTAGGCCTGCGCTGCGGCTGCGGTCGAGCCCGCAGCGATGCCGACGCTGCCGAAGCCCAGCATTGGCGCGACGACTGGGGCCAGCAGGCCCCCTGTGCCGTAGATGACGGCACCTCCAAGCACGTTGACGGCAATGGCAGCCAGAAGACCCATTGTTTACTGAAACATTGTACAACATTTTATTGTTCACACCCTTATAATTGTATGGGTAACTTCTTTACTTTTCTAGCATTTTGGGAGAGACTAAATAAAAAATCGTGGTTATTCGTTTACTTGGTAGCCGATTTTCACGTAGGTACTTATAAGTTTTTATACTAACATGGTCAATAACACTATCAATAACAGTTCAGTTCTTCAGTTTATCCGTTATCATGGCGTTTGAAACAGCGTCGAAATATCGGGAGCTCAAAACAAATAATAAACTTGTTGTTCATGGCTTTTCACGTACTTAGCGAACGTTTTGTAAATAACAGAAAATAACTTCAAATCGGCACCGAATAAAAACTAAACAGATTCGATGACATTATATTCAGAATACTCGTAGAAAAACTTAAAGATCATCGTTAATTTAGCCCTACCCTACCATTCAAATAATTGTGTACCTACAATACATAGGTACCTACTTAATAATTAATTAATGTATGTAAGTCCAACAACGTAAGTTATGTTGGTAGAAGGTTTCTACACGTTTTCACTTTTAAAGGCATACAACGGGGTGATCCCTGAATAATACAATTAAATGAAGATTACAAATTGATTTGACTGTTCTCCTTGACAAAATCTTGTGGTAGGTACCTCCGAAATTTAAAAACGTCATCAAATTAAGATTAGGAATTATTAATTAACCAGATTCCAATATTATGTTCTGAAAGGTCATATAAATTCATCAAAAGCGCACTTGAAAGACTTGCTTAAAATCTCTAGCTACATAAATGTAAATTTAGTTTTCTTTGTTTTAAAAGTTATATGTACAGTCTCAAAAATACGGACAAAATAATGTAGGAAGTGCAGTAGCAATTCCTTTGCTTCATTTTTACAAAATGACGGTGAAACAATACTACGTACAACAGGGATTTCTCTTCCGACTACACAAGTAATTTAAATAAAACGTACGTGCAATACGAATAATGGATTTTATATGGCAGACTATTGTTCTAATTTTAACAGTAAACTTTCCATGATAAATAAAACCTACCTACCTAACCCAATAGGGTCAAATAATCGAAGGTTACAAACTTACTGATCTACACAAAATGCAAACATACGTTGGCTTTGCTAAACGTACGATTATCTAGCACCTAATAGAAACGAAACAGTTTTTATTATTCTAAAACGGGCGTCGCGTCGCGTCGCAGGCAGCCATTTTAAGTAGGAAGACAAAACCTTTCATCTAGATTTTGTTCTTTTATAGAAATTTATAAACAACAATTTTGTTAAGTTTTGAGGAGGCAAAATATATCAAACAGATCTTGGAATTTATGTAAAAAAAATCTTACCGTTTTGGAATAAATAGAAGCTCTGCACTAATACAATCACTGAACAATATTTGCGGAGTGCACTGAAGCTCCGTTGACCCCGAGCTCGCTTTTATAGACTTCGTCAGACGGATAACTAAGGAGCTAACTCACGGCACTTTATTCTCGCCCCTATGTCATAGACTGAACAAATAAAGTACTGCACTGAGTGAAATCTGTGCGAGAAAATGTCACTAAATTCTCTACTAAAAACGTGGCAGCCTACACTCTGACTCACTCTGTCCAATCGATAAAAATAGGGTTCCACAAGGTTTCCACAATATTTAAAAAGTGTTTTAGTTCAGACTTGCTGCTACCCACGACTAAGTTTGCGTGAAAATTTGGGTGTGTTTTTCAGGCTACATATAAAATCTTCAAACACCGATATTATTGTTATTTAATTAATTTAAAATGTAGCTTTTTTCAAAAGACAAACATTCGCGAAAATGTGTTCCTTTTTTTTTGTTCATAATCATCATCATCATCATTTCAGCCGAAAGACGTCCACTGCTGGACATAGGCCCCCCAACTGTAGCCACATTAATCGGTCCCGTGCGACTCGCATCCAGCGGATCCCCGCAACCTTCACCAGGTCATCGGTCCACCTGGTGGGAGGCCTTCCAACGCATCGTCTTCCGGTTTTTTTTTGTTACGGATGGGAGATCATCCAATGACGCCTCCCGCTCTTAGCAGAGCGGAAAGAAGTGCCAGGCTTGTACTGACTAAAACCCATCCATGTTCCTTCTTAGCCCTTAGTGTTCAAGGGCCACGGTATCTCTTTAGAATAGTCCCCCAACCCCGGCAAGCAGCGGTCCTCTCGGACCACTTCCGATTGTTGTAGTCTGTCATGAAAATACAATATTTTTATGAATAGTGTTTTTTTTTAATTATTTAAATTAATAGTGTTTAAATGTATCGCTAAATAAACCAATTCTTTACAATAAATATAAGGCACGACTAGTGATTTATTTGAAACGTAATCTACACGGAACCATAACTTAAATATTTCATTTTATATCGAGGGGAATTCCCAAGCATAGAGAATGTTGCCCGGTTAGTTGCTTGTACATCCTTTAGAGATAGGATCGGTCACTATCTCTAACACCATGATAATTTATTATGATGCAAGTCTTTAAAATGACTAAAAAAATGAATGATTAAAATAAGAATACTTAATACTTTCAGGTATGAGAAAATATTCAACCAACCTAATAAAAGATAATCAGTAGCAAAAGAAAGAAAATACCAATTATTAATAAAAAAAACATGAATATTGTGTCTATCTACAAATTGGAAAGATGAGTTTTAATATGACCCACCCTCAAATGCAAAAGATGGCATGGCCAGTACAGAAAGTAATCTCAATTAGATTACGAATTACCTAGGTATTCAGATGACACGATTACCAGGAAAGGAACGAAAAATCCATAATGCGTTTTAAGTGATGGTTGAAACTCTTGAACTGATAAATATAGAACCTGAACTAAAAACTTTATTGATAATCTACCTACTGCCCGCGACTTAAGAAATATATTATGAGGCACTTGGTAAGTAAGAGTATAGCTTTCCAGAGTCCTACCATAAAGAAACCATTTTTTTAATCGGATTAGGAGTATCGGAGATCCTCTAACTTCCATACTTGCAAACTTTACCCTACATTTAAACTTTACATTTTTTGTTACTTTCATTTTCCTTTACCTCTTTAAAATATTATTTCCTATACACTTATTGTATGTAGATCATTAATCCCGTACCTAATTAATACAATAAACTGCTTCAGCCTTCAGAAATATCTCAAAAACAATAAAAACATCAACTAGTCATAAAACGAAAATGACGGACATATACAGAACCATTTATCAGCAAACTCTCGACATGAAGAGTATTAGGAATAAGTGGGATGTACCAACCACAGAGTAAATAATATGAATGTTGCCTAATCATAAAAATCGGTAAAAGTACTATACCAATTAATTTTATTGAAATTGACCAGATTTTATTGAATAATCATCTATATGCCTATACTATAAGTAGATAACTTACTGACTTTTACCACCTGAAACATTCTATTGTAAAGTCGCCCACATTCCAAAGTACCTACAAAATATCAGATTATATCACATTATCATATTTTTAAAACAGAGCCATCTGTTGAATAAATGACACACTAACATAGAATCGTTTCGTATCTGATCTTCGAAAGCGACAGCACACAAAATAAAAATTACAATATAAAATTGAAATGGTAAAAATACAGCCTAATATTAGACAACCGGATAAAATATTGGTGTAGAAAAACATGAAAGTATTTTAAAATGTCTTTTGTTCTTATGTATTGCGGTAGATGTCGCTACTGCATTAGCTCTCAAGTCTTGCACCTCGTGGTCGTTGAACTCGTCAATGCAAGGCAACCAAAATGTTTTTTCTACAGAATGCTAATTTCATCGAACAAAGGCATGTTGATATTATGTTATGCTTATTATCACTGACACTAAGCAAGTCCTAACATAATATTTGAATGGGTAATTTGTATAGTTGGAATTTTAACTCTCGGCGCCGCCGAGTCGAGCGAGCGTTGTAATCCCAACAGTTTGCTTTTAATTAGGTATTCGGTAGTGAAAACGGGCAGTAGTTCTTTTTTTTCAATGAGGTCGTCCTACTGACTCCTGATACTAGTACCTAGGTACCTACTATGTAACATACTCTTGGTGCCTACATATACCTTTAATTTTAACGTGTTAATCCTACACTGTTTTGGTCTAAAATTGTTTTTTTTCTGTAGGTTTCAAGGCAGGGACGCAGCGAGGCGGGGAAGGGGGGGGCGATAGCAAGTTCCTGGGTGTTTTTTTTCGATTTCCCATGATTGTGATGTTGAGGTCGATCCGGAGACTTTATCTTCCATGATATGTCCCGTCGAGTAGGATTAAAGGGAAATTTCTTCAGACCAAACGCGGGCCAGTAGCAGGGCGGGGCGTCAGCAATGCAAGACACTCTTCACAGTCTTCACACTGGACACTGTACACACTGCGCAGCAGCCGGCAGTTGCAGCGGGCGGGCGGGCAATCGTTTAACAACCGCACGCCGCAAGTGGAAATTATGTTTTCCTTTTTCCCAATTCTCCGTTATTCTTTTCTGAATAATTTCGTTCAGGATAAGACAGTTAAATTGTTTCTCTAGGATTTCGTCGAGCTTCATTGTCTCGGCGCTTTTCTGGTGTTCGCCACTGTTAATTCTGGTTTTCACGAGTTGCAGTGGTCTGGGAGCAGTAGGGCGCGCTGCTCCCAAAAATAAGAGGCACCGCTCGGCCGCACTTGAACCGCCATGCTTCGCTCTGCTCCCGGATATGCCCGGCTGCCAATGTTGTGAGATCTCACATCTCAATATCGTCTTTTGGTGAGTCATCATCTTAACCTAAAATGTTCCCACTACTGGGACACAGCCATCACGCGGGCTTAGTGTGGGTTGGTAGATGTCACATGTCTTCGAATTTTTAGTTCTAGGACATGCCTATTTCGTCAGGATGTTTTCTTTCACCGTTTTTGAGGGCAGCTGTTTTTGGTGAGTAAGAGCCTATAATAAATAAATTTGTATGCAATAAAGCGGTGAAGTTAGACTAAAGATGACGATGATGATACTATATCGCCAAAAGGAAAATAATACAACCAATCAAATTCTAACATTTTGTTCAATCATAATTAAATCATTTAGTTTTAATCTAGTAAGTATAATTAGCCTACTAGCTATGTCTCTCGAGACAGTTGCCACAGATACTGCATCATGAACTGTCTCGAGAGATACGTAAGAACCTAAGTTCTGTAAGGTATGGCTACGCGAAGATTTCGCTACGAGAGTTTCACTTGACGCCTCAGCTACGAATCCGCTACGGCTACGATTTTGCTACGGTTCAGCTCCACAATTGCTGTTGACGGCCTCGGTTCTATTAGTCATGCTCATGATTTAAAACTTCTGAATTTATTATTTTTCATAAAAGATCCAGAGTATTTTACCATGATGATTAATTTATGATTGCTTTTGCCGATCGGGACGAGCCGAACGAATGGCGAGTACTCATGTTGTTCTTCAGCTAACACTGACTAAAATACAGTATCGAATGTGGCCGATTCGAACAAGTCCATAATTATGTAGCATGCCTTAAGCCCCGTTCACACGGCTTTCATATGTATTTGTACGTTATTTTGTAGTAAACGTTTGGGATCACAGCAGTGTTTTCAACTGTATGGACATTAGGTATTGACGTGGAATCGCATCCTTTTACTGTAAGCGAGCAGGACAGCGCCATACTCTTATGTGAACGGTCGCTTAGGAGGACGACTGATTCTCGCATAGTATTTTAAAAAAGGGCCCCAAGGGGAGCACAGCACTTTTATCCCATCTGCGCCCCCAACCCAGGCGATGTATCTGCTAAACTTATTGATTGCTCAGGAGTTTAGGAACCGAATCTTGATATATTTATGAGTAGCAGTAAAGCTATGTGTTAATATTGCTAAAAGTTCTTTAGTTAATGTTATGCTGTTGGCTTGCTGTTCGCTTTAGTGCAAACTACAAAAAAACGAATTTTGACTATCATGAGAGTTAATCTTAGGAGGCAAACACATGAACAAATAAAATTGCTTACCGTGTGATATATCAAAAGACTTTTTGTGAGAGAGATATAGGGAGTGGTTCCATATTAATCCATAAGATTAATATGGAACCACTTCCCCCTATATCTCTCAAACTACATTATCAAATTATCAAAAAATACGATTTGTAGGTCTTTACTTATATCTTTAGAAAAGAAGATTACTGGTCGACCTATATATAATATATCTTATAGGTGTTCCAGTAATCTTTTTTCTTTGTATAAGTATGTCCAGATGGTCTTCAAATAACGTGCTTAATATTGTCCGTACGGTTTTATCTACCTACATTCATCAGTTTTGAATACGTCATTTGTGCAAAATACTTTAATTGAGAAAATTAAACAAGAAAGCTGATCTTGCTGGTAGGTCAAAGGAAAATTACGATAGTTTTGAAAATAAAGATTATCATCATCGAGACAGTCATGTGAAATGATTAGCCGGAGGCTCTTGGTTCCCTCTTGATTGATTCGCTTACCCGCCCAAGTGATCAGAGACCTTAGAAATTGGCTAAGACATTCAAATAATAACGAGCGATAGACGGGACAAAGGATTGTCCTACAAAAATTTTGGTCCCTCATATTATAGTCGGGAGGCATGACAGCCCGTTGGTGAGGTGTCTAGTCACCTGTACAATGTCTATGTTTTCGATTAAGTACTAACATAGGTTAAGAATATTGTTACTAACCCAATTGATCTTTGTTATCTGATTGAATAAATGAATATATATATATATATTCCCAGTGTCCACTCTATAAGTCTTTTAAATCTCTTTGGTGTCAAATTCAAATTGATATCTCAACCCATTCCTGAGAAAAAGGGTCATAAGGCTGGACAACAAAGTGGTCCTTTGAATTCTGTTTTTTTACACAACCCTATAGACTATACAAGTATACACGGTTTACCTACCTTTATTAAAAGAGAAGTACAATCATCAACCGCACATTAGAATGCGTCATCACAGTAAACAGACGACGCTCTGATAGTGGCTGGTATGAGCAGGAGGCTTACTCGTCCCGATAGCTGGTTCCCGCGACCGGCGTTGGCCGCCAGTGCCCCAGTCGGGACGCACACGGCGCGACTGTAACACGCCTCCTTCCCTCCAGCGCACTAACGCGACCGACGCTTATCTCTTATCATTACGAAAATGATACATCAAATTACCTCACTAGTGCTCAGATAATGAACACTCCAATGATAACACCTACAGTACCGATTTAATTCGTTTAAGACATTTTTTTGTTTCTGCGTATTTTGTTACTGAAACTGTGATGGAAATAAGCGTGTGAAGAAGACGTAAAGTGATAAAAGTTTCTGTTATAAGTCTATAATTCGTGTGCTATTCAAGATGAAGATAATATTGTTAGCGGTGACCCAGCTCGTGGTGATAGTCAGTATCCAGTGTGCTCCGTGCACAAAAGAGCAAAGCTTGGACATTACAAATGGGGTGAAGCACCCGAACTCATCAGTGATATTCGAAGGAGTGGAGTATAAGGACGGGACATGGTACGAGCTCAAGGAGAACAGCACGACTCTGGTGATGGGATGCCCGTGCATCGGGAGGAAATGTGTGCACAGATGTTGTAAGCGCGGGAGCGCATTTTACAACGGATGTACTGAAACGAACTCTTCTGCTATAAATCCCTTCAGTCCGCCTGTGTACAACGGGAAGGTGGAGACGACCGTGGCTGCGCACGAGCTGTTCTTCTACTTGTACCAGCGACCTTGCGACGACAGCTACTTGGTCGACTCAGGTGCCCCTGGCGAGGAACTTTACATTCAAGAGGTAACATTATTTATTATTTACTATAACTGTCACTTAGTACCTCTAGCTAGGTCTCTCTCGCTTACCACTTATAAAATTAATTGTAATGGACACTCAAAATTGATTCATAGAGAATACGGAGAAACCTTCGAAACACTTATCATTGTGTCTCATCAACACATAAAGAAACGACAGGCAATGGCCTGATATCTATGTCTTATCTCATGTGGTTTGAGTTTTTCAAACAAAAACATACAGTTCCAATATTATTTTACGAGTGGATAGTACTACTAGGAAGTATCTTAAGGTTAAGTTATAACCACTATCCAAAATTCGGATACCTCATCCCTCCGGTTTTTACCCCAATTAAATATTTTGCACGCCTGCAGTGCCACTTAAAGTCGAAGCAATATTATGGCCTTAAAATCAGCGATCAGGATATGATATTTCGGATCTGGATACGGATATGGATTTAGGAATAAAATTATATCGGTTTCGGATACGGTTACGGATATGTAATTATTTCGGATTATCCGTTAGTTTCGGATAGTTTCGGTTCCGGATATTAGATTGAAGTAAAATATAAACACAAAAAGTATGTAATAATTTGGTTATTGGATATAGGTTTTGTCTAGTCTAGGTTATCATTTGGTATTATAATCAGTCATTTAGGTAAGTAATTATTTAGAGATGTTATAATAATTACGTGAAACAAAAACCTGTCGAAACATGTTGTTTTATTTAGACTCCGCCCTTATACGAAACTATCCGAAACTTGTGAAACGGATACGGTTATGGATATATTTTTATTTCGGATGTCCATAGTTTCGGTTACGGTTACGGATCTCCATAACATCTCTGCTTCATCATCATCATCATCATCATTTCAGGTCAAAAGACGTCCACTGCTGGACATAGGCCTCCCCCAAGTGTCACCACATTGGCATTTTGGGGGGTTTTGCCATAATCGCCACGCTTGGCAGGCGGGTTGGCGATCGCAGTACGGTTGTTACAAAAGCACAGAGAACGCTGCTGCCCATTCTCTGGCAAGTCCCTTAGTCGCCTCTTACGACACCCACGGGAAGATATGGGATGGTGCTATTCTTTACGTCCGACACCATACAGAGCATCTCTGCTTAAAATTACTCAATTACGTTCATACGATAAAATGAGTAGGTACACGAAAACACGTGAGTCAAAAAAGACCAAAGAAAACTTATTTCATAGTTTTGATAAAAAAATTGTTCTGTTCCTTTAAAGAAAAAATGGGTTGGAAAAAAAGATTCTTGCAACATACAAAAACTAGCTGTCCCGCGCAACTTCGTCTGCATCACATTTTCCCCGTTTTCGCAACATTTTTCATTGCTGCTCCGCTCCTATTGGTCGTAGCGTGATGATATATAGCCTATGTCTTTCCCCAGGTTGAAATTTATCTTCTTGCCAAATTTCATTAAGATCCGATCAGCCGTTTAGTCGTGAAAAGGTAACAAACAAACAAACAAACATACAAACATACAAACAAACATACAAACAAACAAACAGAGTGACTTTCACATTTATAATATTAGTATGGATGGCAGCATCATCTGCCTAGCCATTTCCCAACTACGTTGGGGTCGGCTTCCAGTCTGACCGGGTTCAGTTGAATACCTACTTGGAGCGATTGCCTATCTGACCTCCACAAGCCCACAACCTAGTTATTAGCGGGTAATACGATACCCCTTGGTAAGACGGGGTTGTCAGATTTTCGGCCCCCTTTCTAGGTACCTGTCACGATTGTCAAAGATCTACAAATGCCAGCGGGGATCAAGGCACGGAGGAAGAAATGTAAAAACGTATGAGAGTGATATAAGGATCACCGGCTTGTATGCCAATCCCGTTTAAAGATTGAAGTCGTTGCAGAAATTCGAACCTAGGCCCTCTAGTCCCTTGTCAAAAATGGTAAATACGAAATACATGTTAATTAAATAGGAAAGTAGACAGAAGCAGTGCCAGTTCGAACCTAAATAGAAAATGTAGGGAGGTTTATGCGTAGTAATAAATTCTTTTGCAGAAAAGTTTATGTAAATTTAAAGTCTGCTAAAATTTGGCTTATCATTTCTGTCGTATTAATTCCACAGAAAATATGAGATGTGGTTTATGAATCCATCGAACAAAATGAATGAAACTCCTTATCATGATGATTCATTGGTACATTGTGATGTTTATAAGGAAATAATGCAAAATGTTACCTATATGACAAATATATACCTACGATAGTTAACACAACAACATTGTTTACTCACTTAGACATGGGTTATTCAGAATGCAGTTTTTCAGTATTAGAACCTGTGAACTCGTCGATATATTCACGGAAATCGGAAAAACGTAAAGGCTGAAAACTTAAAAGTATGGTGTTAGCTCTAAGTAGATACATATTCGTTAATTTGGCTGTTATAGGGGCATACCAAAAATAAGTTTTTGAATAAACGAAGAAGCAAAGCCGTGTTCAAACAACTGAAGTTTCTGAAATTACGTTTGTAAACCGAAATGATGTGAATTTGTGTGACGCGACATCTTCATCTACATTCACCTGTAGCTTTTGCTGACTTATTTTTCAGTCTTACCGACTAGCTGACAAGTATATAAAAAGTTATCACAACCGCTGCTGCTGAGCATGGGGCCCTGGGATCGAAGCTTGGGTCGGGCCACGTCATATCGGGTTTTCCCACCACACATACATAGGACTGGCCAAATGTGGGTGACTAGGCATGGTCACGAGAGATATTACAGTGCGCAAGGGTGTGCCTTAACACAGGTGCACATTTCACTTTGCCTATTGATTTGATTTGATTTGATTTGTGGTCAGACGTGGCAGCAATCTTATTCGAACGGAGAGAGATTAGTTGCAGGACCAACTGCTTACCGGGGTCCCTTCAATAATTTCCGAATGAAACACTTAATAACATTTTGCCCGACCGCGACATGGGAATCGAATCACAGACGCTCAGCACACGAGCCATGAACCAACGGAGCACCCACTACAAATTATCTCATAGTGAGTCCTGTCTACGGCAGTGACGATTCTTCAAACATTAATGGGATTCCAAAAAAGGAAGATGGCCTATTCGAAACTCCGTTCACTCATCTTGATGGCTTTATGGCATACACAAAAGGGTTCACAATCAATAGACTGACGTAGGTACAACATGGGCAGATAAACGAATAAGAAGGAGATGTTGATAGAAATCATTCATCCATTTGACCAGCACCGACTAGAAGGTGTAGTGGTGACGACCGTGACATATGCAATGTGTTATTTATTTCACCTGCTTTCAAAACGCGAGGAAACCGGCATGTCCTACAGCCCAGGATAACATGCGATGTATACCAACCCGCATTGGGCGCACCCATTCCCTCTCATAGAGAGGGGGCCGGTAAAGTAGCTGTGTGAACCTTAGATGCTGATTATCCATGCTACAATGCCAAAGGAATTTCAGGTGCGTTGCTATTCTGGAGAAAAGTCTCCGAATGTAATTTTAGGTGCCTGTAATTTCACCGACAAAGCCTTTCAAGCCGCCTGAGCAATGCTTCTTGCTGGCAGAAGTCTGAGTTTTCAGTGTTGGTTGTACTTCTTCGTACAAAAAAATTCACAAAGAGCTCTGCTAACTACTAAAGTACCTACTTATGTACTTCGTTAATAGTCACGCGTGTAAATAGCCGTGTTGACTACTAGTTAAAAGTTAATCGGAGTTTATCTTAATTAGTAATCAAAGCACAAAGCTTTTCTGCAATTTTTAAGTAAACGGAGTTACTGTTGTTTGTACAGATTTTAGAGTATTGTATGTACAGTCATGAGCACACCATTAAATACATGTTACTGTGAAAAATAAGTGTGAAGATGAAATTACATGTAAGACTAGCCAGCTAAACTTAGGTTTATTCGCAACCTAAAAACTTTGGATCAAAAGTTATCATATTCCGAATCTGAAGTATTTATTATTATGGATAGTTAGCTTAGAACCATGACCAACCAGCACGCTAGGGCACCTCGACCAAATTGGTTAGTTTAGTTTAGAACTGCGACAAAACGCGCGCGAGCTGAGCGAGCGGTACCGGGTTAGCAGCCGGCGAGCGCTACATTCAAGTTGGTTGGGCATCAAATCTCCAGTAATAATCGCATTTTCAGGGCACCGTCAATATTCTTAATCCTTCTTAACCCTAGTTTAGCCGGCTGATCTTGAATCTATCTTCGCACCCATCTTTAATTACTTAGCATTTTGAAAAGTATTGATTACAATTTCATGTTGTTACGAACTTTTGTAGATTATTGAAACCCATATAGAATATGTCTTTTCCCAAACTTTAAATCGTTTTTCACGAGAAAATCGCATTTGAATGTATGCAGGTGTAAACATATTGTTGCTCATGACTGTGTGCTATGACTAATGATAATTAAAAAGAACACTGTCTTAGTCGCCTGCCTTATCCAAAGATAAGTTTATTTGGTCACTGATTAGAGAAGTGACCTTCCGTCGCCCAAACTTGGAAATTATGTAATTATCTTATAATCCTAGTTTGTACTTGCATAATCCAAAGTATCTTCTATCAGCTTGACCAAAAATGGACATAGAAGGCACATGAACAAAATGAGACATGGACATTGGTAAAGAAACCTCCAGACACAAAGATTATTGGATGTAAGTGGGTCTTCCGTTTAAAAGACGAGCCAACCGGTATAAGATACAAGTCCAAGTCTTGTCGCATCGTCATGTGCATAGATGCTCCTTAATCTATGTACCATCCATCATCATTCCTTGTTGTTGCAGAAAAAACAGCTACATACCCTGTATCTGTATTGTTACTTGGTTCCTTTTTCTTCAGCCTGCAATTTTTACTCAAGTGGCCATATCGGTTGCAGTTGAAACATCTCGGTCCTTTCTTTTGATATTGCTGAGGATTCTTGGGCTTATGATATTTACAATTACTGTAGAGAGCGGTGTCTGAATTAGTTGGTACTATTTCTTGAAGTAACTTTGTTTTTATACAAATGGTTACTATAAATTGAGTTCATGAATCCAGACGTGGGGCGCCAACATTTTTTTTCGGTTATTAAAAAACAAATATTATTCAGTAAGTAGGTTCCGAATTAAAAAAAAATATATGAAACAAATATTATTCAGTTATTAGGTTACGAATATTAAAAAAAATAGGGGTTGACGATGAAGTTTGAAAGTATAATTATGAACGAAGTCAGAGGCCACGATTGGTTTCTGTTGGAATTTAGGGATTTTTTGAGAGACTTCCGAGGTCGTTCCATATCAGGTAAACTATTTACCGGAACTGCTACGCCAAACATTCGACTGTGACTCGTTAGAGATAAGCAAACAATGGCTCATTACTCTGAGGTAAACGGGAACAAATAGTTTCAAGTGTAATGACTTCAAGTACAAGGATGAGAAACATTAGATAATGTCTAACTTTTGGGCGCTATCCCTGTTTACCGAGATATGTAAACAATTGGCCGCGAGCTTCACGTGTTGCATCAGAGACCGCCTAGGAAACATTAAAAGTTATCTCACACCATGAGGTACTGCGACGCGATTCGATCGCCACGTGAAGAATCTCGTCGCAACGACTGAGGTCGTGGAAGGGGCCCTAAGAATGATGACTGAGACTTATTCGTTAGTTCATTTCCTTCTTTACTTTTTAAATATCAAATAAGCATTTAAAATATGAAAAACAGTAGCACACGGGTATCGGGAACAGGGTCGAAGCTGCCGGCTGTCAGGGCTCCAGAGAAAGGAACCTCCTATACTAGGAGTACCGCTTTCTGAAGCCCTTGTTCTAGCTGCCTAATGAGAGCCTCCTCAGGTATTACAGAGACTTAATTATGTTTGTGTAAATACATTCATTGAGTGTGAATTTGTGATGTTTAGCTGCCATAAAAACTTTACCAACCTATATTTAGTTAAACTTAGATCCAATATTAATAATAAAGGCTTGGCCTGTTCGACCTCCATTTGGCAATAAGCTTGCACGGAAAATTATGTTATCAATCGTCTGTGCCACTTGTCACCGATTCTCAATCTGAAATCTCTGTTTGCATAATGATAAGGCTAGGGACATTTCTAAACGTAATAACGACGTTTCACTGCATTTTTTCGTATAGTCACTCGATTTTTTACCATTTGGAAAACTTGCTACGAAGGAAAGTAAGGAAAACAAAAGAAAGTTGTATTTATTGGGTTTATAATAAACAGAAATACCTTAAAATTATTTTAAAGTAATAAACAAAGCTGGACACGAGTGGCCATGGACGACCAGGAAGTTTTTAAATAGAATCCGGAGTTCCGGATACAGGTTGGTCGCAGCAAGGAAAACCTGTTCAGGTGGAGATACATAAATTACTCTGCCTTTTTTTACTGATTTGAAATGAGTAAATGCTCATAATCCCGCTCTGGGCGGAACGGAAGGTAGTTTCAGACTTGTAGTTACTAAAACTTATCCATGTTCCTTCTTAGCCCTTTGTGTTCCAGGGCCACGGTATCTATTTCGAACAGTCCCGCAGCCCTGGCAGGCATCAGCCCTCTCGGACCCCTTCCGATTTGCTGACTCTCTTTGAGGCGCGCGTGGAACACGAACGCGCCGACGACAAGGACTGTCGTCATAAGACGGACGGACGGTGAGCCAGCCCATCACTCACCGTCCACAGGCCCGCGAAATGACTCTACCCTGGAGTGTAAATGTGGTAATGCCCCACAAACGATGGGACACTTGATATCGTGTCCTGACTGTCCTTTTGTTTGTACAGCCAAAAGATAGGTCCTTTAGGACAGGCGCATGGACGTTACTGAAAGTGCCAAACTCGTCGCTAAATTTTGGGCTGACTCACTCTTAAATTATCATCGACACGCTAATATGAAGAAAAACAAAGCTATAAATGCCAAAAGGGCCTCAGCTCGGCCTGAGGCTGATTTTCAACTGCAGTAGCGAATGGAGCTGATGGAGTTGGATACGTTCGAAATCGCTATGTGTTTTTGGTCCCATTTTTCCTAGACCATTGGGCTAAATCCCAAAAAACACACAGTTTTTTTTTGTGTCAGGACCCGATGGGGCTGTTTATAGATACAAACGTAAATAATTAATCGACTAAGGATCTGCAAATCCCACGCACTTTCAAAACTGTCGGGTGTCAGATTAAAATAGGATTTAAAAGCTTTTTGCGTGCCCTTGCGTTCATCCAGACAAAAATGGCTGCGCTATTCCTGGAACATGAATTATAATCTGGATCTGGATCTATCTTGTTTATCCGCTGTTGTTAGCTAAAGAAACATCAATCTTAACATGCTTCCGTAGAGTATTGATTAAATAAATAATGATATATTTATTGTTTTTACAAAAGTATTTTAAATTATTGGTAAGTACACGAGTAGTAAGTCTTTACTGCCTCGTTGGTCTAGTGGCTGCAAGCGCGACTGCTGACCATGAGGTCCTGGGTTCGATTCCCACGGTGGGTAAAGTGTTATTGGGTTTTTACATCTGGAACTTCTCAGTAGCAGGCGGTTGATGGCAATAAAGGATAAGGCGATAAAGGACTTAAACATAACTGGCGAAATGTGGGTGTCATCATCATCATTTCGGCCTTAAAGACGTCCACTGCTGGACATAGGCCTCCCCAAAGTGTAGCCACATTGACATTTTGGTTGGTTTTGCCATAATGGCCACGCTTGGCAGGCGGGTTGGCGATCGCAGTACGGTTGTTACAAACGCACAGAGAACGCTGCTGCAGCAGCGTTCTCTGTGCGTTTGTAGAGATAGAGATAGAGATCCGCATAAACTGGTTCTTTATAGCTTGATTTTTCGCTGTGCGTATTGTCACGAGCGACAATAGTTACCTATACACTACGTAAGTTTTAAAATTGACTTTCCCTTACCTACACTTACATACATTTATAAATTCACGCCTTATTCCCGGGGTATGTATATGTATATGGGGTTATATATACATACCCCGCATTATGGATAATGCTTTAAGTCCCACGTAATAGGGTCGAGCCACCAACCGGACACAAATCCAGACTCTGTGGCTAATAATGAGAATTTTTTGATGGAAAATCCCAAACACACTTTGCAATATTAGTATAGATTGGGAATTTGAAATTAATGATTCCGCCTACTTTTAAAAAATGTGACACAAAATAGTTTTATCTCGGTCAGGGTTTGTACGCAACCTTGGGAAACCACAAGCTTTGTTAGTTCATCCGTTTCTGGAAAAACAACATATTTGTTTATAATAACTGAATTGTCGAGGGATCATTCGTTTCAACTTCTTCACACTAATGTATAATATAAAAAGTATCTATTTACCTACTTACTCTATTTATTTACACAATTCTTGTCAATTTTCACGATTTTTTAAGCAAATACCTATCTCAGCCACCATTGATTTAAGCAAAAAAGGGTTTAGTAAACCTCGATATCATTTAAGAGCTATCGATTGACACCCCACACAGTTATATATGTATATTTTTTATATATGTATATTTTTTTTCATCCTCCAGTTACATAATGGAGCGCCACTACTATTTTTTTTTTTTGTTAGCCTCTCATGTGTCCCACTGCTGGGCAAAGGCCTCCCCTTTCTCCTTTCAAAGATCGCCCGGCAAACAAGATTAGATTGTCACACCACCTTCGCCGCGGTCTACCTCGACGGCGATTTCCTCCGTCAGGCTTCCAGTGAGTGACGATCCTTGCCCACCTCTCTGGGTGCATTCGAGCTACGTGGCCAGCCCACTCCCACTTTAGCTTGGCTGTTTTTTCTCCGACATCTGCAACTATTTTTATTATTTTCAATATTTCACAGCATATTTATGGAGCGGTTCATAGAAGGCCCCTACTCTCCTAGTCTCGGAATGAAAACTTTGGGACATACGGACGGACAGACAGTCGGGCAGACCGAATCCATAAGGGTTCCGTTTTTGCCATTTGGCAACGGAACTCTAAAAATGAGTTTCTAAAAGTAATAATTAATTAATTTAATTCCAAAACGTCTTTTATTGAACTCAAAAACTGTTAAAATTAAGTTACACAAACTAAACGAGATAAAAGATAGACATTTTTGTTACATTTGCCAAGGAAAGTTGTTAGTTTCAGTGAGTATATTTTCCAGCAATCCTAGTACTGCAAATTAGTTGATGCAAGTTGCAACATTATAAGTGCGGCACGGTGACAAAGGAAGAACACTTTATCACCAAGGTGTACCTACGATACACGATTATGGTGTACCATTTATGTTATCTGGGAACAGCTGTCCACATTGAGGATACAGATATCTGCATCCCTGTTACATAAAGTATCATTATTTTCTAGCCCTGGTCGCATGTTACTTAGGGTCATCACAACGCGTATTTTTCTTCCATTTTCCGCTGTCAGTTGTCACTCTATCATTTACATATCTCTTTTTTCTTTCATAATATTCCCCACACAATACATCCATCTTGTCACACAGACCATCTTTATAGCAAATTACTGACATTTGGTTCGACAAACAGGCTTTCACTATGATGAAAATATAAATAATGACTGACGCTACAAGTGGATAATGAAAAAAACTCTTCAATAGAGTCATTTGAACCGGTTCTCCTCTTTCGTCGTTTGACATCTGAACAAAATGTCTAATCAAGAAGAAAGAGACAAGCGGGCAAAGTAGGTACACCCACATTTCCCTTCTTTAATAATATAAATACAAAAGTCACACTATTGGTTAGTCTACCTATCTGTAAACTTTTTACGCCTTATCAGTTGAACAGATTCGATAAAAGATGTACACGTAGACCTGACATACTGGGAGACCTGAGTTAGGAAATATTATGCTCTTCTTCCCAGTGATAGTGGGATAACTTCCGACCTATTCGCGGGATCAAGCCGCGTGCAAAAGCTAGTCACTTATATTAAAATACAATGACAATATTACCTACTTAGCTGTGTTATATCAGCTTCCGTTACTAATATAGAATTTTAGTTAGGAATATTTTATCACTTCCGCAAATAAAAATTGGCCTGGTGTCGGCACAAAGCATGCATGATGCTTTGTGCTAATCTAATGATAAACTCATGTACTTCCCCTGTTTGGTGGGCGTTTGTCAGTTTGTCACAATACAATAGTAATACGCTTATAACTTTATTTAGCTCACATCCTACATTTTGGATGGTCTTTACACTTCCATTTCCCAAAGCGATAGAGAGCAAAGAAAACCCAAATTTCGCCAGTTATGTTTAAGTCCGGTAAGTTTATCAAGATTCCAGACTGCTAAGATAGTAACAAAACTGATTAACATTTTTCTCTGCAGTCAGATCCAAGATTCCACGACACAAATGATCAAATTTCTCACAAATTGCGTAGGTAAAATACATTTGTTTCTTGTAGCCCTAGGTCGACCTGCCAAAACAATTAATTTAACGGATATACAACATTACGGCTAATTACAAAACTAGTTTCAACAAAATTCATTCACAAAACATTCTCTGGAGAATTTGCTTCAGTGAAATACTAACAATTTTTTGTTTGCGTGAAAATGAAAAATGTTGAGTGTGCCTATTGTTAATGGTTCTAAATGTAGAAGCTTTCATAAATATTGGGCTGGATTTAATGCACATAGATTTTTTTATGAGTAATTATGGCCTATTTTTGCACTTAAATCTTGTCTTGCTTCTTGAATCATAAGAGTTTAATTGTGATCCAAAGAACTTTGGTTTGTTGCGAGTCTTGTCCACAGTTAATAATTTGTAAATTGAAAACATCGGGCTCTCCTTCCAATTCAACCCAACCACCCTTTAAAGTTCAATCTATCAGGGAGACCTAGAAAAAAACCGTAAAAGAGCTATAGCTGCCGACAGTCACAGCAGCTCTATCTCTTTTTTTTTCTTTCTTTCTTATCCGTCAAACTTCGACTAAATGTCGGGATTCTGAAAGAGGTAAGCTCGTGCAGACAATACAAAATATTATCGTGTTGAGCTAAAGTCAGAATAAATTATGAAAATATTGCACCTGACGCAGCAGTTTTCTAAACAATTGTTTCTTCATATATATTTACATGTTTCTCTTTGTTCCCGACAAAATATTTACGTGAACTGAGCCATATTTCCGAAAGCCAGTAAAATAATACGCTGTAAGGGCTGATCGGAATGCCAACAAATGACTGTTGTTACAAACTATGTATGTCGTGTTTATTGTTACAAGTGGCTTGTAAGCGTGTTCTTTGCGTAAAACTGGCCGCTTGGATCGTGAGAACATTTCTGTGTCGTTAAATCAAGGACATGAGGTTTTTGGAATGCCTTTGTAAAGTATTGGCATATCGTCCAACGTGGCATGATACAAAGTTCAGTGACGATCATGGCGAAGTTTCAAGAGCTTGGTGGGTTTGATGTTGGATCCTGTTTCACGAACCGGTCGTGATTGCTTATTGTAAATTAACGTTTCATATTTTGAAGAAATACTTAAAAAATGTGAATGATAAGAGTGTATTAATATAAGGCAACCAAATAAAGATATTATCTACTCATATACAATATACAAATAAGTTAAATTGAAGTGTCTGTTTGTAATTACCAAAAAAAAGCTTTTTACTCAATGCATATGAACTTTTTACTCAAATATATTGTGCTTATAACAAAACACATTTTTATTATTTTTGTCTGTTTGTTTTTTCCGGTTAATCTCCGAAACGGCTAAACCAATTTGAAGGGACTTTTACTGGCAGAAGGCTAATGTTATACGGAGTTCTTTTATTTTAAAATTAATTAGGGTTCGTGCAAAAATAATAAAACTGTAGAAAGTGTTAGCAAAATTCGATTCAAATAAGGAAGAGCATATTTTTATAATAATTTAACACGGACGAAGGTCGCGGGACAGCTCGTCACAAATAACATTATTATCTGCGTAGGCAGTGTTCATGTTGCGTGGCACATAAAGCTGGTAGCTCAAATGCTCGCAAATGTAATTTTTCTCGGAGGCACATGTAACACGATATTTACGATTTTTCGGACTGCCTAAAACAAGCAATTAATCATTCAATGAAAGGCTAACATACAAGACCCTGACATTATCTAATTTAGTCTGTAACATGGAAAAAAATATTTGTAACATGTTTTTCCTGAAAAATTGGAAGGGTGTGGTACAACCACCTTATTTAGAATTTTTCGAGGTTAATACTATGTACTTACATTATGGTAAAAGCTTTTCAATTTTTTTACATTATGTTTACGTTAAAAGTAAAGTAAAAATGGTTAAGTAATAAGGTAAATTGTGTGTGCTAACATTAGTTTCATTTCGCAATTTATTATAAGAGTCGTGCTTTGCGGAAACTTCTGCTATAAATACAAAACTTAGTTTTTAATAACAGTGATTCTGTTATAACAAAAATCTATGGATTCTCACGATGTTTATTATTTTACTCAACAGAGTAATAAACGTATCAGTGGGAATGGATACCAATTCGAGATAACTATTATTAGTAGTGACGTTAAAATATCGAGTAATAATATTAGTATCGATTAAAATCATTGAGCCCTTGAAGCCTAGTGTGGGAAAAGATGTACCAAGATGTTGAGATGTAAGTGTGGTTAACATCTGGTTATATTGTGGAAGTATCTTATGTCTCTAAGATGTCGAGTAATAGAGAAGTATGGAAGAAGAAGACATGCTGCACCGACCCCAAATAAATTGGGATAAGAAAAGGAGAATGGCGATGATCTTATGTCATTAACATAATACTAGTAACTACTAATATTACATTAATACTACTACTAATTGTACTAACGCTTTTTACGTAGATTAAGTAGTGCAGTTTTTCTCCTGAAAATATTGAATTTCGCCACTTACCACTAAAAGCTTGTATCGATTTATTGAATTTGTGTCGTACGTGTAAAATATCGGTGAATAATTAATAAATCATTGTATGTGGGTTCAGCTATACGTATATATATGTATATACCGAATGTGGGCGTCACTGGGTGGCCCAAAACACTGATATGAAAATGAATATTTTTTGGATACAAAACCGCAATGTATGCGATGGCTAGGCACTAAGTTATAAGCAGTCATAAGTGTAACTTTCTTGTGGGTTAATTTCGAAATAAAGTGAAGAAAAAAAATGTAAACTTCATTACCTCAGTGCTATACTTAGCGCAAGTAACGATGGCGTGTCCAGTGCCCATTTATTCAACAAAAGAGACAGTTTTTTTGTTTTCTTTCTTTAAAACTACTTTCTTGCAAGGTTCGTGCTTATTACGTAATTAATTTACAGCAGTCTTTAACATGAACATACCTATTATTTAAAGTTTGTTTATAGTTTGTTAATTAAATGTATTCGTAGTATCATTTGCCTAGCCTTTTCGCATCTATGTTGGGATCAGCTTCCAGTATAACCGGATGCAGCTGAGTACCAGTATTTTACTGGGAGCGACTGCCTATCTGACCTCCACAACCCAGTTAGTACTGAGTAATATCTACGTTACGGCTTGGTTAGACTGGTTGTCAGACTTTCGGGCCACTGACTACCTGTTACGTCTGCCATAGATCTACACATTACAGCCGGGACCAACGGCTTAACGTGCTTTTCGAGGCACGAAGGAAACTCGGTTTGTAATGGGTGGTCACCCATTCACGGACCAACCTATGCAAGAGCGGCTTAACTTAAAGATCCGGCTTAACCTACGACGAGCAACGAGCTCCTCCATAAGTAAATATGTATGCAAATGCTAAAAATACGCAATACAATGCAGATTTTCATAAATTTATGCTTTATTCGATATTTGCCGCTGTGCCGTTCTGTGAAGAATATTAATTTCCTGCCAATATGTTTTGCAATCGTACTACTATCCTCACTCTGTAGGTGGAACGGAAATCTATGGAATTCTGGATTGAATCATTGTTCACGCGCCATTTTTGATAAAACCAGATGAGAATATTTTGCAGCACATGTTGTGCACCCCTGTTTGCTTATTTGTTCATCAGTATGACAAAGTCCAGACAAATTGAACAAAGGATCCTGAAATTCAGTTGAAATTAAACATACCAAACACATGAGAGTTCAATTATTTTGATAATAAAGCTTATTTCCATTGTGTTGTGAAAGACAGTCGTCTTCCTTTCTACCACTCAAATATGAGTAAATAAACATTTTCTTTTCAGTAACATTAACAGATCTATATCCCTTCTGAAACATAATATAATTCTACTAAAATATTCAGAAAATTCACGTTAAAATAAAACACGAAATTAAAAATTTTAAACAATCAAGCAAAAGTCGTACTTTTATTCTACGTACGTACGTACTTAATGACAAAATTCCACGTCGGTAAGTTTTACTGTATTCAATTACATTTAATTGCACAAACACGTACCTATAACATTTATTCGTGCTTTTATACCTGTATGTAGGTTATACTCGGGTGCTATAAAATCTACTGCAGTACCTAAGCTCCACACTTCCTACTGCATTATCCTTTGGGGTCATTTTAATAAAGTTTTTATTAAAAGGAATGTTCTGAAAAATATCCTTGGAAAATTGTATAACGTGGCTGAGCTGTTTAGATTGATATTAACTAGTTTTCTATGCAAATTGTCGGTAGTTAATCTAGTCAAGATTGTGTAAGCTATATTTCACGTACTAAGCAACTAAGGTCAATGTAATTTGGTTCTAAATAGTTATAATAAATCGAAGCAGACGGGACCAAACCGCAAAGTTAACTTTGCGCTAAGTGTTTTGTGTCATATCTTGATAAATACAAGGTGTTGTTTTGCAACCTCGTCAAATTCTAGGAGGTAACTATGCTAATGATTCTCGACCCGAATCAATACTAAAATGAGTAGGTAATTTTTTTATTTTTATTTATTTACTGAAATCGGTAACTGTGAACCACCCGTGTTTTAAACACGGGCCGTCTGATCCCCGCCTTATAACGTCGCTTACACACAAACAAAAACCTCAAACGTTTTTTCGATAATTTCATAATCCCTAAACCACGTTAAGGGGGTTATTCTGAAATATTGACAAATTTAAACAACAAAAAAACGCAGTGTTTTTTAATAATTTACTAGATACCGTAATTTATATTGATTATTTATGTCTTTTGTGACAACATCCTGAATTTTGACGAGGATGCAAAACAACACCTTGTATAACTGTGTAGCTAAGTGTTATCAAAGGCTTTTGACTACTTTGGAAATTTCTCCAGCAGAGGATACCTATTTTTACAAACCCGAGTGAAAGAAAAAGAAAGGAATGAAAATATTTATTATTTGGCACATACCTCAACCTCACATGCTCTGTTTGGTGTCGGACGTAAAGAATAGCACCATCCCATATCTTCCCGTGGGTGTCGTACAAGGGCGACTAAGGGACTTGCCAGAGAATGGCAAAACCCCCCATGTTATGTCAATGTGGCGAAACTTGGGGGAGGCCTATGTCCAGCAGTGGACGTCTTTCGGCTGAAATAAAAAAAATAAATAAAAACATACCTCAAGTGTACACATCATTAAAAGTGTCTAAACGGTTTCTAAGAAAGGGTTTACAAAACGAATTGAACAAGATTATTATGTTCTCGAAGACTACGCAAGGCACTATACTGTAAAAGTTGTATCGTAATGACGGCTCATAGCAGTTTCATACTAAGATGCAAGGTTGCAGTTTCGTTTCAGGCCCGGAAACCCGAGCGCGGAAATCAATACTATAAAACTACTACAGTTTTCAGTATCTCACCTGTGTAAATTGGGAAATAGTGTAGAAATTCAGCTCCGATTATGATATCCGATAAAAACTCTAGTATAAACTAAGTAAAAATGTTAGTGTTCTTGTCCCCCCTCGTATAATTCAATGTTATAAGTATTAAAAACCGGCCAAGTGCGAGTCGGACTCGCGCACGAAGGGTTCCGTACCATTAATTATAAAAACGAAAAAAAAAAACACTCCCACCCTTAAATTTTTATTTTTTTCACATTTTATTATTTGTTGTTATAGCGTCAACAGAAATACATAATCTGTAGAAATTTCAACTGGCTAACTATCACGGTTCATGAGATACAGCCTGGTGACAGACGGACGGACGGACGGACAGCGAAGTCTCAGTAATAGGGTCCCGTTTGACCCTTTGGGTACGGAACCCTAAAAATGATGGGCAAAAACTAAAGATCTCTCGAGAAACGACGATACATGATAGTATCAACAATCGTGAGACCCAACACCGCATCTCGCAAGCACTGGATATTGACAAGCGAGTCAATTTATCTAGAAGTCCCTAGGCAATCTGTGTTCATATATCTGAGTCCGAAGATCATCGAACCACGGACACTGATGTACAGAATGCCGATATTCACTTTGCGTGTCCACTTCCATATTGCTAGGTACTTTGTTCTGCCTTTAGATAAACGAAACGTAAACTTTAAACATAAGCTTTAACCTTTTGTTTAACAGCGATAGTAAAAATGGTCCTCGTTTCCATAGCGTTCACCTTTTAAACAGAAATTGCTTCTTTTACCCATACTTTTTATTCTTATCTTCTGTGCACTTTGAAGCAATTAGTGTACGAGAATTCCTGGCAACGAGCGAAAGCTTAAAAAACAATTTATAACGTTTTTATCTGTGACAAACTCTGGTCATTGATTTTTTTGTTTACTCTACAGACTAGCAGCGCTTTTCTAGGACCATGCATAAGACGACTCCGTTGACGTCAACCGAGCATGCTGTACATTCACCCCACGGAAAAAATATTTCTGCAAAACAGCTTTTTGTAAGCTCAATGAAACGCACTCAAAACATTTCGCTGATAGATGCATTGCATTGGATTGTAGGTACAAGGGTCGTGTAGGTATTTAAAATTAAGTAGTAAACTTAAAACACTTAAAGCATGAATAAAAAAAAAACGAAAAAGTTGGAACTTAATAATTGAAATATCCCGTAAGAGATAGTGTAAGTTTAGATAAAAACCGTGAAAGTTTAAAACAGTGCTTAATAATTGAACTCCAATAACTCCGTAACTAATAGGTTCCCAAGGGATGTCCCTCAATTTTTTTGCTAATACGGTGACAACAAATGCCTTTCGGCTCCGTTCGTATAAGATCTTTTTACACCAATTATATTTTCTATTTTTCCATATCTTAAGAGGTAGGTAATTTGATATACAACTAGATTGGCCAAAAAAGGCTTAAGTCATAAAATAGTATATTTCATTACGAGTGCGGAAAGCCTGTCATTGCAAAGAGTTCCGACAAATGTCTACCCGAGCCGAGGCGCAGCCGAAGGTGAGGGTTGACAGTCGGAACAAGTTGCAATGACGGTTCCGCACGTGTACTGAACAACTATTTTTAATACAGTTGGGAAAAAATGAAGCAATTTAATAAAGAACATTGGAAAATGGCGCCTACCGTAAAAAATATAAGCAGAGTGTTTTTTTGTTTTCTTCACCCATTCTGGGTAGGCAAAGGGGTACATACAGCCAAGTCTTCAATATATTTTTTTTATTGATATCAAATGAAAATGAAATTTAATGAGATGAAATGAAATGAAACCTAACCTAACTCATTGAATCAAATCATTAAATCTGACATTGAAAAAAAATTAGTAGCATCATTTTAGAAATATTTTCATGAATCATAAAAACTACTATGATTTTTTGTAGAAAATATTTCGTGGTTGGTTTTTTCTTTTTATTAAACATTATTTTGACAGTTGGGAAAGAGATTAGGTACATGAGTTCGGAAAAGGTAAAGAAAAAGCTCGAGTATGTAATAGCCCACATCCCGAACGCTATACGTCCCTGCAATACGCCACTTTTTGAGCAACTGTATTAAAAAAAGTATTCCATTCGCTTGTAGAATTTATCCATACATTCATAGTAGGCATACCAACATTCAAAGCTGTTATAATGATTGACGCCATTTTAATCATTGCTCACCGTCCAACCCCTGCCCTAACGACGTGTCATTAATTCCAATAAAACACGTCACATCGCGATATGAAATGGTATAATCAACGGTTTTAGCTTTCCATGTTGTAATTGCTAATAAGAGGCGGCTTTACAAATCTGCATTAATTTGGCATACGGTATTATATAGCAGGTATCTTATAATCTGCAAATACTGTTTTGCTGTCTAGCCTTTTAAACTATGTTAAGGTCGGCTTCCAGTCTAACCAAGGGCATCTGACTATGATGTCAAGTTACCATATTGATATGTTACAAAACAAGGGTCGTATTCACACGATCAATGCTGATCCGTTATTTTAAAACGTATCCGAACAGGAAACATTGGGAACGCGCATAAATCATACGATAAAACGAGCTATAAATCTACAAACACGACCCTTACTGCCGCATCCCTGGTATAACTTCAACTATATCCAAACAATAATGTATTGAAAGAAGGCGGAACTACATTTAACAAAAATGTCACTTTTTAATGTGAGTAACTGGAGAAAACTTCAGTTATTAAGTTACAAGATAGTTTTGTATCTCTGATTAATGTAATTTGTGTAGCCCGGATACTTTTGGGCCTTACCATGTTATTCTTTCCGATCTTGTTGAAAATAATTTATTATATGCAAATATATGTCTCATCATCACTCTACCCTAGCGTTTGTACTACGGTTTATATTTACAAAGGTATCTTTAAAAATCATGTTTGTTCCAGAATGGCACGCTGTACGAGGTGACCGCCGAGGGTCAGATGTGGCACCCGCCCTCCACGTACTGTGTGGAGATGATGTTCAACGAGAACTTCTCCCAGCCACGCCTGGTGGCCGGTGTCTGCTTCCAGGACGTCACCACGGATGACAGCCCCATCCTCTACACTGCTTATGCCATTGGTAAGTACCAACCCTTATGCCGTTGGTAAGTATATCGTCTGCACGTAGAACCGTTGGCTGGTAGGTTCTGGAGTGGTGATTGTTTACCCTGCGTAGCCTCTCACAAAGCGAGCCTAGTGAAGGTCGCAGGAATTCGCTGGATGTGAGAAATGCAGAATCGATCTTTGTGCCAACTTCCAGCAGTAAATGGTGATGATGACTTGGCTTTACATGCCGTCAATAAATATCTCTCAGGTGTGCTGGTTTCCTTGCGATGTTTTCCTTCAACAAAGCAAGTAATAATTATACAATACGCATATGAATCCGAAAAATCAGAGGTGCGTGTCTTAGAATTTTGTGGTGAGTTTGACGTTTGACCACACTGATGTCTTTTTAAGAGAATCGTCGCATCTGTGTGGTCATACGTCAATCTTTAGCGCGTGATGGCTTATTCACTCCTCTCGAAAACTCCTGGGAAATAAAGATCGGGAAACACTGACTCCGGCAAGGACGTACATTCTTTATCGATACGACTTCTGTTCCTTTTTTTAAAAAAAGGTTATTTGGTTGTGTTTACAAAGTGGTTATGGATAGCAGGTATTGCCCGCCCCAAAATACCTGTTGAATTTCAACTGAAAAAGTAGGAGTGGCCACTAAAGATGGTCATTACTTCGTACACGAGCGATGGACTAAAACAGGCCATTAATCTAATCGTGACAACCTCATTAGTGAAAGCGACCCTCAAATATCCTGTTTCTTCGAGCAACGTCGTAAATCGAATGGTTACCTTTAGCAAGTTAGCATCCATGTTTATTACACTTTTTAAATGAGCGACAGTGTCGTCGTCAAAACAACACATTGTTGACTTAACAAGGCAATAGGATATCCGCTTTTACGAGCCATGGGATAGGCCCGCTGTTAAATGTCCGTTAATTATCCATAAGTACATACTCGGGGACACTTTGTGTACGTCCATGGATCTTGATTGGTCACTTTTTAAAAGTGTGTTGTGTTACACTATGACATAATTGAGGAACGGTAAGTAATTCCGCTTGCAGGTCGTCAGCAAAATCTTGCTATTGTTACCAGGTGTAGAGTTTGTTTGTTAGTTTGTTTGCTTGAACGCGCTAATCTCAGAAACTACTGATCCGATTTGAAAAATTCTTTCTTTTCTTTCTATTTTTCGTGCTAGATAGCCCATTTATCGAGGAAGGCTATAGGCTACCATCGGCTGCTATCATCATGCTACGACAAACAGGAGCGGAGCGGCAATGAATGATGTTTCAAAATCGGGGAAAATGTGACGCAGACGAAGTTGCGCGGGCCAGCTAGTAACGTATAAAACAAAATAAAGAAAAACACAGTACGTACTGGTACAGGCCTGGGGATTACTATGACCATGCCCACCATAATCGGATTTACTACAGTTTTCCAACTACGGAAAAATGGAAACACTGAACAAATTGTCCCGTAATAGTTTCATAGCACCAAAGACATTGTTGCCGATTTCTCACATACTCACTCTTTATGAAATTTCACAGTTGGCACAGTAATATTGCCTCAATTTATCGAAGCGAACGATAAATATCGCAAATATATGATTATGGTTGAAACAATGTTTAGTTTACCGGTGCCGTTGCAATATGTTACAGAATATGAAACTAAGGCTGTAAGATGTAGAAGTTGGAGCTACTGATTCTTTGGCGCACGTGTTTCTATTAGTGTCGGCAGTTAACACCAATCAAGATGTAGATTATAACCAAGCATAAAAAAGAATCAAAAGACAAAAGTCCACTGAGCCAGTCGTTAGTTTTGTCCAGCTTGTCCTACTATCTTCTACGAGGTCTGCCGCGTCGCCTTCCAGCCGTGTCAGGTGTTAAAAGTGTTACTACAAAACGTAGAACGAAATAAAAAGTTACCAAGGATCTAGGAATCTATAAGGCCTACAATGTCCACACATTTTCAAACAATATAGTAGTTATATTGGCCCACAGCTAATCGGGGTATCCGTTAGACGTGGCCAGCCCAGACCAGCTTAACAACTTTTTCAGCAACGTCAGTAGGTAATCAGTTTTTTAGAGCGCAGTGTGATGTTGCGTGTCACAAATGTCCCTTTACGTGCACATGTCACTTTTAAACTAATGAAAAACAATCACTGCTTAAAAGTCCCCTGGCTCTCAAAAATTCCTCATCCATCATGGATGGATACAAAATCATCTACTTTTGTTTTATTTGTAAGGAAGCCTCAATGTCTCATTTTGCCTTTAATTCTCCAGCTCTATAAGGCTTAACCTACTTCTATCAGAACTAATACAATACGAATTCCCCCGATTCCATTCCTTATGGGATTGCTTCGGAATTAACAGGCGTCAAAATTTCCGTCGTGTCCTTTGAGTGCGGTACGTTTGCCAACAATTATGTATGGCCGTAAAGTTATTACGAGCGGCAGTGTTCCACGCATTTATGACGTATTACCTCACGACAAGTTCATTACTGTGCTTGTATCTAAAATAGTTTCCAATTCGTAAAGATGTAGTGTTTACTGCGTTAGCGTCTACGCATTGTGCATTCCAGATTCTACCACGCGGTGGCTGAGCTTATCTAGAATTTTTAGATTGGTTTTCACACAGGTTCAATTTGTAGGGTGTCCTAATTATGGTAGGGTATGAAGCAGACAGCAGGTTCATTAGCTTCTCAATTATTAATTTAATCAGGTACCCCACTAATAATCAATGCAGTGTCTAGAAAAATGAAGTAAGAAATAGTGAAAGGACTCGACGTTAGGTGCTTAATCGGCCATTGTCCATATATAAAAAGCTTGGTCGCTATAGGAAGGCAATGCATATGCGATGCTTCTAGTATTGCAGGTATGACCACTCATTCCACGGGTCTTCGTCTGCAACCACTAGTACGTCCATATTTACTGATTTCTTTGTTCCAGGTCTAATCTTATCAGTGCCGTTTCTTCTGGCAACATTCCTGATCTACGCTTTCATTCCTGAGCTGAGGAACCTCCATGGCATGTGCCTGACGGCATACTGTGGGGGCCTGATCGTGGCCTACCCATTCCTGGCTTATCTTAAGTTACATGTGGGACAGGTTGGAGTCGCCATGACTGGGTGCTTGGTTGTTGGTAAGTCTGCAGAATGTTTCACAGGATTTTATGACAAAAATTCCGGCTTGACTGGAAGACTAACATGATAGAAATTGTAAGGAAAATTAGGTAGTGTAAAACTCTTACTTCTCTTCTAATAATAAATAATTCAAGAAATTTTAATCATCTTGATCTGATCCTGATCTGACCGTGCTTATCTGTTGTGGCGCTTTTCTGACTGGTAACTTTTGTATATTATATGGCTGACAAAAATTGCACTGGTTGGAAATAATTTGAGGGGCTTGTCCTAATAAAACACATCAGCTTTCATTAGGAACTGCCTAATGATAGTTTCGCCCTCAACTTTTCTTTATTCTGGTTAGTCCGTTTTGCCTTGTTGCGTTGGTCACAAGTTTATTCTGAAAGGTCACACTAGCCATCGTGTTGAAAAACAATATCCAGCACGCGAGCCTGCAGCGTTTACTGTTTGGTACAATTTACCGAGGATTTGCAACGAGGAATTGATACGCACGGACTGATTTTTTTACAATTTCCCTAGTCAACACCAAAATATTTTCAACTCTTTTAAATCATAGAGGTTTAGAAATCCTATTAGAAGAAACATGAAAGGTCAACTGAGATCTCATGTCAAAGTGATTCCTTTTAAAGCAAAATTATATTATTTCCAAGATTGATAACAATTTTTTTTTTTCGGATGTGAAATCATCATATGACTTCTCCCGCTCTGGGCGGAGCGAAATGGAGTGTCAGACATGACTGACTAAACCCATCCATGTTCCTTCTTAGCCCTTTGTGTTCTAGGGCCACGGTATCTCTTTCGAACAACCCGCAGCCCTGGCAGGAAGTTTGATACCTTTCATAAGTCTGACCTATTGCAAGTAGATTACGATATTATTATTTACTTTGTCCGGTTTATATTGAAATCTTCGCATATGATTTGGAATATCTTTGTCCCAAATCATATGCGAGCGAACAGAGCCTGTAATTTTGATGCGAATTAGTAAAGTTTATTGAAAACCCATAAAATGGCTGGCAATATGGTGTTAATAGTCTCTATTAACATTTCATCGAGTGTTCTTTCTATTAGTGGCTTATTTAATAGGCTCACTAAAACTCCGAAGTAAGTTATTATTGGTAATTATTTTCAGTTCGGTGGAAACAAGCTTTTGAAAATAACTGGCTTTATAGTTGCGGTTATAAGAGTATTCTCTTTGTGTTGAATTCCGAATATTTTTTTCATTCGTCCCTGTTACCAGTTTATTATGCGTCTGCTTTTGTATTGTGGCTTAAAACCCGTAAATTCCTGAATATCTGTAAAGTTGTTGGAAGTCATAAAATAGAGTAACTATAGCATATGAAATGGGTTGATAGGACAATAAATATTTATTAATACAAGATCATTGTTATGGTAATTCCGGAATTATGCGAAATTGGGTTAAATATCACAGGGGCCGTTCTGATATCCGATTTTATCGTCTGCTCATAAAATCTTTGATTAAAACTGGCTAACTTCGAGTACCATACTACTATCCATATACTACATAAGAGATTGGGTACTTCTCTGAATAAATTGATAATAAATTCGTGTTAATCTGTTGTTTCTCTTTCTTCTAATGACCCTGATTAGTAGTAAGTAACTTAACTAATCAGTGATAAGTAGGTAGCTACTTTGTTGCGTCAGTGAAACAATCCGTCTTGCTTTCACATATCACGGTTAATTTCCTGGATAATTAAGGACAACCACACCCTGTATAGTACGTGATATAAGTAATTTACCGAAGTAAGTATATTAGCCGTGATAAACCCGCTAATGTAATTAAAAAACATGGTTATATAAGACCAATGTAACAAGACACATTATGGTGGCGCTGCCGGTCAGGGCAAACGTCAACTAATATGTCAAAGAGGTTTCTTTTTTTAAAATTTAATTGGTTGTCGCGGGCCAATTTCTGCTGGATAAATTACACAGTCGTTCGTGCGTGTAAATATAGTAGGTACGCTAAACTTTTAATTATAATATTAATTTATTTTATGACTAGCTAAAAACTTGGTTCATTTAAATAATTTTATTCACAAGCCAAATCGAGTCAGGGCATAATTAAATTTTCCTGCAGGCCTTAAACAAATAACTTTTGTGAATGTTTGGCCAGCTTTAGAGAAGGACGGAACTTATGAAAATTCATACCGGTTCCATTAATTTCCTTGGGTTTTGTTCCGGCTTTTAATTTCTAAACGGTATAATATTTCATAAAAATAAAGTTTTCTCTCTCCATAATGTCTGAGAGTATGTTCGAAATTCAATTGTTTTTTTTTTACTTTTCGTCGGCCTGTTTGCATACACAAATAATTATCCATAATATCACAATACAAATGTGACCTCTTCTACGTGACATTTAGCAGCCCTAGATTTTGTAGCACTAACCCTATTTATATCCATTCGCGGTAAACGTGCTTGTCGTTGTGTTCTCTGTATACAAGGTGTTGTTTTGCAACCTCGTCAAATTCTAGGAGGTAACTATGCTAATGATTCTCGACCCGAATCAATAATAAAATGAGTAGGTAATTTTCTTTTTTTATTTATTTACTGAAATCGGTAACTGTGAATCCCCCGTGTTTTAAACACGGGCCGTCTCATCCCCGCCTTATAACGTCGCTTACACACAAACAAAAAACCTCAAACGTTTTTTCGATAATTTTATAATCCCTAAACCACTTTAAGGGGGTTATTTCGAAATATTGACAAATTTAAACAACAAAAAAACGCAGTGTTTTTTAATAATTTACTAGGTACCGTAATTTATATTGATTATTTATGTCTTTTGTGACAACATCCTGAATTTTGACGAGGATGCAAAACAACACCTTGTATAATAATCTTAGTCTTCATAATTTCTCAAAATAATCTTCAAAATTATTCGCTCATCATTGCAGTTAAGACGAAAGTAGTCAGTCTTCTTCTAGCGTGTCGATGACAATCTTAATTGGCCACGGCCCACAACTGAGGCACGATATTGGCGCCTTCAGTAGCATCTATCAGTTCCTGTAATGAAGAAACAACAGGACACGATATTAAGTACACTAACGTTTGTGGAGTAGCACCACATCTAAACTCTAGGGCGAAGCCATCAATGAATGTTCACCTAGTAAAGTAGTTTGTATGGTATTGACTAACTTCGCATTTGCTATAGCACAGCTTGCAACGTGTTACTGGCTTTACTAATGTAAGGTATTTTTACCCGACGGCGAAGCCAAAAGGAAGTAAATACTTTTTGGAGCGTAACTTTTAAGTAGGTTTTAGTTTTTGAATTTATTTTTTATTAATTTTAAACATCGCACAAGCTTGTGTCTTGCTTGCGGGAAACGTCTTTCCCGGATATACAAAAACTTTTGACCAATCGTCATGTAAATTCTAGCTTTGATCCAAGCTAGTTAAATTTATAGTATTTGTTCAGCGGGGTAATTACATATGTAGGTTTTGGGTTTGATTCCCCGGTCGGGAAAAGTGTCATTGGGTTTTTCCTGGCAAAATGTGGGTGTACTATAGGTAAACCTCTACCTAAGCCTTCCGTGATTACAGACGTGTTGTTATCTATTTACCTAACCCACTAACAATGATATTGTCTTTCATTTTAACAATTCAAAATTCATTGTGTAGAAAAGGACCAACCGATTAAGAGTTTCCTTTAAAATCCTCGGATTGTGTTAGAAAGTGCGAGTCATCTCGTTTAGTAGGTGAATGCGCGACAGCAACCCACGATTTAGTTCTCAATCCTCCTTAGGTACATAAATTTGGGCTCAAGTGTATTATGTCACACCTCCTACGGCATTGTTGTGCACGATTCACACTTCACACGAGGTTAACAAACGAATGTGACCCAGACAATTGATCACAATCATTCCATAATGTGCGAATGTGATCTTATTTCATCTCAATAATGACGAGGTCAACCCACACATAATTCACTGCTGGATCATTTTTAAACCCCAACCAAAGAGGAGGGGTGTTATAAGTTTGACGTGTATATCTGTGTAGTGTGTGGGGGGGGGGCGGCTGCAAAAGACACGAAAACCTCTAAAAAAGTAGACCGCTTAGCACAAGCACGAAACAAAGCGGACCCCCGACGCTATGACGCTTGGATTCATTTATTTTTGGTTATTTTGTGTCAGGGGGTTTTAAAATTTGTAATTTAATTTTTATGAAGATAATTTTAGCATATATTAGGTCTTTACCTATGAGATTGCCGTTTTGTTTGAAAAAAGTTAAAGTATTTTTTTTTTCGAACTTATTTATTTCTTTTATTCAAAGTAATCACCCCTGCAATCAATGCATCTTTGCCAACGCTGTGGCAGTTTATGGATGCCCTTCTTGAAAAAATCAGCTGGACGGGAGACAACAAACTCTTCAAAGGCGTTTTGTACTGCCTCTCGGGAATTGAATTTTTTTCCCGCTAAAAAGTTGTCCTTTTGGAAAAAGTATTAGTCGGAAGGCGCAAGATCTGGTGAGTATGGCGGATGAGGGAGAGCTTCCAAACCCAACTCATGCAGCTTAGAGACGGTCTGTTGTGCAGTATGGGGCCGCGCGTTGTCGTGAAGTAGCAGTGGAGACGACCGATTGACCAAAGCTGGTTGCAGACGTGCGAGTTTCGCCATCATTGTGGTCAGTTCTTCAATGTACACATCTGCAGTAATGCTCTCGCCGTTTTGTAAAAAGCTATGATGAATCACACCAGCACTAGACCACCAAAACTGTGACCATCACCTTTCTAGGGGTCATTTTTCGTTTTGCACATTGCTTTGGTACCGAACCAGGATCTAACCAACTTGCTGAGCGCTTTCGATTGTCAAAAAGAATCCATTTTTCGTCGCACGTAACAATTCGGTTCAAAATTCCTTCATTTCTGTGCCTGTTAAGCAGCGCAAGGCAAGTCTCGACGCGTACGTTGCGCTGGCGATCGTTAAGTTCGTGGGGCACCCATCTATCAAGCTTTTTTTATCTTGCCAATCTGTCGCAAATGGACCAATATTGTTTTAATGCTAACATCAAAAGCTGCTGCCAGCTCAGCTGTAGATTGAGTTTCATCAGCTTCAACAATCACCTTTAATTCATCATTGTTGACCAAAGTTTCCGGACGACCACGAGGTTCATTTTTCAAGTCAAAATTCCCAGAACGGAACCGAGCAAACCAATAACGGGTTGTGCGTTCGTTTGTACAGTTCTCTCCGTAAACGTCGTTGATGTTACGGGTCGTTTGTGCCGCGTTGGTGCCACGACGGAACTCATATTCCATAATTTCACGAAATTTCAAAGTATCCATTATGACGAAAAATGTTGAAATGTAATGAAAATACAACGCTAATCAATAAACAAAAGACTGATTTTGTAAATAGAATGTCATATTTTTAAAACAAAATTAATTTGAATTTAGAACTCATAGCCAATCAAAACTTTTTTTTGTTTGAAAAAGTCTGTACTGCAATACGGCAATTTCATAGGTAAAGACCTATTATTTGTATGCATTGTATACAAGGGTAGTGTCCGCATCTCCACGACCAAAGCGCGTATTTTGTGTAGAAGGTTCTTCTTTTGATATAAAAAAGACCACTTTGTAAAATTAACGCCAAATCCATGAACCCTCTCCTTTTTTGTACGGTTCAAAATAAATAAAAATCTGTGCCTAACCCAACACAAGACTTTGCACATCAACAATGGAGCAAAGTGTTTGATGTGGGTAGCTAAGTAGACCAACCTATTTAAGTTTCTATTTATAGATATATTTGGCAAACAATTGAATCTTGATTGTCCCCAAACGTTAAATCGGATGAGACTCAAAGTTATCAACAATTTAAACAGTGTGATAGATGCAATCAACATCTGACACAAATCGATTAATATAAGATACCTTATATTTTTTATTATCAACGGACTTGAAAAAAAAGGAGGATATCAATTCGACCTGTATGTATGTAATATTGTCAGAATTGCATAGTTTTTGTATATCTAATATATACCAGCTTTTAAACACGTGTGCCAAATTTCATAATAGTACGATTATATATTTGTATGATTGTTCACACATAATATTTCAAAAAGCATAAGACGGATTGCAAAATTAATTTTTAGTTTGATTAGGTATATTTCAATTTTGGAAACAGTGCAAGTTTCATCAAAATCTGTTAAGTAGTTAAGTTAAAAAAAAAAACATTAAAGAAACAAAAATTGCGTATTTACGACTAACTTCTAGTTACAATGTAAATTTGATTCATGAAAAGAATTTGTAAAAAAAA